>CM037876.1:287474604-288074604 GCA_021292165.1 Shinisaurus crocodilurus | reverse complement strand
GTCTGCAGCTGCTGCCCCAAACATCATCCAGTTGATAAATCATGCAGTTCAGCAGAATGGCGTTTTATTCTGCCTCAGGAACAGGATGTTGCTAGGCCTGTGTCCATAGGACACAAATCTGCATATGCTGATCTATATCTTTATATGCAGAGGTGGAAATAATGACTAGGATTTATTTGACTTGCACAGGAGGCAAAGCCAGCCAATTAATTTCTCAACAAAATCATCTCAATATGGTAAATGCTTCAATTAATTTGCACCCTGATCCAGATCATCCCAAACCAATGGGGGGAAAGTTCTTTTTTCTATGCTTAATTGCCATGCACAGGAAGATGGTGTGTGTGTGTGTGTGTGTGTTGCAGTATGTGGGAAGGGGAGACTTAACCTTTCCCTTCTCAGCTGCAACACTGAAAATTGCCCCCTGTGTGGCAATGAAGCTAGGGGGGGGGGGACCCTTTCATTGGCACAGATGGACACCTCTGTGAAATAGATTTGGGGCCAGTGCCCCATGGGCCCAGGCTTAGCAATGCAAACAGAACTGGGGCATCTTGTCATGCTTACAGAAAGGGAAGGTTACTTTGACATCAGCAGCAACATCTGAGGTGCTGCCTACAGCTCCTGTCTTGCTTTGAAGAATGCTGTTGTTCGAGGCCAAGAAGGTACCTTTATTCCTAGCTTTTGCAGGGTGTTTGTAACTCAGCCCGCCCTCTTGCCCAAGAACAGTGCAATCCTAAGCATGTTGACTCAAAATCAGGTCCTATTGAGCTCAGTGGGGCTTACTCCCAGGAAAGCGTGCCTAGCAGGGGTGGTGCTAGTTACTGAAAAAATCCTAGGCTCAGGCTCACAGGATTAAAAAAAAAAAGCACAAATTTGCATATGCTAATTTACATATGCTCTAAATTCTCTGTGTGTGTGTCTTTAAAGGACCCTGTCTTCTAAGGACACCCCTTTTTGTAAAAAGGGATGTATGGACCGGGGAGAGGAGGGCATTTGATTTCAGGAAAAAACCTCAGGCAGAAAGATTCAAGGGGGGGGGGGCAGCAGGAGGTGAAGCACATGTGGGCAAAAGGCCAGCTAATCCAGGGGGATCAGATGCAACAGAGATCATCAGGGCCCCTGTACCTTTATTTCAACGAGTGCCCATGGGCAGCAAAGTGGTGCGGCAGAGGGCCTCCCAGAGATTTGGGGCTCTAAATGAAAGATTCGGGGCTCCAGCCCTAGTGGGCCACCCCCTAACACTGCCCCTGGTGCCTAGATTGCAAGTAAAGGGTGCTTCCAGATGGAGGGTTGCTGGTGCTACCAACCGAAAGACATTGTGGAGCTACTCCGTCTGTTCCTCAATTGATTTTTTTTTGGGTAGGGGAGGAAAAAAAGATTGAAGAAGCAGTGGGAAAACATGGGCGGGGTTACAAATGGAAGTAGGCAGGGGCTTCCAGACAAGGCTTCGATTGTGCAGTTGCCAACAGAAGAAGCTCATGGTTCTAGAGGGAAGATCCTGGCACCCATAGATACAATTTAAAAACAAAATAAATGAACCCTAAGTTAGTAGCAAATAAAAATGTGTTAAAGCAGAATGAGAGGGCACATAGCCAGAATTTTTGTTTTGATTTTTACCTCTTGAGTCATGCTTTTATTATTAACTCTGCTATCAAATTGGGGCAAGCCAGTGGGATGTACTGGTCTAACACTCTTTAACTAGGACCAGGGAGATGTAGGTTAAAATCCATGGTGACTATCTCTCAGCCTAACCTACCTCACAGGGTTATTGTGAGGGTAAAAAAAAAAAGGTGTGGATAACCATCTACATTTCCTTGTGCTCCTTGGAAGAAAAGTGGGATAAAATTTAAAATAAAACCAAATTTTCTTGTGTGTGGAGTCACACTACTGTGTGGAGTCACACACTACTACTGTACACCAATTTCCTCTCCCGGTTGTATGTGCAGTTTGTTTATTAAGCCTGAAGTCCTATACTCACTCACTGGGAGTAAGCCCCATTAGACTCAACAGGATTTCTGAGTAAAATACTCATAAGATTGTGCTGTTAATTCTAACACTGGTAATTTGAAGTCTATAAACTAGTAAAATTTGGCTTATTCAGGTTTTGGAGGGTATATTATGATTTTACTTGAGCGGGGACAATCTGAAATATGGTGTTACTGAGAAGGATTTATTTTTAAAGCACAGAAATAAATGAGCACATTCTGTACTTCTGGTATGCTTTCCTGGTCAGTTCTATACACTGAATGTTTGCACGTAGTCTCTGAAACTTTTTTTGGGTAAAATAAATGAAATGTTTTATGTATAGTTGGATCAAACAGCAAAAGGGATGTGTGTGTTTTTGCAAAACCATTGATCTGTAGTAATAATTAAAAATAGTGAACAGCTTAAAACGTTATTTTCTAATGCCTCAAATTTTCAAATAAATAGATGGATTTTCTGTACTAAATCGATTTTGTCTGTTATCTTTCCTGTGAGAAATACCAGTGTGACCCTAAGGATTTAAGAAGGCTGAACAGTTCTTCTAATTGTATTTGTTACGAATCTAATTATTTTTATCAGAGAAGAGGTAGACATATACTATGGCAGTGGTTCTCAACCTTTTTTGCCCCATGTACCCTTTTCGCCATATGTCAGAATGTCATTCCCCCCTTTCTAAGATTGTCTGACTCAAAAGTTACATTCCAAATAATATGCATATAATATATAATAAATATAAATGGAATATTTCCACAGATAACAAGTGAAATATTTGTCTTTATTTTTAATTTAATCTGTGCCATACAATAAGGTGTGATGTCCTGTAGATTATGTATAATCTGTAGAATTGTAATTTGTAGAAAGATCAGTATTCCAACAGTTTGAGCCTGTGGTCCCAATTCCCCCCCCTGAAACCCTAAAATTTCCCCCTGGGGGGAATTCCCCCCTGATTGAGAGCCCCTGTATGGCTACCAAGCATGGATTCATATCTTAGTCCATGTACCCCCACTTTAACTAAACATAGGTAAGGGCTCAATCCTATGCATATTTAGACGGAAAAATGGCCCACAACTCCCAGCATGCCCCAGCCAGCCATTCTGACTGGGGTACACTGGGAGTTGTAGGCCTTTTTTTCTGTCTAAACATGCATAGGATTGTACCTTAATTATGTTTAACTAAAATAAACACAGATTCTTCCCTACCTTCTATTAACTCCCATGAGCTGAATTTTAGATTGTAAGCTCCTAGGGGCAGGAGCTTCCCTTGTTACACTTCGTAAAACACTGTGCACACTGGTGGTGTAATAGTAATGATGATCATGATGATATCATATCATATTTTGGTTCATTAAACAGCTGAATTTTTGGAGGGGGTTACATTTTAGCTATGAGCTCATTATGTTTTAATTTAAACTGTAAACCATAATGATAACAGCATGGCCTTTTACTTCAAATTTTGCTCGGCTCTGCACTGGGCCAATCTATGTTGGAAAGGGCTGCCACAATTCCTCCTCCTCAAAGGAGGAAGGTCAGTCCTTAGAGAAATTTCTAGCTTGAATCACCCCCTCCCCTCTGATCCTCTCCATTCACACCTGACAGCCAGTGTGTTGCCTAGTGGTTAGAGTGTTGGACTGGGACTGGGGAGACCCAGGTTCTAGTCCCCACTCGGCCATGAAGCTCACGGGATGATGTCAGGGCCAGTCACTGACGCTCAGCCTAACCTACCTCACAGGGTTGTTGTGAGGATAAAATGGAGAGGAGGATCATGTACACTACCTTGGGCTCCTTGGAGGAAAAGGCAGGATAGAAATGTAACAAATATAATACCAACATTAGTGCAAAAGTCTGTGGTCTCTGCCTTTGCATCCTTCACATCTAGTCTGATGGACAGAACCAAAAGGTCATGCAGGCCAAATTGAGCTCTTACAGCTGGTCTATTAATTTTTGTCCTGATATTTGATATATTACAGACACAACTAGAGGCCTGCAGCCAAAGATCAGTCTGGCTACTTCAAATTAATATGTATGATTCAGACACCCTCACTCCTTAACTCATATGCATCCTTTCTCACCCGCAATGGATCTTCCCTCCCCTGGCATTTCATTTCCAACACTGTTAGCATATTCCATGCCATACCCTCCCCTCTGTCGGTAGGTGCTCATTAACTTCCTGTGACATCACAGCAAATCAGAAAATACTGGAAGGCACTCAGAATTAGTGCTGTGCCGAAAATTTATCCCACTTTTTTTTTTTTTTACCAATCTCATTCAATTTGATAGAAAGGAAATTGCATTTGATAAGAAATTCAAAGGAGAAGAAAATTTCAGAGAAATTATCATGGGTTGGGTTCAGGGTTCTTTTACTTATCTTACTTATGAGGTGGCTGAGAAGTGTGTGATTGTCCTATCTTTCATTGTACAATCATCTCAGGCAGCCTGTAGCCTTCTCGTCTTCCTGCATTTCACTTAAAGCCCAGGAGAAGACATCATGAGGTAATTACTTCCATAGGGCCTTTTTCAGATCAGGCAATGCAGGCAGCACAGCACAGCAATGGAGAGATGTGTAATAGAAATAAAACACACAGCACCCTCGGCCACCTTGCAGTGATAAGGTAAGTTCAAAAGCACTACCAAAATAAACTATAAAACATCCTGAGAACGAGGCACAAAAATGGAAGCCTCTTTCTTGGGGGAAGACAACTTTCAGGAAACTTGAGGACAGATTTTGGAATAGCACAAGTTCCACCTCTTCCTTGGAGCTGGACACAACACTGCCCTCCCACCACACACACACAACTTGCTACAAGGCTTTCAGGGAAGGAAAGGTATTATAAACATCTGCATTAGACACAGGATGCATCCATAATCACTTGTCAGAAATGTAACGTTTGGAAGACCCTGGGGATGGTGCAGAACCCTCAAGAAAGACAACTTGAGGTGAGACAAAAATTTCTCAGAACAAATTTTTATCAGAAAAGTTCTCTGATTTTTCTTTTCCTTATCCCCCCTAGAAATAAAAAGGCACCATACAGAATTTTCTCAAGTGTTCTTCACCATTTCTTGGGTGGTGGCCACCTTCCCCCTCCCCTGCTACAATGCCCGAGAACGATTGAGAAGGCTGCCAACACATTCAATGCTGTTGCCATTTGCAGCGGTAGCACAGAAACGAAAACCCTAGCAGGAAAAGAAAGGAGCTGTGCTACAGCCCGTGCCAATGGTGAACCCTACCTATGAGAAACTGAGCAGGTTCACACAACATGCTAACCCAAACTAACTGAAACCACCACTTCCAAGACAGGACAAGTCAGCAGAGCTCACAGAAGGGAGCTCCATTGACTTGCCCCGTTCTGGACGCACTAGTTTCAGCTAGTTTCTGGGGTGCACTATAAAACACGAGTTTCCTGTTGTGCTAGCACCGTGGTTGGCACTGGCGAACTGCCAGCACTGGTTACTGCCCAAGGAATAGCAAGACTTATTTTTGTATTTTTCTGCCACTTTGAGATATACCGGGCGAATATGATCCAGTGTACTGCCAAAGTTCTGCTTTGTACGTTGCTAAAGTGACATAGGATTCTTTAGCAGTGCTTGGGAGCTCGTCATTATTTCTAGTTCCATACAAGGAGCATCATTCCTCTTCATAGCTGAAAAAGGAATTACCGGTATATCCTGGGAGAAGACCGAAGGAAAGAAAGCAGCTGTTCGGTACTCCACAGTGGGAGTTCTGTCAGAGCGCGTGGGTCTGTCTGCTTAGGTCAGGCAAATTTTGCATTCTTGGATATTTTTAAAGTAAAATACAGAAGCAAGAGGTGGGAGGAAACACAACCCTGAGACCATAGAAGTGCTTCACAGCCTATCATCAGAAAGGTGGTTTATAATTGTGTACAGGAAGTTCAGCGAAAGCCCGTTTGAGGGATTTATGGTTCCCTACTAAAAAGAGAAATGAGGGAAAGATTGCTGAGCATTCCCTAAGGGCATCCCCCATTGTCCTGCTTGTGGAAGGAAGTGGGAGAAGGAAATTCAAGCTGGTTGGAGCCTCTTACCAGCATGGCTCTGTCACACTGTAGACAGAAGCTGTGCGAACTGTTCAAGGGTTGCCCTGGGCTACAGCTTGTTTCCCTTACAGCAATGCCATGTGGCTCACCCACAGCCTAATCCTATACATGTTTATTGAGAGTACATCCCATTGAGTTCAGTGAGGCTTACCCCTAGGTAAAGCCTCTGCGAAGGATGGCAGCCCACATCAAGTTGCAGCTGCCCGAGAAAAATGAGTCAGCGTGGTATGAAAAGCCTCTGAGAGGTCCAGGAGAACTAACAGGGCTGCACTCCCCGGCATCCATTCCCCACTGTACGGTAAGTCATCCGGCAGGGTGACCAAGGCAGTTTCAGTCCCAAGATCAGGCTAGAAACCAGATTGAAATGGATCCAAATAATGTGCACCATCCAAGGCCACCTGGAGTTGAGGAACCACCTCCTTTTCCAGTATCTTACTCAAGGGTCCTTAGAGAGGTGAGGCCTACCACTTGTGTGCAGGTCAGGACCCTTGCCCTTCCTGGCCTATAAAAGCAGCCAGAGGGGGATTGGCGGAGTGGGTAAGGGCAGTGGTGAACGCCTCTTTAATGCAAGGTGTAATTCTGTCTTGCTTAAAGGAGGCAGTGGTAAGACCTTTTGTCATGCCCCTGCCCATGGGCAAAGCGTTATAGCTGTAAGTATGTGAGGGAGTGTGGAGTGTGAGAGGAGTGTGGAATGGTGAGATGTCTGCTGATTGAGTGAGAAGGGGGGTGAAGCCTGTGATATATAAACAGTGGGCGGTGCTGTTCAAGAGGAGTCTGAGGGGAGTTTTGGGAGGAGTTTGAGGAGAGGGGGAGAGAGGATAGTCTGAAGAGAGTACAGAGTTAAGAGCGAGAGTCTAGTCTGGAGAGAGGGGGGGGGAGGGAGTTTTCAACGTTTAGAATCTATTAACATGATCTATTTCCCTACCCTTAATCGTGAATAAACTTGTTTTCCTTTTAAAAAACATAAAAGGAGTGGTCTGAATTAGTTACCCTGAAGGGGTTGATGGCAGCGGAGGAGCAAAGAAAGCGTTGATTTTAAAAGCGCTTGCTGGTGGTTGGTTGGACAAGGAGGAGGCTAGGGGAGGCCTGACAGGTGGTGGACACAGTGTGGAGGTGGGGTCTCACATCTTTGTTTAAAAACAAATAAAAAAAAACCACCCTCACTATACCCCACTGTATTGGATAATTTCTGGCCAGTCTCTCATATTCTATTCTTGGGCAAAGTGCTGGAGCATGTGGTGGCTTCTCAGCTCCAGGGATTTCTGGATGAGACCGATTAGCTAGATCCATTTCAATCTGGCTTCAGGCCTGGTTATGGGACAGAGACTGCTTTGGTCACCCTTGTGGACTACCTACACCAGGAACTGGACATAGGGAGTGTGTCCCTGTTAGTTCTGCTGGACCTTTCAGCAATTTTTCATGCCATTGACCATGGTATCCTTCTGAGACGTCTGTCTGAGATGGGACTGTGAGGCACTGTTATATCGTGGCTCTGGTCCTTCTTGGAGGGGCCCCCTCAGAAGGTGGTGCTGGGGGATTCCTGTTTGATGATGTGGCTGTTGGCCTGTGGTGTCCCTCAGGGTTCCATCTTATCCCCCATGCTATATAACATATACATGAAACTGCTGGGAGAGATTGTCTGGAGTTTTGGGGTTCAGTGCCACCACTATACTGATGACACCCAACTCTATCCATCTAAATCCAAGGAAGCTGTTCTGGTTCTAAATCAGTGCCTGATGTTGGCAATGGACTGGATGAGGGCAAACGAAGCTTAATCCAGGTAAGACAGAAACGCTTTAGATCAGTTGAAAGGCAGATCAGAGAATAGGGATTCAACCTGTGCTGGATGGGGTTACACTCCCCCTGAAGACTCAGGCTCACAGTTTGGGTGTACTTCTGGACTTGACCTTGAACCTGGATGCCCAGGTCTCAGTGGTGGCCAGGAGTGTGTTTGTGCAGCTGAGGCTAGTGTGCCAACTCCACCTCCTAAAGAGGTCTTATCTGGCCATAGTCACGCATGCCTTAGTTACATCCTGTTTGGACTACTGTAACACTCTCTACATGGGGCTGGCTTCGAAACTGTTCAGAAACTTCAGCTGGTCCAGAATGTTGCAGCCAGACTGTTAATTGGGACCGGTTATAGGGAGCATGTGACTCCTCTGTTACAACAGCTTCACTGGCTACTGGTCTGTTTCCAGGAAGAATTCAAAGTGCAGGTTATGACCTATAAAGCCCTATATGGCTTGGAACCAGGCTACCTGAAGTCCACCTTCTCCCATATGAGCCTGCCCAGGCCCTAAGACCTTCAGGAGAGGCCCTTTGTTCTAGACCACCACGTTCAGAGGTGTATTTAGTGGCTACCTGAGGGCCTTTTCGGTGGCCACTCCCAGGCTTTGGAACTCCCTCCCAAGGGAGGCTAGATTTGCTCCCTCTTTGATGCATTCTAGCAATGTAAACTGAACTTAAGCTTACCTGCTCTCGGGGGTGCTCTGGAGCACCCCGTGCCCGCTCGAAAGTTTCGAAAACCGGATTTCCCTGGTGCTGTGTTTTTAGCGTAAAAACCAGGGAAACCCAGCTTAAAACAGCCGCGAATAGCAAATTGTGGCCGTTTCAAGCTGGATTGCCCTGGTTTTTATGCTAAAAATGCAGCACCAGGGGAACCGGAACTGCTTTTTCTGAGTTGTGTGGATTCCACATACTTGTGGGCTGTTTTTTTACTGGGTGGTGGTGGTGGATTTGTGCTAACGCACACTTGCACCGATGAGCATTTGTGCAAGTGGAATGAACTTCTTATACATCCCTTAAAAAAATCTGATTCCATCAATGAGTGGATGCTGGAATGAATGAAAGACACCCAACAATCTGCGAAACACAGACTGGATTTGACAAAATCCACGCAGCCCTAGTGGTGAGTGCTGCATGCAGCCCGTGGGCTCTGTGTTGCCCACCCCTGAAGATTCTAAAGTAACCATGGGATTTTTTCTTAACCATATAACATTATCAGGTGTGTGTGCTTACATATAAAATATATAATGGAACACATCCTTAATCACAGATCCTTAAAGCCCTTAGATTCATTAATTTTGAACTGGGTTTGTTCTATTTTGTAAGCTTGAATTGTTAGTCATGCTGAGTTCTGAGAGTAACGTGATATAATGCAGTAACTAGGCGCTTGTTGATTATAGTATATCTTGTTATTTTATCTTGTTCTCTCTTTTCTTTTGTGAAAAGGTCAGTGCCTTCTGCTTTTGAAATGCTGGTTTTAAAATGACAATCTGAATTTATGGCCCTATAGATGCCAGCTTTAGGAATTCCTTCCCAAAAAGAAAAAAAAATCAGTTCTAACATTGGACTATATCAAGAAGTCTCTAAAAGATTAAAATGTCACGGAGCATTAAGCAAGTACAGTAGACAATGTATTATCCCTTGACAGAATGTTCTGTACCTTTTCGATGGAGTGGGCTGATAGAAGAAGCAGGAAAGAAACACAAAAGAAAGAGCATCTGATGTTTACAAGGAAATTGTTGACAGGTTAACTTTCTGTGCAGACTTAGGAACATAGGAAGCCACGTTATACCAGGGGTGCTTCCAGATGAGGGTTTTGTTATGCAATCGCCTTGCCTTATTCATGGAGTTCTACAAAGGGTCCAGACAACTGAAACTGACCAAAAAAAGTCAAGGTTTGCAGCCCTGTCATAACCATGTTTTCTCAGAAGCAAGGCTGCAATGCACTTGACCTGTGCTGCGGGCAAATTTTTTGTAATAAAAAATTTAAACACCAAAAAGGATGCTAAAATGGTACTGAGAAGCATCTAGTTCAAAAAGGTTGGGAGTAGGGGTGTGTGGTGATCATGAGGGGTTGAGAAAGGGAAGGGGACAACACTGCCCACTCGGCTATATTGTATACATAGTGAGATACACACAGCAAAGAAGCACTATGTCCCCTACCCCCACCCCCAAACAGCAGAGAGTCACTAGGAATTCCATTGTTTGAAAGTACCCCAGGTCAGACTATTTGTTCATCTAGCCCAGAGGTGGGCAACTTCAAGAGGTCTGGGGGCTATTTTCACTCCCCAGACCTCAGCCATGGGCTTCAGTTGTGCAGTGCAGCACAGTCCACAGGGCACCCCCCCAAAAGGGCCAACATTGCTGGTTTGCCCCTGCAATTTGGTGGTAAATTGCTCCGTAGCTCTATAGAGCACTACAATGGTTAAATTTAGCTTGTTTCCAAGTTAAATTTAACCCTTTTGGCACTCCATAGCAGCTACGGAGTGCTCAAAGGGCCAAACATAGCTTGCAAACAAGCTAAATTTGGCCCTTTGGGTGATCCGCAGCCACTATAGATGCCATTTGGGTTTTTAAAAAAGGGGTCCTGCACTGGGGAGAAGCAGGGCAGCCTGAGGGGTGCAAATTGCCCTCCCCTGATATAGCCTTTATGGTTTCTGCTGGCTGGCAGTGGATCTCCAACAGAGGTCTTTCACATCTTTAAAATTGGGTTTTTGAGGGAGATCTCAGGGATTTGGACTGAGGCATACTCAGAGGTATGACCCAGTACAAATCCACCCAATTCCCGCTCTAGCCCCCATCTTAAAGGGACCCCAAGTTTTGACAGCCACCTGTCAGTGAACTGACCACTCGGTTTCTCTTTAAAAAGGGGGGAATGCACTTTGAGCCTTTCCCCAGCCCCTGGAGGGTCAGGGGAAAGTGCAAAAGTGATTCCCCCATGGGTAAAGGGTGGGACTTGAAAAGTTGAGGATCTTGCTGAGAAGGAGGGGGAAATCCCTCCAAATACGCCCTTTCCAGCCAAAGATCCCTTGTGGCTTGGGTTTATCTGGACCGATCGGCTTCTCTGACCCGTCAAGAGAAAGCCTGGCAGGTGGAGAAAGGTTTTCAAGTCTCTGCTGAGCACTGTGCAGGGAGGGTACCTGCTGCCCCTGGGCAATGGGAACCCCGCTCCACAGGGCCCTAGCAGAGGATTGAAATGCTTTCATTAGTGTTTCTGCGATCAAGCATATTTGCGCTAATGGGAGTAAAAAAAATTTTTTTTAATTTTTGTGCGCACATTTCTGGATGCAGTCCCTCCAAGGTGCCGCTGTGGCACTTTGAAGTGGGAGCTGGTGGCTGCCCAAACGGAGATCGGGGAAGCTGGCTGTCAAGCTGGCTATTCATGGCAGGAAGGGAGAGGAGACTCGTTCCTCCCACTGTGTCCCCTGGGATACCGCCTGGAGGACTGAGGGGAAAGGAGGGGGGTGAAGCACCCACAATGAACCCAATTGTCTGTCAGGCTCATCCTGGGTGCTTCGCAGAACAACCAACCCATCGTGGCAAATCACCACGATGGGTTCTTATGACGTGCGAACTCACTCACTGGAATTTGAGGCCGCAGGACAGCTGAAGAAAGGGGGGCTGATGGTCATTTCAGGGACCGAAGGAAGAGAATGCAAAATACACCATACAATATAATAGTTGGAAGCAGCTGTCAAATCCTTTCTAACCCCCACAAACTATCTTCTTTAGTTCTCATGTCTTTCAAGATGCCAATGGTAGAAAAACACACCCACAAATTTAGGCATGCCTCCTGCAGACTGGTCATCAGTTCTTACACCTCCAGAGTTCTGCTGAACTCAGAATTCTCAGATTATTTATTGACCTCTCCAACATTCTCTCTCTCTTTGGCATAAGCTTTCTTGAATCACAATAAATTCGATAGTTTTTAAGGAGCTGTGGGACTCTGTTGATTTTACTGCTACTATTATGGCTATCCCTCTGAAGGATGGATGGATGGATGGATGGATGGATGGATGGATAGATAGATAGACAGACAGACAGGCATGGTTCCATTGGCTTTAGACACAATGCAGCCCAATCCCATGGATGTATACTCACTGGGACTTACTTCCAGGTAACAGTGTACATGTCTGCATCCATAGGAAAGAACATATGGTTTAAAGCAGAGGTGGGGAACATGCGGCCCTCCAGATGTTGGTGGACTGGAACTCCCATCAGCCCTAGCCAGTATAGCCTATGGTGAGGGATGATGAGAGTTGTAGCACAACAGCATCAGGAGGGCCAGATGCTCCCCATTCCTGGCTTAAAGAATGCAGCCTGCCTGCTTCTCTCTATCTCCTGAACATCACCAGAGTCTCCACCAGAGTCTATCTTTACCTTAATTTTGGCATCCTACAGTTAATCTTTTTTGGGGGGCACAGGTGATATACTACAGCTGTTATGAACTCTTAAGAGCTTAAGAACATAAGAAGAGCCATGCTTGATCAGACCTAGGATCCATCTAGTCCAGCGTTTTGTTCACACAGTGCCCAACCAGCTGCCCACAGGATCCCACAAGTAGGATATGAGCGTAACAGCATCCTCCTGCCCAAATTCCCCAGCAACTGCTGTACATAGGGATACTGCCTCTGATACTGAAGGTAACATATAGCCATCAGGACTAGTAGCCATTGAAAGACTTATCCTCCATGAATTTGTCCAACCCCCTTTTAAAGCCATCCAAATTGGTGGCCTTCACTACATCTTGTGGAAGTGAATTCCAGAGTTTAACTATGCTCTGTGTGAAGAAGTACTTCCTTTTATCTGTTCTGAATTTCCCACCAATCAGCTTCATGGGATGACCCTGGGTCCTAGTATTATGAGAGAGGGAGAAAATTTCTCCCTCTCCACTTTCTCCACACCATGCATAATTTAGTACACTTCCATCATGTCTCCCCTTACTCGCCCTTTTTCTAAGCTAAACAATCCCAGCTGTTGTAACCTTTCCTCCAACCCCTTGATCATTTTAGTTGCCCTTTTCTGCTTTTTCCAACTCTACAATATCCTTTTTTAGGTGCAGTTAAACACTTCTGAGGAGCATAAACTGATAAACATGACCAACCACTGCAGCCTAATTACATTAGCACTAGGTACTTTATGACTACTATGCCACATGGTAGAGCTTTTTCATGACCAAAATTCTCAGAAGGGAATAACATCACATATACAACTCACTGCCATAATTTCCAGAGGGGTGGCTATTCTAGTCTCTTGCAGCAAAAACAGCAAAGGGTCTTGTGGCATCTTAAAAACTAACATTTATATTATGGCATAAGCTTTTGTGGACTACAGTCCTTAAGATGAAACATGGTGGCTATGGCAGTTTCCACTAACATAAGTAATTTAACTGGAGCATTTCAGACAACAACAACAAAAAGATAAAGGAGTGAGGAGTCATTGTCTTGCCCTGCCACTCTTAAGAGTAGGTTTGGCTGTAGTCCTAAATTTATACTGACAGTGGTTTGCACCATAGAGACTCTGCCTTGCAAGTCAATATATTTAGGATCAAGGTATTTGTCCCTGAAGAGTGGAGGATGCAATGCACACTCTCCTGAGAGCCCACCATGCATGTTTACTCAACAGTAAGCCTCACTGTGTTTAATGGGCATTATTCCTATGTGAGTATGTAGGATTGTAGCTGGACAGTGCAATTCTAACCCCCAAGCTAGTTCTCTGGAGGAAGTTAAGATCAGGCAGAGGTGCCTCTTCGCGGGGTAACGGTGGCCGGGCTCCACCTGCACCGGTGGCTCTGTTCTGCTCACAGAGAGCTCTACAGGCGGAAAGCTGCCGCCAGCAATTCTCCTGCTCGCAGTAGCCAGTGTAAGGCCCCCAAATGGGGCATTTTGGGGGTGGGGCACTGGTAGCTTTGGATGTATTGTATCCAAAGTCCCACAGGTTTCCTGAATCAGGCCTCTCAGCTATGCCAGCTGAGGGAATTTTTTTTAAATCCCCTTTTCTGCTTAAAGAGGGGGTGGGCAACAAATCACCTGTGGGCTGCATGCCTCCCAAATTTGGGGGGCAGCAGTATATTATATATGATACACACACACACACACACACACACTGCATGTCCATGGGCCCAGCGCACCCCCAAATTTTGCAGCAGCAATACACACACATGCACACACGTACACACGAACCTAAATTTGACCCTTTTAACGCTCCATAGCTGCTACGGAGCACTAAACCAGTCAAATTTGGCTTGATAACAAGCTAAATTTAACCCTTTTAGTACTACCGAGGGCTTTGCCATCAAATTCCAGCAGCAAACAGCTGGGAGGGGGTTTCCAAGATTTTTTTGTGGTGTCCCATGGAGTGAGCCCCCCCCGGGGGGGGAACAAAAATGGCCCCAGATCTCCTGAATATGCCCACCCCAGCTTAAAGTATTAGAGTTTTAAAAACAGACAATACTGCAAGGGTGGAAGGGAAAAATGCTTGCTCCACCCAACTTCTGCCTTGGCTGGTGGAAGCTGCGAGAGCTGTGGATGAGGCAGCAGATCTACCCTGTCACTCGCCACCCCTAACCCCACTTAGGGTAGCTGCCTGTCCTTAAATTTATCACATCTCTAGGTTTTGTACTGTATTAACGTTCTATTTCCCCCCTATTACATCATATAACGTTCTATTTACTCCTATTATAGTATAATAGTCTATAGTCTATTTACCCCTTTTATATTATATTCATCCCTTTTATATCCTTGACTTTGGTGAGCCGTAAATTACTCATTTGTCAAATTACTCTTCCACTTCTCTGAGAATCTAAAATAACTGACAGAAAGGAAGCCTCCGCATGGCATACAAGAAAGGTAAAGTAGATTTTCCTAACTTTAGGGTAAAAGGAACAACAAGAGGGTAAGGCCCTTATGTGTCCCAAAACAGAAGATAAGATATTCTCAGGTGCCTGAAAAAACTTTTTATTATGCCCAATGCATTTAGGAAAGTACTTTCCTTCTTCAGGGGCTGCTTAGCTTTCTCCAAATATGTCACAGAAAATCATTCCAATGCTTCTTTTTTAAAAAAATATTATTTAGTTATTATAAACTACATACATGTGAAACAAAAACATACAACTACAGTAAATCATAAGGTGCACCCCCCACCCACCTAGGGACCAACAAATATACTTCCATCCCCTTAATCAATTGAATTCCACATTCCAAAAATATAACATATCCTGGCAAGGCATACTCCCCTTCCCCTTTATTAATACTGTGGAGGAAGGGGGGGCTGGCTGACCCGCCACAACCCCACCCTTTCCTACCCCAAAGGACCCAAGACCCCCAGAGATCTCAAAGTACCAGATTGCCAGCCTCAGCTGTCTGCAATCCTACTTGAATCTCTGTTCAGGGACTTGCCTTTATGACTGTAACCTGGATTTAGTTGCTGGAATCACAGAGCAATCCACAAACACCATGTGGGGTAAAAAACCAAAAGAAGGTTTATTCAGGTAGCATTTTACAACAACCAATAGGGAAATGAGGGAAGCACACGAAATAGAGAGCGACACTTTGGTACAAAGTAATAGAGCTGCAAAATAACAAAACCTACTGATTCCTTATATCTCCCAGGCACACAACTAGTTACCTGGGGGTCAGTTCTCTTCCAGGGTTGGATCCAGCACAGCCTTGCTGCCCGGGAAGACTACACACCTACCCGAAGGTCCGAGATGGGTAGCCCTCCACAAGGCTGGCCTTGCCAAAGCCCTCATTCAGCTAATTTCACCAGGAGCTACCTGGGGTCGGATCCTGAGGCCACCCGAAGGCTTGGGCCTCTGCTTGGCTTGCCGCCATTGCTCCAACAGCCAGCAACCACGCGATGACCAAAGACAAAGAACAAAAACCCACACTTTGGAATATAGCTCTTTCCCCCTCCCCTCCTCCTTCCTGTAGCTTCCCGGCTTCTAGCCAATCAGATGAACTTCACCTGGCCAGGCAGAGGAGGGGAACTCATGACTTTTGCATTTGAAAGCCGGGTCTCCGGCTTTTCAGGACTTCCAGGCGCCATGCCATGCCCCACCCGATACTTTATGCACATTTCGCCTCCTCCCAGCCCCCAACCGGCCTTACTTGGTTTACACATGAGGCGTGTGCGTGTGTGTGTAGGAACCCTCAGAGGCTCTTTTTCTCCACAAATACATAGTCTAATAATTGATTCCATATATCCATAAAATTATTCTTCTTTAACTGTCCCTTTTTGCATTTAATACTACAAGTTAGTTTATCGTTTAGGGCTACCGTATATCCCAGACTTCCAAATACCAATCAGTTATTAGAAAAAC
This sequence comes from Shinisaurus crocodilurus, assembly GCA_021292165.1. NCBI lineage: Eukaryota > Metazoa > Chordata > Lepidosauria > Squamata > Shinisauridae > Shinisaurus > Shinisaurus crocodilurus. The sequence goes on along the minus strand of CM037876.1, from coordinate 288,058,471 downwards.
ATGTTGTACTTTCCATTTCCTCGCTATCATTAACCTCATTCCAATGCTTCTTCTGTTTTAAAATGATCCTTTCGGAAACACATTGGGCATAATAAAAAGATTTTGTTTTTTTCCTCCAGGTACCTGAGAATATCTTCTTTTCTGTTTTGGGGCCTAACTTAGGGTATCATCAAATCAGGAGTTTGAGGCAGAGGTATGTAAGCTGCCTTGGGTTCCTTGCAGGAAAAAAGGCGGGGTATCTATCTCTATTTTCAGTTTAACACGGGAGGTGGGGGATGCCCTTGAGTTTAACTGGCATAGTAAATAAATACAGTAATACCTTGGATTGCAAGTAACTTGGTTTGAGAGCGTTTTGCAAGACAAGCAAATTTTTAAATATTTATTATAAAAAAATTGACTTGATATACAAGCGACGTCTTGCAATACAAGTACTGTAGTACGGCTTAAATTAAAAATCTCTGTACAAATTGTTTTGGCGGAATTTCATTTTGATATACAGTACAAGTGTTTTGGATTACAAGCACATTTCCGGAACGAATTATGCTCTCAATCCAAGGCATGACCGTAATAAATTAATAAACTGGCATCACATGAGAGCCTCCTCATAAGGCAAAGAGGTATCAGCAGGCAGCAGCACAACCAGGCTCCTCCATGCCGAAGTAGGTCCATTATGAGAGCAGCAACCGCGTCTAGTGCTGCCTGCCCCATCTATCTCTGCTTTCCAGTTCCCCCACCCACAACAATGGCGGGCGAGGCCCAGCCAGGGGAGGTCAGTAAATTAAACCTCAGGGTAGGATGGGATTCTATTGAGCCCAGTTGAGAGTGGCTGCAATGGAAACAGTAGGATGTGGACCTGGAATGTGAGGCCGGCTTTCTGGCAGGCCCAGCCAGGCAGCGCTGCAGCCTGTCAGGCCCTCAGTTTGGTAGGGCAGTAGTATGACAGACTCCCTCACTGACTGTCGCTATGGAAATCACTGACGTGTTCTTCTATCTGGCATGGGCCCCTGGCTGAGTTAACTTTAATATCAAGTTAACAAATGAGTTGTTTTCTAGCCCACAGGTGAGGTGAGGTGGGGGGAGAACACAGGAATGCCGCCTGTCTGGGAAGTGGGTGGGCAGTGTTTGTAAAGACAATCCCTGCCAGTTCCAGAGTCACAAGGGAAGATGTGCTCCTTATGCATAGGATTGGGCTGTTAATGTTGGTATGTGAAAGCACCTGAAAAAACACTATGCTTTTACCCACAAAGGCTGGGAAAGCACTGAAAGAGAACACACGGGAAAGGGAGAGATGGCGGTCACATTATGAGGATAGCCATTCCAAATTTCATCCATGCGCATGGGCATCCACAGGAAGGGGCAAGGAGTTGCAACTGATCCCCTGGGGATGAGCCATAATTTCCAGATTCCCAGTTTTCATTTTTTTTTTTAAAGGAAAAAAAGCACGTCTCCAGGTGTTGTAGAACCTGAGATATGAGCAAACTGTGTAGCCAGTATTCTGCCTATTCATTTTGTGAAAAATTAGCCAGCTCCCATCTTTTAGTGTTTTCAGCATGCTGGCTGTGGGATGGTGGGAGTTGTAGTGCAACACATCTGGAGGGCACCAGGCAGGGAAAGTCTACTCTAGACTCCTAAAGGACAATCCTATGCATGTTTAGACAGGAAAAAAGTCCTACAACTCCCAGCCACCATGGGTGGGGGATGATGGGAGTTGCAGCCCAATACAGCTGGAGGGCACCAGGCTGGGGACGTCTGCCTTAGAGTCCTAAAGGCGCAATCCACGCCTAGCTGGGGAGTGTTGGGAGTTGCAAGGCTTTTTTTTTTCCGGTCTAAACGTGCATAGGATTGCGCCCTAAGTAGCTCTGAAAACCCGGGAAACGGCGACACACGCACGTGAACCTCTTCCTAAAGCTCCTCCTCCAGCAGCTTTCCTAACCCTTTGTCGTCTCCTGGCACCCGATTGGCCCATCTCTCCACCTTTAACCTCTCACCCGGCTCTCCCCTCCAATCGCGCCCGCTCTTTCATCTAAGGGTAAGCGAAGACGGGGGCGAGCGGAGGAAGGAACGTGGTGGAGAGGAGACGATACGTTAGGCGAGTGCGTCGCTCGCGCCTGTGTCCCTATAGCCGGGAGGTGGTAGTGGAGTCGTTGGCGGCGGTGGCTTCCGAATTCTCGGAGTGCTTTTGCGCCAACAGCGTTGAGTCGGGCCCTATCGGCGAGCGCGAGGGTGGAGCTCTTTTTGCGTAAGGCAGGGGCGGGGAGGAGGCTTGTCCAAGCCGGCCCCAGGTGAATGGAGGAACCTGACAGTTGAGAGGCGGCGGCGGAAGCGAAATGGCGGCAGCAGTAGTAGCACCAGCAGCGGCAGCAATGGCGGCACAATGAGGCGACGCCTGTAGCCGGGGCAGCTCCGGGCTGGGTCCCACCTGGCAGGTAGGAGGCGCCGTCGGCCATTCGCTCGCTCTTTTTTGCTATCCGCGTCTCTCGCTGTGCGGAGCCTGAGCTCTCCGGGCCCGCCTCAGTAGCCTGACCCAGGGGTCCCAACACCTGCCGGAGCTGCTGGGTTTCCCCCCCCTTTATTTTCCCTCAGTGGAGCTGGACGTCGCCACCGCCTCGGTCAGGGCAGCGCCTCGTCGGAGGGATGTGGTGAGAGGAGGGGGAAGTCTTTGTCTTCCCACTCGGCGCCGCTTCTCTCTCTCACTCGGGCCTCGATGTCGGGGCCTCTCCTCAAGTTACCCGCCTCCTTCCGGGGGGGGTGTTTGGAGAAGTCGCCTTGGTTTTATTCTCTTCCCCCCCCCCGCGTCCACCCCCCAGCGGGTTCCTTCCAGTCCTCTTACCCCAGTGATATCCCCCTATCTTCAGTTTAAAAACAAATAATTCAGTTTACAAAAAAAAAGCTACATATATCCCAAGGGTCGGGAGAAATTAATAATTCAACACTGCTTATTATTTATTTTTGTAATTGAAATAACCAATAAATAACAAATACAATAAGCATTGTCAGTAAGATGCGCACACCTTACCCATCAATCGTCGTCATCCAACATCCGTAGTAACAAGAGACATAGGTTTTGTGATGCCAGGTTTAAATAAAGCCAGGCAGTTGCCTGCGCTCTTCCTCGGTATTAAGGCTTCTTGGGCTTGGTAAGATGTATTCCTGAGTTGTTTTTTTTTTTAATGGCTTATGGATCGGACTGGCTACACAACGTGTTATCGTGGAAGGTGGGGAAGCTGAGGAATATTCTGTAGTGGTGTTCTTAGTGGTATCCCTCTTGGGGCTGCCTCGCATAAAGAGAGCAGTCAGACGTGCTTTTCACCTCCCCTCCTCCAAGTGTGTGGGGCAAAACATGGGGAGAAGAAGTCGGTGTTTTTTTTTTCTTTGGGGTCTGGTTTTTGCTCCTTCCCTTTTTCCATTTCCTGCTTCATCCATTGTCCTTTGGCGTTACCAGAGCACAATTTCCAAGAAATAAGGGCCTCAGTATAACGTATGTTTAAAGGGGTCTAACTTAAACCAACACCCATTGATCTGTGTTGGCAACGCTGACTTCTGGCAACCTAGGCTTGTCCTATGCACATGCTGCTCCACGTGGATTCCTTCTTTCTGGCTTGGGTATTGTTAGGATTACAGGAGTGTTGCATGTCCCCTACCCCTCTCTTAAACTAACCCTCTCCCCTTGGAAGAGATACATCTTCTCCCCTCATATCTCTCTCCTTGCCATTGAGCAAAATATTTGGTGAATTGTACCTGCTGCTGCTTCTGATGTTATTATTGCCCTCCTGTCTGCATGAGAAGATTGAAAATGTGACCCAAGGAATAGGAAATATGAAGGAATAATAGCATAAAACATTTTCTATTGTGAATTTTTAAAAAGTGCGCAAAGGATGTTTCATTCCTCTCTTGGAATGCTATACTGGCTTTATGATGAACTAAAATCTCAAATTGATAGTGCTTTAACAAGTCTAAACCTTAGTGGGAAGTCCTGGGGGTGAGATTTGAGAGTGAAGGTTTTCATAGATTCATAGATCATAGAGTTGGAAGGAGCCTACAAGGCTATCGAGTCCAACCCCCTGCTCAATGCAGGAAACTAGAGGAGGGGTCTCCCATCCAAGTAACAACCAGGCCTGACCCTGCTTAGCTTTCCACACTCAGACAAGCTGAGCCAGCGTGAGCCACACTAGATTAGAATTAAGTCAGTCAGAACCAAGCATGCCCAACATGGTCCCAGATGTTTTTATTATATAATTTAAGGTTCAAGTAATGTCAAATAGTATAAACTGGATTTGGTCTTTTTGTAAAGAATGTTTTTATATGTTCTTTGGTGGTCTAGCCTTTGAAACAGTTCTGTCATAGACAAGGCATGATATTTTAAAAGTAGAATTCCTTTGACGGTTGAAGTATGGTAGAGCAGGGTGAGCAGACTTCAGGCTTGCAAGATGAGCACTAGAACTGAATGGAGCTCACAGCCCTTCCATACACACTTAAAACAACTTCTAGTTACCCCCAAGCTTTCTTCTTTTCAGCAGTAGGGTTGAGGGGTCATTTTGTTGCTGCTGCTAACTCACTGAGAGTAAGAAATCCTTGTTGTTTTACTGCAAGCCACTTGCAGATCTACAAATTTGATATTCTGCTATGGAATAGTGATTGCTACAGCAGGGTTCAGAGACTTCATGTTCATGGGAACCATTTTCCCCCCAACAAAAACCCTGAGGTGCAAAAATAAGTTAGGTGCAAAATATTGGCTTAGGAAGGCAGATATACACTTGGGGAACAAGGTGCCACTGAGCACCTTGAAAGTTGTCCAGCCCAGAAAGTTGTTTTTAGTACCAGAACTTCCATACAAATCTAATCTGGTTTTTCTCCGAGCTTTCTTGATTTCCACAGGGGGAAGATTAGGCCTTTTATTGTGGCTCTTGTTAAACCACTGGGAGTTAGAAGCCCTTGCTGATACATTGCAAATCAATGAGATCTACCTTCATAGAATCACAGAATCATAGAAAAGTAGAGTTGGAAGGGGCCTACAAGGCCATCGAGTCCAACCCCCTGCTCAGTGCAGGAATCCAGGTCAAAGCATCCCTGACAGATGGCCATCCAGCTTCACCTTGAATGCCACCAGACTTGTGGGAGAGCCCACCACCTCCCTAGGTAGTTGGTTCCATTGTCTTATTGCTCTAACAGTCAGGAATTTTTTCCTGATGTTTAGGTGGAATCTAGGTTCCTGTAACTTGAGCCCATTATTCCGTGTCCTGCAAACTGGGATGATCGAGAAGAGATCCTGGCCCTCCCCTGTGTGACATCCCTTCAAGTACTGGAAGAGTGCGATCATATCTCCCCTTAGTCTCCTCTTCTGAAGGCTAAACATGCCCAGTTCTTTTAGTCTCTCCTCATAGGGCCTTGCTTCCAGTCCCTTTATCATCCTTGTTGCCCTCCTCCCCACCCGTTTCAGTATACCCAGCAACATTTTATGAGATTGTGTGTGCTTCCAGATCTCCCCCGCCCCCCCCCACTACACAAGTGCTGGCCCGACTCAGCATTAATTACACAATATGTATTCTGTGCAATATATACCTATTCCTTTTGAAGAAAGTAATGCTGGGGAAAATTTCACCTGCTCTCCACCCTTAAAGAGTACCTACTGCTTGCTGTTTCTGGGTGAAAAAGTCATCCTCCTGTTAGACTTCCTACTGCCTGCTATTGCAGGACCTTCTGCAGGGAAAGAAGCATTGTGGGTGAAGTCAATTATGAAAGAGGAAGGTGACTGAAAGAGAAAGGGTTAAGCAACCCCCTTCTTCCCATCCTAATTGTAACCTCCAGTAGCTACTTTCCACTATAAAGGGATGTTGGGAGAAAGTTACAGGAAACTGTGTAATGTAGTTTGTCCCTCAGAGTACAATTCTAAATCTTCTCTTGGCTTGTTGTACTAGGTTGTAGATGTTATGTTGTCTTTTAGTTTCTTTATGAGCAAATTATCCAGAAACCTACTTTCTATGTTCATGTAGTGCTCTGTAACTAGAATTGACAGCCCCATGACAGCTACTGTATTTGAAGTCTACACTGCAGGGAAGTAGATGTAAGTGCTAGTACTAGGAATTGGTGGAGGCAGGTCAGCATTGTTAGGATTAATCACTTGAAATATTTTCCCTGCGTGATTGAATCCTCCCCAAATTGAAACAAGCCTTTTAGAATATACTTAAAATGTTTTATTTATTTATTTATTTTATTATATTTATACCCCACCTTTTTTCCTGAAAGGAACCCAAGGCGGCTTACATAATCCCCCTCCTCCTCTCCATTTTATCCTCACAACAACCCTGTTGTTGAGACATATTAAATGGGGAAAGAATATTCAACAAAAAAATTCCACATTCCATGTCATCTAAATATCTTTATTAGGCTAACTCAACGGTCATAAAATACTGTGCAAGCTTTTGAGTTCTCCATAATTCTTCATCGGGCAAGATGATAAACAAAGCAAAAAGAGGTTGGGGGAGGGGGAAAAAGTGGGTGATGTTCAAGCCATGGAGTCTGCATTTGGTTACAGTCTTAAAATGGAAAGTGGGAGGAGGCTGTGGACAATCAAATTAGCCTCTGCCAGGTACAGAGATGGCTTCAGGTCGCACCTGGGATCCTTCCAAGGGTTGCTGGGAAGAAGAGACAAACAATCCCCCATTAAAAAAATATATAAAATTCAGCTGTTACTGAAAAACTGTCTTGATCTTTAGGTGGAACATACAGGTAGGATCCTTCAGGAACAACAAGATTTCCCCTTCTTCCTCCCCTGCCCCCCCAATCTGCTGTAGAGGGGGCCCATACTCTGTGGAGCAGATTTGAGGGAGCCGCAAGGGGGAGGGGAATCTATTCTACCAGAAGTGTCCACCATTAGCAGAACACGATTGGATACAACCCAAACTAAAACCATGAAAAAAATCAGGTATATGACACCGCTTTGATGTTAGAGTGCCAAATGAGTAATTGTTGATCTGACATATCATCCAGGAAAAGTCATTTTGACTATGTCCCTTACTTAGAAAAAGAGGGTGGCCAGGCAATCATCTATTTATTTTTTAAATTTATATTTTACTTTTCTCATGGGAGTTACTCAAGGCAACTCACAATAAAAATAATGATGGAGCTACTAGAAATTTAGTTGCAACACAAGACCTACTGATAGATATAAACAAATTACTTGCCAATAAAAACTGTCAGCAATGTGTTATTTATATCCTGCTTCACTGGGGAGGTGAGTTCTCATTCTTGAACCTTTCCAGCAAAGGCACAGTACTCTTTCCTGATGGCTACAGATTTCTCCTGCTTCAGTCTTGGAATAACTTTCTGTGTCTTTCTTGAGAACAGAGAGACTAATGCTTCTAAGAGAGGGATAGAAGCCTTTTGTCCAAAGGGAACTGCAGGCACAACATTTGTTTGTTCATGTGATCTCCCTGTCCAGCTAGAGATGCACATTCAGATACCACTTCCTGTGTGCCCCCATGGGATTGAGGTGCGTGTTTTTTTGAAAACTATCCTGATGTTGGGAACAGTTATAAAATTAGGAAGCCTGACCATCTTGCTATTCCTTAGGTTTTATGCAACTATTCCTTACTTGCTAGTGTTTTGCCACTTGTCCAAACTTTCATTTTATGCAGGATAGGGGATTCCACAACTCTTGGGGCAATATACTAAGCATATTTAGAGTAAGGAAATGCCCTGATATTTCTCTTAAATCTGGTATACTACTTCAGCTTGAACCCACTACTACTTGCCCTCAATTTACCTTCTTTCTAACAATTTTTTAAAATTATTGTTATGTTGTTGGTTCAGTACTCTTTACTTATGTGCCTTCAATCTTTTCACATATCATTTTCAAAAACTTTATCACCTTGATATCCTCTGTGTGACTTTTAGTTTGCTGGTATACCGTATTTTTCGCTCCATAAGACGCACTCCCCCCCCCCCATAGGGGGAAATGTCTGTGCGTCTTATGGAGCGAATATTGTAAAAAAAAAACACCCAAATATATATATATATTTTACATACCTCCCTCTGCGCGCCTCCAACCGGTCCCGCGGAAGAGCGGAGGGCTCCTGGGCAGAGCGGGGCAAGCCCCCCCCAGCTGATTCCCCCCTTGGCGGCCGCTTAACAGCTGATTCCCCGCCAAACAGCTGATTTGGCAGCTTGGCGGGGCTTTGCTGCTGCCGCCTCTTGCCTTAAGCCAGGGGGCTGATTGCTGGTTTGAACAGATTGGTGCTTTGCCGGCGCGGTGCCACCCCCCCGCCCGGCAGCAGGGACGCGGGCGGGCGCAGGGCCAGCTCTGCTCCGTGCAGCGACCTCCGGAGCCCGCTGGCCCTGCCCCGCCCGCCAGCGGAAGAGAGGAGGGCTCCTGCGCAGAGCAGGACAAGGCCGCCCGTGCCAGCCACAAACTTTGCTGCCGCTGGAGCCGCCGCCGCCCGTCGCGTCACATCCGGCTGCTCCGTCGCGCTGGACCCCCACGCTATGTTTTTGGTGGGGAAAACCAGGGCAACAGGGTTTTGCCCTGGTTTCCCTCGCCAAAAACATAGCGCGGGGGTTCAGCGTGACGGAGCAGGGTCCTGTCGCGTCACTTGCGCTGCGCCAGAAGTGACGCGACGGGACCAGCATGGGCGGCGCGGCCGGCTAAAACAGCATCCTATACAAGGCAAGTCATCCAGCTTTTTCTTGCTTGCCAAGATGGAAACAATCCTTTACTATAGCTTTTTGCTAGCACAGAAGGTGTACTAGATGTAACCCCGGGGGAGGTGGGGGAATAATACACATCCTGTGTGGGGAGCCCTTAGAATTTGGCATAAGGGGCCCTGCCCTCAAATAGCATCTAGTATGGTAACATCCCGCTGGCCGTCCGTGGCAGGCTGGAGACCCCCCAGATCCCATTCTGAGCCGCCGCCCCCTCCTGTCCCACAGCGATATTGTAGGCAATTTGAGTTTTATTCTTCTTTATAACCTGTTTTGGATTGTTTTTAAGAAATGCAGGGTTAAAAAAGCAGTTAATAAATAAATGTATGGAGATATTATTTTGTTCTCTTGTTATTAGTTTTCCAATAATTTGCACATGAATATTTTTTTTTCTTGTTTTCTTCTTCTAAAATCTAAGTGCGTCTTATGGTCAGATGCGTCTTATGGAGCGAAAAATGCTACTTCAAATCTTTCCAAGGCCTATGCTGAGGTTGAACTGGGGAAATATGACTCTCCACTTAACCCCTTAACTGGAGCTCCCACTGTTGCGGCTGGGGCAATATCAACTGGCCAACCTCTTCTCTGTAAAGAGTGGCTCCCATGATCATTGCTGCAGTGCACCTCTAGGGAGGGCAATCATCTGCACAATACCAATTCATGCATATAATTCTCAATCCAGCTGAGGATATGCATATGTCAACATGCATCCGTGTGGCCCCTAGCTGGATTGGGGCACATATTTTTGAAAATTAACTGAGTTTTAGGACCTTTGTAAAATTAGTCAGCCAGATTACCTTGCTATTTCTTAGGTTTTGAGCAACTATTCCTTTTTAGCTATCACCTTGTGAAGTATAAAACACAGTAGAATTAAATGAGTGTGAAGTATAAAACACAGCAGAATCAAATGGGTATAAATTCTAAGTGAAGAAATACTACAGAATAATTAAACTAAAACAGTGCCTCAGAATGGTATACTATACTAAATATTCATTCTGATTGTTGATTCTACTAGTGAACAAGTGTTGACTGCCATGGTAATCTTATTTATTTATTTATTTAGTGCATTTCTGATCCACCCAATAACTAATGTTCTGTGAGTGGATTATAGCCAGTTAAAAAACTAAAATGCCATGTTAAAACCACAGTAAAAAAATATAAAATATACGTAATACAAATATTTAAAAGAATAAAATGCAATATAATAAACAATAAACAGCACAGAAATTGATAAAACATGCTGAACATGCTGAAACTGAACCCCGACAAGACCGAGGTACTTCTGGTGGGGGACAAGGGAAGGTTAGGGGATGTTGACCTGGTGCTGAATGGGATACATCTACCCCTGAAGGACCAGGTCCGCAGCTTGGGAGTCATTCTAGACTCCCAGCTGTCCATGGAGGCTCAGGTGGCAGCTGTGAGCCGGGCGGCGCTGTATCAACTCCATCTGATACGGCAGCTGCGCCCCTACCTTCCTAATCACCTGCTCCCGTTCATGCCTTGGTCTCTTCTCGCCTAGACTACTGTAATGCGCTCTACGTGGGGTTACCCTTGAAGACGGTCCAGAAGCTTCAGCTGGTACAGAACGCGGCGGCTCGCCTGATTAAGGGCAGCCGCCGGCGTGATCACATCACGCCAGTGCTTAATGAGTTGCACTGGCAACCAGTTGCTTGCCGAGCCGAATTCAAGGTGTTGGTTTTGACCTTTAAAACCCTACACGGCTCCGGCCCATCTTATCTCAAGGAGCGCCTCCAGCAACATCAAGTAGGCCACTCAACAAGGTCTGCCACGGACGGCCTTCTCCTTATCCCATCAGCCAGAGCAGCCAGGCTGGTGGGGACTAGGAAGAGGGCCTTCTCTGTGGCAGCCCCCACATTATGGAACTCCCTCCCTAGTGACCTTCGCCATGCCCCCTCCGTGATGAGCTTCCGCCGTGCGTTAAAAACATGGCTGTTCAGGCGGGAATATGGGGTGGGTTAGGTTTTTAATAAGAATTTTTTATATTGTTTTAATCATTATATTTTATTGTGTTTTACTGTATTTTAATTGTACATCGCCCAGGGTGGCCGGGTGGCCGGCCAGATGGGCGATTAATAAAATAAATAAATAAATAAATAAATAAAACAGCTGTAATAACCTAGAATCATGTTGTTATTTTTGAACTGACATGTTTTGAGGGACAGATAGAAATTCTGCCCTGTCCATTAAGGGCAAGATTGATCTTATCACACAGAGGACAGAACAATAAAGGATGGTGGATGCCTTTTATAATACTCACATCACAGGCACAATAATGAATTTCAAGAAAAGTTTATGATCTCTGGAGGTCATGGTCTAGAACCCCAGAGATGTAAAGGGTTTCAGGGAGGGGATCAGACAGTGTTTCTATATTAGGAGCATTCTTCAGACATTTCAATCAACATCGGAAACTACTTGAGTAGATGGTGGCTATGGAGGAAGGGGGGGCTGGCTGACCCGCCACACCCCCACCCTTTCCTACCCCAAAGGACCCAAGACCCTCAGAGATCTCAAGGTACCAGATTGCCAGCCTCAGCTGTCTGCAATCCTACTTGAATCTTTGTTCAGGGACTTGCCTTTCTGACTGTAACCTGGATTTAGTTACTCAACTAAGCAGAGCAATCTACAAACACCATGTGGGGTAAAAACAAGAAAGGTGGTTTATTCAGGTAGCATTTTACAACAACCAATAGGGAAATGAGAGAAGCACACAAAATGGAGAGAGACACACTTTGGTACAAGGTAAAGCTACAAAATAACAAAACCTACTTCTTTATATATCTCAGGCACACAACTCTGTTACCTGGGGGGGTCAGTTCTCTTCTAGGGTTGGATCCAGCACAGCCTTGCTGCCCGGGAGGACTACTACACATACCCGAAGGTCCGAGATGGGTAGCCCTCCACAAGGCTTGCCTTTCCCAGAGCCCTCATTCAGCTAATTTCACCAGGAGCTACCTGGGGTCGGATCCTGAGGCCACCCGAAGGCTTGGGCCTCTCCTTGGCTTACCGCCATTGCTCCAACAGCCGGCAGCCACGCGATGACTAAAAACAAAGACAAAAACCCACATGTTGGGAAATATACCTTCCCCCCCCTCCCCTCCTTTCTGTAGCTTTGCTGCTTCTTAGCCAATCAGGATGCACTTCACCTGGCCAGACAGGGGGAGGGGAACTCATGACTCTTGGCCTGAACTATATTTGGGCCTGAACTACATTTGCATTTGAAAGCCGGGTCACTGTAGACTTTGGGATGCCGGCATACACCCCCCCCCCAGCCTTTAGCCGGTTCACACATGAGGCAGGGTGTGTGTGTGTGTGCATGTGCATGTAGAAACCCCCAAAGGCTCCTTCCTTCACACGCTCCCTTTTAAAAAAAAATGAAACTTGAGAGGTCAACCCTCTCATTTCATTTTAAACTACCGTATTTTTCGCGCCATAAGACGCACCGGACCATAAGACGCACTTACTGTATGGTACAAAAAAATATATTTTTTAAAAAAAAATCAGCTGAGAGGTGGGGGCTTCCCCCGCCCCACCCAGGAGTCCTCCGCTCTTCCGGACCAGCAGAGGAAAGTAAAAAATAAAATAATATATATATATATATATATATATATATATTTTACTATATTCACTCCATAGGACGCACAGACATTTCCCCCTCCTTTTTGGGGGGGAAAAAGTGCGTCTTATGGTCCGAAAAATACGGTAACTTAAAAGAAAAAGCTTTTGCTAGCCTTCTACCACTAGCACACCTCTTCTCTTTCACACACACACACAAACAGAACAAAACAAAAAACCATCAAAACATCAAACACATTAACTACAATCTTAACACAGCTTAAAGCTTTAAATCTTAAATCTTAATTCTTAAAGCTCCTTAAACATCAAAACAGCAAAACAACAATCAATAACCATCAATCAGAAGTTTACAGGTTTGCATTATATCAGTTTTGCATACACAAGAAACATCATGTACAGTTTAAATGGGAACCCCAACCCTTCTGTTGCCTGTCTGGCACTCTGTCTAAAAAAAAAACTTTTTTGGGTTGCTATTTTTCACACAAGCCTGTAGGGAGCAGATTGCTGACTGAAATGTGACTCTTCAATTCGCCTTTAATTTTGCTTCTAAAGGCTTGCTTTTGCCACTCTCTACCTAACGACATGAATCCATCATCCTTTTTTCCAAAGGCTCGCTTGTGGCCCACCACCCAATGACACGAATACACCACCCCTTTTCCCAAAGGCTTGCTTGTGGCACTTTCTACTCAATGACATGAATGGGATGACTGTTCCTCTCAGAATTAAATGCTTAGCCCTGGAGGCTCCACCCAGGCGGCTAGAACACCAGCCTGGCAATCTTTCAGCCGTTAGAGGGCTTCTCGCCTCTAAATTCCTTTTAACCTTCTGCTTTGTTTTCTAGCCTCTGACTGATTTTTCTCTGGCAACTCTTCTCTGCCCCCCTGAGGCCCTTTGAATACATGCAGCCGTCATGATTATTATTATCATCATCATTATTATTATCATCAAATTTCAAATTGACCTGATACAGTTGGGACTGACTTTTGCATTTGGGGACAAGACAACACAAATAGTTCAGTTGCTTACACTGGGATCACCCGTCCCCTCCCCTCCAGCAACAATTTATCGACAAGACAAATACACTTGGATCACCCGTCCCCTCCCTTCCAGCAACAATTTAACAGTTTTCATTGGCTTTAATCAACCCCCAATCTCAGTCCTCTTTTCTTCTCGCTGGAGACACCTGGAGGGAAATTCCTTTGTCTTTCTGCTTCTTTCAGCCCTCCACTTCGGCAGCACAGGGACAAAGTCTCTTTTTCTGGGGGGGGTGTTTTCTGATGTCTGCCCCCCCCCTCTGCTTGCTGCTGCCTAGCCTGGCCATTCACCATGCCCTCCCCAAAGTCTTGACAAGTCTTGACAATTTCTCTGGGGCACATAGCACAACCAAATCACTCATCAAACGCTGTCCCAAAATTCAATGTTTTGCTCACCAGTCTCTTAAGAGAGGTTTTCTGGTCTTCTCTCCTTTCTTCTGCTCCCCTTGGAACACACGTGCGCGTGTGTTCCAAGGGAAGCAGAAGAAAGGAGAGAAGACCAGAATAGTGGAACACACTATTTCTTCTTTTCTCTGCTCCGGTTCATTGGGATCACACAGCCGCCATCTGCTCACCCGCTTTTTGCACTCGATGGGTAGGATCCTCTTCAGCTTACTCACTGGCAATTGCTGCTCCCACTCTCTGGGACACGCACACGCAGCCTATATCTTGCCTTGCCAGGGCTCCCCCAGCTCTGGTTCTCTTGGATCACAGCCGCCTTCCCCCAGCCACAGACTTCTTGCACTCAATGAGGATGGTAGGATCCACCTCTGCTTACTCACTCCACAGTTGAGATTTCTTGCTTTCAACGCTCTCCGCTGGCAGCTAGGCTTCTACAGACTGGGGTAGCCCCTTCCAGCAATCTGAATGTTTTCCCTGAGGCTCAATCTCACACTTCAATTTCTAAAAATTAACAAACCTCTACTCATGTACTAAAGTCTCTCCAATCTCTCCCATTTGCCCACGTGCACACACTCTGTGGTTCAGCTTCGAATCCCACCGCTGCAACCATGTGGAGGAAGGGGGGGCTGGCTGACCCGCCACACCCCCACCCTTTCCTACCCCAAAGGACCCAAGACCCTCAGAGATCTCAAGGTACCAGATTGCAAGCCTCAGCTGTCTGCAATCCTACTTGATTCTCTGTTCAGGGACTTGCCTTTCTGACTGTAACCTGGATTTAGTTACTCAACTAAGCAGAGCAATCTACAAACACCATGTGGGGTAAAAACAAGAAAGGCGGTTTATTCAGGTAGCATTTTACAACAACCAATAGGGAAATGAGAGAAGCACACAAAATGGAGACACACTTTGGTACAAGGTAAAGCTACAAAATCTCCTTCCTTCACAGTGGCAATACAAAATTGATATTCTGCATCCTTCAGTCTGTTTCTGATAGCTCAGTTGTAAGCGGGCCTAGCTAAATGGAAACTGCAAGCTCGAGCCCGCCCTGTTCAATCATTTATATAATCTTTGCTGGGCACGATTCCTTTAATACACCCCTTTTCTGCACTTGCTTAATTAAGTGTAAATGTGAAATGCTAACCTGATCTATAGAATGACCCGTAATCCAGTAATTGGAAGTGCTACAACAGACTTTCAGTATTACAAAGAAATTGCCTAGTTCAGCCTGTAGGAGCACAGCTGGTGTGGTGCTAGAGAGATGTATAAAGTGAGCAATCTGGCTGTAGCTGGAACCCACCAAACCACATTTTCTTTAAATGCTTCAGTTGTAACAAGACTTCACCTGTATCTCAAAATTCAATAGCAGAAGGGCATCACCATAGATACCAAAAGTTGCCTTTCCACATATATTCTCTTCTGTATGATATATGTAATGCCTTGATATGTACAAAGCTTGCATATGGTATAAACATGCAGAAAACAACTTTAAAGTTCATTTCCTTCAAATTAGCACAAGGAAATTAATCGGGCCCTGAAGTCCATGTCAGCAATTCAGATACTTCTTGTGTATACTGAAACTGGCTTCCACGTGTAGAGCAACCATTTTCCTTGTGCAAGAAGTTTTCATGTGGACAGTTGGTACATTCAGAGAATCTACTTAGGTCTACATAATTTATCAGTGAGTTGCCTTAAAAGCAGTGTAAGGTTCCAGTAATAATATTAACATGTTTTGCTGTTTAAACTCTGTTACACAAAAAAATCAGATTTTGCACACCAATAATGTTTTACAAACATTTTGTTTAATAAACTTCTAACTTTCACTTTTTATTTAGTAAAATTCTAATTTGCATGCTGTGCCTAATACTTGAATGTGGCATAACTTTTTTGGCAATGAGTTGGGTGGTGGCAAAAGGGATACAGTTTAGGAAAACTAGTGAAAGTTGTAAAAGTCAGCAGCCAGGAGGGACACCCATTTTGCTCACAACATTGGTGCCATTTCTTTTGCATAAAGTCTCGGAAATCCAAGTACCGTGCTAAATAATGGATACCATGTGGACTTGCAGAAGTTGATCATCTCCACCCATCTTAGTGGATAACTGCCTGAAATTCCAGTGTGGTCCTCAGTTCGTGGTTCTGCACAGGAATGGGGAAAGATCTTCCTCTCAAGACAAGATTAACAAAGAATCTTGTGGCACCTTAAAACTAAGAAATTTATTCTGGCATAAGCTTTCGTGGACTGTAGCCCACTTCATAGATATATCAGATATTATGGAGTTTCAGGTTTATATACAGTACATGTGGTGGTGGTGGGAAAGAATTGTAAACAGTGAGTTTAGAAGGCAATTGCAGAAAGTACAGTACTTTTTTCCATTAAATTTTCTTCTGATTTCACTGCTTACCGTTCTCTCCGCCCTCCCCACCTCTTATGCGAGGGTTTTCATGTCATGGTAGAAAAACCAGGGTTATTGTTTAGGAGCAACATGCTTGTAAACGCTGCCCAATCACTCCCACTCCAAGCAGGAGCAGCTACAGAAATCACGGACCAAAGGTTAAGCCAGAGGAACCCTGGTTTATCATACAAACCTGGTCTATATAGGCCTGAAACTCTCCATAATAGTCCATGCATCTATTAAGTGGGCTATAATCTACAAAAGCTTATGCCAGCCCAAAATAAATTAGTTTAAGATGCCACAAGACTCTTGGTTGTTTTTTCCACAATAGGCTTGACGCAGCTCCCTCTGGAAATCAAGACAAGATTGTAAACTTTGTATAAGCTGTGAAAAGCAAAGATTTGGAGTATTTCATAAAGTTGGGTGACTTATAGGGATTGATAATTGCTGCAGTGATTGAGTTCATGGGCCATATTTCATTCCAGGCCTTTGCAACTGTTATTGTTCCTCATGTGCAAGAAGATGACAATATACATATAGGTTGCCCTTTGTCCCCAGAAGTGATCCAGTTGCTAGAATCTTAAGAGTTGCCCACATCAGCTGGCCAAGGGGTTCCACTGAGGGGAATTGTTCAATGTGTAGGTTATACAGGCCTGTGGCTTACGCTGGCTCAGCTTGTCTGAGTGTGGAAAGCTAAGCAGGGTCAGGCCTGGTTATTACTTGGATGGGAGACCCCTCCTCTAGTTTCCTGCATTGAGCAGGGGGTTGGACTCGATAGCCTTGTAGGCTCCTTCCAACTCTATGATCTATGAAATAACACAGACAAGCCTCTGCAGCTGTATGCACTGGGTTGTTAGTCTGAGCAGGAAACCTCCATCAGCAGCCACTGGCTTGACCTCTGAGTGGTTGTTCCGGTGCTGGAAGCTTTCTAGTGAGTTGATGGGGAAGGGGTAGTGGTGGGGGAGGAGTACTGTGTTCTGTGGAGAAAAGATTATGCAGATGCCAAGGCTCAAATCAACCAACAGGTTTAATGCATTTAAAATGACATTTTAAAAGCACTTGTTCAAGGAAATTAGCTTGGGTTGATCATTCTCTAAGTTGAAAGGGTGTATTTAAAAAAAGCAATATTGGTTATAAATGTGGCACAGCCTGCTCTTAACAGGGATTTCAAAGCAAGAGCCTTGCAAGGAGAGAATACAAAATCAGTACAATTCCTTTGAATATGTTGGCATTTTGCCACCTCCAAACAGTGTAGAAAGGAGAGGTGTATGATTTACATTTATGCAAATACTGTGCTGGAGCCCCCAGATGGGCCCATGGCAGCTGCTGCTACATTCCATTAAGTAAAAATTATAGAGGCTCTGAGAAGAGTTGAACCCTACCACTTGCCTCTAGCTTTACTGGAGAAGGAAGCTTACATTTGTAAGGATTTATTTAAGCAATTGACTATGTAGATCTGATTGCATGATAAGTCTCAATGTTAGTTTTTTGTTCTGTTTTTTTACTTACCGTAAGTGAATAATTTTAAGGGTGGGGGAAATTGAACACAATCTCTTATTACCTTATTTCTAGCAGCAGCTCTGACAGATTTTGTGTTTTAAAATGCCCACAACAGTGTTGTTGTTGTTGTGTTGTATTAATACATCCTGAAAAATCAGATGCATTTCAAAAGAAGCTTCTGATTTGCATTGCTGTTGCTCTCAGCCTAACCTACCTCACAGGGTTGTTGTGAGGATAAGATGGAGAGGAGGAGGACTATGTAAGCCGCCTTGGGTTCCTTGCAGGAAAAAAGGTGGGGTATAAATATAATAAATAAAAATAAAATAATAAAATACAGGCATGCCTTGGATTGACAGCGTTATTTGTTCCGGAAACCTGCTTGTAATCCAAAACACTCTTAGATCAAAACGACATCCCCCCCAAAAAGATTGTACAGAGATTTTTAATTTAAGCCGTACTACAGTACTTGTATTGCAAGACGTCGCTTGTATATCAAGTAAAAAATAATTAAATAAATATTTAAACATTTGCTTGTCTTGCAAAATGCTCTCAAACCAAGTTACTTGCAATCCAAGGTATTACTGTATAAGGAACTTCATTGCCTTTGAATTTTAAGATATAATTTGGATAGGTTTCAATATATTTAGCAGTAATAATAAAATAGTTTTTAGGGAAGTAGCAAATCTTTAAATGCCTATGTTTTAAAGGACCAGAGCTGCCTGGAAGTAGTCCAGAAAGCAATATGTAGCATTCAACTTCTGCAATATTCTTAGACTAGTTTGGATAGCATACTAGAATGAACAGAGTAGATACAAAATTAAGAATACTTTTAAGTGAGATATATTCTTTGTAATATGGTCATATAGTCTTTCCCCTTGGCATATGCACATCATGAAGAACTATAAAGAAAAAGGAAATGAACATGCTTCGTACTGTGTGTAGTTATTTCCTCCCACACTATATAAGGTTTCCAGTGTATGTAATGTTAACTTACTGGTGACTGATTGGAATAGGTTGTTGCTGCTGTGAGGCCATACTTGCAAGCAAACTGTTTGTGCCTTTGGCCATCAGACAGCAGGCTGGTTGACTGCTGCAACAGGCCTTTTGTCTAGAGGAGACAAAACTATTGACATGCTAATGTGATGTAAGCTTGCAGTTCTGTACTAGGTTGGCTCAGTCTTTGGTATGAAGCTTGTCTAGCAGTATGTTAGTTTAGTAACTGAATGGGCCTGTTGCACTGAAGAAAGCAGTCTGCAATTCCATTCCTGTCAGTTACACTTTTGCTCTTCAGTTTTTGCTTGAGTAAAGGCAAAATAAACTGTCAAAATAAAGTAACTTGCCAGTGGATTTTTTGGGGGAACCAACAGTCTTGATTTTCATCTCAAATATTTTTGCCAGCTGTAGTAATTCCTTACTAATGCTCAAGATGCCAAGATAGGCAAAGTAGAAAAGACCAATATGATTACTCTGTTCAAAATGCAATAAAAGTCATTGTCTGTCTTTTGTGCCCACTGTAGACTAAAACTGCTTCCATTCAGTGAAATTTTACTAGATGGAAGGCAATAGTTCTTCCAAAAAGTGAGAGAGCACTTTGCTACACACACAGTTGTACAAACTTGCAACAAGTTGTGTGTATTGCAAGTGGGACCCAAAAGTTGACAAGGGGAGGCGTGAGTTTTACAAAAGCATTACAGTCATGCCTTGGATTGAGAGCATAATTCGTTCCGGAAACATGCTTGTAATCCAAAACACTTGTATATCAAAACGAAATTCCCCCCAAAAAATTTGTACAGAGATTTTTAATTTAAGCCATACTACAGTACTTGTATTGCAAGACGTCACTTGTATATCAAGTAAAAAAAATAAATATATATTTTAAAATTGTCTTGCAAAACGCTCTCAAACCAAGTTACTTGCAATCCAAGGTATTACTGTATCTCCCTCACTTCATGTGACAGAGCAAGATTATACAGTGTGTCCATCTGCGCCAAAAATGGGGGGGGGGGTGCCAGTGTGTTTGCTGGCATGGCCTTATTTATTACAGAAACTGGACTGGACCAATATGATTTTCTCTTGGTTATAGTTTTCTGGTCAAGCCATCTGCTTCCTCCTTTTGCATGATCTCCCCCACTTCAAATGTCAAATATGGTATGTCAAAATATAGTCTCTTCACTTTGCTTGCGGCATGGCATAATCAGTTCAAAATTTGTTTCACTAAAAACAGATGATGATGATGATGATGGTGGTGGTGGTGGTGTCTGGGGCAAGAAAGTGGTGCAGACCTACTCGCAGCTTATGATATATCTTCGTCCCTTTTTGATCGAATAGCCATCTATATTGTGGTGTTTCACCATTGGAGTGGGTCACAGCTGAGATTGTAACCTTCACAGAGCTGGCTAGATCCTTTGTTTGGTTACTCTCTTCCGGTCGGCTCCTTGAACGTCCACATGCTAAAACAGCAGTTGACAATTGCCCAAATATTCTTCACCTGTGGCGAGTTGACTTTGCAACTTCTGTGGATCAACTTTGGCTTGTTCTTTGCTAAATAGGATATTTTTGGACTAAACCCACCTTCCTCAACCTAGTGCCCTCCAGGTGCGTTGGCGTACAACTCCCCTCATCCCCAGCCACCATAGCCATTGGTTTTGTTGGCTGGAGATGATGGAGAGTTGTACGTCAATGCATGTGAAGGGCTCCAGCTTGAGGAAGGCTGGACTACACTGTCCAACTATGCTTTACAAAACCTAGTTTCACTTTTTGAAATTGGCTAGGTACATTGTGCAGTATCCAATCATGTCACAGCACTAACAAACCAATGCTAGTGCAGTGTCATTAGCGCTTGCTAGGCAAAGGGAAAAAGTGGTAATTTGCCGCTGAAATTCAATGGCAAATCACTACTTTTTCCCTTTGCCTAGCAAGTGCTAACAACATAGCAATAGTGTTGCTTTATGCTATCGCAATGTCATTAGCACTAGTGCTGCAATAGCATTGGATACTGCCCATGGGAAACAGAAAACCAAAAGCCTGTTAACATTTAATGTTAACATCAGGAAGTGTCATTGATTTCTGCACTGTTCGCATAGAAAATAGTGACACGGGAAAAGGGTCTTTGCAATACACTACCTTTTTTTCACATGGTTACACAAAGGCAGGTAATGGCTCTCCATTTTTCGTGTACGGTACTTTTTCCCCCAATAAGTATAATAGAACAAAGTTGCAGTTGTTTGAAATTTACTATAAAATGGACAGGTGACACTATTGTGTAACACAGTGAATATTCCATGTCTTTTGACATCTTATTTTTCTAGTGAAAGAAACAGTGACATAGAATTGATATTGGTGAACAATTACTTTAGCAGATAAAGTTTTAAAAAATGCAAATATGTTCAAGCCGTTAAGTTGATCTTTCAGACACTCACTATCTGTATTCTTGGCCAAAAAGAACATATGAAGTTTAGATTTTGAAGGGTAATATGCTTTTACGCCAGAGTTAAATATTAAATGCAAGAAAGTAGACTACCACATGGCATTGTTTTATTAGAGTTTATGTTTATTCTGTTTTTATATTGCCTTCTAGGGATACCTAGGTTGAAACAAAATTACAGGCTTGGAAACTCTGGAAAAGCTCAATATCGGGATTCAAGGTAGAAAAAATGCTCTGAAATAATGCTAAGGTGTGGTTCTTAGTTAACCTTTTAACAGTATTTGGGTAGAAGTTCTCATTAAGGTGGTTTCCTTTTAATTATTCTATTTTTTATAATAATTTATCATAAGAATACTATTATGTTCCTGAATGGTTTATTAGGAGTTAGAAATGCTCATTAATTTGATAAAATGTGGTCTATGTGTTGTGGCTATTAAATCTTTGACTTGTTTGTCTGTGTACATTTTTAATATTTAGATTTTACTGATACAAAAGGTTATTTTAAAATTCAGCTTTTAGAAAATGTTTCTATACATCCTCTAGAATAGCTGACATCTTTGCTGCTTTAGTAATCTTGATAAGTATTCCTATACTTATTTTTATTTAACATGTAGAGTGAATGGGAGTCATCTTCCTTGCTGCTTTTTATATCAAAAGAGTATTCTGAGATGATATTTTAAAACTAATAGTTTCTTCTTTTTTAAAATAGTGATGGAGAACAATTACACTGCTTTCTAGTTTTTAATTTATTTTAAAATATCCCACTTCTTGATCACATCCTCAAAAGCCACTTGCAACATAATAAAATTATGCTGGGTTGGTGTGTAGTGCTAGTGGAGATGCACTTCTGATCATACAAGTGGTGGGGGATGTGCTATTTACGCCAGCTCTCCTCTCCAGCTGCGTGGGGAGGAATGGGCAGGAATTCTTCATTTTGTGAGTGAAACACAACCATGGTTCTTAGGATCCAAGCCAATTACAGCTGGTTTCTTTTCATGAAAAATGTAACCCCCATGAAGCAGGTGAAAATGACAGGAGAAAATGTTGACCTCCCTTGCAGTAGAAAATGGTATGCTACTCGAAGGAGGTATTCTGCAGTGCAATGCCTCCCCCTTTCCTCACAACTAGTTCACACTACACTGCAGTTGGTTTTCCCTCCTTTTAAAAAGCCCTTTACATGTTGTTGGTATGCATGGAGGGGGAGGGAGAGCATGCCTGCTAGCCCTGCTCCCTGATATCTGGGTGTTAAGTGTGTTGTCTGCAAAGAGGTGAAAAGGGATATAGTAGCTCTTATAGCCATTCTAAAGAAGACAAACTGCAGTGAGATTCCCAGCACAATCCCTTCCCCTCTCTTTGGAAGTGCTTTGCTAAGAGAAAGGTATAGCCCTATTTTTCTGTATCAAAAAATGACTTTTTTCTAGGGGAGAGCTATCTTTTAGGGGAAATTGTGTGCCCCCTGAAATGGTACCTTTTGCAGCAACTCCCCCGCTCCACAAAACATTTTGTGTAGCTATAGGTACAATATATTATACTGTGATATATTGTCCATGTTCAACAATACTGATTAAAAAAGAATACACTTTTGTGTTTTTGAATTAAAAAGATGAAACCTCTTTATCCCTTTAATTTATTTATCTTCTATTGTTGTTGTTGTTGTTATTGTTATTTGTGAAGGATCAGCAACCGGATCCTTTGCGTGAGTTCGGCAACTCTAGGGTTAACCGGCAGAGCAATACAGCTCGTGTCGGCTCGCAGTTCAATCGGAAAGACCACACGCCTTTGTATGCCCAAATAAGGCTCTTTATTTGTTTATACAATGATTAGGTCGGAATTACCAGTCTTCTAAGAATACGTTTACAGTCAACAAAACCTTAGTTGACTCGCGTCTTATCCAATGAGCGGGCTCCGCGGCTAGCAGGTTACATTCAGGTCACTCTACTTACATCAAAGACAATACTCTAGTCAGTTTCAGCCCAGCTCTCGATCGGCGCTTCCTAGCGGAGAACGGAGTGCCTGGGCGGCTGTTGCTTAGGAGGATCTGGCCCCGTGGTTCCCAACAACCCGAACCGGGACGGGAGAGGGGTTTTCTACCCCGGATTCCCCGCTCTCCCCCCGCCCCCTAGGTCAGGTGGGGGCTTATGCCTGCCCCTTCGTGCAGATAGGCTTATTCCTGCCCGGGAAGAAGGTGACGTAGGGAAACCTTTGCAGCTCTTCGAGGCTGCCCTTTGTGCTGATGGTCCTTGATGGCCCTTCCTGGACGGTTGTGGATCTCTGCCGAGGTCTTCCTTTGTTGGGGCTGATGGCTTGTCTGGCTACTCCCTGGTGACCTCATCCCTCCTCCCCTGGCCCCCTCCTTTGGGGAAAGATGTGTGTGTGTGTGTGTGCTGTTTTTTGGGCTTTCTCCACACCCTCCCATTTGGGGAAAGATGGCATTGGGGTCCACCACCCCAATCCCTATCTAACTGTCTCCTACTGAGAAAGCCCGGGACAACCCATCTGCCACGATGTTGTCCTTACCCTTGATGTGTTCTACTAAAAAATCAAAATCTTGCAGGGCTAAACTCCACCGTAAGAGCTTCTGGTTGGACCCCTTCACCCTATCCAGCCAGCACAAGGGGGAATGGTCGGTCTGCAGTCGGAACCGGCGGCCCCACAGATAGGGGCGAAGCTTGGTCACTGCCCACACTATTGCGAGGCACTCTTTCTCGACAGTGGCCAAGTTCCGCTCCCGAGGCAGAAGTTTTTTACTTAAAAAGGCAACCGGGCACAGCCCCTGCCCTGGTCGTTCCTGCAGCAAGACGGCTCCCATCCCCGCTTCCGAGGCATCCGTCTGCAGAACAAAAGGGGCTTCAAAGTCTGGGGCTTGCAGCACAGGGGCTGCCATCAAGCAGGCTTTCAGTCCCTCAAACGCTGCCTGGCAAGCGGCTGACCATTGGACCTTAACGGGTTGCCGCTTCTTGCACAAGTCAGTCAGGGGGGCGGCTAGCTGGCTAAAATGGGGCACGAATTTACGATAATAGCCAGCCAGCCCTAAAAAAGCTTGGACCTGCTTTTTCGTCTGGGGTTGGGGCCAGGTGCGCACTGATTCTATCTTGGCTTCTAGGGGCTTGACACTACCTCCCCCTACCTTGTGTCCCAGATACTCCCCCTCCCCCCTCCCAACCTGGCATTTCTTTGCCTTTACCGTCAACCCAGCACCCTGAATCCTTTGAAACACCTGGCGGACATGTTGCAAATGCTGCTCCCAGGTGGAACTGAAAATGGCGATGTCGTCTAGGTACGCGCAGGCGAACTCCCCCAGCCCATTTAACATTCCGTTTACCAACCTCTGGAAGGTAGCCGGACCATTGCGGACCCCAAACGGGAGGGTGGTGAATTGGAACAACCCCAGGTGGGTCACGAAAGCAGATTTCAAGGCAGCGTCCGCATCGAGCGGAACCTGCCAATACCCCTTTGTCAGATCCAGGGTGGTGATGTACTTGGCCCCCCCCAGCCTCTCCAGCAGCACATCCATGTTGGGAATGGGGTAGGGGTCCGGGACGGTCACCTTGTT
Organism: Shinisaurus crocodilurus; assembly: GCA_021292165.1. NCBI lineage: Eukaryota > Metazoa > Chordata > Lepidosauria > Squamata > Shinisauridae > Shinisaurus > Shinisaurus crocodilurus. Next base: position 288,033,880 of record CM037876.1, on the reverse strand, counting down.
TATTTTCCGGTAGTCTACGCAGAACCGGACACCCCCATCCTTTTTGGCTACTAATACGATCGGGGAGGACCAGGGGCTCGAGCTGGGCACAATGACTCCCAAGTCCAGCATGGCTTGTACCTCCTCGGCCACGACTTGGGCATGAGGCCCCACCGCCCGGTAGGGTAGGGACTGTATGGGGGGGCTATCCCCTGTGTCAATGGTGTGTTGTGTGAGTGTGGTGCATCCCGGTCGGTCTGAGAACATGGGCCGAAATTCTTCCAAGACCTGGGTGATCTGCTGCCGCTGCTGTTCGGACAGGGCGGGGGACAGTTTGATCTCCTCCATTCCTCCCCCTTCCCCCCACTCGGCCAACAACCCCCCATCAGGGTCTCCCGGTTCCACACACTCTTGTACTCCCCCCACCTTCGTCCCGCGTTCTACATACAGTTTCAGCATATTTACATGGAAAACCTTCTGCCTCCCCGGCTGCCCCGGGAAAGCCACTTGGTAGTTTACCTCCCCCGACCTTCCAATGACGGTCCCTGGGCCCTCCCACTTTAAGCACAGTTTGTCCGTCTTTTGGGGGCGCAGTACCAACACCTGGTCCCCCACTTCGAAAGTCCGTGGCACAGCCGTCCGGTTGTACCACGCGCTCTGCCGCTGCTGGGCTGTTTCGAGATGCTGCTGCGCCGTCTCCCTCACCTCTCGAAGAACAGTCTGGAGGTGTTGCATGAACGTATGCACCGGCACGGAGGCTTTTGCAGCAACCCCCTCCCATTCCGCCCGCAACAGAGCCAAAGGTCCCCGGAGCTCCCTCCCAAACATCAGTTCGTTGGGGGAGAATCCCAGGCTTTCTTGGGGGGAGTCCCGGTAGGCAAATAACAAGTAGGGGAGGGCTTGATCCCAAGTCCCAGGGTGCTTCGCCGCATATGCCCTGATCATCTTTTCCAGAGTCTGGTTGAAACGCTCCACCAACCCATTGGTCTCGTGGTGGTATGGCACCGAAGTCAGGTGCTCTACCCCCCCCAGTTCCCACAATTTTTTAAACAGTTTGGACACGAAGCCCGTGCCGCAGTCCGAAACCACCGTGTGGGGCATTCCTAGGCGGGCGAAAAGAGAGAGGAGAGTCTTAGCCAGGCTGGTGGCGGAAATGGAGGCTAAAGCAAAAGCCTCTGCATAACGGGTGGCAAAGTCAACCACAGTCAATATAAACTTCTTCCCCGTCTTGGTGGGGGGATTCAAGGGTCCCACGATATCCATCCCTATTCTTTCAAAGGGGATGCCCACAATGGGTAGGGGTTGCAGGGGGGCTTTAGGATGGTCCCGGTTATGCCCCACCCGCTGGCAGACATCGCAGGACCGGCAATACTCTTGCACCTCATTTGCCACCATGGGCCAGTAGAACCCCTCTGTCACCCTAACCAGAGTCCGTTTCTGTCCCAAGTGCCCTCCCCACGCCACATCGTGGGCCAGTTGTAGTACAGCCTGGCGGTACCCTCGCAGGCACAACTAATTGTCTCTTCTTTGGTTGGGGACCCTGTCCCGTCCTTGGGCAGAATTCTCTGTAGAGGGCTCCCGCCTCCCACAAAAAGCGTTCGGACTGGTCCCCTACCCCGGGCCCTTGACTGGCCCGATCCCGACATCCCTGGAGGGATGGGTCGCTCTGCTGCTCTTCTTGAAACGCCTTCTGAGTCCCAAAATCACGGGCCATTGGCGCGAACCCCCCGGGGTCTTCGTCCTCCCCCACAACTGGGGGGAGCGGCGGGGGACGGCTGGCTGCCGCTGCCGGGGCCGCTTTACCGCGACCGGGAGGCGGGCCCGGGGACCTGGGAGGCTGCGGGTCAGGGGCTTGGTTGGCCCGACGCCGGGTCACCACCCCCACCTTGACCTGGGCAGCCCGGAACGCAACGTCGTTCCCAATGATGATTCCCCATTCTTGCTGGCCATGCACTATAACGTCCATCTCCCCTTCCCACCCCCTGTACTTGACCCAGACCCGGGCGAGGGGAACGGCTATGTTGGGAGAGTTATAGGGCTTTATGGCACAGGTGCGCCCCTTTAGCAACTGTCTCTTCTTTACCTTACTTCGAGGTAAAGCAGTGATGTCCGCCCCAGTGTCCCTATACCCCACCTGGGAAACATTGTTTACAGAGATGGACTCACAGAATTTGTCCTGGCTCCACCGCAGCTGCTCCGGGGAGGCAATGCGCATCAATGATGCCTGCGAGATGGCCCCCAGCGAATGCTGTCCTCCGCTCCTCAGGGACCGCGCCGCATCTTCACCGTCTCCCTCGAGGGACGAGCTGGACTGCTGATCCTCCTCGTGCTCCTCCGGTTCGCGGGACTCCGGCGCAAGCATCCTCCCCACCTTGCCCGGCGATGTCTTGGCGTGGCGGTTCTTTGCGATCAGTTTGGGGCAGCTCCTCTTGAGGTGCCCCGGTTCTTTACAATAGAAACATCCACTGGTGCCGGGGTTGTCTTTGGGCTTGCCTAGGGCTCCCTCCCGAGGTTTGGGGTTGCCCTTCTCCACACTTCCCTTGGTCCCGCCATGACTGAGGTTACCCCCCTTGGGTCCTTTGGGCTGCCGATACAGTCCCATTTGGTCGGCCAACTTGCCCATTTCCCTACAGTTTGGGGGGTCCCGATCCCGCACTGCCGTAGCTAGGTCCTCAGGGATAGTGGCACAGAATTGTTCCTGGATCAGGAGCTCCCGCACCTCCGCCAAGGAGGTCCTCCCGGTGGCCCCGATCCATGCGTCCCACACCTGCCCCAGGTGCGCCATCCAGGAGGCATACGTGTCCCCTGGATTAGGTCGCCCGTAACGAAATTTACGGCGACAATGCTCAGCGGTGAGGGCAAACCTCTCTCTCACCGCTTCTTTGAACGCTCCATAGTCCAAGGGAGCGGTTTGGGTGTGGATGCCCAAAGATCAGCCAGTTCCCGCTGACTTGCGTCCTCAGGGCGGACATCCTTAGTTGTCCGGCACTCTGCTCTCTACGCAGGCAGCCTCGAACAGGGTGAAAAAAGATCAGTACATCCTGTCCCGACTGGTAGGTGGGGAATTGCTTCCTGTTCCCATTTGGGGGTTGTGTGCCCCCACCCTGGGATGCAGGGGTTCCCCTTGTCGGTGCCCCTGGTCAGCCTGGCCAACTCCAGCTGCATTTGTAGCATCTCTTGTTGATGCTGCATCAACTCCTTGGCTTGTTGCCAATTGAGTTGGGGAAAGAGGGCATCCAACCCTCCTCCCCCCATGGCTCCGTCAGTGACCCTTCTGCCGAGGTCCTCTTCCGCCTCTGGGTCCCTTATCTCGCTTCTCCGGCCGCTACTGGTAAGGTTGGGGCTACCCCACTGCTTGGGTCCCTGCCCTCCTAACAACTGTGAGGGGGCTTCCCCCCCTTCCTGCCTTGCCGTCTTTGGCCGCACCACCCACTCCATTGTGGAGGTCTGGGTTGGGGTTTCTGGGCTGCTCGCTAGCTCCACCTGCTCTTGGCTCAGACTATTCATTTTTCCTTGCTCTGAGCGCTCCCCAGCAACCTACTAGCCTGCCCGAAGTCCTGTTAGTTCCGACCGTCAAATGTGGTTTCCAATTGTCCCGTCGCCTGCCACCATGTGAAGGATCAGCAACCGGATCCTTTGCGTGAGTTCGGCAACTCTAGGGTTAACCGGCAGAGCAATACAGCTCGTGTCGGCTCGCAGTTCAATCGGAAAGACCACACGCCTTTGTATGCCCAAATAAGGCTCTTTATTTGTTTATACAATGATTAGGTCGGAATTACCAGTCTTCTAAGAATACGTTTACAGTCAACAAAACCTTAGTTGACTCGCGTCTTATCCAATGAGCGGGCTCCGCGGCTAGCAGGTTACATTCAGGTCACTCTACTTACATCAAAGACAATACTCTAGTCAGTTTCAGCCCAGCTCTCGATCGGCGCTTCCTAGCGGAGAACGGAGTGCCTGGGCGGCTGTTGCTTAGGAGGATCTGGCCCCGTGGTTCCCAACAACCCGAACCGGGACGGGAGAGGGGTTTTCTACCCCGGATTCCCCGCTCTCCCCCCGCCCCCTAGGTCAGGTGGGGGCTTATGCCTGCCCCTTCGTGCAGATAGGCTTATTCCTGCCCGGGAAGAAGGTGACGTAGGGAAACCTTTGCAGCTCTTCGAGGCTGCCCTTTGTGCTGATGGTCCTTGATGGCCCTTCCTGGACGGTTGTGGATCTCTGCCGAGGTCTTCCTTTGTTGGGGCTGATGGCTTGTCTGGCTACTCCCTGGTGACCTCATCCCTCCTCCCCTGGCCCCCTCCTTTGGGGAAAGATGTGTGTGTGTGTGTGTGTGCTGTTTTTTGGGCTTTCTCCACATTATTGTTCTCACCATCATCAATCTGCCCAATAACAGACATTCTCTGGGTGGATTAGAAACAACCTAGTAACAAGATTTCTCATTTTTATGAAAGAATTTATGAATTCTAGAGTTTCAATTTTTTCCCCTTCCTTTTTTAAGCTTAAGGATTTATGCTGTAACACAATTGTTTACCTTGTTAATTTTCTTCACTTTGTTTGTGAAAGGTTTGAGAGAACTAAAATTGTTTTGGGCCAATACAGTCTCTTACTTCATTTCCCCAATCCCTTCCTGCATATGCTGCTCCTTGTACAGGAATTTCCTGTTTCTACCCCCTTCCCCTTTGCCATTGCCCCCTTGCAAACTAATAGCTGTAATTGCAGGGAGGGCTCGCCACATCTAAAGATGCACTTAATCAACTCTTTTGGCCCTTTATTCTTCTTTAACATTTTACTTCAAATTTAGTAATGCAGTTAACATTTTATATATGTATCAATTATATGAATACTATAAAATGCTTGTTCTAATGAAAAAGGGAGCATAAAAATCTGTACTTACAAATTTTGACTGAAATATTGCAGTTGAATCTCTTTCTCTTAAACATTTTAATGCTATTTTAGCTCATTCTTCTCTAACTCATTCTTCTGTTGTTTGAGCAGGAGCTTGGCAGCAATGTAATTAGCCTACAAGTGGATATAATGGTGTCAAAATGCAGTTCAGAGAGCATATACACAGAGGTCACAGAAATTAATACAGTAAGTCTGTGGTACCTAACAAACTGAAATTCATATCTGTTTTAATATTGCACTTAACACTTGCATTTCTTTGGAAGAAAAATGTGGATTGTATTATAGGTGAATTGTTGTGACTAAACAATAAAAATAAAAAAGAGTTTAATAGTACTTATGTATCAATATATCAACAGCAACCAAAGTTCTACTTTTACCAGAATTGTTGGGTATTGCTAGTAATTTAAAATTAAACATCTGGGGGTTTTGAAACAGCATTCCCTTGTGTCAGTAGAATATTTCAATTTTGAATCGTTATATGCCAAATCTTGTGCATGTTAAAGTGGTGATAAGATTAAGTTGTCATAATTGAGAATTAGAACTACAACATTAAAATGTGATTTCAAAGTATATTTTTATCTGAAAGATTAAGGGACAAATTAAACAAGAAAAATCACAAGGCAAAAATTTTAAATATACTAATTAGAAGATAATTGCATTGAAAATATTGGAAAAAGGGGAACCAAAGTAAATGCTGGAAAGGTATCTGATAAAGTGTTAAGAATAAAGCTTCATATTTACAATTATATTAGATTTTCATGTATATATACACCATATTCTCACACTGAGATTGCCAAGTGTCCTGTACTTCTAGGAAGGATGCGGGATTCTAGCTGTTAAAAATACTGGGTTTGTTACATTCACATTTTCCCCAGAAAGTTTCAGTCAAATATGCGTTTCAATATAATCTATCAACAGTACAATCCTATACATGTCTACTCCTCTCATGTAAGTGTGTATAGGATTGCAGCCTCAAATGCTTTCATGAGGCTTTGCTGGGCAATAGGAGCTAGCCTTTCAGTATGCTGTTAATGGTACAGGATTGTGGTTGAAGGCTTTATTTTGTATTGGTTCACAGCTTTTCCAGTATGTAGATGTGGAGAAAAAGCATCAGAGTTTCTTGCACCACACGCGCACACACACGCACACACACACACCTCCTCACGTGTAAACAAGTATAATCCCAGCTGGGGGCTGGGAAATGCAAAATGTACATAGTTTCTGTGATGACTCCTGACACGCAGAGTCTCCCATGACTTTGATGGCCTGTGCCACAGCTAGTTGCATGTAGATGCAGCAAAGAGCCACCCCTCCCCTGCCTGGCCCAGATGAAGTTCATCCTGATTGGCTAAAGACACCTGGGCTACTGAAAGGAGGGGTGGGGGAAGAATCTATACTGCTGCTGTGGCTTTTGGTTTCGTTGTTCTCTGCACGCTTTTGCGGGAGGGGAGTAGGGCTTTTGGCTGAGGCAAGCTCTAAAGAAGACCAACCCCCAGGTAAAGGGAGTGCCCCGGTATTTAAATAGTAAAGAACTAGCTTTTGTTGTTTTATAGCTCTACTTGTATGTACCAAAAGTGTCTCCCCACCTTTCTCCCTCTTCCCTCATTCCCCACCTTTTACTATAATCTGTTTACCTTAAATACACTTTCTTGGTTTTACCCCACACGGGGTGTGTGGTCTCTCTGTGGTTCAGTGCTAAGTCCAGTGTATAGACAAGGGCAAGGCCCTGAGAAAATCAGTGTCAAGACGGCAGAGCTAAGGCTGGCAGTTTTGCACCTTTGATCTCTGGTCTTGAGAAAAGGACCGGTTGGCAGTCCTTCGCAGTAGACTTTCTTTTCCGTACAGGAGTCTTATCACTAAGTATTTGCAGCATGTTTCCTTTGGACTTAACAGCCCCCTTCCTAAAAATTAAAGCCCCAAACCATTTATAAGGAGAATTGAAGTAAAGCAAAGCACAAAGTATTCGTATCAATGTATAATTGGCTCTGTTTTTATAGTAGTTGAAAACTGGCCAATTTGTGTGGCCTGTACCTTAATCATGCCTAAAAGACCAATTTCCCCTACACCCTCCCCATACCAGATTTACCCATGCCTAAGGATTCCATTGGCATTGCCAGGAACCAATGTTAGCGCTAAACAGCACTCTGCCTTGGCTGGCATTTAAGGCCATCAGTAGACGGGTGAGGGGAAATCTTCCTGGGTATATCTGTGGTGTTTCCCAACACAAAATTTGTCCTATTTTCAATCCTGAGGTGTAGAAATAATCTTGCTGCTATTCAGGGATTTCTCTACAAAGGCTGGAGAGCTAACAGTACAGTGGTGAATGAGCAGTAGTCTGGAAGGTCGTAAGTTTATATCTCATCTTGGCCATTACTGACTTACTAAGGCTGCAATCCTATATACAACCACCCTATATATGGTTAACAACAACAACAACAGCCCTGAACAGCCCGATCTCATCTGATCTCGGAAGCTAAGCAGGGTTGGGCCTGGTTAGTACTTGGATGGGTGACCACCTTGGAATACCAGGTGCTGTAGGGAGGGACCATATTTCAGTGTGATAGAGCACATACTTTGCATGCAGAAGGTCCTAGGTTCAATCCCCAGCCTCCAGGCAGGGCTTGGAAAGAGTCCTGCCTGAAACCCTAGAGAACCACTGCCAGTCAGTGTCAGCAATACTGTGCTAAATGGACCAATGGTCTGACTCAGTATAAGGCAGCTCCTATGTTCCTATGTACATTTACCTGGGAGTAAGTCCTATTGAACTCAGTAGGACTTAATTCAAAATAGACATGTATAGGATTGCACTTTAAGTAGCCATAGGCAAGCCACTGTCTGCCCCAATACTCTATCTGCATTATGGGAACTTACCTACCTTACATGGCTGTTGTATAAGTATTTACACTTTCAGTAATCAAAGTGCTTATACATGTGACATATACAATATTTAAGTACATTTATGTTTTGTGTATATATGCATAACCAGCTGTTTGCTTAGTATATGGTTTTAATGCTCTTTCCTCCTTTTCATAGTAAGCTGTGCTGGAACAAAAATGCAATGAAAGAAACACTGGATGAATGAATAAAAAAACCCTGCTTTGCAGTCCCTCAGCATGGCAGGACTACAACTCATGACCCCTGCTTCCTCCCCAATGGGTCCTTTTTTTGGACTACCTTGGCAACAAGAAGCAATTCATGATAACATTTACACACCAAGAAAATATCAGGTACCAATGACAATGCTAATTTTTTTTTTTAAAGCAAAATGAAATCTGGCGGCTGCTTGGAGACTGCCCATGCCTTACTTACATTTCCATTGCAGTACCTTTTCACTTTTCATTCTTTTTCTTACTTGCTAATGCTAGAAGCAAAGAAGATATTCACACCAATGTCTTTGGCTTACTGAAATATCCGTGTCTCTTAATTATCTACAGGAGCTGCATATGGGAGAGCCTCAGTTTGTTTAGCTGCTGGAACGATTGGGCAGCATGCATAAGTATGTTGTTTGTACATGATGAGCCAGAGTTCCAGAGGAGCCCTGCCTTATCATGATGTGCAAACCAGGTCCACGTGTGTATTTGGGTTTTCACATTCCCCCTTGCAGCAGTCTCTTCCACCCCATCCCACAAGCCCCGCCTGAGTGCAGAGGACTCCCTGGCCCTCCTCCTGAATGGCTTGTGACTGCAGTGCACAAAAGGAGAGGAAAAATAAATGGAAATAGCAATCTTCCTTCCTTATGCATGAATGAAATGTTTTCTCTGCATCATATTGACCCTAGTTCCTGTGTTTAAGGTATTAGAAAAGACTGCTTGATCCAGGGTGTGAAACATATCTTAGTATAATTTTCAGAAACACACATGGCTCTACATTTTAAAGTGGTTTTAGGAAATTAAATTTTCTCTAAAAATTCAGATAACTTCAGTTGATGCAAAGGTTTGAATACGAAATATTTTTAGAGGTGATTTAGGCAGATCATTTCTGCTTATACTGTAACCTTTCTGTATTTGCACCTGAGAGCTCATCCACACAGCAAAGTTACATTGGAATAGGTTTTTCTGGAAATAAGAATCTCACGATGTTGTATCATCCTGCTCATAGATAGGATCATCCCTTGAAAACTTTACATGGCAATTACTGAATTGCAACTGTTCCATGTACTTTTCAAATACATTTCTAAGCCCCTCAAACATGCTTTAGGTATGTAACTCATTGACTTTTCTTGGATAATATGTCTGAGCAAAATCTACATGTTTTGCAATCTTCCATTTTCTATGTGTAATTTGGGGGGAATTTTTAAAAATAAAACATTTTTTATTTATCAATATAGGTTGAACTGCTTGAAGCAGCTCTGGATCATAATACAATAGTCTGTTTAAACACTGGCTCAGGGAAGACTTTTATTGCAGTACTACTCATTAAAGAACTGTCTTATCAGATCAGGGGAGATTTCAACAAAAATGGGAAAAGAACAGTATTCTTGGTCAACTCTGGTAAGGATGTAATTTTAAATTAATAAATAGGTGTATGATAAATGCTCTAATTATACATTAACACTAATGGGTAATACTGGTATCGGCAAGGGCAGTTTAAAAATATTTTAACAAATAGTGTTTTTAAGAAAACAATAACTAAGATGTAATAACTTTTGTCATGAATTTTGTCAAAGTTCATATTAGGCAAGATGAGATTGAAGTTATAGGACTGAGCCTTTGACTTAAGGATTTGAGTAAAATATGTTGTTACAGTGTTACTTAATGTATGAACATTAAGATTAACATAACTGAGCAGTGTCTGGCCTCAGTACAGCTAGTCAGCATAATATTGAAATTGTATGTATACTTGAGGACCCATTTCAAAATAATCATTTTGCTACCTACGTTCCATCTTTTTCCATAAAGCAAATCAAGTTGCTCAGCAAGTGTCAACTGTTAGGACTCATTCAGATCTCAAGGTCGGAGAGTATTCAAGTTTAGAAATAACTGAAGCATGGACAAAAGAGAGATGGAACCAAGAATTTACAAAATACCAGGTAAGGTGAATTAATACATCATATAGATTATAGACCAGTGCCATAGTTTTAAGATTTTCTGATTTCTAGCATGAATTGCACAACACACATGTGCAATGGAGCTTTTTGTTTTATTTTGCATAATAGCTTCCTTAAGCCACATCAGATTCTGTTGCTGACCAACTCCCTTTCCCATTGTTTGAATGAAAAGTAACTATTGCCTGTTCATACTTTATTTTTATTTTTTATTTATTACATTTATACCCCGCCTTTTTTCCTGAAAGGAACCCAAGGCGGCTTGCATTACTGTGTTTGGCAAATTGTTTAGCTCAAAAAGTGGTTTGTTTGTTTTTCATATCTCTGAAACCAAAATCAACAGAACTGCAATCCTATACCCACCTACCTGGAACTAGCCCCCATTGAACTAAGCAGGACTTAACTGCTGTGTAGACATGTATAGGATTGTGCTATAAGAATACTTCCCCCCCCCCTAGGGATGTTGGTGGTAGTTTGTTTTTGGTTTGTTTTTGTTATTGGTTTCTGGTATTTAAGAACATAAGAAGAGCCATGCTGAATCAGGCCAAAGGTCCATCTAGTCCAGCATTCTGTTCACACAGTGGCCAACCAGCTGCCCATGGGAAACCCACCAGCAGGACATGAGTGCAACAGCACCCTCCTGCCCAATTTCCCCAGCAGCTGGCTCTGATACTTGAGATAGCATATAGCCATCAGGACTAGTAGCCATTGATAGCCTTTATCCTCCATGAATTTGTCCAATCCCCTTTTAAAGCTGTCCACATTGGTGGCCTTAGATTTCATAGATCATAGAGTTGGAAGGAGCCTACAAGGCCATCGAGTCCAACCCCCTGCTCAATGCAGGAAACTAGAGGAGGGGTCTCCTATCCAAGTAATAACCAGGCTTGACCCTGCTTAGCTTTCCACACTCAGACAAGCTGAGCCAGCGTAGTTTAACTATATGCTTTGTGAAGAAGTCCTTCCTTTAATCTGTCCTGAATCTCCCACCAATTAGCTTCATGGGATGGGAACCCAGGGTTCTAGTATTATGAGAAAGGGAGAAAAATGTCTCCCTGTCCACTTTCTCTGCACCATGCATAATTTTGTACACCTTTATCATGTCTCCCCTTACTCACCTCTTTTCTAAGCTAAACAATCCCAGATGTTTTAATCTTTCTTCGTAAGGGACTTGCTCCAGCCCCTTGATCATTTTAGTTGCCCCTTTCTGCACTTTTTCAAACTCTACAAAGTCCTTTTTTAGGTGCAGTGACCAGAACTGTACACAGTATTCTAAGTGTGGTTGCACCATTGATTTGTATAAGGGCAATATGATCTTGGCATTTTATCCTCAATCCCATTCCTAATTATGCCTAACGTGGAGTTTGCCTTTTTCAAAGCAGCCACACACTGGGTCGACATTTTCATTGAGCTGTCCTCCATAACCCCAAGATCTCTTTCTTGGTCAGTCACTGCTAGCTCAGATCCCCTCAGATTATACTAGAAGTTGGAATTCCCCCCCCCCCCCCCAGCGTTCACACTTTACACTAGCTTACATTGAACCTCATTTGCCATTTTGATGCCCATTCTCCCAGTTTGGAAAGATCCTTTTGGAGCTCCTCACAACCCTTCTTTGTTTTAACCACCCTAGATAAGTTGGTGTTGTCAGCAAACCTGGCCACTTCACTGCTTACTCCTAATTCCAGATCATTTATTAATAAGTTGAAAAGCATTGGTCCCAGTACAGATCCCCCTGTGAGACCCTATCAATTATCTACCTCCATTGGGATGTAAACAATTGGGAGAATTTACCATTTATTTCTACTCTCTGCTTTCTGTTTAAACAGTTACTGATCCATAAGAGGACCTCCTATTATTCCATGACAGCTAAATTTGCTCAGGAGTCTTTGGTGAGGAGCTTTTACAAAAGCTTTTCAGAAGTCCAACTAAACAATGTCTACCAGATCACCCATGTCCACATATTTATTGACTCTTTCAAATGACTCTAAAAGATTAGTGAGCCAGGACTTACCTTTGTGGAATCCATATTGATTCTTTTTCACTGGGATCTGTACAGTGCAATATACTGGATAGCCCCCACACCCCTGCTAGCTTTCTACCTTTATACTTTTTTAAAATAGCTATTATTGGTTTGTTTACCTGGAAAACTTAAGTTTTTTACTAGGAGAAGGTGGGGAATGTATGTATTTATAGTTATTTCTTTATAGTTACTTACTATGAGAAGGGAGGGAAGAGTCAACTGCCCTGGCCTCTTCGCCCTGTTGCTAAACTCGCATGGGTGTTTAACTCACTTGTGCACTGATGCTTTGTCACTGGGGCTCCTCGCGCTCAGCGAGCTGGCTCTCTCGCAAGCCTTCCTCCTTATATAGATCTAGGTAGCTTGACCAACTGCTGCTGCAGACAATCTGATTAGAGGGCCTCATTTGAAAAGCAAGGAGGCTGTTGCTGAACTACTGGTTTGCACTAGCTTCCAGTGAGTGGAAATGTACGTAGGTCAGTTGAGCCCCCTGGGAGTGGATTCTTCTATTTAGGGGAGAGGACAATAGTCAATGGGAGATTTTCTGTTTAGGAGAAAGGACAATAGTCAATGGGTCCTTGGAAGAGACAACAGACAAAGGGTAGGTAATTTGGGAAGGGATGTGGTTCCGATGCCCCGGTGGATGCAAGGCACTGACACTGGGTATTTAATTTAGGAAGGGATGTGGTTTGCAAGGGTGGAGTCCCTTTTTGTGTGTGTTTTAAAAACTAAACGATAAGCTGAACTCTCAAACTTGGGATGAGTCTATTTCTGAGCTTTAGTTTATGAGCTGCTATATAAGACCGGAAAACCTGAGCCTACACTGAGCCCAAACTGAAGCTAGCCTTCACTTTTTTGTTTATATGCAGACTCTTCCACTAGCTAGGCCTGCACAGCGGCTCTTGTCAATACAGGCAGTCCCCAGGTTACGAACGAGTTCCGTTCTTAACAATGTCTTTAAGTAGAATTTGTATGCAAGTCGGAACAGCATAGTATTCTATACGTTAAAATCGGCATTTACGCAAATTGCGTAGTATACTATGCTATGTACTCTATGTAAATGACGTAGCGCCAGGGAACCCAGAAATCCGTTCTTACGTGTGGGTTGTCTGTAAGTCGGATGTTCTTAACTCGGGGACTGCCTGTATAGAACTATGTATTGTTTTTATTGCCCCTTTCTAAACTTGAGTTTAGTTTCAGTATGTGGTTGAGGTTCTCTTCAACCTCTCTGGAATCTCTGTTAAGAGTAAGGCTGCAAGAACTGTATGTTTCTGCTGGATTCCCCCCCTGGAATTTAGCTCCCAGCTGTAAGTATGTAAGGGGTTACCCTTCTTGGATTTAGCTCCCTTTGCAGTGCCCTTGTTTTAGCTTCAGCTTACGATTTATGAGTTTAAATAAGTTTTAAATGATTTCCTGAGGTAATTTGATAAATAACTAAATAGCACTTATCTTTTCCTTGCACGGGTGCTTAACTCACTTGCGTGCTGACACTTTGTCACCTGGGAGTATTTGCTTATTTCTGTCAGTAATAACTAATAGGTAATTGTTCTTCTCTGACTTTTTCGGAGTAGCTGGTTTACTTGGTTAAGTTGTTCATTTGTACTTAAACTGAAGAGCATGTAAACAGCATAATAGCTGCAATAAAATAATTTTGGAACTTTGTTATGAAAGTTGCCCTATTCTTGGTGATCTTGATTCTTTGCTGCAGCAAAAAACATGCGGCTGAATGAAGCTGTGAGAAGGCAAGGTAGTGACTATATTGGAAATCTTGTCAGGTTCTGTTATTTTTTGTTTTATTGGACAACCAGTTTTGATACTTTCATCTTGTGATTTTAAATAATTGTGTGCAATTTGCAATTCTGTGTACTTTAGAGTACTATTTCTACTCATTAATTTGTTCAGTTTCTGGGTATATTGACTCTACAAACATGGATAGTTTTTGTTTTTGTTTTTAAATCAGTTTAACTATTATAGCTCTCCTCAGAAACTGTTGGAAATTGTAGTTTGGTGAGAGCACTGAAAATTCTCAGATAACCTTAGTCTTCATAGAGCTACAGTTCCCTGGGGAGAGGGAATTACTCTTAAACCAGTTTAAGCCTATAGTGTAGATATTTCTTCTGTCAGTTTAATGTCAAGGATGTACAACTGGATACAATTTTCTTAGATATTTTAATGAATGATTTAATTTTTATGAGGGGAATTTAGTGCTGTGATATCTATTAGAACAGATTAAACAGCACTACTTTGTACATATAGGATGTCCTGCCAAACTGAAAGTTTATAGCTTCTGTTACCTCCACTTGGGAGACGGGGCTATATATAGTCCATGTGTCTACATGGCACAATGCAATTGCTGTATCTGGACTCAGGCACTGTGCTGGGTTTCTTTAAACGCTTAGTTTTCATGCAGGTTTACCAGTTATTGAAGAAAACCTAATTTCCCTTTTATAATTGTAATGTAAATGCATTATATGGAAAGACCCAATCCTGAGGTTCACTGTGCAGTGCAAAAAGGCTCAGGTGCAGAGATCATTGTATGAAGATAGAATTGCAACATTGTATGAAGGGAGCACAGCTGCACCATGGAGCCTGTGTAAGTCAAATATGGGAAGAGAGGAGTGTGGCTGGGGAAGGTAATGAGGAAGAAGAAGACTGATGATGATGATGATGATGATGATGATGATGATTGATGATGATGATTTATTTCTATACCGCCCAATAGCCGAATGGCGGCATTAAGCACAGTCCCATCCATTTTAACTAGGCCATGTACCCCAATCCTGTGGTTCTTTGTAGGATGCACATTACTAGTACAGCATGAGAGATGAACACTGCTAATAAGTCTCTCATGTTGCACTCATTCATTTTATGTTTTTACATTTAAAAAAATGCTTTGATAAATATCAGACATAAAAAGGTAGCGTGGAACTTTGGTTTGGTGTAGAACTTGTAGTGTGCTTGTGCCAGAGTCTTTAATTTGATTGGGGGTGGAGGGTCACAGTGCCTCTTCCTAGAGACTTTCTGGGCTGGTCTCACTCTGCAGAGAGAAGCAACCATAGTGAACCAGTCTCTGGAATGCCCGTACTGCTTGAGGGAATGAGGTAGATTTGGGGGGTGGGGAGAAAAAGGCCCAAGATATGGCTGTTCTCCTTGTCAGGTCCCAGACCAGAGCTCTGTGTGCTAGTGGCAATGCCAGGCCACTTCTGCTCCACGAGGAGGAGGGTGTGCAGAGTTGGATGCCTCTCTGCACCTGTTTGTTGATATGCCTTCGTTGTTTAACTTTTCCAGAAGGTGTGTGCAAAAGTGAGCTAGAAATAGAAGTAACTCAGTTGCAACTACTGAATATTTTTATACTGTCGGAATCCATTACATCCAGAGTTAGACATTACACTGAATGTGTGTCTGCCACCAAAAATAACAAATGCAGGTTTAACTTCTCCCTGTAAAATCTAGAAGAACTTAAATCATGTCATCATGACAGTTTGCATTTTCCCAATTCTGTTCCATATCCTTGGCTACCTCTGATGGGAGTGAGGACTTTAGAACATCTGGACATTACGACACAAGATAATTTCTACTATACCTGATGGAGAAGGAGGGGAAACTAAATGTGCTGCTAACGTTTTCAGCAGCATCTGCATGTTTAGTGTAATGCCTAGTTTGGTTCTGAGAGCTGACCCTTATTCAGCTGTTCAAAAATTCTTCTCATGGAGGAGAGTGGGGACATGTGCTCCAGCCCCGTCCCCACCATCTACAACCTTCCTGTGTTGATTAGGAAGGTCTGCATTGGAAATGTAACTGCGTTCAGCTGAATGTAGTTAAAGTGTTCCGTGTAATTGGGAACCCTGCCTTATCAGGGTTCCGGATTGCACAGAGCTCTGTAACCACTTTCAGCTGAACACGGTTACATTTCCATTGCAGAGGAGCCAGGGCCAAGACTGCATGTCCCCATTCCCCTCCAAAAGTAGATTTTTTTGAACGTCAAAATAGGGTTGAGGTGGAATTTGAATACTTTTGTAACTTCAGTTGAGTAACCTTTGGATGGACTTAAAGTGCACTTTAACACTGTCTGGGTTTCATATGAGAAGTCAGATTCTTTGTTATAGCCTGGATTTGTATAGAGAAAAGAATTATTATTAGTTACACTTAATTATACTTATATTAATATTATTCTTGCTGATAAAATGAATAAGCCTTACCTGTTTTTATAGAACAAACATTAATTTTTTATCTTGCATCCCTTCATATTTCAGGTTCTGGTTATGACCTGTCGTGTCGCTTTGAATGTTTTAAAAACGGAACATTTATCCCTGTCAAACATTAATCTTCTTATTTTTGATGAGTGCCATCTTGCAATCCAGGATCACCCTTATCGTGAAATTATGAAGGTAGGTTATGTGCCAGTTCTGTGTCTTTAGCATCTGACAAAACATCATAATAAGTAGGCAAACTAATGCTTGTATACTGGGCATTAATATTTCACTTACCTTGGCATCTATTATTTCTGACCCATTCTTAGGACTGATTTTCAGATTATTCCCTTAATTCGAGACATACATTTAATAACCCCCCCTTTAGTGAGCAGGCACTCCTTTATTGGTGGACACTGTGAGCAGCAATGGCTGACAAATGTTTCCTGTGTTGGGTCAAATTAAGCCGCAGGCTCCATTCCTGCTGGTGCCCTTCTGTCAAGTTCCAGCTTTGCAACCATACTCCCCCGGAACCCAAAGACTTTGGTTTCTCGGAAGCTGCCCAGTGGGTCATGGGAATAACGCCGCCAGATCGCTAGTCAGCATCATTTATGGTCAGAACTACGGCGGTATCTGATCGTCTTTGAACCTTCGACTTTTGATTAATGAAAACATTCTTGGCAAATGCTTTCACTCTG
This sequence comes from Shinisaurus crocodilurus, assembly GCA_021292165.1. NCBI lineage: Eukaryota > Metazoa > Chordata > Lepidosauria > Squamata > Shinisauridae > Shinisaurus > Shinisaurus crocodilurus. Next base: position 288,017,053 of record CM037876.1, on the reverse strand, counting down.
GTTCGTCTTGCGCCGGTCCAAGAATTTCACCTCTAGCGGCACAATATGAATGCCCCCTGCCGTCCCTCTTAATCATGGCCCCAGTTCCGAAAACCGACAAAATAGAACCAGAGTCCTATTCCATTATTTCTAGTTGGAGTATTCTGGCGACCGGCCTGCTTTGAACACTCTAATTTTTTCAAAGTAAACGCTTCGGACCCTCGGGACACTCAGTTAAGAGCATCGAGGGAGCGCCGAGAGGCAGGGGCTGGGACAGGTGGTAGCTCGCCTTGCGGCAGACCACCAGCTTAATCCCAAGATCCAACTACAAGCTTTTTAACTGCAGCAACTTTAATATATGCTATTGGAGTTGGAATTACCGCTGCTGCTGGCACCAGACTTGCCCTCCAATGGATCCTCGTTAAAGGATTTAAAGTGTACTCATTCCAATTACAGGGCCTTGAAAGAGTCCTGTATTGTTATTTTTCATCACTACCTCCCCGGGTTGGGAGTGGATAATTTGTATGCCTGCTGCCTTCCTTGGATGTGGTAGCCACTTCTCAGGCTCCCTCTCCAGAATCAAACCCTGATTGCCCGTTACCTGTGGGCACCATGGTAGGCACAGAAAGTACCATAGAAAATTGATAGGGCAGACATTCAAATGCGTCATCGCTGCTACGGGGGTGTGCGATCAGCCCGAGCTTATCTAGAGTCATCAAAGCAGCCAGGCAAGCCCGGGTTGGTTTTGGTCTGATAAATGCACACATCCCCGGAGGTCAGTGCTCGTTGGCATGTATTACCTCTAGAATTACCGCAGTTATCCAAGTAACGGTTGGAGTGACCAAAGGAGCAATAACTAATTTAAAGAGCTATTTGCAATTTCACTGTAGCGCCCATGTGTACTTAGACGTGCATGGCTTAATCTTTGAGACAAGCATATGCTACTGGCAGGATCAACCAGGTACTTTTACTTTCACCTTGCCCCTTACTCCTATTCAGGGTGCTGTAGTAAGTGTTGGCAGGGTTCCTTGAAACTGGCCAGGGTTAAGTTGGCAGAAAAATTGTGGTGACATCTCATTGCCAAATGTTAAATCAAAAACTTCAGGGAAGTTACTGAGTAGCCATTACATTGCACAGATCAGTAAACCGATGTCTACCCATGGTTCTGTAGAGCTCCTACATAATGAGCATTGGGTTCCTTTCTTTTGAAGTATGGAGTGGAGTGATAAAGTTGCGTTATCATTTTTCTTACATAGGGTCACGTGGCACCTGACCTATTGGGCCTCAAAGCCATTAGAGGGTGTTCAATCTGTTCTGGGTGGGGTTGCACTCCCCTTGAAGCAGCAGGTTCATAGCTTGGGGGTCCTCCTTGAGCCATCCTTGTCACTTGAGGCTCAAGTGGCCTCAGTGACAGGGAGTGCCTTTGGCTGGTGGCCCAGTTCTTCCCCATCTGGATAGGGATAGCCTGGTTTCAGTAATTTATGCTCTGGTGATCTCTAAGTTAGACTACTGCAATGCACGCTATGTGGGGCTGCCCTTGAAGACTCTTCAGAAGCTGCAGCTTGTGCAAACTCAGCAGCCAGACTAATAACTCTGAATACATAACACCAGTTCTGGCCTGCTTGCATTGGCTGCCCATATGCTTCTGGGCCCAATTCAAGGTGCTGGTATTAACCTATAAAGTCCTACACAGCTTGGGCCCTCAGTACTGGCTGTCCCTGGGTTATGAATGTTCTGACTTATGAACAACTCATACTTAAGAATGGACTGCCATATATGTAAAAATCTGAGTTAAATACTTTGATTCGTACTTACGAACGCACACACTATACTTTGCAACACTTTGAAAACATTGCACAGCTTCTGTTCCGACTTATGTACACATCCGACTTAAAGACAGGTGTACGAATGGATCTTGTTTGTAACCCAGGGAGTGCCTGTACTTGATGGAATGCCTCTCCCAACCACTATCTACACAGACATTATGCTCAACATCTGGGGCCTTCCTCTGACTGCCACCTCCGAGAGAGGCTCGGTTGGCGGCAACAGGGAATAGGGCCTTCTCAGTGGCGGCCCCTCAATTCTGGAACAAGCGCCCCACTGAGGCCCGCCTGGTGCCAACTCTACTATCCTTTTGGCACCAGGTTAAGACTGTCCTCTATCTATGCCAAGGCATTTAACAGCTCTAAATAGCACGGGGGGTGGGGAGTATGTCAGCTTCAGGCTTAGTTGTATTAATTTGTTTTAGTTAAGTCATTTTAAATTTGGTTTTTTAATTTCTGCAATACATTTTATGATGTTTTTATTGTTTTTATTGTTTGTATTTTATAATGTCTTTTATCATATTTTATGAATTGTTGTAAACCGCCGAGAGAGCTTTGTCTATGGGGCGGTATAGAAATAAAATAAATAATAATAATAAAATAATAATAATTACACTATACTAACATCACAGTGTGTTGCTTATAACAAAAAAAATTACCTTTAAATATCAACATATTACTAGATGGTCAATTTTAGTCCTACCAGTTAAGTCTGTGTTAGACATACACACTTTTTCTAAAGTCCAATAAATCTCTTCCCCCGCACCCCTGGAAAAGGAGATGCAGGACTCCACAGCCCCCCCCCCCCCCCCAGTTTGGGTGCCATCTCTACTTAAGAACAAAATAGTCTAGTGAGTCATTCTGGTTTATTTTTCAGCTTTGTGAGAGTTGTACATCATGCCCTCGAATCTTGGGATTAACGGCTTCCATTTTAAATGGGAAATGTGATCCAGCAGAGTTAGAAGAGAAGATTCAGAAACTGGAGAAAATTCTAAAGAGCAGTGCTGAAACTGCAACTGATTTAGTGGTTTTGGACAGGTAAATTTTAGTACATTTGTACTGTATGTTGAATGCCATTCATCAAAGTTTCAGTTGGAAAAAGTGAACTAATTCTGCATTCTTGGTATTCAAATATATTTTTTTAATTGGAAGATGTAGTTTAGATCTATTTTGGTCAAGTTGATTTTTGTATCTATCTTTGCAGCCCATTATAGCTTTAAAGAAACTGAGATCTCTTATGCTTATGTTTTTATTTATACCCCAGCCGTTAAAAATGTGGTTGACAAAAGCTTTTGGTTTTTCATGCTAAAGGTATACTTCTCAGCCATGTGAGATCGTAGTGGATTGTGGACCATATGCTGACAAAAGTGGGCTCTATGAAAGATTGTTAACAGAGCTGGACGATGCACTTAGTTTTCTGAATGATTGCAACATATCTGTACATTGTAGAGAGAGAGATTCTACCTTAATTTCTAAACAGGTATAGACACATGGTTCATCTCTCATTGTTCTTACATTATTCCATTGCTTAACCCTTTTTGATGTGTGTCCTGTTTTTATGGAACTGCAAATAGAAATGTCCTTGGCAAAATATATGTAACTAAAATTGATGCACAACTGTGTAATGATCTGCTATGTCTCTGTATTAAACTGTTAGATGACCAAATAGAAAGTTTGAATGCTATCAAAGAACTGTATGGATTATTTTAATCATGATCAATCAGAGATGCAGTTCAACTCAAAATGGTCTTTGGTGTGTGTACATCTGTGTTTGTGTGTCCTCCTAAAATTAAACTTATGGGACACAGTAAATCCTGTATATATGGCTAGTTTATCTACAAAGAAGCAAATATTTACGCATTCAGAATAATTTCTTCTTTATATAGAATTTGAGGGCCCAGTGTAAGCTACATGAACTGCTACTGTGCTGTTCCAAACTGTTGAATTGAATTTGTTTGCAGATACTATCAGACTGCCGAGCAGTGTTGCTTGTTCTCGGACCCTGGTGTGCAGATAAAGTAGCTGGGATGATGGTGAGAGAGCTACAGAAGTACATTAAACATGAACAAGAGGAGCTGCACAGGAAATTTTTATTGTTTACAGATACTTTCCTAAGGAAAATACATGCACTCTGTGAAGAGCACTTCTCACCTGCCTCACTTGACCTGAAATTTGTAACCCCAAAAGTAATAAAACTGCTTGAAATCTTGCGAAAATATAAGCCCTATGAACGGCAACAGTTTGAAAGTGTTGAGTGGTATAATAATAGGAACCAGGATAACTATGTGTCTTGGAGCGATTCGGAAGATGATGAGGAGGATGAAGAAATAGAGGAGAAAGAGAAAACCGAGACTAATTTTCCATCGCCCTTTACCAATATTTTATGTGGAATTATTTTTGTGGAAAGAAGATACACAGCAGTTGTTCTAAACAGGTATGGTTTCTTAGTAAAATTCCAATGTATTGGTTACAAAAGAACTTATTAGCACTAATTTGGAATAACTCCTGAAAAAAAGCATTGAAAGTCATTTGCATGAAGGCTTCCTAATTCCTAATCTGTGTAAACACATTTCACACAAGAAGAAAATATAGTCAATAATATATACAAAGTAATGTAAAGACATTCCAGAAGCAGTATCTGCTCATTCTTAAGACATTTATATGACTTAAATATATTCAAATATATTAAGACTATATGGAATATACCGCTATCAACTGTTTTAAAAGTGTTGAATAGTTCTAATAGAAACCGGGGGGTGAAAACCAATATTGTCTGTCAGCCAACAGAATGGACATTGTTGGTGGAATGGTTTCCCCTGTTTCTGCACCACCACCCCAAATCTATTCCAGAGAATTGGGAGACCCTCCAGAGTAGATTTGGGAGATACGGGGTAGGGGAGGGAAAGGAAAACTTCCGTTGCTATGTTGGATTTCAACCCAAATATTTCTAATCACAAATACTGGGTATGCAAGTAAAGGTGGTGATATATAATCAATTAGGAAAAGACAGGTGATAATTTATAAGGAGATATATAGTTAAAAGGATTTGCAGCTTTCTATTTTAAAAACACCTGATAGTGGTATGGGTTGCTGTTTTCATGTCTTGGTATAGGGAGAAACCAAAGCCTTGTTACAGATACGAATTTATTCTTAGCTGATTTGTGGTATACAAGATAAGTAATGGAAATAAGACGCACAACAAAACAGTCATGAAATAATGAACAGGATATTTTTATTTACATTAAATTTTTAAAATTGAACCATGAATTATGCTAGTTGAAAAATAGTTGCATGGAAATGAAATAGATATTAAAATTTTGCTTCAATTCATGTTACAGGCTTTAATCTACAACATGAAGGAAAGGCATTAGGAAGTGTTCATTATGCTTTAAAAGGGTTATTCCAGAGATCACTCTAGGAAAAAAGAAGTAAAAAACCTTACAGTAGATTAGGGAAAAACAATTAAATTTGCCCTTTAATACCTACTGTTCCAACAATTGTTTCTCGTAAAATGCATCTTAAGGCATGAGGATTCTATGTAACAAGTGGGACCTGCAACAAGATGTTGCAGTGTGGAATATTTCCCTGTTCAGGATCCCAGCCACTCTTTTCCATTTCCTGCCAACTAGTCAGCATTCTGTGGCAACTGAGCACACTCAGTTCTCATTGGGCTGTTTTGGGGGTTCCCCCATTTAGTTTTTTTTCTAGAAAGAATTGTACTGTTACAAACCTTGGGGTTCCCCAAAGCCTGCTAATACCTCCCTTTTATGTATGGGTGTTATTGTTTATATGTGTGTGTATATGTTTATATAGGCAAGTTAGCCAATTACCATACATCCATTGTCAGTATTGGTTGATATCCTAAAGATTAGTTCACATTTTCTCAACTATATGTGACTTCCAAAATGTGTTTAGATTGATAAAAGAAGCTGGCAAACAAGATCCAGAGCTGGCTTACATCAGCAGCAATTTTATAACTGGACATGGCATTGGAAAGAATCAGCCTCGTAGCAAACAGATGGAAGTAGAATTCCGAAAGCAGGAAGAGGTAACTTTAATGAAAATAATTGTGCAAAAATGCTGTGTATTTCCTTGTGTTTGAAACCTTCACCAAGTCCAGGAAATTCCCTGTCTTGAAAATTCTGCATAGTTAAGTTCTTAATTATTGATCAACATATAGAAGGAATGTCAAATTATACTTACATTTTTTTTTAAATGGCCAAGTGTACCGTTTGGATTTTCAGGTGGGAATATGGGGTGGGTTAGGATTTTAAAAAAAATAAATTCTATACTGTTTTGTTATGTTGTGTTATTATTGTATTGATTTAACTGTACATCGCCCAGAGTGGCTGGGTGACCGCCCAGATGGGCGATTCATAAATGTAATAATAATTTGTCATATAGTATCTAGTCTTCCAGAAATGGGCTAAACTTTTTGTGTGCTGTGATAATGATAGTTTTGCTGCTTGTGAGCCAAGATTCATGCTGAAAATATTGCAGAATAGAAATAAGTGTTTGGTGTTTTAAACTTCAGCCACTTTTTGAAATATTATTTTGATAACAGAGTTGCAGTCCCCCGTGAAGTCACTGAAGTGTTGTCTTTCTGTTTCTGATGAATTGATATGATTTTGTCGGTCACACATGTGATTAAGTGAAAAGAAAAAAGATCATTTTCTAAAGATAGCTCTCAAATTAATCGAAAAGCAGTGAAACACTTAACAGGCAGTGAGGGTTTTCCTCTAGAAATAATTGGCTTTAATTGTAAGCTTGGGCAAACATGTCAGTCTGCTTTCATAGCTGGATCATGTTTGCTTTAAGTAATAAAACATGAAGCATCATGGAATACTTCAGTGATGTGTCACATTTTGTTGAACGAACATAGGTGTTATGTGATCTGTTTTTGGACTTCCATTGTCTACTGCAACAACTTATAAGCCAATGGGTTTAGTGCTTTCTTGATCAGATCAGCATGCTGTGTTACAAAAGATGGCTAAAACTATGTTTGGAAATCTCTTAATGTTGCTTGCTTGTTGTATCAGATGCTATCTTAGCTGCTAGATCACTGAATTGAAATTCAAAAGACAATGTATTTATGTGCGTATTTAGCTAGGCTACTGGGTTTTTACTGGACCTGGGCAAGCGAATTATCCTTCTGAATCCTGAATTGTAAAATGGAGATGATTTCTGAAGTATTCAACTTTTGTCAATCTTATGATTTTATAACTGACTGGTCTTAAAAACTGATTGGTCTTAGAAATGTATCTTCTTGGTTACTTTTGTAGGTACTTAGAAAATTTCGAGCACATGAAACCAACTTGCTAATTGCAACTAGTATTGTAGAAGAGGGTGTTGACATACCAAAATGCAATTTGGTGGTTCGTTTTGATTTGCCCACAGAATATCGTTCCTATGTGCAGTCCAAAGGAAGAGCCAGGGCACCTATCTCAAATTACATCATGTTAGCAGATTCAGACAAAATTAAATGTTTTGAAGAAGATCTTAAAACCTACAAAGCAATTGAGAAGGTATGTGGCAAAAGAGATTGGGTCACAAAAAGATTTTTCTAGCAAAAGAAATGCGGGAAGGAGTGACACCACAATCTGGTGACTTGAGGAGTGACTCGAGAAAATATAGTCGGTTCTTATAGGAAATATGGTGAAACTGGGATGGAGGGGTAGAAATCCAGGCTTAATTGCAATGACACCTTGACAAGTGGCAGGAATAATCACTAGGCCAGAAGACTAGTTTATCAACCCATGAAGAGGGGAGCAAGAAAGAAATCAAAGCTGGAAGAGCTATGGCAGGGATCTCCAACCTTTTTGGACCTGTGGGCACATTTGGGAATTTGAGAAGCTGCTGTGGGCATCACCACAAAATGCCTAATCAGTGGATTGCCGCTTTGGCGTCTACCTGTTGCGTCTATGGATCTTAGGCTGTGTCTTATTCAGCCAAAACTTTTGTGTCTATTGGACACTGCAACATCTCTTTTTAATAAGGGATTGTCTGATTCAGCTAGCTGCTGGTGGTGCAATACAGCTAATGCTTCTTTTAAATATATGTTCTGGCAATATGCAGTAGTTGCTTCTTTTTTGGAGGAGGTTATTACACAAATAAATTTTGTACTGGAACAGTCTTTAATATTCACTGATGTACACACTCGTTTAAATTTACCTGCTTTATGGAAATTAACAAATGGAAGGGGAAATTCTTTGCACCCTTGTGACAGCTAAAAAACTGATATTACAAAATTGGAAGGATAAACACTCACCTCCTATAATGCAATGGATTGAGGATCTAACAGTGTTTTCGATATATGAACAGGTGGCATATAGATGCCAACTTCAGATGGATACTTATTTGGATATTTGGTCCGCTTTTGTTGAAGCCTATGTATAATTGCTAGAAAGTTGTATGCATTTCATACAAATCCATGTATGAATTTCCCCCAAAATGGGGGAAAGGTGCCCATGGGTGTTATGGTGCCCATGGACACTGAGTGTGTTGGGGACCCCTGAGCTACAGAGACTACACAGGGTGCAGTGAGAAATAAAGAGCTGAACTCAAATGAACATCCAACCACTGGTCCTCTCAGTCTGAAAGGGGGTCTGGCCAGCCTTTTTTCACATTACTACATAGCCCTTTTTAAAATATTACTTACTTTACAACATTTGTATACTGCCCAATAACTAACATTCTCTTATTGGTGTAACAAAAGAACATGAGTTAGCCTGTGCAATTCTTTTTTTTAAGGTGGCAGGCCCTTTTTTCAAATGGAGAGGCCCAGTGTCTGAATGTTAACATAAGCTCCCCTTTGCCCCCCTCCATCATGTTTTTTATTGTACTCTGTGTCAATGCCATGGATTTTATCCCTCAGTTATAGTGTACTGTTAATGCTGATGTGGCCTGTTCCATGTGCGGGGCTCAGAACAATTGCCCTCCTTAAAACAGGGCGGGTGGGGAGAAGGGGGACAGTTAGTAGTTGGCTGGATATCAGCTTATTAATGGGATCCCCAGAGGTTGTGACATAGCAGACCAGGGCTTCACCATTCTATCTTAATGGTGCTCTAGATAGTTTCTGTCATCTCTCATTCCCCCTTGTTCACCCATCTCTCCCTCTCTAGCTATAGTGTTTATATCAGTGGTAACATAGAATGATCAATTCTGTCTGAATTTTTTTTAAGATCCTGAGGAACAAATGCTCAAAGTCTGTAGATAGTGGTGAAACAGAAAATGAACCCATTATAGATGATGATGATATCTTCCCACCATATGTGCTGAGACCAGAAGATAGTGGTCCAAGAGTCACAATAAACACTGCTATTGGACACATTAATAGGTATGAGGCCTGTTATTTTATTTTGTACATCATTTTCTGGATTTCTTTTAAGCCCTATAATTGATGCATAAGGGGGAACTGCCTTTAGACTTGAGGCAACTCTGTTATGGTTGTGCTTGCCTGTTGTACACCGCCCAGAGAGCTTTGGCTATTGGGCGGTATAGAAGATGAATAAATAAATAAATACAGATTCCCCATCTTCCAAGAACTAAGGCAATCAGATCCATTTGTTGCATAATGGTAATGATTATTTGGTGTGATTGCAGAAGAATCTTGATGTTTTAAGTAATCTACTATAAGGAACAGCAAATAGTGGTACATGGGCTGAAACAGACCCCTCAGGGGACCAACTAGTCATCCCAATTGCTTGCACTCCTCCTCTTGATACATCTCAATAAATGAGTTGGAAACACATTTGTTTTCCCCTCATCCTGTTATGTGAGCAAATTCATCTCCTCTTGCCCTGCAAACTTCCATTCAAAATGGCCTACTGGTATGAGTAAGTGCTGACCAGTAGCTACTCTCTTACTCAGAGGGGTTTGTTTGTCATTTTCTGTAGCACTTCATGGTGTACAAATGTTTAGTAATGGTCTCATTTTTTAATGACATGGAACAGAGAATATAATCTAATTCAGTGTTTCTTAAAGCTTATGTAATTATTCCCAAAGTATACTAGACCTTCTGTGCTCTGAACCTTAAAACCTCATTGTTCTCACACCAGTTCGTCTCCACCCCAGTAGCAGTCTGGAGCTTGCAACTGTATTTGTCCATATCCTCAGCTGAAGACTTGAGTCCTAACTTAAACATATTGCATAACTTTTAGAGAGGTAGAAAGCTGGGAACTGTTGGTTTCGCCTCCTTCCCTGTTGAGTTCTAGTAACTGTGAATAAGCTAGCTGTAAGATGTCTGTTTCTTTTTAGAGCAATTCATGTTTTTAAAATTTTGTGTCAAATAGGTACTGTGCTAGATTGCCTAGTGACCCTTTTACTCATCTGGCTCCTAAGTGTAAAACTAGAGAACTCCCCGATAACACATTTTATTCAACTCTTTATCTGCCCATCAATTCTCCTCTTCGAGCATCAATAGTTGTAAGTACTTCAGGGTTTTTTTTAGGTTAATTTATCCTTTGAACATGTTCAAGTTCTATGTGTTCCCATTGGCATTGATTTATAATGACAGTGTATATTTTGCTACTAGATACAGGTTTACCCTGCTTCTGCTAGGCAGCCTGATTCCAGGGACTTGTGATTAGCTGAAGGGGTTCAACTACTGATTTATGCTGCCTCAGCTGAAACTTGATCTATCAAATGGGGCACAGTTGAGACCGCTCAAAACACTGCAAGGCACATACTGCGTATGAGGAAGAGAGAAGTGGATCATCTTTGTCTTCCTCCCCTCCATCTCCACCGCACTAGCAGATTAATGCTTGAATGGCAGAGCTTAACTGTGCAGATGTCATAGGAAGCAGTAGGGGGTGTGTGGATTTTTTTTTAATGGGTGAGAGTACTTGGGTTATTTAAAACTGAGGCAGACAATTATGTTAAAGTATGTGATTTTTGTTTTACAAATTTATAAGAGAATCGTAATGTACTTGCTTCAAATTTTATTTCTAGGGTCCCCCCATGAGTTGTACAAGATTGGCGGAGAGAGTTGTTGCTCTTATTTGCTGTGAAAAATTGCATAAAATTGGTAAGTATCTTTGAAAGCAAAGAGCATTTATTTGGCAACGAAAAGTTCGAAGGCTATTATCTCGGAATTGTTTTACCCTTCTACTGATTCATTTGCCAGCACCTGCATGTTTACTCTAATCAAGGAGTAAGACTCTCCTGTCCACGAATGAAAGGGTTCCTATTCACAAATGGTACCAGGCTCTAGAGGAGGATTTTCGTTGGATGCAGAGGGCTGAGTGGGGATTTTCTCTTATTCCCCATCCCCCTACAGATCCGCACACTGCCTACCACACTGTTCTGGTAGGTCCCCCAGCACCCCCCCTTGGAACAGCAAGGGAAGTGGCACTGCAGGCGGAAGGGGTAATCGGAGAAAATTGCTATTCCACCTTCTTCTTCCAGTGCCTGCAGAACTCTGCTGAGTATAAGTCTGGATCCAACCCAATGTGTTCTTTGTGACCTCTGTGCAGTACCACAGATGGGTTATGTGTCTGTGTAGGGCACATTTCAGGAACTTCTAAAGCTCCCTTGCCCCTAAGCAGGGAAATGCCACGCCCCTGCATGGCTTAGAGGCAAGGCCAAGGCACTGTCCTCAGTTTCTTTTAGACCACCATTTGAATGACATGATAGAGGGAACTTTGTTTAGAGTCTCATAAATATTTCTCTTGGTAGCTACTCCTTAAAATATATTTTACGTCATATCTCATCCAGTTTTATCTGACATATGTTAACCTCATTGTAAAAAACAAAAAACGATAGGTGGACTGAGTTGGGCAAGTTTTCCCCTCATGAGTATTCCTCCTAAAAATTATCTCAGTTTCCACCTGCCTTTACCCTCCCTGTGTGTGTTTGTGTGTGTTTTCTTTGCTCCGCTGGAATTCATAAAATCAATCTGTCTCTACCGCTTCTCAGCTAAGTGTGTCATAATGATCAGACTTCCGGCTATGTGCCTTTTGGGGTATGGGTATTAATAACTTTTGAGCTGATGCCTCCACCGAGCCAATGCCTCTGTCTTCTCAGTCCCCAATCTGGTGCCCTCCAGATGATTTGGACTACAAGTCCCATCCATGATTATTGGCCATATTGAGGTTGATGGGAGTTGTGGTCTAAAACATCTGAAAGGTATCAGATAGGGAAAGGCTTGTTTATAAAGCTTCCATGGGTACTGTTCTGAACCATGGGGTGTGTGTGCCCCCTGCCTTGGTTGTTGCATCAGTCTCAACCATAGTTCATTTGAACCGTCAGCCCAAAACAGTGTTGGTCTCTGCCAACAGCTGTTTCTAGATCATCTAGCCCTAAGGATACAGCTCTGTTGGGTTCGTGAATAACCAAGCCTTGGGACAATACCAGCTAAGGCAGGGGTAGGCGACTTGATGCCCTCCAGATGTTTTGGACTACAACTCCCATAATTCCTGACATTGGCCATGCTGGTTTTGGCTTATGGGAGTTGTAGTCCAAAACATCTGGATGGCTTCAGGTTGCCTATCCCTGAATGAAAGCCAGCACCATGGGAGCCCAAGGGGGAGTGAGGCTGATAACAACAGCTGTTGTATCTCTGATGCTGTGTGTATTCTATACTACTGCAGCAGCCTTGGTCCATAGCTTTGGCACCTATTTCAAGCCTTGGTACCTAGAGCGTTTCTCAGAATTGACAGCCTTGGTTCCTGGTTCCAGCCTAGAGTTTCTTGGTACCAACAGTTTCAATACCCATTTAAATCTTGGTATATAGCATTTTCCTGTACTTGGTATCCAGTACTTGCAACTCTGTACTGACAGCCTTGGCAATCCTTGCTACATCACACTTGTAGCTGGGGTGCACGGGCAATATAGACATGTATTGACTTGGTAAATATTGTCGCTCTATGCTGATAATCGTGGTACCTAGATAATGTAGAGTGCTGGTGCCAGACACATGTATGGATTTGTTCTTGATACAGAGGGCCTGTAGTCTGTCAATCTAGCTCCAGTTTTAGTGCATGGTGTTTCCATCTGGACAGTCTTGGTACCTGGCCTAAGTCACAGTGCACCTTCCATATGGGCAGTTCTGTGCCTTGTTTGGCCAACTCTTTTGTACCTAGCACACACACTCCATTGGGTGGCTCATGGTCCGAGTACCTAGCCTGGGCATGATGTCTAGTACACCTGTTAAGATCATTCTGTGGGCATCTGGTAATGTTGGTAGCGGTCTAGGTCCTGAATAACACTCATGGCATCATTACTCAGCACTTACGTCCAAGCCCTGGTCCTTCTTCTCATACCAGTTTCTCACATTCAATTCACAGTCTTGGTACCCACTTAATTTCTGGTTGCCTACCACCTATGGTGCAGTTGAGCATTTGTTTTCCTACCCCAGTTGACATCCCTATCTGCTTGCTTCATTTCGTTCTGCACAGGTTCCTGCTTTTGGTTACTTTCCTTCTGTCGTCATCTATGACTTTGCTCATGATTTCATGCATCTAGCATATTTGCCCTAGTGGTGCTTTGAATTCTACCAGTTTGGCTCCAAGTTCTTAAAGAAGCATGGATTTAATCTTTCTGTGTCTTCAACATGTCAGGAGATTGAGAGATACATATGCATCACATATAATGTGGGAGCTATACCTCTTTCCTTGGCATCCTGACCCTGATTTTCTGGAGCCACTTGTGCCTACAGGAGGCACATTCTACATCCACCAACAAGAGTGTACACCTACAAATTGTTCCTGGAACAGCTTCATTCAGGCAATTAATCCATTAAGCCCAGTAATCCAGAGTTCCAAACATATTTCAGGTGTTGCAACCCCTACAGCAGAGCAACTTGTGGCCCTCCAGATGTTGTGGGACTGCAGCTCCCATCAGTCCTAGCCAGTATAACCAGTGGTGTGGGATGATGTGAGTTGTAGTCCAGCAACATCCAGAGGACCATAAATTGCCCATCACTGCCCTGCCCTACAGCCATTAAATGCTTGCCTCAGTCATCTTACGCTGAAACAAAAGGTCTAAAAATATGGAACCTTTTTCTCCTTCTGGTAGAACTCCTTCTGGTCAGTGTATTATATGGGATTTTAAAGACACTCCTGGGATGCTCAGGCCAATTTTAGTTGCTCCATGGTATCTTCCTGGAAGTCATTCACCTCAATACCATTCACTCTCTGGCAGATCGTCATATATGTTTTGGTCCAGTTTTGCAACTTTGGATTACTAAGGATTCACATAGGACAGGGACATGAAACAAAGCACTAATGTTCAGCCTTCAAACAATACCTTCCTTGCACTGAGCACCCTCCATGTTTTATGGTTCCCTGGCTTGTTATGGTCACTGGCAGTTCCAGAGCCAGTTCTCACATTGTACTGCCTCCCATCTCCCACAGCGGACAGGAATCTGAACATACTATTTCAGAGTGTTTGGTTGTACCTCCTTCCTCTCCAGAGCCCCCCCCCCCTCTCTCCACCAACCTTCAAGTAAAGTTCAGCAGCAAACTTTACACAGTTCTTCTTTATGGTCTCTGCACAGCCACACACCCGGGATCTGCACAAAGCAGAGCATCCAGCGTCGGACCCAAGTGCTCGTATAAAGCTTTTTTGAATATGGTTGCAGACCTTCCTGCCTTGGTTGCCGTTTGAGTTTCAACCATGGCTCCTTGACTACCCAGCCCAAGGGACTTTTGGTCTCAGCTTCAACTTGTAGACCATCCAGCCCCGGGAATCCAGATCCGTTGGGTTTATGAATTACTAGTTCATGTGATGATTGAAGGCTCGAGAACGATAGCAGAGCTCCGCGTGTGCTGGATGGGAGAATTAAAATCCTGCCTGTGCATAGGGGCCCATTATTCTACACACAGATCTCCAGATCTCACCCCCCTCTGTGCAGCGTTCCAGCGTGTCAGTTTGCAGCTGCCAGCTAGCTTGTCTGTAATCCGACTCCAGCTTGTAGCTTCCCCCGTTTACAGATTAATCCAAGTATCAAGTAGCAAGGAAACACTCTGTAAGACCACAGGTCTATTTCTACCTGTTTATTCACTTAGCAAGTAAAGTTCTACAGAGTATACATTTCCTAGTTACAGTCCATGTGCAGAGTACAATGCATAGCAAGCATTAATTCCAGTGGAGTAGATTGAGCTTCACTCCACTTCAGCAAAGACGTTACATTGTTGCAAAGTCCAGCAAGCAATAGCCAGAAGAGAGAAAGAATAGAGAAAGCAGTCCTGCTCTTCTCTAAAATGGCTTCAGACAGAAAAACAAGTTAGCACATCATTCAGAACATACAAACCATGTGACTAGCTCATAATGATCCCAGGATCTAGCTTTCCCATGAGAAAGAACACAGGAAAGTAGAAAGACACAACATACTTGTTTACCGCCATTCTGTTCCTCTCCAAGTGTAAACACTGTGCTACAGCTGGTGAATGTGATACATATCACAACAATGATACTGACTGAGGCGGCACCATGGGACTCTTAAGGAGTCATGAGGCTGTCTGCATAGCTGCATGTGTTCATTACACGCTTATTGGAGCAGCCTCAGACAGCTCCAGTCACAGTACTTGGGAGTGCCCCTTGGTCCCAAGCTCCAGCCGCAGTACTTGTTTGCAGAGTGCTGCAGAACTGAGAAAAACAGCCTCACACCCAGCAAAACTGCAGTTTGCAAACCTTTATACACCAACAGACTGCAAGAGCATGACTCAGCAGAAAAACAGAAACAGGAAGTTAGAAAGGCTTGAATCAGAAAAAGAAAGAGAAACAAGCAGTTGTGACAAACTAACAAGGTAGGTTATAGCTCCACTTACTGTTGGAGCACACCAATTGCACCTTGGTCAGTGATGCATAGATGTAACTATGCACACATTGCTCGTGTAACTATACTTAAGGACCCTGGTTATCTAGAGCACTCTGTACTTTAAGACTTGGTACCTAGCATTTGCCCATGACACCATTGACCCTGGTACCGAGCTTATATCCCAGTACGTCGGGTTGTATCCAGTGGTGTAATTCTGCCAGCAGAATGGATTTCCCCTCTCCCCTGCAGCCCCCCCTGCACTTGCCCCAAATCTGCTCTGGAGGGTTGGATTTGGGAGCTGTGCAGGTGGCTGCAGGGAGTGTAAAACTATCTATATATCAATTTCTATATACATAGATAGATACAGTTATATAGCTATATATAGTGTGGCTCCTTTTTTCTATACTTATTTCTCTTTGAGACATGGTCACCTGTTGTATGCATCTCACAGCTCTGCCCATTATGGTTTCTATGATGCATGTACTGGCCAAATATTTATTTATTTATATTTATTAGAGTGAGAGAGCAGGAGACTGGTTACCTAGGCAAGCAAGCTGTCAGTTTTAGATGTATGTTAACGAATATCACATGTTCCTTATCTCTATCCTGCTCTGCCATCTTGCTGGTGCTGGGTAGCTATGCATTTTCTGATCTGCTACCACCAGTTTCCTTCCTACCTGGCATCCTTGAGTTTTGAGATCTCTTTACAGCATTGTTTTAATGAAGGGCCTTTTATTTGACCTTCCTGGAATGCTTTGGGTGTTGATCCTTGCTATATCATTCTTCAAAGCTTACTTAGGAACCCAAGGGCTACTTTGTAGCTTTTACTTACTGGGCATTTTTGTTAAACTGCTGTACTACTGTTTCACAGTTGCACCAATTCTAGTCTCTCTGGAGCCTCTCTCTGACACTTGAGATGCTCTGCAATCACCCTGTTAAGAGCTCACATTGTCTGATTTGTATGTCAGTGGTATAATCTCTCTCTGTGGGCCTGTATAATTTTATGCCCTACATAGGGAGAGCACAGAGTAGTAGTTCCACGGCTGTGATGTCTGTCACAGAACCTTTGGGTGATATGCCTGCTCCCACCTCCAAGTGATTAACTTGCTACTCTTCCATATTTTGAACTGCCCGGAGACCATGACGAAGATAGACGGGTGACTTACCTGTACCTGAAATTCTTTGAGTGGTCATCTGTATAGTCACACAGCCTGCCCTCCTTCCCTGCTGCTGGTCTAGCTTTTGACTGGCTCTTGTGGTGTTCTCAGAGTATCTGAAGAGAGAACTTTTGCCCTGCCCTTGAGCCATGCAAGGGCACAGGGTTTCCCTGTTCAGGGGCTGCAGATTCTGCTGAGTTCTAAGTTTCTGAAATGCTGCTCTGCGCAGGCACAGATTCCATATGTGGGATTGCACAGATGATCACTCAGAGAACTACAGTTACAGGTAAGATGCCTGTCTTTTATAGCAGCTTTGGTCCCAATTTCTTAAATAGAAACTGCTCAGAATATTTCAGCTGATTTTTTGAAAGCCCAACAGGAATGTTGGTATGCTTTCTTTAGAGGGTTTTAAGAATCCTGGATTTGGGTTGCTGATTTAATTTTCTTGGGGTGCTTCTAGATGAGGTTGTTACTGCACCATCGCCCTGCCTCATCCACGAAATTTTACGAGCTGTTCAGACATTGTGGTCTTCTACCCTCCAATTTTTTCTCACCAATTCTTCCATTTCCCCCCGCTTACCGCAGAAAATCTGTTACAGAGAAAAAGAAAGAATAGCTACACAATGGCTTCTAATCAGTAGCGCTAGGATTCCTCCATCTGGAAGCATCCTTAAATGCTGGCTTGGAGGCAGATATGTGCAAGTGGAAAGCTGATTTCGCAGTGATGCTTTCCTGCCCCTTCCTCTGTACTGCAGTCCCCTACGTGCAGCCCCAAAGCAATAAGGCACCTTGTGCAAGGTGCCTCAGCCTGATTATCTCCGCTTCCCCCTTCTGACTGCAGCCTCTGAATACCCCACTCCATGCTGTTCTAGAGAGCCCCATGACCCACTGCGTGGGGGGGGGGGGAGGGGGCTGCTGCTGCTGCTGAAGAGACTACAGTCAGGAGGGAGGGGGCCAGGAAAGCCCAGTTGTGCAAATGAACTTCCATTCTCACAAGTCTGGATCCAAACCAATATGTTTAGAAAGGGTGAAATCCTATGAACATTTACTTCATCGGTCAGAGAACCAAGGGCTACTGGGAGGCTGCACCCCTCTGCCTCCCAGGATAAACATCATGGCAAGGGGGAGACCAACCTAGACTCGTACATTGGCCAGAGGTGTCAACTGCAGGGAGTTTGTTTGGCCCTTTTATGCCAGAAGGAACACCTATAACAGTGATGGCAAACCTTTTTGAGCCCGAGTGCCCAAACTGCAACACAAAACCAACTTATTTATTTCAAAGTGCCAACACTGCAATTAAACCTGAATACCAAGGTTTTAGTTTTAGAAAAACAACTCATACAGTTGTCCGAACTAATTAACATCTTTTGTCTTAAAAGAACAACACAATAACAGAGCTTTCATTGATACAAACAGTTTTTTGTTGGGGAAAAAAAATCAACTCAAAAAATTATTATAGTACTACATTGTACACATAGCCTGAAGGGAATTTATACAAACTTTTTAAATAATTAGGCACATGTATTTTTGGATAAGGGATTCTCAACTTGTAATATGATTACCGGTATATGCCAGACTGAAATTGTATGGGGCAAGCTTTACCCCGGGTCCTTTCCCTGCTTCTATAGGTGTCGGATTAGTAAAAGTAAAAGTGAACCTGTACTAGGATGAGCAAGATAAACAAGAAAACTAAACGTGCTTAACACATTTTAAACACTTTATGTCTTGGACTGCAAACACTGCATTAGGTAAAAGTTTGCATTGGACATGCTTTTGCACAATTAATGTGATTTTTGCAATTGTATGCATGCTGATAATTTGTCAAACCTTGGCTCATACTCCGTTAGTTTGAGAGCAACACATGCAGCACTCAGGTCAACTGTTAGGGCTTTACATCCAAGCCATGCTCTGTGCATCATTCTTCAAAACCTTTTAAATGTGATAACAATGTAGAAAAGAATTCTGTAACAGGAATTCTAGAATAAAATCATTCTGTTCCACACTGTGAGAAAGAACAAGATCAGTAGTGTTTTTGGTAATTAGGATCTATACTTGGTAATCCTGAGTTTAACATGTAATTTAGGCTGTAATCCTATACATGCCTACTTTGAAGTAAATTCCATTGAGTTCAATGGGATTTATTCCCAAGTAAGTGTGTATAGAATTTATTTATTATATTTATACCCCACCTTTTTTCCTGAAAGGAACCCGAGGCGGCTTACATAATCCTCCTCCTCCTCTCCATTTTATCCTCACAACAACCCTGTGAGGTAGGTTATCTAGCACTGCTATCAAGTTTTTTTACTATGATTTTGGAACTATTTGTAAATTATTAGGTACTTTCTTCTTCATTTCAGTCAGGTAATAAATATAAACACCAGAAATAGCAACAGGAGCAGAAAAAGAGTTGAGTTGAGTTGATGAACACATCTGGAAGCAAAACGTGAGCTTTCACCTCACATTTCCAGATGCCCCTTATTGTAACGGCATGTCTCTTAACAATATAGCTCCATAGCGAAAATGGGGGGTGGGGGTAAAGTGAACGTTCTTACTTTACAGCTCCAAAATATGTCTGTGCGTGTCTCTCTCCCTTTCCTTCTTCCCTTTTTTTTAAAACAAAAAAAATTGATCTAGCAAACCCTGAGTCAGTCAGAAATCAAACGACAAGCCTTCCTCTTTCGGCTACACACTTCCTTTGTGTGTGTGTGTGTGTGAGAGAGAGAGAGAGAGAGAGAAAGAGAGAGAGGGAGAGAGACGTGAAGAAGCAGCAGCTAAAGCAGAGCGGGAAAACTCCCCCCTCACGCATTTCAAGCAGAGCGGGGTTAGCCAATCTCCTCTTGGGAAGAAATAAACTCCCCCCTCACGTATTTCAAGCACAGAAAAGCTAGAAGCTCTCATCTCCGCGGCAGGGGACATCCCTGAAGCAAGTTGTAGCAGACTGCCAGGCTTACCCTGCCTTAAATTTGGCACGGAGGAGGGGGCACTAGCTAATCGCACGCCGCTCTGTCTGCTCTGTCTCAGGGCAGGGCTCTTCACCGGGCGTGCCGGAGAGGGGTTACTATGGAAACCCAAGGCTGAATGCAGAAGGGGACGGTCTTTTCACAATCTGGCGACCAATGGCTCGCGTGCCCACAGAGAGGTCCCAGCGTGCCAGCTGTGGCCATGCATGCCATAGGTTCGCCTTCACTGACCTATAAGAACTTGCAAACTAAGAACTGATACCTTAGTTTTGCTTTTTTTCCCCTCCTCCCTCGCAGTCCCTTTTGTGTCATATCTTTTAGATTGTAAGCCAGAGGGCAGGGGACTGTCTTATTAATCTATGTAAGCCTCTTTGGGAGCCTTACCTTTGCCTGAAGAACAGGATAAAAATACTATAAATAAATTCCATTGAACTTAGCAGGGGTTGCTTCAAAATAAACATAAACAGGATCTATCAGTGTATTATCTTTAGGCACTCACCATTATAGATTGCTCTCTAAACAATAACATTTAACAAAATTAACATAGTGTCTGAGAATCTTGAAAAGGTTTTCCTCAGTAATTTAAACTTGGACAGCTTTCCCTAAGCTGTTGGTGCAGGAAATTAAATTCTCTGTCAGTTTCAACAAAGAAAGGATTATTATTTTAATTCTTTTACGTGTACCTTGAAAGTTTTACCTTCATTGCCTTAAAACAGATTAGGAACCTTAGAACTTCAATTGGTAAAGAATGTAAGGTGCATGCAGAATTACTGCTAATGCTTTGTTACCAAGGTCAACCAAATGTCACAGTTCCTCAACATTTTATTATAGGTCATATAAAAGTCATTTTGCTGGATGAGCAGATTTTATCTAGTTAAGGAATTATTATTTGATTTATAATTCATTCTTTATCAATACATTTTAGGTGAACTGGATGATCACTTGATGCCTGTTGGAAAAGAGACAGTGAAATATGAGGAGGAACTTGATTTGCATGATGAAGAAGAAACCAGTGTTCCAGGAAGGCCAGGCTCTACAAAACGAAGGCAATGCTACCCTAAAGCTGTTAGTATAGTTCTGAGCCCACGCTATGTGTGATCACATCTATGATCTTTAACCACATGTTTGTTTAAGGTTCTTCTGACTTATAGTTTATTCTTGTCCCTCCTTCACCATACAACTAACTGTGTAAACCTGAGGTCCAACTGTAAGATTATGCAAACAAAAATAATTGTTTCCCAGAAAGTTTGTGCAAAGGAGTCTTGTTTCTCCACCACAGAGTAACAGTAGTAGTTATGGGCATGATTGCACAGGCTGAGACATGGGATTTTTCCCACTCAAGCCTGAAGGATGTGTGTGGAGGAGAGATGCGGGGGGAAGAAATGAAAATTCATTTCAGATAAAATTAATTTAATTCTGTGGGCACCAGTACAACATGGTGGGAAATTAATAGCTTTCATTCCTCTCTACAAATATGCAGTACTTGCTTCCTTTCCCCTTTGCATGTTTAAACTACAGCACAGCAACAAAAGGTAGGCTGTCACTTCAAGTTTTTGCTGGTATGAGACAAGGCATGGTCTGATGGCATGTGATACAGCGCACTTATGGCAGCTAAGTAGGCCTAGTGACTAGTTAGTGCCGAGATGAAAGTCTGCCTTGGAAACCCTATGTATGCCATATTGAGCTCTCTGGAAGGAAGGAAGGAAGGAAGGAAGGAAGGAAGGAAGGATACAAAAAGCAATATTACTTAATAACATTTGTTGCTCTGTTGAAACCCAGCATTGTCACCATATGTTGATACATAAATAAGCAGCTTTATACCATGTCAGACTTTTGGTCCATCTAGCTCTGTATTGTCTACACCAGGGGTGGGCAACTTTGGGAGGTTCAGAGATTATTTTTGCCTCCCCCTGCTGCAGTCTGGCAGGCAACCCCCCAATTTTTTTCTTTTTAAAGAAATGGTATCTGGAGCACTAAAAACGTCGGCTTTAGCTTGTCTGCAAGCTAAATATGGCCCTTTTAGGGTTCTGTAGCTGCCATGAAGTCCTAAAAGAGTCAAATTTAGCTTGCAAACGAACTAAATTAGACTTTCTTTGTGTTCTGTAGTGGTCTAGACACCATTTTTTCCTGTTAAAATTGTGTGATTATTTTTGGTGGGGGCAGCTGCATGTTGCCCACCCCTGGTTTACACCAACTGACAGCGACTCACCAGAGTTTAAGACAGGAGTCTTTACCAGCCCTACCAGGATAAGCTTGGTACTATTTACATGAAAGCATATGCTCTTCCATTGAGTTAGAGCCCTTCCCTTGGGCTTTTTACAATGCAGGAATGTTACTTTAGCATTTGCCATCTTTTAAATGGCTGCTAGTGAACTCCTTTATTAAAGCAACAAATTTATTTATGCGCTGCCAAAAATGCATAAATAGTCTTTGTAAAGACTCATCAACTTATTGAGGCATGATTGTTTTCTAGGCTGGACCCTGCTTCATGAGTTCTCCCATTCCATTATGGTTTATTTGCTGTTTTATTTCTTTTTGTTGTGGCAGAAACCTTATATGGTAGATACTATCAACATGGTGCAGCAGAAATTATGCTTCCAGTGACTGATCTGCTAGATCAGATCAAATTGGAGACTCTCCATGTATTTCTGTATCCTGATGTATTTTCTATTTTTAAAGCACTCATCCACAAAGATAATTTTATAATTAAAAAATCTGTGTTGCTTATATGCATATTTAAGTAAACTTACAATTTTTAAAAGATATTTATGTATGCTATGTCTATAGATTCCAGAATGTTTGAGGGATAGTTATCCCAAACCTGACCAACCCTGTTACCTTTATGTAATTGGAATGGTATTAACTACCCCTCTACCTGATGAGCTCAACTTCAGGCGACGAAAGCTATATCCTCCTGAAGACACTACAAGATGCTTTGGAATACTGACAGCCAAACCTATACCTCAGGTAGCTAAATATGTGCTTGTACACTCTCCCTCTCTCTCCCTCAGTTGCTTTGAGATATTTCAAGATTTGGAAGCAGGCCAGTGTGTCAAATCACAAATTCATAGTCATGAAACAACCTTGATTATTGTTTCTTGTCATAGTTTCTTGTCATAGTTCATTAGTTATAGTTATAGTTGCATCAACAATTTTGACTGCGTTTCAAACTTATAAAAGGTGTTTGCGAAATAGAGGATGTTGCTGTGTAAAAATGGATTTAAAAAGCCTTGTGGCATACACAAAACTGGGCTGTATGCTTTAATTACAGATGCTGTGATTTTCCTCATGAGAGGTAAATGTGTTTTACACACAGAGAGAGAGATTTCATGGCTGCATATGTCCCTGTCAAAAAACTCTGTTTACTGTAGCCTTGTCAAAAATCCTGTCTTAAAAGAAACCCTTAGTTTTGACAGCTATCAAAAGTAACTTCTCCTGTAAATGACGGGTGCACTTTCCCACTTTCCCGAACACCTAGAGTCTCAGGAAAGGGTAGAAAAGGTACTGGAGGACACTGAGAACTGTCAGGTCCAAACTTAAAACCTAGAGAATCTCACTTGGGGGTGATGTATTTACCACCCTCTTTTGCAAGCAAAGATCTTGTGGCTTTTGCTTTTCACTTGACAGCTCGACGTTTGACAACTGTCAAGTGAAAGCAAAGTAACATATTTGAAGCCTAGCTTTGTCAGTGTCCGTGGATGTTGCCTGCTTTGACAACAGGCACTTACCAGGATATTGACCAAGCAAGGCTTCTCATTTTTCAGAGTTGTGCACTTGCTCAACTCCAAAATACCAACAGGAGAGTTGGCAAGAGCTGCAAGGGTTTTTCTACTGTTCTTGTTGAGCGACTCGTTTGCAATCCCACAGTGGTCACCTGGGTTTGGACAACACAACAACCCATTGTGAGTTCAACAACCCCTAAAACGAACCATGGGTTGTCAAGGTGGCTTGTTGGAGAAAAACAAGCCACCCTGCTGGAAGTGGTCGGGATTCATATGACACGACACCCCCACCGTATCTAGTTACCCACGATGGGTTGCCGTGTCGTGTGAACCAATCAATCTCTGCAAATCTTTGCTTTGTGAAAATATCTGTATCTCACTTCTGTACATGTTAAATAATAGTTAAGCATTAGCAGCTAACCAGAGATGCAAACTTCGATCAGTGCCTTTTTGAGACAACCTTGTATTGACTTTGGGTTGTTGTTGTTTTTACTTTCTTTACTTAGATTCCTCACTTTCCTGTATACACCCGCTCAGGAGAGGTGACCATATCTATTGAGCTAAAGAAATCAGGTTTTACTTTGTCTTTACAAATGCTTGAGTTGATCACAAGACTTCACCAGTACATATTTTCTCACATTCTTCGACTTGAGAAACCTGCACTAGAATTCAGACCTACAAATGCTGATTCAGCCTATTGTGTTCTACCTCTTAATGTTGGTGAGGAAAGTGCTGTTGCAAATATTAACTTCCTTTATTTATTTATTTATTTATTTTTATATCACACCTTTTTTCCTGCAAGGAACCCAAGGTGGCTTATATAATCCTCCTCCTCACAATAACCCTGTGAGATAGGTTAGGCTGAGAGTCAGGGACTGGCCCAAAGTCACCCAATGAGCTTCATAGCCAAGTGGGGACTAGAACTCAGATCTCCCAAGTCCCAGTCCAACACTCTAACCACTACGCATGGGCTGGATCCAAAGGTGCCCCTCTGCATGCAGAAGTTGTTCTCTACTCATGGAGGGGCTGTTTTATACCTCGTGTTAGAGCATTGTGCAGGAAAAGTGAAACTAAATCTAATTATTATGTTCTGCTTGCACAAGCGCTGGCACATTCTCTTACATAAGCAGAAGCTTGAGATCTGCTGCAGAACCTACCTATTATAATAGCACATGAAATCCTATCCCAGATACTGTCCCATGTATTTGTGGAACAATGCTAGTGGTTAATGGCTTTTACTCATAGTCCTTTGGATTCAATCAATGGTTCTGTTTATTTGGGGTTAAAGTTTGAAGGTAGGGTTGTGGCCATGGTTAGAATGGCTTCCGAGGTATATAATACAGCCAAGAGTCCTGTGACATTAACTTTTGTGTGTGTGTGGCAAAGGACTCCTGGTGATTTTTACTACAGCAGATGAATGTCTCTCGTTCAGGAATATATAGTAAGAACCTGAAATAATAATCCAAAAAGCTTTTCATTTTTGAAGATCTAATACACCCATCTTCCTTTCTTTTTAAGTTGATGGTTCCAGCACTTTGGACATTGATTTTAAATTTATGGAAGATATTGAAAAATCTGAAGCTCGTACCGGCATTCCCAGTACACAGTATACAAAGGAGACACCTTTTATTTTCAAACTAGAAGATTACCAGGATGCAGTTATCATTCCAAGGTCAGTATCCTGTAAACAATAAATCTGTGTTTATGTATTTGTAGCCAATATTTCTCAGTCGCTAGCAGTTCAGATGCAAATGTATGGGGTTCTAATAATGCTCTACCCTGGCTTAAACCAGTTGGCTTTCTGCTTGCTTAGAAAGATTACATCGCAAACTGGGGGGGAAAAACCAGTTCTTCCCAAATAAGATATAATAAAGGGCACAATCCTGTGCATGTCCAGACAGAAAAAGTCCTACAATTCCCATCATTCCCCAACCAGCCAAATCTTTGACTTAGCAGCATGGAAATTATTGGTAGTACTGTGCTAGCACAGGTAAGGAAACCTAATGAAAAAAAAGGAATAAAAACATGGAATATTTCAAGTACCGGTATTTTAAATCACCTACTACATCTTTGTTAACTCCTCTTAAAACATCTTTGTAATTAATAAAAATTGAAAGAAAAGAAGCAAGGAGGATTCTGGTTTAATTATGATAATTGGACTTCACAGAAATAAAAGCTAAAGTATGTTGCGTTCTAGTTATGCTTTTTTTCTTAGATAATCTTTGCTTCCTGTTTCAACAGAAACACAATAGTCAAGCTCAAAAGAGCTATGCACTTAATCCTGTACTGTGTCTGCACTTAAGAAATATCCAAATCCCACTGGTCACAAGGTTTTGGATGTGTCTAAAGTAGTTCTTTGTGCCGAGACCAATAACTAGGTTGTTTGATTACTTTGATGAATTGCAAGGATTTGGATAAATTGCACTCAGCATTAATGGACCTATTTTATTTTATTTTATTTTGGACTGGCTTGTGGTTGCCTTCTAGGCCTTATACTCTAATCCTAAAAGTGTTCCAACCTCAGGACATGTTAGGAAGGTTGTTCAGCACAGCAATTGACATTGCAACCCAAATATCTGCTTCTGTTTAGGTATCGAAATTTTGATCAGCCTCATCGATTCTATGTTGCTGATGTCTACACAGATCTTACTCCATTGAGCAAATTTCCTTCCCCAGAATATGAAACCTTTGCTGAATATTATAAAACCAAGTATAACCTTGACCTGACCAATCTCAACCAGCCATTGCTGGATGTGGACCACACATCTTCAAGGTAAGCTCAATACAAATTAGTACTGTAATTATCTTAATAAACCTGCAGTAGCTTACAAATGTTATTTTTTTAGTTGTGTGGTTGATTATAAAAATATATACTTAAATTTTCTGAATTGGGTAGTGTATTTAAATATTGTTCATTTGATGTATTTTAAAAACTATTTATGTCCCAATACTGTGATCCTTGGGAGGGCGCCCCAGGAGTTTTTGGATTTTTCACCCCCCCCCCCTCTCTCTCTGAGAGAGAGAGAGAGAGAGAAGAGAAGTGTGTTGTGGAGAGAGAGATCTGACTTCATAAGCCTACCTGCAGCTGTGGAAAGTTCCGCAGACAGTGCTCCTCTGATGTTAGAACTATGATATTGGATAAGACGAAAAGGAGGTTTGCTACTGGGGGTGGGGGGGTCTATCAATCCACAGGTTCCAAAGCCCTCCTATTCCCCCAACAGAACAGGGGGGAAACTACACCAGCCCTACAGCTGGCAGAGTTTATTTCCCTCTCATTGGGAGCAATGGCACGGGAAAGCTTTTTAAAGAACAAACAGCAGTAAAGGTCAAATAAAAAGATCATATGCCGGCAGGGTATATGAAAAGGCAGTCCCTCTGTCTTGGTTTCTCTCTCTCCCTTCCCCATAGAATTGCTGTGCCTGGTACCCATTTTTCAGAAAGCAAGTAATAACTAGAGTTGTGATTGGTTTTTGCCTAAAGAAAATTTTCAAAGTGAATTTGGAGGCTCTGGCTCTGGAGAAACAGTTCCAGGGGAACAAAAATAATTCATATATGGCTAGTAAAATATTTTGAAGGGGTTTCCACATCCCTAGTCATCTTGTAAATCAGGTTTTCCTTTTCTTTTCTCCTCTTACCCACCTTCCCAGGTGGAATGCAGAGTTACTATACTATATATGTTAAAGAAAAGTCTTTCCCATTTGTTTTTAGACTTAATCTTTTGACTCCTCGTCATTTGAATCAGAAGGGGAAAGCTCTTCCATTAAGCAGTGCTGAGAAGAGGAAAGCTAAGTGGGAAAGTCTGCAGAATAAGCAGGTAATAGCATTCTTCCATTGTATAATACTGTTTTACCTTTATAGTACTGCTTTTCTGCTCTGAAAGATAATATCAGACTTTAAAGGAGGATGTTTTTTTTCTTTATTAAAGATTCTGGTTCCAGAACTCTGTGCTATACATCCTATTCCTGCATCACTATGGAGAAAAGCAGTTTGTCTCCCTAGCATTCTTTATCGTCTTCACTGCCTTTTGACAGCCGAGGAACTCAGATCTCAAACTGCCATTGATGCTGGTGTAGGAGTTAAGTCACTTCCTACAGATTTCAGGTACTGAATTTGCTGTAGTTTAACTCTGTATAATTATGTTCAACAGTAGCTTGAAGTTTTGCCAGTGTTGTGTTTTCTGGTAGCTTCTCCTTGGATCCAGAGGTCCTGCCCGTGGGAGGGCTGTTTTAAACTTCACTCCTAGGATATTGTGCAAAAACTGAAACTAAATCCAGGCAAAATGTTCTGTTTGCACAAGCATGGGGACTGTTATTCAACCAACCTTTAATAGCAGTCTCTTCTACTAGCACCAGCGTTTGCAGAACAGTGTTAGTAACTATTTTGTTGCACTCATGGTTCTTTGGATCAAATCCATTTAATTATCAATCAGTTATCAAAATAAATTGATACTTTCAAATATACTGTGGTACTGTGGCCAGCATCCAGAGTACTGGGTGCTAGCACCATTTGAGATGTAGGACCACCATCTTATGTCTGTTAGCTGTGCCTTTATTCTGTCCACAAGCTGATTTGGAACTTGTGTTCCAAAAGCAGTTATCAATGCATTGCAGTAGGGCTATAGTTGGGAGAGGGGGTGTGTGGTGCAGGTAGGTCGAATGGGAAGCTCCAGAATTATAGGTCTATGACCCCTGTACATACGTATATGTATAGATGATTAATCAGATTTTTAAAATCAATTTATGTTACAGATATCCTAACCTGGACTTTGGGTGGAAGAAATCTATTGACAGCAAATCCTTCATCTCTGCTCCCAGCTCTTTAGCAGAGAATGAAAATTATTTTAAGCACAGCGCAATTGTAGTCCCTGAAAATGCTGCACATCAAGGTGCTAATAAAACCTCTTCTGCAGATAAGCATGACCAAATGTCTGTGAACTACAGAACATTGATTGAGTCACCTAGTAAACTCCAAAATGATCTCTCAGTAGAACTGGCAACAGTTAATGGTGTTTCTTACAATAAAAACCTTGCCAATGGCAATTGTGACTTAGCTAAGCTAGACTTTTGCCAAGAAAATCAGCTAAATTACTGCAGGCAGGAAATACCAGTACAACCAACTACCTCGTATCCTATTCAGAATTTATACAACAGTGAGAACCAGCTCAAGTCCAGCAATGAATGTACTCTGAGTAATAAATATCTTGATGGAAATGTTAACAAATCTACCTCAGATGGATGTCCCAAAATGGCAATGACCACCAGTGCTTCAGATGCTTGTATTCTTTCAAAAGAAAGATTGGATTCTGTAACAAGCCCTTCCAATGGGTACTCCTCAAAAACCCTTGGCCCAAACCCTGGTCTCATTCTTCAGGCTTTGACTCTCTCGAATGCTAGTGATGGATTTAATCTGGAGCGGCTTGAAATGCTTGGTGATTCATTTTTAAAGCATGCCATCACTACATATTTGTTTTGCACTTACCCTGATGCTCATGAGGGACGCCTTTCCTATATGAGAAGCAAAAAAGTGAGTAGTACTTCTATGATTCACAACTGCTTTTAAAAAAAAAAGACCGTAGTTATGTACACTTGATGCAAGTGAATGAATATACCAGTAGTGTTATAACACATTTCTTGAGCATTTCAGTCATTGGATCTAGCCACTTCACAACAGTGGCTTGTAAAATTCCCCCCTTAACCTTAACTAATAAGTTAGCATTCCAAAAGCATCCCAGAGACTGTAGGATTTTTCACTGCTACGACCTTCGAAAGAGGACTTTGGGTTCTGATCCCTCCCCCTTGCAGCTGCCATGGAAAGAATCACAGCAGCTGTTTCCTGAGAGTTTGCGATTTTGGGGAGAGGGAAAAGAGTGCTATAGTGGGGAAGGAAGAGGAGAGGCCAGGATCCACAGTATCTTGTGGCCTCTCCAGCTCCGCTCCCAGCAATGCAACTCCTTTAGATAGGCCCAGGGTGGCCGGGTGACCGGCCAGATGGGCGATTAATCAATATAATAAATAAATAAATCTAGAGGGGGGGGAAAGAGGATGGATTGGTGAATATCGCCTCTGTTGTTCCTCCCACTCTGCTGGCAGCAGCGCAACATTGCATAGGATACTCGGAAGCCTCCAAGATCTGAGACTTCCTTATTTATTTATTTTATTTTATTTCTATCCCGCCTTTTTTCCTTCAAGGAACCCAAGGTTGCTTACATAATCCTCCTCCTCCCCTCCATTTTATCCTCACAACAACCCTGTGAGGTAGGTTAGGCTGAGAGTCAGTGACTGGCCCAAAGTCACCCAGTGAGCTTCATGGCCGAGCGGGGACTAGAACCCGGATCTCCCGAGTCCCAGTCCAACACTCTAACCACTACACCACACTGGCTTCTAGCAGGAATGTTTGAGGATTCCCATTGCAGGCCATTTGCGACTTTATTTGCTAATGTATCTTTAATTGAAGAGTAGCTATGTTTGTGTGGTAAATTAGTCCAGTCCAGAGATAAGCCGTAGTCGTTATCATAATCCAAGGTTAGAAGCCACAATATGTATCCGAAATCAAGCCAAACACAAACCAGTTTAGGAGCAGGCCAAAGAGTTGTCAAGGTAGTTCTGGAGTCAAAATTCACAAGTCTCAGTCCAGGAGCTGGCAAGAGCTTCTGGCTACGCTGATTGCAACAACAATTGCTTCTAGTGTCTGAAGTATGTTTGGGGCCTGCCTTTTAAGCAAGCGCTGACTGGCAAGGCAGCACAGCTGGGCCAGGCTGCAGATGACACGTGCCTGTCCCCTCCCCAAACACACTCTGGCTCGGTTGCCCTATGTCCTCCTCCTCCATCCCTGATGGAGGCACAACAGTTTGATGTGTACCTCTTGGGCTTTCATCAGATGAACTAAACTTCTTTTTTTTTTAATGGATTATGAGTAGAGGGCTACAGCTCATATCTGAACATAATTTAACTGGGATTAAAAATGTGTAACTATTTTTTCAAAAAGCTATCATTTTGATATAAAGGCTACAAATTTGGCCACAAAACCATGTTTAAAACTTTGTTTATAGCCTTAGCTTGCTTTATTTGTGTTCTCAGAATTTTTTAATACTTATCTATAGATTATAATAAACACTTTTTCTTAAAGGTCAGCAATTGTAATTTGTATCGTCTTGGAAAAAAGAAAGGGCTTCCTAGTCGTATGGTGGTATCTATTTTTGATCCACCTGTCAACTGGCTTCCTCCTGGTTACATAGTAAACCAAGACAAGAGTAATGCAGACAAATGGGAAAAAGATGAAATGGTAAGCCTTTGTTGAAATACATTTAAAATTAAATGTCTCAATGTACGAGTATATTGTTACAAGTGAAACAGGAAAATGGGGCCTCTGCTTCTTATCATACTTCAGAAAAATATCACCTACTACATCTTTGTTAACTCCTCTTAAAACATCTTTGTAATTAATAAAAATAGGGAGGAGGGTGATGTTGGAGGACTTATGAAGGCAATTTGTGGGAAATGGTTCAATAATAAAATAGAAAAGAAAAAAAATACAGAGAAAATATAATGTTTATTTTCTTTGGCCTACTGTTGTGAAAGCTCACATTTTCCTTCAAGAATGTTCACATTTATCGTATGAATAAATATGTGAATAGTCATAAAAAATAAGGTGTCTGATCTGCATAGCAGAAGATGCCCTTTTCACCTTAGTG
Organism: Shinisaurus crocodilurus; assembly: GCA_021292165.1. Taxonomy (NCBI): domain Eukaryota; kingdom Metazoa; phylum Chordata; class Lepidosauria; order Squamata; family Shinisauridae; genus Shinisaurus; species Shinisaurus crocodilurus. Next base: position 287,985,963 of record CM037876.1, on the reverse strand, counting down.
CTAGCACCTAACTTGGAGATCAGCAAGAATGTGCTTCCAGTTCTTCTAGCTTTGGGTGACCAGGACAGCAATAGTGTCTTGAGTTAAAGGCATGTAGAAAACTCCTATGAAGTTTTTAGTGAATATCATGCAAGGGGTTCCCTACTAACCTTGAGGTTCTCCCCCCCACCCCATGTGCTCCAGAGGTGATCCAGATGTAGCACCAAACCATGGCTAGCAATCATGAACCTTGGGCTTGTATGCTCCCTCCACCTCTCACAAGTTGCAATTTCCTTCCTCCACACACAATTACACGCATACAAATCTCTGTATACAAAAATATGTTACTTACCAGACGTCAACAATCCCTTCCCCTTTCAAAAGAAGGTGAAAGGAAAACTTAAATTATATATCTATTTTTCATATATATATTTACATTTGTATTTTCATATACAGTAATACCTTGGATTCGTTCCAGAACCATTCTCGTAATCCAAAATACTCGTACATCAAAGCGAGTTTCCCCATTAGAAATGGGAGCCGGCAAAGCAGTGATTAAATGGTTGTGGAATGAATCAGCGGAGTTCCCATTATTTCTAATGCGGAAACTCGCTTTGATGTGCCGGCTCCCGGCCGCGCCTCGCCTCCACTCGCTCTGCCAGGAGTGGACAGGAGGCGGGGGCTTCCCTGGACGCGACGGGACTGCTGGCGGCGCGGACAGCTCGCCGCCACTTGCAACGGTAGGAAGCGGCGGGAGCGGCTCCACGCATCTCCCTGCGAGGGAGCCGGCAAAGCACTTGCTGGCTCCCTGGCAGGGAGATACAGCGCGGGTGCCTCACGCTGCTGTGCCGCTTCCCTTCCCGGGAGCCGGCATGACAGTGCGTGAGGCGCCAGCGAGGCGCTTCGCCTCGAGGGATGCCCCCGCCTCCTGGCTACTCGGCCGGCCGGCGCAGCAGTGCAAGGCAGCGGCCAAGCCCAGCAGCACCGCGCCTCGCGGGAAGCCTCCGCCTCCTGGCCACTCGGCCGGCTGGCGCAGCAGCATGAGGCGACAGCCGAGCCTGGCCGCGCCGTGCATCAAGGGAAGCCCCCGCCTCCTGGCCACTCGGCTGGCCGGCGCAGCAGCGCGAGGAGGCGGCTGAGCCCGGCCGCGCCTCACCTCCAGGGAAGCCCCGTGGAGGCGAGTCACGGCGCGGCCGCTCGGTCAGCCAGCGCCTCACGTTGCTAGCATAAATTTAAATTTGAAAGACATCTCGCAACAGGAGTCACATGCGGCAGCAGCGGCTCGTGTTGCGAGACTTGCTCGTCTTTCAAATGTAAATTTATGCCAAATTTTTCCTCATCTTACGAGAAACTCGCAAACCGGTCTACTCGTAATCCGAGGTATTACTGTAACTGCTTCATATGTGACTTCTGTTATGTAGTGGCTCTTGTGTATGATCAAGGCACACAGCCGTATGCACCTGAAGGAAATTTACCAAACCTGCTAGTACCTGAACTGGCTCCTTGTACTCTAGCAGCTATTCTTTTCTCAGTTCTAGAATACCTCACTAGCCTACCTCCAGAATCGTTGGGCTTATAGACTGTTGCATGGCTGAAGCAATAATATAAGCAGGAGACTGATATTTCAGTGATATTGTGCATATTTCAGTGATACTGTAGTAAGGGTTCAACTTGTACTACTTCTAGGATAAGACATAGTCTTGACGACCATTTGTATCAGGCTTGTTAGCTCACTACAATTTGCTACATTTTGATTCTTACAGAATCAAAAGCTCTGAAATCATAGATTTGAATTAATATTTGTCCTGCTTTGTCGAGTTGCTGCATAGTGAAACATGCTGGGGTTCTGAAGCCCTTACTCAGCGGTTCATTTTGAAAGCATTGGTGCAGATGGCATTGGAGAAGTCCTAGATTCTTAAGAACATAAAAGCCATGCTGAAGCCGACCAAAGGTCCATCTAGTCCAGCATTCTGTTTACACAGTGGCCAGCCAGATACTTATGGGAAACCCACAAGTAGGACATGAGTGCAATAGCGCCCCCTTGCTTGTGCACTCCAGCAGCTGGTATACAGAGGTATACTATCTCCAATACTGGGGGTAATAGCCATCATGATTAGTAGCTATTGATAGCTCCTTTATTAATATGGATTGTTTCACTGTCTAGCAAGGAGCACCGATTGGCAAAAATAACCAGATGTCTGTTGCTAAAGAAGTTCTGTAGACTTCTGCTTCGTGAACAGAATAAAATGGGATATTCAATATTTGTATATAGCTGTTCAGTCAAAAATTCCACAGTGGGCTTTTGCTTTATAATTGATATTCTTCCATAGAAAGTCAGAATCTTGTTTAGAAAAAGTAAATCTTCATCAAATATTCTTAAATTCATACTTTGACTACAAAGCCACCAGAGGGCACACCAAAAGACTACTACTATTTGTACTGTGGAATATTATTGCCGAGTAAAACATTCCAAGTATTGTATAAATTGATCCAAATTTCACTTTGAAGAGAATGCTTATATACTTTTCTAAAAATAGAATAATGGATCTCGTAACACCCCCCCCCCCCCAATATTCTGGGAACAATGTAGAGAATATAAACTAAGAATACAAATTAAACCTAGCAGTATATATCCATTGTGTGTGTGTGTGTGTGTGTGTGTGTATATTGATTGTAGTTGTTTCAGTTTATCCAAGCAAGTGGCCATCATCACATCTTGTGACAACATATTCTTTTAAAAATAAAAAGGCATTGTGCAAAGAAATAATTTTTCACCTGTCCCAAATTTCCTAGCAATCAACTTAACGGGGTAGCTCTGAATTCTCTTGTTATGAGGGAGGGGAAAAAAATCTTTATCCCATTTTTTCAAACCACTCATAATTTTATATACCTCTGTCATGCTCCCTTGTTTAGGCATCTTTTTAAAAGCTAAACTAAAAAAGCCTTAAGGTGCAATCCTATGCAAGTTTAGGTAGAAAAAAGGCCTACAACTCCTAGCATGCCCCAGCCATCTTTCCTTATAGAGAAGGCACTTTGATAATTTTGATTGCCCCTTTCTCAGTTTGGTGTGAGGAGGCATCCAAGACTGGGGTAACTTCTACCACCACCTAGGAAAGGCAGGGACCATGTGACAAGAGAACTTTGTACCCTCTGGCTCCACCCTCAGTTCTTTTTGAGATGAGATGAGAACTATATACAACCTTTCAAATGTGGCTAGGTGATAAAGGCATTACAATATTTACAGTCTTTTTTCAGTCACTTTCTTAATGATCCCAATCATGGATTTATATTCCCACTGCTGACTGCATCAATGCCCTTTTTGGGCTATCCACCGTGACCGTTGATATCTTTGTCATAGTTGCAGCCTGTTCAGGTCCCATCGGAGTATATGTGAAGCTTGGTTTTATTGCCCCAATATATGCATCACTTTGCACTTACTTTGAAATAGATTTGTTTCTTTGTTGCCCTTTTGCCCATTTCAGAGATCCATTTGGAGCTCTTCACCGTTGTCTTGGCTTTTCGCATGTTGAATAATTTGATGTCATCCACAAAACTGATAAATCTCACTGTTCATCCATGACTCCAAATATTTTATGAACAAGTTAAATAGCACTGATCCTGATACAGAATCCTCCATTGTGAAAACTATTTATTCCATTGCTTTCTGTTCTTTAAGCAGTTACTGACCCATAAGAGGAATTGTCCTCTTACCCTGTGACTGCTAAATGTAGTCAAGAGCTGTAAGGAAGTTTCTCAAAAGTTTTTTGGAAATCTCAAGTATCATGTCTCTTTTGAGAACAAGAGTGAGCAATGACAGGGAAATAGTTTGCACGGATGTGACTTGGTTCTACTTGCAAGTATTGCTGTGTTAGTTTAACTTAGTTTGTAGATTTGAATATGGATTATTCTTGCCCTAAATCGTAATTGAAAAATAATATGTTGGCTGAACAGCATCAGAAATATTATCTATTAAGACTAACATTTTTCCTAATTGGCTCTAATTTCCCCCCAAATATAATTTGTATTTGAAAACCAAAACCTTCTTTTAAATCTCTAGCATTTACTGAGTTATCATATTCCCAGTCCAGTGTTTCAGTACTATACAAGTAATTGTTTACATGAACGTCAAACCTCCTTAAAATATTTGGTCTAGAGCTCTTGCATCTGTATGTAGATATAATTTAAAATCATCTAAACTGGTTTCATTCATGCTGAGAAAATGGGTTTCTCACAAGCTATATTTACTAATGTGAAAAAATTACATTTTTTTCCTGCTTAAGCACAATTTAATTACAGTATTCCAGGATAATACAGATTTCTGTTTTTTCATTGAAAGTACTTATTTGTTGCTAAATATTATGACAGTGTATCTGTGATTTTAAATATGGTTTGGGGAATTCTTCTGTAAACCATATGCTGGTCATTGTGTTATTTGAACCTTGTTTTGTAGCCACTGTTTAGTAATAGATCATACAACTCCAAATTAAGTTTAGGCTGCTTTATTTTTGTTTTATATGCTTAAGTAGGTAAGTAATTTCAAGATTTCATGGTGGAAGTGTATAAAATTATGCATGGGTGGAGAAAGTAGATAGGGAGGAAACACTCACGCCTAATACAAGAGTCTAGAGTCATCCAATAAAGTTGAATAGTGGGAGATTCAGGACGGACAAAAGAAAGTGCTTCTTCACACAGTGCATAGTTAAACTATGGAATTTGCTCCTATAAGATGTAGTGATGGCTGCCAACTTGGATGGCTTTAAAGGGAGATAGGCTTATCCTCCATGAATTTGTCTATCGATGGCTACTAGTCATGATGACTATTAATTGTCTTCAGTATCAGAGGCCTCTGAATACCATGAGTAGAAAAATGCTATTGCATTCATGTCTTGCTTGTGATTTTTCCTAGGCATCTGGTTGATCATTGTGGGAACAGAATGCTGGACTAGATTGTCTTTGGTTCTTAAGCTGCTAAACTGTTGCTTTAGGGGACGTGCAAAACAGGTCGCATATTACCCCTTGTCTCATCAGATCCCCTGATCAGCAGTACCTCTGTCTTATCTGGATTAAGCTTCGGTTTATTCACTCTCAACCAGTCCAAAATGGCTCCCAACCACCAGTTCAGAATTTTCACTGCCTCTTCAGGATTAAACAGTGGAAATTAGAGTGAGAGTGAGAGTTTTGTGTCATCGGCATACTGATAACCCTTCATGTCAAAATCTCCAGATGGCCTCATCCAGTGGTTTCATTTACATGTTAAATAAACAGCATAGGGGACAAGATAGAACCTAGCAGCACCCCCATACACAAAAGGCTGTGGGGTGGAGTAGTAGACCTCCAACACCTACCTTCCAGAAAGGACCAGAGCTACTGCAAAAGAATACCTCCCAACACCTAGCATCCTGGCTAGGTGGCCTAAACATCAGTAGTTCTTTGACAGCATGAATCATATGTATTTGAATCTAATGTAATCAATAAAAGAAAACACTATTTCCTAATGAAGTTGTGCAATTACTTAAATGTTTTGCAACTTTAACTTCATGTTTATTTTTTTTCAACGTTCAGACAAAAGAGGGTTTGATGTCTAATGGAAAACTTGATGATGATTATGATGACGATGACGACGATGACTTAATGTGGAGAGTACCCAAGGAAGAAGCTGACTTTGAGGATGACTTTTTGGAGTATGATCAGGAGCATATCAAATTTATTGACAATATGTTAATGGGCTCTGGAGCATTTGTGAAGAAAATATCCCTCTCCCCATTTCCACCCACCGATAACAGTTATGAATGGAAAGCACCCAAAAAATCATCCTTGAGTAATGTCCAGTTTTCTTCAGATTTTGATGATTTTGACTACAGTTCATGGGATGCAATGTGCTATCTAGACCCTAGTAAGGCTGTCGAAGAAGATGACTTTGTAGTAGGTTTTTGGAATCCATCAGAGGAAAACTGTGGCATTGATGCTGGAAAACAATCCATCTCCTATGACTTGCATACAGAACAGTGCATTGCTGACAAAAGCATTGCAGATTGTGTGGAAGCCCTTCTCGGCTGCTATCTGACCAGCTGTGGTGAGAGAGCTGCCCAGCTTTTCCTCTGTTCATTGGGGCTGAAAGTGCTTCCAGTTATTAAAAAAACTGATTGGGATAGTGCTCTGTATTCCTACAGAGACCATTTTAACAGCCAACAGAAACATCCTTCAGCAAACTGTATTTCTGCCTCTCTAATGAACAAAGAGTCTTCTCTATATAAAGACTTGGTATATGGGTGTTTAAAGATTCCGCCAAGATGTATGTTTGATCATCCAGATGCTGAGAGAACCTTAAATCACCTTATATCTGGCTTTGAAAACTTTGAGAAGAAAATTAACTATAGTTTTAAGAACAAGGCTTATCTTCTTCAGGCATTTACTCATGCCTCCTACCATTACAACACCATTACTGGTAAGTCGTGTGAAAAATTCCTTTTTACATTAAGCTTGCATACATGAAGGAATGCAGATTATCTGGAAGGAATGTTAATTGTATTGCTACATATTTTCCTCCCATCCCTCCCTCAACCCTGTGTTCAGATTGTTACCAGCGGTTGGAATTTCTGGGAGATGCAATTTTGGACTACCTCATAACCAAGCACCTTTATGAAGACCCACGGCAGCATTCTCCAGGAGTCCTAACAGACCTGCGATCTGCTCTAGTTAACAACACCATCTTTGCCTCATTGGCTGTAAAGTATGACTACCACAAATACTTCAAAGCTGTCTCTCCTGAGCTGTTTCATGTTATTGATGATTTCGTACAGTTTCAGATGGAAAAAAATGAAATGCAAGGAATGGATTCTGAGGTTAGTGACATTAGACAGTAATTGTGGTTTTTTTAGTGTTGAATCCCATTTAATCTGTCAACTCATTCCCCCCCCCAATTTCTATTGAAGAATTAAGAAGAAATCTCAACACAAGCCAGCAAGAACAGAGAGATGCGGTTCATAATTACCTACTTAGTAACTAGCTATTAAAATTTTTTTACATTTTAAATTTTGGCTTTGTCTGTAGCACATATAAGCAGGTTTTCCCCCCCCCTCAGAAATACTCTGAACAACTGAACCTATGACCAGGGCTATGTGTGTTGTATGCTGTAAAAATTGGTCTGTCTGTTTAGATAGATACCTATATTTTGATCGACGCTCATTTAAAGCTGATAGCCAATTTAACATCAGACTTTGTTTTAGCTGTTCTTGCTTCTCCAGCCTTCAAATAACCAAAAACAAATAGTTCAAAGTTTGTCTCCAATGACAAAGAAATATCCTTTTCTAAGTGAATAGTTGTACTTTTAATTGAAACTTTGCAACAATTTTGTAAAGCAACTTTTTTGGTGCTTTATTGTTTTAGCTCCGAAGATCTGAAGAAGATGAAGAAAAAGAAGAGGACATAGAAGTACCAAAGGCCATGGGGGATATATTTGAATCTCTTGCTGGTGCCATTTACATGGATAGTGGAATGTCCCTGGAAATGGTTTGGCAAGTGTACTATCCAATGATGAGGCCATTAATAGGTAATGTAGGAGCTCTCTGAATAAAAGTTCAGTAATTCTTTGTTTAGTGTTAGGAGGGTTACAAGTATCTTCTTTTTTAATCATAGAAAAATTCTCTGCAAATGTGCCTCGTTCCCCAGTAAGAGAGCTGCTGGAGATGGAGCCAGAGACAGCTAAATTTAGGTAAGAATTAATCTGTTGCATATTTCTATAAAATATTCATAGGAACATAGTGTGAGAGCTGGACTGACCCGGGTTCAAAAGCTTCCCTAGCCAGTGACCCTCAGTCCCAGTCACGCAGGTGGAAGGAGGAGATAACAGCAGTTAATAAAGATTAAAGAGTTTATTTGTAAGACCCAATTGCATGGGATTAAGGCAAGCAATGCATTTCTTACTCACTACATCATTGCAGACTCAAATCCAATACCCCAGTGGTAAGGCTAGATGAAGTGAAGTCCAGAACAATAAACATGTCGAGACGAGAAGAGAAGGAGAAGGAGTGAAGCTATCAGCAAGTGTGTTAGCTTTATACCACCTATAAATAGGATATTACTCACCCCAGTTGTATAACCTATTCATCAACATGTTTACCCCAAATCTGCCCAAGGCTGCTGAGTCATATCACCTTGAGACTATGTCTCGTGACCAAAGACCTTGTGTACTTGAACTCAAGAGACACCCACCATGTCAGGTGATAATCTCGATGTCAGGTGGTAATCTCGTTCTGCCTATGCAAAACCCAACACATAGGAGTTCCTATACTGAGTCAGACCATTGGTTGATCTAACCCAGTATTGTTGACACTGACTAGCAGCAGCTCTCCAGGGTTTCAGGCAGGATTCTTTCCTAGCCCTACATGAAGATGCCAGGGATTGAACCTGGGACCTTCTACATGCAAAGCATATGCTCTTACTAATGAGTTCCCCTATTCCAAAAATCATGCACCATACAGTAGATTAATAATGTCCTCCTGATAATTTTAATGGCATACTCTTCGGGGCGGGGGGGGATCTCAAAATTAAGAAACAATGGAGTGAAAGTCTAAGTACGTTTTTTTGCTTCCATTTTGAAGTACGTATGTTAATATTGATTCCGTCCCCCATCCTCACCAATTGGATGTATGTTTATATCAGCAGTGGACAACATGTGGCCCTCCAGATGTTGTTGGACTGTAACTCTCATTGGCCCTAGCCACATAGCCAATAGTGCGGGATGATGGGAGTTGCAGTTCAACAACATCTGGAGGGCCACATGTTGTCCACCCCTGGTTTATATATACACCCTCTTTGTCCACTTTATGCGTACAATGAAGCGTACAATGAAGTGTACTGTTTCCTCTACAAACGCTTATGTTGCAATGAATTACTTTTTAAGGTTCATGATATAATTTGCTGCTGTACCTCACCATAGTTGTTGTTCTGGAATTGATTCTACTTTGACTGTCTTGGCTTTAATTCATGTATATGTTTTTCCTGTTTCTTCCTGCCACTCATACAGTCCAGCAGAAAGAACCTATGATGGAAAGGTCAGAGTAACTGTGGAAGTTGTAGGGAAAGGAAAGTTCAAAGGTGTTGGAAGAAGCTATCGGATTGCCAAATCTGCAGCAGCAAGAAGAGCTCTACGAAGCCTCAAAGCAAATCAACCTCAGGTTCCAAATAGCTGAGACACCTCCTAAAAACAAACACACAATACAGATAAATTTAAAAGATGTTGTTGAGAGGAACAAATTGAAGACAGCATTTAAAGTTTGGTAACAAAATAGCTAACATTTAACATGTATACATAATTTTGGAACTAATTGTAGTTATAGTTTTTTTGCGCAAACACAATCTTGTCTTCTTTCCTCACTTCTGCTTTGTTTAATCACAAGAGTGCTTTAATGATGACATTTAGCAAGTGTTGAAAATAATTGTTGTCAGGTATCTTTTGGTTTACTTTGTCAGTACAGCTTTGCTTAGTGTTTAAAGGCCAGGGAGCTTATGCCTATTGCAGTTACTAGGATTTATATATATATATATACACACATATATACTAATCTTGAAATTCCTCAAATCTGTGCACTAGTGCCAGTCATGAAGCAGTTTATAAACTGTATTGGATGATTTGGTGTAAGGATAAGTGTGCCAGTATTGTCCTCGTTCTTTCCATGTCATCTTTGCATTAAGATGGCATTCCCAATCATTATTGCACTTATTTGTTAGGGACAGGTTTTTAATTGAAATGTCCGGCATCTAATAGAATTTTAAATTGATGCCACATAGTCTTGCATTGAAAGGTTCTTGCCTTAAAAGTACATAAGCCCTCACTAATACAACCTTTTGTTTCTGATATCTTTGGAGCAAACTGTATTACATTCCCTTCACTTTTAAAATGCATTTTACAATGATAAAGCTCCATATTTACAGTACATGTTAGTTTAGCTGTGACTTAACTTATTACGCGACTGTAATAGAAATTGTATTCATATATATGTAGTGAGGTTATTTTTAACAATTCAAAGGAAATGGTTAGTACAGAGTTTATTTAATATTGAAAACAAATTTTATCGCTAATTTCCAATATTACAAAAACCAAGAGTTTAGACTGAACGCAATCTGTCACTCTTGTGGAACCCTCTTTCACTTCAAGGGGCTTGCGCAGGAGATTTTCTTGGTGGATTGCAGACATTGTTTCCAGTATTGGAACTTTGTAATAATAGCTAATTGCACAGTGCAAACTGTTGCTTTAAATAAATAAAAAAAGAACCTTTGACATATCGCACCTAAAATATGCTGCAGATTTTATATTGGATACATATTTAACAAATGGAGCACCTTTACACCTTTAAGAGCGATTTCCACATAAATTTCTTACTGTACTTTTCAGAATTGCATGCATATTTCACCTACCAAAGCTGTGCTGTTAAAACGCCATGGAAGTTGTTGTGTGAGAGAAACTGCCATACTTTTGATACATCTGTGATTTAGGTCCTTTAACATAGATTAACTAGCTCATTATTGTTGTTTCAGTTGATATGAAAGCATACAGTTTTAGGCTATGCCTAAATTTCTTTACATATTTGTAGGCACCCTTCACTTAAATACCTCAGTTCTTCGTTCTTTCATGTCTTTTTTTCCCCTTTTTGCATGCATTATTTTTGTTTGTTTGTTTGTTTTGGTGCTATGTGTATGTATTATGCTTGAAATTTTAATTTTTGCACTGTAACTATAATACCTCTTAATTTACCTTTTTAAAAAGCTGTGGGTCATCTTGCACTCCCACCAATATCAATAGAGGTTTGCTGCAATTTTGCCCCGTTAATTATGCTTGAAGTTTGAGAGAGCTGAGCAAGGTTTTTAATGTTTTCCAGCACAGTGGTCTGCTCTTGATGCTGTTTTATGTGTTAAATTACAGATAATACTGTTTTCTGCTTTTAAAGACCCCTTTCCCCACACATACACATGCATTCAAAAATTTAAAGAGGAAAAACATCTGGCTTACCTTTCTAAACGAGAAGAAACATACCTTACTGGCAGGAGACATTAAAATTTTCTGAACTACAGAATTTAGTTTTGAGTAACAGATTTCTTTGTTTGTGTGAGACTTCAGTTACAATGAGAGAGTAAAATACAGAAGGCATAAAGGACATGATCCCTTTTGCAAGTTTGAACTGCACATGTAGCTTGACTTTTCTTTGTTTCCATCACAGCCCACTCACACTGATTAAGAGGCAAACCATTTTTTCAGCTTTAAAAATGGCTGTTCTCTTCAGCTTCAGGGTGAGCAGCAGCCATGCAAATTTCTAAGAAAACTCTTGTTACATGCATAGTATTCCCCCCCAACAGGCATATAGTTTTGGATTGCGGACACTTATTAGGACACTTAGGAATGGCTGCAGTCCTCAAACCACTGACTCTTGAGTTGCTTTTAAAGTATTCTTATGCCCAGATTTCAATGGGACTTTTCAGTGGTAAGTGGATTGAGGATTGCCATCCTAAGATATTCATGCAAGAATAAGGCTATAAAGGTAGTTTATGAATGAACACTGTTAAATCCACAATTGTAGCCCTGAGTAAGAAATAATTGTTACTAATGTTGATAGTTTTCTCTGGTGATGCACAGGTCAGTTTTGTAAAACTCACGATGTTCATACAATTAAAAAAAAGAAAAAAGGAGATGTATAATCCCAATCAAATATATAAGATTTGTGGTGGGGGTGTTGTGAAATGCCATATGTAAAATCAAAACCAATCTTGTAAGTTTGAAAAATAGTCAGTGAACACTTCAAATAAACGTTTCATACTTGGATAATTTCAGGGTTAGAGTGTTGCCTAATGGCAGTAGAAGAATTTGATAATTACACTCCCTAATCAGAAGTATTCAATGCCTCCATGATGCATCAGGCCGATGAACTGAAAATATTGAGTAGGGGGCCAATTGTAAATGTAGGTCCTGCTGATGTTTGTGTGTTTTAATGCCACAACCTTTTTGATGTATGATTTAATTCAAATATTTCATAAAGCTGTTAGAATGCAAAAACACACTAGTTTCCATGCTCTACAACTGCTTTACCCTTTTTGATACAATTGGGGTATTGCAAAATGTATGCTATTTAGACCTAAATCTGATCATTTGAAGGTTGGGATTGAAATCCCTTGACATGCTACAAGCATGAGAGGAAAAGGACTGTTGCAAGCCTGTCTTCAAAATGTACAACAGACTCCTCATATAGACAGCAGAGGGGTTAATTGGCATGAGCCTAGTTTCAGTTTTGTTTGCTTGTATACTGTTATACAGTCCTCCTAACTATGCTGCATTTTTATTTTTATTATGGCTTTGTTTTGTGCTTTTCTGTTCATGTAGCACAAATAAGCATTGCACTTGGTACCATGCTTTACCTCATTTCAAGGAGAAATATGCTTAATAGAGGAAAAATGTGGTTTGGGCCTTGCTGCTGCTTTGATTTACTGAATTTGAAAAAGATCGTTAGAATGCCTGCAATGTATCACTTAACTTGCACAACTGAAAAAAGGCCATTTGTTTTGTCTGTGGCATGTTACTATGTGTTAACTGTTTTAAAACTGTTGGTCAGGATCCAGGGAGCCCCTTGTATGCCTGGAAGGTGCTTCTGCAAGTGTGTGTTTGTGGGGTCCTTCCATTTCCAGCGGGTCTTCCTCCAGCTGCAGCTACCCACACCGCATCCCATACCTTCTTAGTTCTAAAGCAGAACTTTGTTCAGTGGTTCTCTGGATCCCACCCATTGTCTTTTTCTTTATTATGCCATATTCTTATTGTTTGGTAGAACGGTTTAAATTTCAGATTGACCTCTCCATACCTCTCCTTTGCTTCCCCCACCCTGCTGTAAATTTACCCAACATGCATACATAATTGTCTATTAAATTTCTCCATTTTTTTTATGTGAAGGTATCTGTGGGTATCATCTGGTTGAGTGCAGAGGACATAATTTTTAGCAAAAGCTCGTGTCAATTTAAATACAGGCCCTGCTCAGGTCTGAGCAGTCCTGTAAAATGTAGGACCACATCTGTAGGTGGCAAAAACTGATAGCCCCAAAGTCATGGCCTTTTCAAATTGGAAGATAGTTATTCGACTATATTTGAGCCATATGCTGTTCTCCAACATTCCTCAGTGAATGTGCTGGAATTGGTTGTGTGTGACTAATGAAAACAGGATTGAATCTAGGATACTTTTAGGTTATTGGTAGCAAATACATTCATTTTCAGTAAGCAATGGCGTGTTTATTTATAAAACTGTCTTTAAAACCTTAACATTTACAACCATAAAATGTACCGGTAACTGAAACCTAATTTTCACCAGCAGAAGTCTGATAACAGATCTCCCATTAGGGATCAGTGTAGAATACAAGACAGTTAATTGCAGCTTCTTTCAAGAGTAACTCAACATTAGTCAATCCATTTTGTCTCCAAAATCCTTTTATAGATTTCCCCACTACTTTGTATTTTTAATTTGGATAACAACCACAGACTGTTTAAATTGATATGATAGATGCACTCGGTTTACTACAGCAGCAAGTTATCTAGAGAAACAGAAGTTGAACAAGCATTGAAAATTGCAGGCTTTTTATTGTAAATAGTTTGACTTTAAAGATGGTTAAAATCAAGTAGAATGAATAACATAATTTGATGGACAATAAAATATTTCCCATCACATGCTGCAGCTGTCTAAGGGACATAAAATGTAATTCATTCATACTGTAATCATGCTGCAGAAATTTGCAGTCTGCACCTTATGGATCACAATTACCTTTAATAGATTTTTTGTAATAATTGTAGCTGAATATATCTCCAATAAAGTTATGGTCTGTTCATTTTTGTGTTTGCTTTTTTCCCCTTAAAAGCTTATATACAGTAATGCATGTTTCTCAGTCATTTTTTAAATTGAAGTGAGCTGCTTTTTATAACTGACAAAGCAGTGTATATCCTATGTGAATGACTGAAATGTGGTGAATGTTGATTACATTTTTATTCTGTCCCTCCTCCAAAGAACCTGGAATAGAAAGGGGTGGGGGTGGGGGTTTGAAAATCTATCTTAAAACATGCATTGTGACAATTGGTTAAAACAAAGAACTGGACATCTCCAACCATGCACAGGGAGACAAGTAAGAACAGAGCAGCTGTGCTTTCTGAGCCTCCCTTTCCGAATCACATTGGGATGACCCTCATATGTAGATCAGTGAGGCTTCTCCACCAAAAACATTCCATTTACCCTTGTCTTGGGTGGAATTAAGAATCAAGTGATTTTAAAGTAATGACTGCAAAACAGTGGGGGGAATCCACACAGGCACACATAACATAATAAGATTAGGATTGATGGTGATTCCCTCAGGGCCACAACACAGAAAAGCAGGCTTTGGGACCCAGCAGCAAACCATTCCAAAAGAGGACATGCACAGCATGACTGCCAGTGGCTCTCCACAAAATTGTCACAAATTTTTCCAGCCCCACCTGGAGTTTCCAGGAATTTAGCTTGAAAAGCATGTGTTGCGCCACTGAGCTATGGGCCTTCTCCCTTTTAAACACCCTTACCATCCTGTAATACTCAGGTTGAGGGCAGTTAAAAAGGTTTAAGCTAAGTCAGTGTGTTCCTCCCTACACCCATTCATAAAGGTATCATCATGGGCTCTTCATTGAGCCCATTTTATATATTGCAGTTGAGGCCAAAAGACAATTATAGCTATTCAGTTGCAGTTACTAATTTATTTTGAGCATGATGATCTTTTACAAAATATTCAAACTTCAGATTTCTGAAATCAAACTATCTTTCCTTAATGAGGCATATGAGGAAAGCATTGCAAAACATTCCTGTGTGGGTAGTGGCACCTTATCAATGAAGAGAAGAGGAAAATAAACAATTATTGTGATTAACTGGTAAACATGCACAAAGGCTGCTTTACTGGGTCTGACACAAAAGAACAGAGCATCTCTACTCAGAAGTAACAGAAGCAGCATAGTACAAAAATCCAATTTATGCATCCCTGCAATTTTCATATTATAATAATCATCTCAGACCCACAACACAGAAAAGCTGTCATTGGAACCCCACAGTAAGCCATTGCATACGGGGACAGAGCATGTCTGCCAATCTGATCTCACCCATTCACACACAAAACCCCCATTCTCTCACACACACAGCCAGACAGAAGCATTCCTTTGAAACCACGTTCTCCTGTTCCAGCAACAACTCTCATTGCACAGAAAATTAAATGACTTTACTATCAGGATCCTCAGCCACAAAAAATAAGATAGTAATAGTATTGAAAATAATAATATGGTGGCGCCCTTCCATCCATTTCAAGGTTGAATCTGATTGACTGCCCTATGCACAAAGCCTGTGTGCTTTTCTTTTTTTAAGACATCCTACCAGGTTTGGAGGAGCTAGCCCTCCAGGAAGGAAGCATTTTTTCTTAATAAAGTTGCATGTGCATGTGGATGCACAATTGCTTAAAATGTCCCTTCCTGTCTGTGCAGCACAGCAGCAACCAGTGCAATCATGTTGAGCAAAACAAGCACAGGCAGTTGGCAGCAGTGATTCCTGGTAACGAGGGAGGAGGAAAATGAGAAACAGCAGCAGCTCAGTGCCTTACTTGCCCTTACTGACCCAGCTGTGCCTGCTTAAAATGCCTGGGAGAATTGAAAAGGTCTTAACCTAGCACCTAAAGGACCATAATGTAGGCACCAGGGAAGCTCCTCTGGGGAGGGCCTTCCACAGACGAAGAGCCGCCACTGAAATACATAAGGCCACACCCATGAAAGTCCTCTGAATATCTCAATCCCACCTTAGAATATACAGAAAGTGCCTCCCTGAGCTTTGTAGGCTGAGAATGGGGCTGCAAAGGTGGAGAGGCATTTTCTGACCTGCCCAGGGACACTCTCCCATCACTGGCTACTGGAACCTTTTAACTGGAGATGCCTGGCCTACATGCAAAGTATGTCCTCTGCCACTGAGCGATGGTTCTTCCCTAAGTCCATTTCAGAACTGAGTAAAATGGTGCTTATCTGTTGCTGTGAGTTATTTGAGACTGGAGGTAGAACTGTATATAAATAATATATTATGCATTCTCATTCTCTCTCTCTCTCTCTCACTCACACACACACACACACACACACACACACACACTAAATTCCGTTTATCATAGGTGATGAATTCTGACTTGGTGCATTTTTAATAGAGTTGTGACTGTGGTGAGTTACTGCAGAGATTGGTTATGAAGTGTGTTTATGAATTGCTTTTTCAGTTCTTTCTCACAAAAAAGCAGTTTTATGACAGCTTATGGCAAGAATTGATGTTGGATTCATACAGCATGAGTAGACTTTGAAAGGTTTTCACTGGGATTTGCTCACTAATGGCATATAATGATCCTTAATGTAATGAATTAGAAGTCTGTGTGGAGAAATTCTGCAGATCTTATTCTCCCCCCCCCCCCCCAGCTTCTTAACTTACGGTTTCTATTTCAAAGCAGTCAATTTCAAATTTGTGTTTTAAAGCTGGGGCCCTGATCCCCAAATCCTCTGTCACTATTAAAAGCTGTGTGCATGTGATTGGGAAACTGGGGATCAGCGAGATTCAAGCATGTTGAGATCCTCCTATTTTCTACTCTGAGCTTGGTTCATCTCATTCCCAAACTTTTTTTTTTGGTTCTTTTTTTGAGCTGAAAAAGTGCACATTTTGGTGTGCATTTGTTAAAGTGCATGCACCAAATGTGCATTTCCCCCCACAGACTAAAGCATGGAAGTGTGTTTTTTTAAATGCACTTTTAAAAGTTTTTTTTTTAAAAAAAAAAACCTTTTAAAGTGCTCTTCAAATGCAACCGGAAGTTCAGGAACTTGCTGCCTTTTCTGGAAAATTGCACTCCTGCTTGTGTTAGTGTTCAGGGTTGCAAATGGGGCAAATCTGAAGTAAAAATGATCCTAAATGAAATTCTCATACATCCCTAGCTCCGAGAATCTCCCCTGCTGAACAAATGATCTTCATGGTTAATTTTGACAGCAAGCCTCTGGAATAAACCACACTCCATCCCTCGAACAGTCAGATTTGAATGCTAGATATAAGGTGTCTCTTATGCACACACACCAACCAACCAACCAACCATTTATTTTATATTTATTTATTTATTAGATTTATACCCCGCCTTTTTTCCTGCAAGGAACCCAAGGCGGCTTACATAATCCTCCTCCTCCTCTCCACTTTATCCTCACAACAACCCTGTGAGGTAGGTTAGGCTGAGAGTCAGTGACTGGCCCAAAGTCACCCAGTGAGTTTCATGGTGGAGTGGGGACTAGAACCCGGATCTCCTGAGTCCCAGTCCAACACTCTCACCACTACGCCACACTGGCTGATTTGCTGATGTGGCCCCAATCCAGGGATCCATGTGTGTAAACTGGATCTATATGCAGGGTCTATGTGCAGTGAGTACCTTATGTTCCCAAACCTGCATGTCTTGCTACACCAGGGTGGCCACTTATGTATCACCAAGAAAAACACATCACCATAAAGAGGGCAAAAGAGGGTGCAAATCTGCATAAAATTTTCATCTGCTGATTTATATGGCTAGATGCAAATTAGGAAATAATGACTATTACTTACATAGTAATACAATGCATCGCATCATGGTGGGGGGGGGGGGACTGTGACCAGGTGAGCTCTATGCCTGCTTAGTGCTGATGGGCAACATCAAGGCCTCTCCTCTTCCTTCTTATGGTTCTTTCTCTTTAAACTGGACTCGGACTGGGCAGCCCTCCAAACGGAGGACACCTTAAAATAGAGGACTGTCCTCTGGCAGCCTTTCAAATAAAGAACTGTCCTCTATAAAGTAGGACACCTGGGCACCCTATTTGACACTTTTTAGTGAATCCTGAAGCACCGAGCAGCTGCAGCTGTTTTCTCACCCTTGACCAGTCCACCGAAACATTTTGCACCCCTCTCCGTCTTGCTCGGTCAGGGCTTGAATCCAGCTGGAAGGGACCCTAGCAAAGTGTTGGAGCACATGCTTTGCGTGGAGCAGGTCCCCGCGGGTTCCATTCTTGGCCCCTCCTGTTTATTGAGTGCAGGGGTGTGGAACCTTTTATGTGGAGGGCTGCATTCCCTCAGGCCTAATCTGGTTGTGGGTGAGGCCAGTGCCAAAAGTAAGCTGGACCATCCCCTTTCTCTTTCCTCCTGCCACCTCTCCCTCTTTCTCCCCACTCAGCAGGCTGCCTCTCGAAGAACAGATCACACTTAGCAGAGGTCTGAATGTTTGCTTGCAGAGGGCTTTCTAAATGAGGCTGAGAGCTGCAGATTGTCCATCCCTGATTTAGTGCTTTCAATGTCCAACACGCTTCTCATGCATCATCTTCACCTACTTTATCTTGGCAATCCGTACCCTGTGGCCACAGTGCTTACAAGCATATGGGGCAATATCCTATACTGCCCACATACTAGCAGAATGGACCACTAATGCGGGAGGAACTGGTGGTTCTTGAAGAAACTGGAAACAAGTGGAAATGCTTGTTTCTGGAACAGGTCAGGTCAGGGGAGCTTGCCATAGGGAGCTCCACTGATCTGCCCCATTCTGGAAATGAGCATTTCTGCTCGTTCCTGTGCTTATTTTAGGAACCGTTAGTTCCTTTTGTGCAGTTTACCAGAGACATGTACCAGAGCAAAGGGAATAGAGAATAGGGACTGTCCTGGTAAATAAAGACATTTGGACCATATGGTTCCTCCATTTACTAAGGTGAGAGATCAACGAGGGCCCAGAATAGGCTCTTTTCTGCGGTGTTACCATCATCATCATCATCATCATCATCATCATCATCATCATCATCATTTCTATACTACCCATTAGCTAAAGCTCTCTGGGCGGTTTACAAAAATTCATACAAAACAATAGCATACAATATAAAGTACGAATACAATAAAAACAGCATAAAAGTCAATATAAAATTTATAACAGAAATTCAAACCATTTGAACAATTAAAACATGTTCAATAAACTAGATCAGTGAGGAGAAAAACCCACTGACACAAGCACCCCCAAATGCCATTAAATGCCTCAGTATAGCGGGCATTCTTAACCTGGTACCGAAAGGATAACCAAGTTGGTGCCAGGCAGGCCTCAGTGGGGAGTTAGTTCCATAATCGGGGGGGGGGGGGGGCACCACTGAGAAGGCCCTCTTCCTTGTTGTCACCATCCAACTTCCCTTGGAGGTGGCACTTGGAGGAAGGCCTCAGATGTGGAATGCAGTGCCCAGCAGATCTATCAAAATGACGTACCGGTAGTTGGCTTCCTTTTGTCAGCAAAAGGAAGCCAGCAAAAGGAAAACCTATCTTTCACATGCGGGAGGTGGTGAGGTTTATTCTGCACTTAAGAGATCTTTAACCTGATGAAATGTCACCCTGTCAGTTTTCAAATCACTGGAGGAGAGGCTATTGCAGACTAAATGAATACAGCATACAGCAGCTGGAGCTGAGCCTTCATCAAGGGTGGAATGGGCGGTGGAGTGTGTGTGTGTGTGTGTGTGTGTGTGTGTGTGTGTGTATCAATGTGCCTCTGTTTTTACCTGCAAAATGTAAAAGGAAAACATAGAGCCAAGGCCACATCATGGGATCTCAAAAAGTACAGAGAAGACCACCATAGGGGAACAAACAAGCGTTCCCTCAACAACAACATGTTACTGTATACACATTGGCAGGTACACATCCAACTGTGGGACCCCTGTACTGGGAATCCTGACTGGGGCTGGTTTTATGGGGTATGAAAGGACTGTGAAGGACACAGCTTTTAAAAAGCAACAACAGTTACAGGCGTTCACCTGAGATTTGGGGGAGGGAAAGGGGCCGGGGGGGGGGGGGAGGTCATTTCAGTCCTTGTCTGGGAGATGCTGCTTTTTGCCATGGTAAGGAAAAGGCACTTAACGGCTCCCTCATAATTACAAACCCAGAGAGAAGCGCAAGGGAAATTCATCTTACTTAATGGCGCTTGATTGTCACTTCGCAGCCTGTGCTGCCATTAGGCGATGTCTTTTAAGACACCTTGAGCCTGAGGTTTTTAATTTTGCACGGAGCGTTCCCCCTCACCCCCCAACAAAAGAGGGGGGGAATCTAGAATGGGGGCTGGAGTTTACGCAAAGCCAGAGAATGACATGAAAAGTTTTAACTTAAGCAGCAAAATAGAAAGGCTAATCTTATTTAAAAGTAATATGTGTTTCTTGATTGAGTGCCCAGATACACTCAACTGGGACATTTTAGTGGAATCGGTTCTAAGCTGTTGCACTGAGTTATACAGAGTAAGGTTTCCTGCGCTCACGTTGCCAGACCTGAAATACTCTGGTGGCTGCATTTAATAAAGAAACGAAAGTCTCTGGGTAAGGGGATATGATTTTTTATGACAGAAGGAATGCAAATAACTTTTAGTCTCGTTGCCTAGACCGGGTTGGGTCTGATTTGATGGCGTTTAATAATGACTTATAACCTGTGCTGACAATGTGCAGGCCCCAGCAACGTCATTTAACTCATTTATTCTGCTCGCTGTAAAAACAAAAGAGATGGCAAATAAATATATGGAAAGTTCATTGTTTGTCAGGAGGGCCCAAGCCAAAAGTTTTCAGTGACCTTTTAAAATATGGTCCCCTGCTAGTACTAAAATGTCTGTCACTCAACGCACACACTTGCACGGCTTGGCCTTTTAACCCGTGCATCTTGTTTTTCTCTCTTTCAACTGGTTGTATGAATTTCAAATCAGCTGCAGCTCTTTAAGGGGGTTTCTCCCCCTCCCCCCCCTTTTTTTTGCATTGGAGGATTACTGTAAATTGCAGCCTGACAATTACAATGTACAGCGCACTGGAGAGTTATTAATGGATAGGCCTACCGATGGCCTTTCAGCACAAGTTTGGGCCTGGTATTCCTCACTCCTAATTGGATCCAGTGCTTGAGGCCTAGGTGGATGAGGCAAGGGAGAGTGTGGGGAGTGGGGGGGGGAATGGGTGTCGTCTGCGGAGCCCCACTTTATCAGAGGAAGGTATCAATTGATCACAGATAGCTCCTATTGGCAACGTCAAAATCTCTAATTCACCTTCTTCCTAATGACTTGTATTGGCTTAAGCAGCTCCATTATTTGACAGCATTCACCTCAGCTGACAAAGCCCTACAGGTGGTTTTAATAGAAGATTTCGATTGCGAGAGATTGTACTAAAGACAGAGCAGCAGTTCAACAGACACAATAGAGGCTAGTAAAAGAAGGTGGGGGGGGGGGGGAGAGCGAAGTCTGTTTTACAGTACTCCCAGAGAATGCTAATAAGACTAGAGCTGAAGTTAACCACAACTTCCATTTACTTGGCACTTTGGGGTGACTTTTTGGGGGTTTGTTTTTGTTTTAACTTCACAAATCCTGCACAGAGCTTTTCTCTTGGGTTTCAGTATTTATTTTAAGCAATGAATTATGCAGGGGCATAAATTATGGTTGACAAATGTAAACTAGGGAAGGGGTGTAGAGAGATAATGACCCTCCTCCCATTTTTTTTGTTTTTTTACTGTGCTACGAAAATGTTTCCCAGAGCATGGACCAATCTTGGGGGGGACACACCCCCCACCCAACAAACAAATAAAGATACTGTTCAGGACACAGCGATGAAGGAGAAGGACCTAATAATAGCTATTCATTCAAAGCTAAGCTCAGGCTGGAATTAGATGTACTTAGGAATGCTTGGTGTCAGTTGGCGATTTGTTTGGTCCAGATGACATGATTCACACTTCCTGGACTAAAACGTGGTTTGAACACAGTTATCCTTCAGATTAAGCACTTCTCCAAATTTTGCAATACGGTTCTCACTTCAAAAACGGAACTGCATATAAAAGGCATATTTTTTTAGAATACAATGCATATAAAATGTATATTTAACTGTTTAAATACAAATTTAAAAATCTGTTTTTATGGGTAGTATCCAATTCTATGCTACCCCTAACATAAATTACATTGTGCTAGCGTAACCGACCCCTAGTTCAATGTCAATGGCATTTGCTGGCAGGTCAGATTTTCTGGAAAATCCCATCACGCTAGTTAATGCTATTGCTGTTGCGCTAGAACTTTCTTACATTAGCACAATGCAATTTACATTAGCTGTAGTGTCTAACTGGATACTGCCCTTTAAAAAAAAATATTCCACAGATTTATGCAGAAATGAGATGGAATGTACTTGTGAATGCAAAATTGACATGGACCGGAAATTGATGGGTCTGTCCATCCTTTAATGAACTGGATATTACAGCAAACATGCATGCGGATAGCCACTGAAAAGAGCCAACCCATGTCTCATTCTTGCCCTGTTCCCTGCAGCATCTAGCAATACTCAGCGGGCGGGTTTGCATGTCACACTACGCCACGCCACCCCGCCAAATGCGAATAAGCTACACACAGTGTGGGTTGTTTGTGGAGCAATCCATGGTGCACCTGACAGACCCTCGGGATTGCCATGGCTCGTTCTCCCCTCCTCCCACCTCAGCCTCCAGCCAGTACCCCGGTGCCCTTCATGGCAGAGCCCTCATCCCGCGGTCCCTTGCTACATCAGCAGGCTTTTTACTAGTGGCCCACTGCATGTTCGGGGTATGTTTTGCCTTTTCCAGCTCTCATTGGAAAGTTTTCCCACCCCATGCCTGTTGATACCTTCCTGTATTTGTAATAAAAACTGTAAACCTTTTCATGCCCATTTATGTTATTTTATTAGCGTGCTGCTACCTTCACCTGCCCCTGCTGCTCGTTTCATTCATCCAGTCTCCCTCTTCCCCCTGCCCCTCTCTAAAGTGGCTCTCTCTCTCTCTCTCTCTCTCTCTCTCTCTCTCTCTCTCTCTCTCTCCCTCCCCCTCCCCCTCCCCCCTCTCTCCCCCTCTCCATATCCCCCCTCTGCTCTCCTGCTCCCTGGGTAGCGATTTGTGTGGCAACTGCTGTCCCCCGCTGGCCTGTCGGTGAAGCTGGTTTCACTCCCCTCCCTTCCCCTCCTGCCTAGGTTGCTTCAGACAAGGAAATCTCATTGAGCTCACCCCGCCAAGTCTTATCCCACCCCACGACCCGACTTCTCAAGCAGCTTTTCTACTGAAGTCTCCCTCCGTCTCCCACTACGCCATCCCTACAACCATACAATCCTACGTTCCCCTCCAAATGTGTTGCAACTCCAAAGAAGATCTATACCAAGAAGCAACAGTTTTGGCCGCTTTTGTTGGCAGTATTAGAACAGCTAAAAACCTACTTTCCTTTGGAAGGCACTATTAGGCGTCGCTTGTATGAAGGGTGCTGATGGGGTGGGTTGCTGGTTCTAAATGGGAAATGCAAGGAACTGGGCTACTGGCTTCTGGGGCGGGGTGTGATTATAAAAAAAGAAGGTTCTGAGAGACCATGGAGACTATGGCTCACACGGGGAATGCTATGCTGTCTAAACATGCATAGGATTGCACCCTTAGGGCTTCAAATGCCATAACCGGTACTTTCAGCTGGGCCTGGAAAAAAATTGGAAGTCAAAGAAATTGTTAGTCTTGGAAGTAAGTCCCACCCAGTTCAATGGGATTTACTCCCAAGTAAGTGAGCATACAAATGCAGTCAGAGCTTCTTCTCTGTCTGGTCAGTCTGTAACCTTTCTTTCTTTCTTTTTTTCTTTCTTCTCACTCATATAAACACCACATTTTGGCATAGCCATGAATTATTTTTTTCTTTTGCCTTCAAGGGGGAATTGACCCCGCCACCCTCAGGAGTAATTAAGGCTTTTATCACGCAAGCACCCTGCCTGGTTCACGGAATTTTATGAGGGGTCCAGATGATGACGTCTTCCACTCATAACCCTCCGACAGTCTCTTCCATCTTTCTTCTTACCAGAGAAAATCCATTAAGGAGGAAAAGACAGAATAGCTACACAATGCCTTTCGACTGGTAACCCTAGGAGCCCTCCACCTGGAAGCGCTCAAAGTCAGGAGTGATCCAGACTTCATTATCCAGGACCTGAACCATTACTGGAAAAGAAAGACAACTGGAGATGCCAACAGCACCTGAATGAGGAAGAGAGAACAGAGCGGCATAACTGAGAACCAATCAGCAGCACTGATATTGTACACTTAAAAAAACATATTCCTGTATATTATACATTAAGGATGAAGACTTTCCTGCAGATAATTATCGTGGTTCCCAGGTCAAATCCAGACATCTGGTGCCCTACTTTACATCTTTCATTAGCATTCGAAAATCCATTTGACTTTACAAAACTCCAAGGCCTGCAAGTTTTCTAAGTACTGACCTAAAGACCACAGGGAATACTGGGAAATACAACATGATATTATAGAGAGGAAACAGTGTGATAAAGGCATGACATGCAAAAGTGCTGCTTAGTGAGTGCTATTTATGGCCTGGCTCCAGTCACATGACATGGTCCAGCCTGTCTACAGAGTTAGAACCCTGTCATGTGACGGGACCTGAATCTCCACCACCTTTCATGGCAGCTGTAAGAAGGCCGACAGATTAGACTGCAGCATATCCTGGAGGATTCATTATGGACAGATCAGCTCTTGAGCCTCCTAAGAGCTGTTTGTGAGAGGTTCCTGTTGAACTCTGGAGGAACAGCATAGTGTGTGTAATTGTTCAGTCCTCAGTTGTGCCTTTATACATATCACACACACACACACACACACACACACACACACACACACACACACGAACAATTCTGCCTGTGCATCATATTACTGCCTGGAGGGCAATCATTTGTCTATCTACTTTGCCCCCCCATCGAAAGAACTCTGTGTGAGAAGTATGACAGATAGGCCCCACGGTAGAGTCTGCAAAGAGTGTGATGCTGATCAATCCCAGAGAGTGCGAGCAAAAGGGCCAGAAACCAATCAGATTGGGGATTGGTAGCCTTTCAGACAGGATAAAACCCCTGAGAAATATTGAGTTAGGATTAATGTCCCTCAAAAACTTCTGTCTTGTCAGAAATAATAAAGGCCACATCAGCAGAGCATGTGGAGATAAAGCAGGCACATTTTCCTTCAGTGGATCTCCAGACGATCTCACAGGTGAGCAGAATCCTGTTGAACCCAAGTTACCTGCTGCCATGTGTTTGGTTCTTTTCAAATCCTTCTCCCATTGATCAAGCCATCACTGAACAAGCCACCTTGATTCTTCGTGCGGCAAAGCGAAGTTAATATGCTAAATTTAAAATCACTCTGCTATATAAGAATGTAACAGAGCAATTCTATGGCTGCCAGACAGCATCTAGATGGCCATAGGATTATTCGGATTCCCAGCTCCAAGGTCAGCAAATCACTCTTACCTCAGAGCCGGAGATCTGTGCTCGGATTTCATAGATTTCATAGATCATAGAGTCGGAAGGGGCCTACCAGGCCATCGAGTCCAACCCCCTGCTCAATGCAGGAAACTAGAGGAGGGGTCTCCCATCCAAGTAACAACCAGGCCTGACCCTGCTTAGCTTTCCGATTCCCCCTCCCCACCTTGTTGCCGGTGCAGAAAGAACCACGCTGGCTGCTTCTCCGAGGTCATAAGCGCCACCTTGGAGAAGGGGTTTAGGGGGTGTTCCGGGGGCAGGGAGGGGAGAACACCGGTGCCGCCAAGATACGACGTATCCTGGCAGCACCTCCGCCTGTTTCCCTCCTCCTTCGAGGCACCACACTGAGGCAGCTGAAATTGGCCACCTAGTTGCTTCACAGAGTGGGAGGTGCGTGGAAGCGAGCTTTGTCCTCTGTGCTCCTCCCGCTCTGCATAGGATGCCCACACACACAGTCCTCTGATTTCAGAGGGTTATGGGCATCCCCATAGGGCTGTGCCCTAAGGAGCACAAGAAGGTCCTGCTGTATCAGACTAACTGTCCAGCTAGTCCAATATCTTATTTCTCACAGTAGCCAACCAGATGTCTCCAGGAAGCCCACAAGCAAGATATGAGAGCCAGCCTGGTATGGTGCTAAGAGAGTTGGACTGGGACTCAGGATAGCCAGGCTCCAGTTGCCACTCAGCTATGAAGCTCACTGGGTGACTTTGGGCCAGTCACTGACTCTCAGCCTAAACTACCTTAAAGAGTTGTTGTGAGGATAAAATGGACTATGTAAGCCACTTTGGATTCCTTGCAAGAGGAAGAAAAGTGGCATATAAATGTAATACTAAAATACATAGTAAGTAATAATAGCTCTCTCCTGTTGTTGCTCCCTAGTAGCTGGTATTCAGGGGCATAATGCCCTTGGACCTGGTGGTTCCAGATTACCATCATCATGACGAATAGCCATTGACACACTTTGGCTATCACTACATCTTGTGGCAGTGAATTCCACAGTTTAACTATGCACAGTGTGCAGAAGTGCTTCCTGCTGCCTATCTTGAATTTCCCACCATTCAAATTCATTGAATGACTCACATTCTAGTCTTATGAGAGGGAGAAAGATTTATCTAGCCATTTTTTCCACACCATGTATAATTTTATAAACATTTATAAATTTCTCTCTCCCCTCCCCCCACTTCAAGTGCAATGGTATGCAAGTTTAGGCAGGAAAAAAAGTCCTACAACTCCCCGCTGCTGGGAGATGTAGGACTTTTTTCTGTCTAAATGTGCATAGGATTGTGCCCTTTGTTGCCTTTTTTCTAAGCTAAAAAGCCCCAAGCATGGTAACAGTTCCTCATCAGGGCGTTGTTCTGCTTGCCTGATCATTTCAGTCACTAATGTCTGTACCTTTTCTAGCTCCACAATTGCTTTTTTGAAATGTGAAGACCAGAACTGTACATAATATTGTGTGTGTTACAACACCATAGATTTATACAATACTATTACAATACAGGCATATTTTTTTAAAAATCTATTTCCTAATAATGTCTAGCATGGAATTTGCCATTTCTGTAGCTGCAGCACACTAGGGTCAATGTTTTCATTTCATTTTCACCATGGCCCCCCCTTTTTAGTCAGTCACTGCCAGGGTTTTTCTACACGATGCTGTTAATCACTGTATCTTCTTTTGGTTTCTTTGCTGCATTGAGATCTGAGCTCTAAACAAAAAGCTCTTCCTTTCCTGCTTTTCCACTACATAACCTCTAGGTGGAGCAGTGCTATAGTGGAATAGCTCAAATACACAGAGAGAAACAACACCATTTTCCTCGTTCTAATATAATACCCCATTTTTCCCATTCAAAAAAAAAGAACAAAAAAGAACAAAAAGAAGGGAAAGCGCTTTGAAAAAACAGAAGCAAAGTTGGAGAATCATGATGTCTTCTAAAGAGCCTGTAAACAACCATGAGTAAAATAGGGGTGTGCTCCCTACCTTTGGGGGGGCTCACCTCGACGAGCAGCCCCCCCGAAGCCCGGATTCTCCACGGCGCGGAGCGATTCTCCGCACCTCTTGAGCCGCTGCGCTGGCAGCACAGGGTCCTGTCGTGTCATTTCCCATGTTGCCCTGGTTTCTACGCCAAAAATGCGGCATGGGGTTCCGGAAATGACTTGATGGGAGCCCGCGCTGCCGGTGCGGTGGCTCGAGCGGAGGGACGAGAGGGCAGCAAGGTAAGGCCTGTGAGTCTCGGTGCGAGCAGGGCCGATTTCGGCCTCATTTCAGGCCCCTGATATTCACGGTAACACCCCTGGTAAGGAATCATGAGCACACAATAAATGCCTCATGTAGAAAAGCTCCCAGTTTCAGATCCTATCAGTCCCAATATGCATCACTTTACACTTATTTACCCAGCAGATCGCCTTCCCCAATACAGACCTTTGTGAGCATTAAGATCATTGGAGGAGGTCTTGCTACCACAATCTGTAGATTGCCATGTGGCAGCAACCAGGAAGCAGGCGTTCTCTGTGGTGGCACCTACCATATAGAATGATCCTGCCTGCCGATATTCTGGAGACGCCAACTGTATCATGCTTCTTGGGTGCCGGCAACAGTATCATGAATCTTAAAGTTGCCATTGTGGAGGAAAGGAACTTCAAAGGGAAATTAGATATAGACCAGAGGTAGGCAACATAGTGCCCATAAGCACCAATGCACCCCTGGACACCTTTCTTGGTGCCCACCAAGATGGAATACCCCTCCCTGTACTTTTTTAAATTAACTCATTGAACACAGCAGCTGGGGTTGCTATGAGGCAGGTTTCTGTTGGTGCTGAAAACTGGTTTTCAAAGGTTGTTTAGTGTGCTGGGCCTCAGCCCCCACCTCTGCCTTGTGCTCAGTCTTTTGGGCAGGTCACTTGACCTTTGCTACATCTCCCATGGCAGCCATTTTGTGGTCATGCCCAAGACAGTTTCTCAACTTTTCAAATGTGTCCATGCCCCAAAAAAGGTTGCCTACCACTGATATAGGCAACCTAGACTACTGTAATGCACTCTACGTGGGGTTACCCTTGAAGACGGTTCGGAAGCTACAGCTGGTACAGAACGCGGCGGCTCGCCTGGTTAAAGGCAGCCCCGGCGGGACCACATCATGCCAGTGCTGAAGGAGTTGCACTGGCTACCAGTTGCTTGCCGAGCCAAATTCAAGGTGTTGGTTTTGACCTTTAAAACCCTATATGGCTCCGGTCCAGTCTATCTCAAGGAGCGCCTCCAGCAACACCAAGTGGGCCGCTCAACAAGATCTGCCATGGTGGCCTTCTCCTTGTCCCTTCAGCCAGAGCAGCTAGACTGGTGGGGACAAGGAAGAGGGCCTTTTCTGTGGCGGCCCCCGTACTGTGGAACTCTCTCCCGAGTGACCTCCGCCATGCCCCCTCTCTGCTGAGCTTCCGCCGCTCATTAAAAACCTGGCTGTTCAGGCGGGAATATGGGGTGGGTTAAGATTTTAAAATTTTTATACTGTTTTAAATGTATTTTATTGTTTTTATTCTATGTACATCGCCCAGGGTGGCCGGTTGCCAACCAGATGGGCGATTAATAAATGTAAATAATAATAATAATAATAATAATAATAATAATGATTAAGACTGCAATCCTATGCACACTAACTGGGTTGGATCCAGATTTAATTATAGTTAGAGTTGTCCCATTGAAACCAATGGAACTTATGTCATTCATGACTAACTTGAGATCCATTGATTTCAGTGAGCCTAATCTAGGGATGTTGCAGCAATTCACAATGGATCCAAATGAGTTCAGATTTCTATGAGTCTGTCCTGCAGATTCCACAGTGGACCAGCTTTTTCCTAGTTGTGCAAATTCCACGGACCTGTGGGCCACTTTTTTTTTACTTTTGGGGGGGATTTGTACAAATTCGCATTAGGCACTGACACTCAATTGCGCAAGTGGAACAAAATTCTCATACATCCCTAAAAAAATCCCATTGCATCAATGAGTGGACAACAGAACAAAAGATGCCTAACAATCCATGGAACACAGATGGGATGGATTTAACAAAAGCCGTACATGCCTAGACTCCTCAAAGTGTGTCTAAATTTGGATCCAGCCCATTTGGAGTAAGTTGCATTGAAGTCAATGGGGCCTACTTCTTACTTCTGAGGAGGCATGCCTAAGTAATTCGTATCAAACCCCAACCTGTTCTAATGATGCTTGTAAAAGGTCTGATTTTTTTAAAATGATTATGGTTTGGACATATTGAAGTAATACTATAATCTCATTGTGTTCTGTCCTACGTTGTTACTACTCTATAAACAGCAGTTACCAAATGAGACAGAGAAATGTTTACAGAACAAAGAAATAAAAACAAGCGGATTTACTGTTTTGCAGAAATTGGAAACAGGGCCCAAATGCTCCTCATAGTCTTTGTGGTCATAAGGCCCTTTGCTGATGAAAATAGACAGATCGGGCATGATTGGAGACGAGGAGAACCCCTCGCTCTTTCAAACAAAAATGTATATTCATGTAGCACCAATTTTCTGTAGCCAGATGTCCCTACAAAGTAGGATAGGATCAATGAATTGCTCTAAATCAGGGGCGTGGAGCCTTTTTCATGTGGATTACCAAGGCTGCTGACTCCTTTTTCGGTGGGGTTCCTAACCCACTGCAGGTTTTAGTTGATGGTTTATAGGAGCTATCCATGGTGCTGAGCGCCACCCCCAAAATAGGTTCAGCACCATGGAGCACTTTGGATAGCTCCTAGAAAGCAACAACTAAAACCTGCAATGGATTAGGAGTACCACCGAAATAGGAGTCACCAGAGCCAGTGTGGTGTAGTGGTGGGAGTGTTGGACTGGGACTCAGGAGATCCAGGTTCTAGTCCCCACTCAACCATGAAACTCACTGGGTGACTTTGGGCCAGTCACTGACTCTCAGCCTAACCTACCTCACAGGGTTGTTGTGAGGATAAGGTGGAGAGGAGGAGGAGGAGGATTATGTAAGCCGCCTTGGGTTCTTTGCAGGAAAAAAGGGGTATAAATTGAATAAATAAATAAAGCTCCAAATAAAACCTTCAGTGGATTAGGAGCCCCACCGAAATAGGAGTCGGCAGCCTCCACTGGGTATTCTGTTGGGAGTAGCGTGCCAGTGGTAGCTGGGGATAAAGCTAGTGGTAGGTGGGGCCAGAGCCAAAAGTGGGCGGGGCCACCCCTTTTTGCTCCGTTTCTGCCACCCCCTTCTCTCTCTTTCTCTGCCAGCTCCCCATCTTTCTCCTCACCCACTGGGCTGCTAGGAGAGGAACCGTCTGCTCTTGCCAGGGGTCTGAACTGATTCCTTGTAGAGGGCTTTTGAAATTAGGTCAGAGGCTGCATGCAGGCAGCTCCACGTCTAAAGGTTGCTCAGTCTATAAGGGTGCAATCGTATGCATGGTTAGGCAGGGAAAAAAGGCCTACAACTGCCAGCATGCCCCAGCCAGTTATGCTGGCTGGGGCATGCTGGGAATTGTAGGCCTCCCCCCCCCCCCCCCGTCTAACCATACATAGGATTGTGCCTTAAATGAATTCCAAGTTTTAGAATAGGCCTAAAGCAGAAGCAGGCAGCCTGCGGACCTGGTATTACACAGAATGAGGGCCGCACTCCTGCCTGACTTTCCCATACTGTGTTGTTGCCTGTCCCCCAGCTTAGGTACAAATCACCTGCCTGCATGGGGAGTTACAAATAATCTACAGAACACACTACAATGGCATGCTCTAACCCTTCGGATTTGACTTGTGGCAAACTTTCCAAAAAGGATGGCAACCACTGAAACAACCACTGGAGCCGAAGCATTATGTGAATGGGTTCCTAGATGGAGGGAATCTGTTCTGTGTAACACCACCAGAGACGTGAAACCTTGGGCAGTAGCCAGATCGTTTGTAGTAAGAGTTGCACAGAGTTAAGTAACATCTGTTTGACCTTTTCAGTCTCCTGTGGCATTATTTTACAAATTGTGCAGTGGGAAATATTCCATGCTGTCAGAAGAGAAACTGAAAATAAAAGTGAAGCAAACCCCCCCCCCCCAATGGACTGGCTAAAGCTGCCAGGAAAGCTGGTGTTTGATGGAAATGCTGCAGAGGACTGGAGAAGGTGAGGGAAAGGATTTGAGTCCTACTGCATTGTAGGTGGAGCACCTCACAAAATGAGAGACGTCAGTAAGCACTATTTCTTCCTGTGGCAAGTGATGACGCGAGAGAGGGATTAAACAGGGAGTTCCACAGCGATGTATCCACCACCAAAAAGGTTGTCGTGCTTGCCAACCTGATGGGTCTTACCAAAAGGCACATGAGCAGCACCTCAATCAACAGGACAGGTTCATATAGGCAGTCCCATGCCATTTAGGGCTTAAAAGTTAACACCACCCCTTTGAATTGTTGGAGGATATGGAAAGGAGTCAGCCCTAGACTGGTTAGGACGAAGCAGTTTTCCCTCTTATGCACAGCCTGGTTATTGAAAATGGTTGGTTATCACCATGTGGGTTGCTAAGCCCTGCTAAAAGGCTCTTAAAAGGAGCAGATTGTCTAAACGAGGATTAAAAAATAATAGAGACATTTATTAGTTTTACTTACAGTCCAGTTATTCATATATGCAGGATGCATAGATTAGAGTCTTTGGTGTTAAGAGTCTGCTTCATTGGAGATCACTGGCTGGAAGCCAGCTCGGACCGTGTGTTCATCATGTTGGGGAGAGAGAGAGAGAGAGAGAGAGAGAGCGGAAGTAGGGAGGAGGGGTTACAAAACATGCACCCTGGGGATTGTTCAATTAACCCTTTCCTCCCACAGTGACTAGTGGTTACATTACCTCGTTGATTTAAGCAGGCAATATTACAATTTCCATCATGAATTGAGCCTGGAAATGCACTGGCAAACATAATCAGTGATATATACTCCGATTGCCTAGCCTCCGCAAGCAACTGGGAGAGAAAGGCAGCATGGGACTTGGACCTTTTGTGCTATTTCCAGGTAAAATATGAACCTTTCCCTGCATACTTTGACATGAGCTGGGTCAAAGCCTGAGCTACATCTCAGCCACATATTCCTAGGCCTTTGCTTTGTGGTACACTCACACCTTATTCAATTTCGACTTCCTTAATAGCTGTGATTATTTTGCTAACCTTTCTGTGTTGTTAAAAAAAAGAAGTGATTTCTGTATAATGAATGCTTGCCAAATTGATTTTTGGCATCTTAGTAATGTGGGTGGATGTGTTAAGCAATTTGTTCTAAGAAAGCGGCATATGACATGATGATTTGCAAATTACAGGGAAGCCAACAAATGTAGTCAAATGATTCCTGGTTCCTTCTGAATAAACAGGTATTGGCTGTGTTTATTGCTTCACCCAAAAGGAGAAGAACGTCAAAATCTGGGGTATAAGCAGCAGAACGGTGTCCTTTTGAAAAGGGCCCATACCATTGCTTGTTGATATTTATATATAACAAGTACATTCTTTTTTGCTTGGATTGTAATAGGAAACATTTGCAGATCATTTTGGGAGGAATGGGGCATCAGTAATAAATCTTTCTTTTAACTCTTCGTAATTCTGAATTTCTACTCAGACATTGTTATCTCTGCCTCGCATGTTAGAAGTAGAAATGATGACTACTTGTTCTTGATATAAAATCATGTTGTAAACAGAAAAGTAACAAGAAAGTAGGATACCTTGTAATAATAAGAGTTGTTTTTCCACCAAAGAAAGAAATAGGAAGCTGATTTATACCAGGTCAGAATATTTGTCCATCTAGTCCAGTACCATCTACTCTTCAGGGTTTAAAGTGGAGATTTTTCCTATCACCTGCTATTTGATCCTTTTACTTGGAGGTGTCAGAACCCAGGACCTTCTTCATGCAAAGCATGTGGTCTGCCATTGCGCCGTGGTCCCCGCCAGGTTACAAAATGATTTTACACTTGCACACTTGTTGCTGTATTTTTGTTTTGGGAGTTAGGTTACAATCTTGGTCCATCTAGCCTAGTATTGTTGGCACTGACTGGCAGTGACTCTCCAGGGTTTCAGGAAGGATTCTTTCCAAGCCCTACCTAATCATCTTAATCTTGTAGTTTTTAACTCTGTTATTGTAATTTGAACTGCTGCTGCTAGCTTTGCTGTTTGTTTTAATCTGTGGTTTTAAATTTTATATTTATATTATATTGTATTTTATGGTTTTAACTGTTGTAAACCGCCCAGAGAGCTTCGGCTATTGGGCGGTATAAAAATGTACTAATAAATAAATAAAATACCTGGAGATGCTGGGGATCGAACCTGGGACCTTCTGCATGCAAAGCATGTGCTCTCTCACACTGAACTATGGTCCCTCCCATATCCATTCAATTAAAAAAACTTATTTTAAATACAAGAAGAAGAAGAAGAGGAAGAAGAGGAAGAAGCAAAGAAAATATCTGAATATGGGGCACTGAACACAGAAAGCAGAGAAATTATCAAAAGCCTATTACTTGAAAGAGACCAAAAACCTGAAAGAGTTAAATCTTCAGAAAGAAAGTAAGGATCCCCCCCCCCCCCAAGATTTGGAATAGCAAAAGGTTTGCTTCAACCATCTAATTTAAAGGAGATAATCGAACAGGGCATTGAAAATCATGTGGCATGTGGGAATGGAAAATACCTTTCCAACTTCGGTTGCCATTCTAAACACGATTGCTAGGGAGTAAGCCCTACTGAACGCAGTCGGACTTGCTTCTGTGTAAACTTGCATCGGATTGCACTGTTAATAGGTAACAATGATCAAGATTCCTTGCATTATTTGGAAGCTGAAGATTTGGATGAGCAATAATCCCCCAGATATATTGAATTTCTTAAAAATATATATTTTCAGTTGAGGAATTGAGAAATTCTGAAATTAGAACTAATCAAAGGCTGGAAGATAGAGACAATAAATAGAAGCAAAATTAGATCAAAGGGATAAGAAGTATCAGGAATATTACATAGAGGAGGGGTGCAGAACCTCAGGCCTGGGGGTCATATCTGGGGGGTCCCGGGGTCCCAATCTGACCCTCTGAGGTTCCTGAGAAGGCCACGCCCCCTTACCCTGACCTGCCCACTTCCCCCAAATCAGCAATCGTTTTGCAGTTTCCCGACTTTTGTGCAGTTTTACCCCATTCTAAAAGGCTGAAATGCCTCTAAGGCTTAGTTACTGGCAGTAAGAGCTTGAAGCTGCAATAGGCTGGTATTTGGGGTGTAATTGGCCGCACCCCTTTCCCCTTTGGATCCGCTCCTTTTGCCTTCGGCCCACCCACCCATCACGGGAATGTAGCCCCTGAAGGCTTCTCTGAAATGGAATTTGTTCGGCTCTTGGGCCGAAAGAGTTTCTGCACCACTGACTTAAGAAAGAGATAATTTTTTGGATGAGAAATTAAACGAAATTGTGAGTAAAATAACAGCTTTGGGGGGAAAGGTTAATGAGTAAGATTTTTTTAAAAAATGAACTTATAAAGAAATGTAAGAAACAACTACATGAAAGCACAGAGAAGGTATCAAAGGAACTGAGAGATTTAAGGTGCAATCCTATGCAAGTTTAGACAGGAAAAAGGCCTACCACTCCCAGCATGCCCCAGCCAGCTACGCACACAATTACCTGGGAGTAATTCCCATTGAACGCAGGCTTGCTTCTGAGTAGACCTGTATAGGATTGCACTGTTCGAAAGTAAAGAGCAACATTGTAAGCTGGAGTTGAACTTGATGTAAAATTCTAGGAAAAGTATGAAGCATGCAAACATGATTTTAATTTAAGAGGAATCCCAAAGAAAATAGAATCTGGAGGTTTAGTTCAATTCCTTTCTGCTAGTTTAGAGGTAGATTTAGAACTAGAATGCCCTTCAGTTGTGGGGACAGAGACTGCATTTCGAAATGGGGCAAGGGTTGCAAATAGAATAAATAAAGCAAGAGACATTTCAGTGACTTTCTTTTTAACTTTAAGGGTAAAAGAAATAATACTTAGAGCACAATCCAACAGGGCTGACGCTTGATGGAAGCAGGGCTCCAATTTGAGAGCCCTCTGCTCATCCTAAAACCTGTCAGCAAGAGCCAGGCAGGGTGAGCGGAGTAGCAGAGGCTTTTACAGCCTCTTCATCCTCTATTTGCGCATTCAGCTTGCTGTGGGTGAGGACGGGAACGGATAGACCAGTGGATCTGGTGGATGCACGCAGCCCTGTAGCCAGGGGTCAGCTGGGGCCCCCCTAAATTTTCTCTGACCCCCATTTATTTACAAGCAAATAATTAAAAAACAGTTTACGGTTTTGTCTTTAAAAGGCCTGCAAACTAGATGAACTGCCCCCTACTTTTTTGGTGCCCCCCCCCCTGAACTTTCAAGCTGGCTATAGGACTGGATGCACATCCTCTCCCCTCCATGCCCCATCTGTTGGCATAAAAAGATAAAAATGATTAAATTCAGGGAGAATAAAAAGGTCTTCACCTGGCACCGGAAAGAGTACAATGTAGACGCCAGGTGAGCCTCTTTGGGGAGCTCATTCCACAACCGGGGTGCCACAGCAGAAAATACCCTCCTCCTGCTAGCCACCTGCCTCACTTCCTTTGGCAGGGGCTCTCGGAGAAGGACCGCTGAAAAAGATCTTAGTGCCCTGGCAGGTGCATATGGGAGGAGACGATCCTTCAGATACCCTGGCCCCAAGCCGTTTAGGGCTTTGAATGTTAGCACCAGCACTTTGAATTGGGCCCGGAAACAGACTGGCAGCCAAAAAGCACTGGCATAATAT
The DNA here is from genome assembly GCA_021292165.1 of Shinisaurus crocodilurus. NCBI lineage: Eukaryota > Metazoa > Chordata > Lepidosauria > Squamata > Shinisauridae > Shinisaurus > Shinisaurus crocodilurus. Next base: position 287,949,906 of record CM037876.1, on the reverse strand, counting down.
GTTCATGTCGGCCAGTCCCCGTTAATAATCCTGCTGCCCTGTTTTGGACCAGCTGAAGTTTCCGGACCATTTTCAAAGGCGGACCATTTTGCCTTTGAAATGGTTTCCGGACCACTTCAAAAATTCACCACGAAAGCCGAAATTACTCAATGTAGCAAAAATGAATTTTGTCAAAGGCTTTTTCAGCATCCAAAGCAACAATAGCAGTCTGGTCTGTTCTATCTGAGTTTAAAGCTATTAAATCAACAAGAGCCAGTGTGGCGTAGTGGTGAGAGTGTTGGACTGGGACTCGGGAGATCTGGGTTCTAGTCCCCACTTGGTCATGAAACTCGCTGGGTCACTTTGGGCCAGTCACTGACTCTCAGCCTAACCTACCTCACAGGGCTGTTGTGAGGATAAAATGGAGAGGAGGAGGATTATGTAAGCCGTCTTGGGTTCCTTGCAGGAAAAAAGGCGGGGTATAAATATAATAAATAAACAAATAAACAAATAATAACAACTCATCTAAGATTATTGGCTCCCTGACTATGTTTAATAAATCCCACCTGGTCTGGTCGAACTAATGTTGTAATAACTTTTTGCATTCTATCAGCCAAAATTGCAGTTAATATTTTAATATCTACGTATATTAACTAATGAAATATGTCAATAGTTAGCACAGTAAGTGTGATCCTTGCCAGGTTAAGGAATCACCATAATATAAGCATCTTTTGATGATAAAGAAAGGGAGCCTGATTAAAAAATATAACTATAAAGATGATAAAATTTTGGAACTAAGTGGCTAGAAAATGTTTCATACCACTCAATTGGAAACCCATCCAGACCTGGTGATTTCCAATTATTCATATTGGTAATTGCTTTAATAATTTCCTCCTTACACAAAGGAGCCACGAGAAACTGCCGTCATGAGGAATCTATGCAAGGAAGATTTATATGAGGGGGGGAAACCATCTATATCCTGCTCCGATGTTTCACTACCCATACTATACAAATCAGAATAAAACTTTAAAAATTGTAAATTTATATCTGTGGGAGAGGTATGTAGCCTATCATTCTCATCTTTAATAGCTGAAATGACATTACAATGTTTCTGATGTTTAAGACTGTGTGCCAAAAACTTACTAGGACTTTCACCATTTTCCCAATATGCCTGTCATAAACAGGTTAAAGCACATTCTGCCTGCTGTGAAAGGATATTATTCGACTCATATTTAACTTTCTGCAGTCCCTGATAAATTTGTGCCATTGGGGAAATAGCAAACTGGGTTATAAGAGATTTCAACTTCATATTAAGTATTATTTGTTGATGGTTTAATATATATTTTTCTTATAAGAAGTGAAGGCAATAATTCGACCCCATATAAGCTAGGAGTTGCCGTACTTTTTTCCTGTCTAAACATGCATAGGATTGCTCCCTAAGTGTACTAGTGTTGGTTGACCATCTGATGTACTAACAGTGTACTGAATGCCAGGGATGTTGAAGAGTCCTTGGACTCGAGTCACGAGTCGAGTCACGAGTCTTTGGACCCGAGTCTTGAGTCCGAGTTCGAGTCCTTGGTCCAAAATGGTGACTCATGAGTCACGAGTCACGAGTCACTCCCAAAACTGACTCCACGAGTCCCTATTAAAATCAATGGGGGGTTTCCCCAACAAAATAAGGCTACTTCAGATGTGTGGTTTAAATAAATTCTAGGCACAAGTGTGCCTTTTTATTTCAAAACTCTGCAACTGATTTTGGCAAGAACAGACCAGGCAGAAAAACACAAAATAACCAGGCAGGCAGAGGAGGCAGGGAACCCCAAAGCAGGCAGGCAGAGGCCTTTGTCTTGGACAATTCAACTGTTGAACTGGTCAAGAAGAGACCAGGCAGGCAGAGGAGGCTGGGAACCCCAAACAGGCAGGCAGAGGCAGCCAAACCCAAAATGTCTGAAAGGTTGTATTTTAGAAAAATGATTTTAAAAAATAAACTTGCTGTACTTCCTAAAACTTATCCATGTTGCATTTGAGGAACATGATTTTTTCTAAATGTTTGGGCCCCATTCTGGAACAGTGAGATCTCATCACAATTCCACCCTCACTGAACACCCACTCCACTGGTGATGAACTTGCTGGAACCAGAAACACACTCAGAGCAGCCGCACAGAGTAATCTCAGGTCCTTCTTCTGCCTCTCCCAAGTACGCAACACATCAATCAAAATAAATCTTGACACACTGTTGGGGCTGCACTCCTGGTAGCTGTCCATAGTGGCCGAGCAGCAGCACACCTCGCTTCCATGCGCTCTTCGCCGGCAATCACGCTCCTCTCCACTCCTTCTGGCACAGCCCAGGGATGTTGAAGAGTCCTTGGTCTCGAGTCCCGAGTCGTGTCTCGAGTCCCATTAAAAATATTGGGACTCGAGTCCGAGTCGAGTCAGAGGGGGGACTCAGTCCGACTCACGAGTCGAGTCCTCGAGTCCGAGTCCCCATCCCTGCTGAATGCTCCAAGTGCTGATCCTTTCATAGCCAAAATGGTATCATCCATTCACAAGAGGTTTGTAGATCTATATCTATATCTATATCTATATCTGTATCAGTGTTCTCCAACCTTGGGCCCCCAGATGCTTTTGGCCTACAACTCCCAGCATGCCCCAGTCAGCATAGCTGGCTGGGGCATGCTGGGAGTTGTAGGCCAAAAACATCTGGGGGCCCAAGGTTGGAGAACACTGATATCTATCTATCTATCTATCTATCTATCTATCTATCTGTCTGTCTGTCTGTCTGTCTGTCTGTCTGTCTGTCTATCTATCAAGGCAGCCCAATGAGGACTGAACATGCTCAGTGGGCATAGAATTCTGACTGGTGTGTGTGTGTGTGTGTGTGTAGGGGTGTGTGTAGGGGTGTGTGGATGGAAAAAATGGGGACAGGGAATGGAATGGTGTATCTTGGAAGAGGGCATGGCTGGCTGGCTGAAATCCTGAACAGGAGCACTTTGAACTACAACATTTTGTTGCAGCAGGTCCCACTTGTTCATTTTATGTATCTGAAGTCCCACGATACATTGTCATGAAAAAAATAATAGAGAGGATGTCGGTCAACAACCCCAGTTGCCAGGCAGAGAGAGAACAGCCAAATGCTGTAGTGTCTTATCCAGTCACAAGTTGCACACAACAGCTTTTTTTTACAAGCAAGTATCAAGTATTTCTAGCCTGCAGTCCAGTGATTATAGGAACCCAGTTCCAAAGGGAAAATGCTGAGGGGGGAATCAAAGAGGGAGAAATGGAGAAAAATCCATAAAACCCCAACAAGTGTAGGTTTCACAGTGGAATATCAAAGGAATCTTGAAATATAAGAATATCATATGCCAATAGTTCTTTCTTTCTTTTTTTTTTTATGTTTTGCATTTACTGGCTTATTTTTCAGCCCTGTGAACCCCACTGCCCTTAAGCATTCATTTTATTGGGTTTAAAGGAAACAGATTGAGAATCTAGGTTAGTGATATATCTTTTCCCTGTGCATAGATGTTATGGTTTAGCTAAAGGAAGATTTGAGAATGTTTGATGTGCTGCTCATTAAGGGCTGTTTAGCATGATGGCGGAGTGGAAGGGCAAGAAGAGATGGCCGGGGGGGACGGGACTTGTTCCTGAGACGCAAACTAATCCATGAGAAGAAGTCTTCCTTTCTGTAAGTCAGCCTTTGCCAACCTGGCACCTTCCAGAGGTGTTGGACTACAACTCCCATCACCCTCAGCCAGCATGCAGCATGGTGTATGTGCAGGACCGGTGCAAGGCAGTTTGGTGCCCTAGGCAAGATCAGATATTTAGTGCCCCCCCTTCCCACTTGAGAGCGCTGTATTTTTTTTCAAGGCGTTTCTGGCGCCCTCTTTAGCCCTGCGCCCTAGGCAGCTGCCTAGTTGGCCTAATGGTAGCACCGGCCCTGTGTATGTGGATGGTGGGCACTGTAGTCCAAATACACCAAGAGTGCACCGGGTTTGGGGAAGGCTGCAGGTGTGCTTGGGGAGTGAGGAAACTCCCCAGATGCTTTATGACCAGTTGAAATGTTGTTGCTTTGGGATCTGTGCGGGTTCTTTTGGGGTTAAGCTCGTTAATCTCACTAGCAGTTATCAGATGCCGACTGGATTCAAGACATACCAAAAGAAAAAGAAAAAGAAATGCTTCACATAGCGTAGCCATTCCCAGCTCGGTGTCCTCTGGAAGTGTTGGACTACAACTCCCAGCATTCCTGATTATTGGCCATGCTGGCTGGGGCTGATGGGAGTTGAAGTCCAAAACGTCTGGAGGGCACCGGGTTGAGGACAGCAGACATAGTATGTAATTAATTTTAGAGCTGTACGCAAATGACCTCTTGAATTTCTCCAGCCTGTTTGTGGACCAAGAAATTGGGGGAACAATCTCACGGCATTTCTCCAGGGAGAGGAGAAATTCTCCAACAGTTTCTCGCCGACAGGGCACAACACTGGCAAAGGTTGTAGCACAGCTTCTTTCTTTTTTTTCCAGAGGGTTCTTTGTACTACTACAAGTAGTGACAGCATCAACTGTGTTGGCAGCCTGGTCCCCATTTTGCATCCTCCACAAGACCCCCTACCTAGCATCATTCCAGGGCATTGGTGTGTGTGCGCATGCGCGTCGAATGCAGCCACTACAAAAAATAATGGTGAAGAAATTTTGGAGAAAATTCTGCAAAGTAGCCTTTTATTTCAAGGGTGGTAAGAAAAGAAAACTCTCAGAACTTTCCCCACAAAATTTTGGCTCAGCTCTAGTTGTCATTCTTCAAGGTTCAGCACCTTCCCCAGGGTCTTCTAAATGTTAAATTTCTGAGGGGTGATTGTGAATACATCTTGTCTCTGATGCAGGTGCTGATAACACCGCTCTTTCCTTGCAAGCCCAGTAGCAAGTGTAAGGGCAGTGATGTGTCCAGCTCCAGGGAAGCCGCGGCCCGCGGAGCTAGTGTTGTGCCAAAATCTGACCTCCAATTTCCTGAAAGTTTTCTTCCCCCATGAAAGAGGCTTCCATTTTTCTGCCTCATTCTCAGGGCATTTTATAATTTATTTTCAATTTCTTTTGGTAGTGTTTTTGACTTTCCCTAATCGCTGTGAGGTGGCCAAGGCTAGTGTGTGTGTGTGTGTGTGTGTGTGTCCGTCCGTCCCCTTCTATTACACATCTTTCCATAGTGCTGTAGTCTCCCAGGCTTCTTGCACTTCCTGATCTGAAAAAGCCCTATGGAAGGAATTACCTCATGATGCTTTCCCCTGGGCTTTAACTGAAGTGCAGGAAGCCAAGGATTTCATAGATCATAGAGTTGGAAGGAGCCTACAAGGCCATCGAGTCCAACCCCGCCTTGCTCAATGCAGGAAACTAGAGGAGGGGTCTCCCATCCAAGTAATAACCAGGCTTGACCCTGCTTAGCTTTCCACACTCAGACAAGCTGAGCCAGCGTATGCCACAGGATGCCAGAGAGATGATTGTGCAATGAAAGACGAGACACACACACACACACTCCTCAGCCACCTCATAAGTAAGGTAAGCACAAGAACCTTGAACCAAACCCATGAGAATTTCTCCAAAATTTCTTCTTTGAATTTCTTTTTGAAAGCAATTTCTTTCCTATCATATTGAATGAGAAGGTCAAAAAATATTTGGGAGACATTTTCTGCACAGCACTAATTTATTTATGGAAGTCACAGTCACCAGACGTGCCGCTGGACACTGTCTTAGATTTCTTTGAGAGGGGGTGAGACAAATTTATGGAGCAGAAGAGGTCTCTATAATGTGGAATGTCTACGTTCGGTTCGGACACAAACCAAGAGTGGGGGAAAGTATATATATATACATACCCCAACAGACCAAATGTAATAATCAAAGAAGTCAAAGGTATATAAATTCTACCACAACATATCATCAATTTACACAATGGATTACAAATACTGAGCACAACAATTAGTTTTGAAATATGGGTATACTACCCAAAGATTTAAAAAAACCACAATTATAAGCAATAAAAGACAATATTCAAATCGAATACTCAAACATAACAAGTTCCATTAGAGCATAGCACATACTCCATAAAAAAGACGTCATAACGATAACGTAATTATTATATAATCCAGAAACGGAAAATAATAATAATAATAATAATAATAATAATAATAATAATAATAATAATAATAATAATAATAATAATAATATTAATTCAGTGGATTCCTGGCTGGAAGCTCATAAACTGGACAACAGCAATGATATACATGGATTCTTCTCAAAAACGCCAAATGCGTTTCAGCCAATAGGTCTTCTTCAGCGGCAGGTTTGGTCCAAATACTGTTGAGTCCAATATTTTGGTATAGCACTATAAACAGTGCTCAGTGTCTATTCTGCATCTAATGAATCCTGGTATATTACTATTGAACAACGTGAAAAGGCTCTTGCTGGTGGTGGGCCACTGTGAGAAGCAGGATGTTGCACTAGATTGGGGCAAGGGACCTTTTTTCTGTCAAGGATCACTCAGTGGGCAGGGCCACCCTTTCCCCTCTTTCTGCCGCCCACTTCTCTCCCCCTCCTCCACCCAGTGGGCTGCTGCAGAAGAGACAGATTGCTCTTGCCAGAGATCTGAACTGATAGCTTGCAGAGGGCTTTTCAAATCAGGCCAAAGGTCACATGAAATAACGCCAAGGATCATGGGAGGTCTTAATACCAGGGACAGGTGAGACATAGGCGCCATCTGAATTTTTATGTGGATTTACCAGTTTTGCACCTGCTGAACCAGTGAGTGAACCAGAACACAGGCGTGCACCGAAATTTGCACGCACTTTGCTGAATTTATGGCTAGAGTTTTCCACTTTAAAAAAATTGCTCCCATCATGGAAATGCACGCACAAAAATGTGAACGATTGTGAAAATAATGCACAGAAATGCCTTACTGCAAAACATGTGTACATCAGCAAAAAGTGTGCACAAAATTCTGTATATTAGGAGAAAGCAAAGGACAGACTGGGGGGGGCACTTCCCACCACCCTGCTCTGCAGCCCGAGAGGTTTCCCCACTGTAGCCAGTCCCCGGCTGCAGTGAGCAAGCCTCTCAAGGAATGGGGCAGAGGATCCCCCCTCCTTGTTGCACTTCAGGGCATCAGCTCTGCTTGCGCTATGGGGAGTCTTTGACAGCCGTCGTGAGCTGAAATCGGCTCGTGATCACGGCTGCCAAAGAGAGGAGCCTCATTCCTCCCTGCGGTGTACCCTGGGATATCGCGGGGAGGAAGGAGGGAGAAGGAGGGGAGGGCGTGAAGCAACAACGATGAGCCCGACTGTCTGTCGGGCTCATCTTTGTTGCTTTGCGCAATCCAGCAAACAATCGTGGTAACGTACCAATATGGTTGCCTGGTCATGTGAACCTGCCCAATGTTGGAAATATGAGAAACTCAGCACAACCGAAATTGACAGATGTGTCCATCTACTTAACAGCGCAAGTTGCTCTTTCTTTGGGCTGATCCAGCAGGGCTCTTTTTATGTTCTTATGAAAGGTGATGCATGTACTCCTGTTGAATGTTTAGTGGCAGCAGCACCTTTGCTCCAATTGCCTTTCACTGGAAATTGTTACTATGCTACTTACAGAACTGAGACAGAGACACATATGATGTACTATGTACATGTAAAAAAAAAAGAAAAAAAAGAGCATGGTGTAGCTATGTGTGATAGTTTTACGTACTCCTGAGTAAGTGTGCATGACCCCAATTCAGATTGGGACCATGGAGATCTGGGAGGGGTGAGGTTAAGCCTACCCCCCATTTTTGTCCTGAAATTCTACACCTTCACATGGAGGTAGGGTTAAAAAAAGAGAGAGAAAACCCGAAACTTAAAAAAAAAAAAAAAAACCGTGGGTTGGGGTGGAATTTTGGGACAAAAAGCAGGGGAAGGTTTCACCGCACCTCTCCCAGAGCTCCATGGTCCTAATCTAAATTGGGGCCATGCACGCTTACTCAAGAGTAAGTAAAAATATCACACACAGCTACACTATGTATTATTAAATAAACATTTATTTTGGTCCTGTGTGTTTCCCAGGGCATATCAGTTGGGTACATGAGCTGGGGTTGATTGCAGTTTCCTGACATGTAGTAGTAATAGGCGATCACTCATGACCGAGTAAGATTGTCTTCCAGGATAAAATTACAAAAGTAAAATGATAAAAGGAGGAAATTCTAAAAAATTGTGTAGACTCTAGCGATGGGTCCGTAAGTGACTGTAGAGGCCAATTCTAGATCCACACAGCTTCCCACAGTGAGGACACAGAAGGTTACCAGATGGAAAATGGTCCTGTAAAGGATTCGTTTGACGTGCTTTTCGCTTAGCACGTTTCTCCCTTTCACCTTGCACTCGGGCTTCTTCAAAGTCCATGGAAACTTTGTGAAAGGCCAGCCTCCAGTTAGATCATTCATGGGCCAGAGCTTCCCAGTTTTCGATGTTTATATTGCATTTTTTTAGATTAGCCTTAAGAACATCTTTAAACCTCTTATACTGACCACCGATATTCCGCTTTCCATCCTTGAGTTGGGAATAAAGTAACTGCTTTGGGAGACGGCAGTCAGGCATTCGAACAACATGACCGGTCCATTGAAGTTGGCATTGAAGGATCATTTTTTCAATGCTAGTAGTCTTTGCTTCTTCCAGTACACTGACATTTGTTCGCCTATCTTCCTAAGTAATTCGCAGGATTTTCCAGAGGCAACATTGATGAAATCTTTCAAGGAGGTGGAAATGACATTTATATACATACGTATATGTATCATCATCATCAGGCGATCACTCGTGACCGAATAAGATTGTCTTCCAGGATAAAAATTTACAAAATGGAGATTTTAAAAGGAGGAAATTCTAAAGAAAATTGTGTAGACTCTAGCGATGGGTCTGTAAGTGACTGTGGATTCGTTTGACGTGCTTTTTTGCTTAGCACGTTTCTCCCTTTCACCTTGCACTCGGGCTTCTTCAAAGTCCATAGAACCTTCGTGAAAGGCCAACCTCCATATGTATATGTATATAACAGCAAGCATACATTGCTATAGCATTGTATGACGTCAACCTGTACTTTGGATGGAGGCATATCTTGCTGGGGGAGGGTGTCAACTGGGAAAGAGCAAGGTAGTCATGTCCTGTACGGGGATCCCTGAATATATTCCAAGTGTGGAACACAAGAAGCCCTCTGCTGTGTCAGAATAAAGAAGTCCAGCATGCTGTTCCCTCAGTGGCCCACCAAATGATTCTGGGAAGCCCACTAGCAGGATGCTGGGGCAAAAGCCCCCTTTCGCTGTTGTCCCCCGGCAGAAGAATATGCATGGAAGTCAGGCACTGCCTCCTGTACGTTCCTTATGGAAGCATCTATGGTTGTTTGCCTTTGTTTGTATGAACACAGCACCACTGAGGTCTCATTCTCACTGAGGCTACTGTGTGTTTTGTTTCTGAGCAGGATCTGCAGCACGGGGGGTGGGGAGGTGCACATGTGGGCGGTGCTGATAGGTTGGGCCGCACGGGCCCCTGAAGAATGCTTGGGGGTTGCACACGTGGGCGGCGCTGCTGGCGATTTGTAAATGCAAATAAGAAACTTGAATGATTTGTTTCTGCACTAAATGAAACTAGGCGTCTTTCAAACATTATCTACAAATCACCACAAGGTTTAAACAATCTTATATTAGAGAGGGGGTTCTGACCAAATCACAATTAAACAGGAACATTAATTGCGACAGGGGAGGCCGGTGACTCCTGTGCCAGTGGGGCTCCTCACCCATTGCAGCTTTTATTCTGAACTTTACAGGAGCTACCCATGGTGCTGTGCTCCACCCCCAAAATAGGTTCACCACCATGGAGCACCATGGAGAGCTCCTATAAAGCTCACAATAAAAGCTACAACAATTTTTTAAAAATTATTATTTACATTTATTAATCGCCCATCTGGCCGGCAACCAGCCACCCTGGGCGATGTACATAGAATAAAAACAATAAAATACATTTAAAACAGTATAAAAATTTTAAAATCTTAACCCACCCCATATTCCCGCCTGAACAGCCAGGTTTTTAATGAGCGGCGGAAGCTCAGCAGAGAGGGGGCATGGCGGAGGTCACTTGGGAGAGAGTTCTACAGTACGGGGGTCGCCACAGAAAAGGCCCTCTTCCTTGTCCCCACCAGTCTAGCTGCTCTGGCTGAAGGGACAAGGAGAAGGCCGTCCGTGGCAGATCTTGTTGAGCGGCCTACTTGGTGTTGCTGGAGGCGCTCCTTGAGATAAACTGGACCGGAGCCATATAGGGTTTTAAAGGTCAAAACCAACACCTTGAATTCGGCTCGGCAAGCAACTGGTAGCCAGTGCAACTCCTTCAGCACTGGCGTGATGTGGTCCCGCCGGCGGCTGCCTTTAACCAGGCGAGCCGCCGCGTTCTGTACCAGCTGTAGCTTCCAAACCGTCTTCAAGGGTAACCCCATGTAGAGCGCATTACAGTAGTCTAGGCGAGAGGAGACCAAGGCATGAACCACTGATGGGAGCAGATGACTAGGAAGGTAGGGGCGCAGCTGCCATATCAGATGGAATTGATACAGTGCCGCCCGGCTCACAGCGGACACTTGAGCCTCCATGGACAGCTGGGAGTCAAGGATGACCCCCAAGCTGCGTACCTCCTTCAGGGGCAGATGTACCCCATTCAGCACCAGGTCAACATCCCCTAACCTCCCCTTGTCCCCCACCAGAAGTACCTCGGTCTTGTCGGGATTCAGCTTCAGCATGTTCCTTCCCATCCAGCCAGCCACTGCCTCCAGGCACTTGGACAGGGTCTCAACGGCCAACCTCGGTGAGGACTTGAAACAGAGGTAGAGCTGCGTGTCATCCGCATACTGATGACACCGCACCCCAAACCTCCTGATGATAGCCCCCAGCGGCTTGAGATAGATATTGAATAACATCGGGGAGAGGATGGAACCCTGCGGCACTCCACAAGTGAGCGGTCGAGGGTCCGAAGCCTCCTCCCCGAGAACTACCCTCTGGTACCTTCCAGAGAGGAAGGACCAGAACCACTGCAATACAGTGCCTCCCAAGCCCAACCCCTCCAGGCGGTCCAGGAGGATACCGTGGTCAACGGTATCAAAAGCCGCTGAGAGATTGAGGAGGACTAGAAAGGAGCATTCGCCCCTATCCAAAGACCTCCTCATATCATCCACCAAGGCGACCAAGGCAGTTTCCGTCCCATGTCCAGGCCTGAAGCCCGACTGGCATGGATCTAAATAATCGGCTTCATCCAAGTGTGCCTTCAACTGAGCACCCACCACCCGCTCGATCACCTTGCCCAGAAATGGTAAATTGGAGACTGGGCAAAAGTTGTTTAAATCCTGGGGATCCAAGGAGGGCTTCTTTAGAAGTGGTCTTATTACTGCCTCCTTGAGGGCTGATGGCATCACTCCCTCCTCGAGGGAGGCATTCACCACCGCCTTGATCCCCTCACCCAGTCTCTCCCTACAGCTCATTATGAGCCAGGACGGGCAAGGATCAAGCAAGCAGGTGGTCGGCCTCACAGATGAAAGCACCTTGTCCACTTCATCAGAAGGAAGAAGCCGGAACCGATCCCACAAAACCGGTCTGCCATTGGCCTCCTCCCGCTCACTTCCTGTATCCACGACGCACGATATCCCACTCCTAATCCGATCGATTTTATCTGCGAAGTGCTTCGCTAAAGCCTCACAGGAGGCTTTAGACTGTTCCATTGGGTCCGGAGCGACTGGACCGACCAGATAAGGAGCTCCACTGATATAGGAGTCACCAGCCTCCCATGGGAGCAGGATCAATGGGTGTGTGTGTGTGTTAACCCCCCACCCTCAACAATCCTCATCAGGATCACTTGGGGGAAGCCTTTCCACACCCCAACACACACACCCAGCTGTCTTGATCCAGATTGCTGTTTCCGTGCTGCAAATAGAAGCAGGGAAACAGAAATCCTGCCAGCAGGGGTTGCTGGGAAGGGGTGGGCTGAAATAAGGACATATGTGGTTTCTTTCTGGACTGTAAGTGAAATGGCAATATTGAAATAAAGATCCTTATTAGTACGAGGTAAAGTATGAGAATCAATGCAGTGTAGCCGCCTTGAGTGCCATTTTTCTTGGTAGAAAGGTGGGGTAAAAATCAAATCAATAAACTGTGGTTAAATCAGGGGTCTCCAATGCGGTGCTCACGGGTGCTGCTGCACTGACAAGGCCAAGCTGAGGGGCCCGCCAAACTGTTTTCCCCCTTGGCAAGTGAATGGAGTGATCCCTCCATTCACTTGCAAGGAGAGAAAATGTTCTCTTTGCCAAAAATGGCTGGTGGGGGCAAAGTCCACCCCACCCCAAACTCCCTTGGGGCAACAGGGTCTTTGGCAGGAGGTGACCTTCACCCTTCTCTAGCTGATTTTTGGCAGGGGGGGGGCTTTTTCTCATCTCATGCAAATAAATGGAGAAATTGCTCCATTCACCTGCATAGAGATGGGGAGAGGGAAGGAAAGACGGAAAGAGGAGCCAGAGAAAGAGAGATAGAAAGAGGGACGGGGGCAGGGAGAAAGAGGGAACAGAGAGAGAGAGGGAGTGTGGGGGAGAGGGAGAGAGAGAGAGAGAGGGAGGGAGGGCTTGTTCGCATGACACGGGAACTGCAAGTCCCCCGCGGTTCCCGTGCCGTATGCACGCCGACCGGGGGTGCCCCCGCGGGGCAGCTGTGGGTGGGATGCACGCAAAGTGACCATGGTCGGTAGAGGGGTAAGCCCCTACCGCGTGTGGTCACTGTGCCGTGCGAACAGCGGGTGGCCGTCCCGTGGGGTCCCCACAGAGGCGGCAGCCCAGAGCACCGGAGCGGCCGCCGCTCCAGCCTGTAGGGGCGAACGGCCCCTCTGGGCATCCCGGGCCCTCGCCCCCTAGCACAGGGAGGCCTGCACTGCGGTGCGGGGACCGCCCACACGCACGGGGCGCAGGTCGTCTGCAGCACGGGGCGCAGGTCGTCTGCGGCATGGGGCGCGGGGCGCAGGTCATCTGCGGCGCCCCGCCGGACCCCACAGATGGCCCCATGATGCCTCCCCCACCCACAGCCTGGGTCATGTGAACTGGCCCAGAGAGAGAGAGAGAGAGAAGCCAGAGTGAGTAGCACACTCACACAGGTTGCAAATTCATGCACACACACAAACACAGTGAAGGGGGGGGCATGTGCTGAACATTTCTGTGATAGGCCCTCCACCCCCCCAAACCCCCTACAGCAGCTAATTTGTGGTGGTGCCCAGGGCACTTTTTCAAAATACCAAATGTGCCCATGGGCCCAAAAACCTTGGAGACTCCTGGGTTAGAGTGTCGGACTAGGACCAGGGAGACCTGGATTCAACTCCCCAATCAACCATGGAACTCACTGGATGGCCTATCTCTCAGCCTAACTCACTTTACAGGTATTATTATTATTATTATTATTATTATTATTATTATTATTATTATTATTATTTAATTAATTTGATGACATTTGCATGCTACTCCTTAGTGAAGGTCTCCGGGTGGCTTATAAAGAACATTTTTTAAAAAATGAAATGCAAAATAGAACATAAAAGCATAAAATATGACAATAAAATGAAACTCCCAGTACCCCAACATTAAATACTTCTATTTTAAAACTGAGAGACCCAGACTACAAGTGTTGTTTAAAAGGCCCAGGTGAAGAGAACGGTCTTCACGGTGCCAAAGAGACCACTGGGATGGTGCCAGGCAAATCTTTCTGGGAAGGCTGTTCCATAACTTGGGTGCCGCTACCAGAAAGGCCTCTCCCTGATAGTTACCCATCTCAATTCATTCATCAGGGGCACTTGGAGTAATTCTGAAGATAAAATGGTTGGTGTGGTTCAGGGTGGAGAATCGTATATGACACCCTGAACTCCTTGGAGAAAGGGAGCAATGGACACATAATAAAATAGATGAAATGATTCCACTCTAAGCTTTTCCTTTTTTTAAAAAAACATCCCAATCTTGGTTAATAAATTCTTCTAATGGTTTTGATTATTATTATTTTTTTGGGTGATGGGCATGCACGTTCTGACAACTTAAAGCTAAGTATACATTCTTGCAGTCACCATTGTGTATACATTTTGCACAAATTGAGAAAATGACATGGTGTGTGTAATTTCATCAGACCAGAGGGATCAGTCTAAGATTCGCATCTGAAGATTAAATGGCGCAATTATCGTGGCAGACCATCTTTCTGGAATCTCTTCAGTCAAAAGACCAGGCAACCATAATTGAGGATTCTAGTGGAATATAGATGTAACAAAAATGTTCTCGACCGCTGAGATGACATCACCTTTATTTCAAAAGATCCCATGTTGTTCGTTCCCAGAGCCAGAGAAACCACAGCTTTGCTTTTTATGTCGTAGAGATCAATGACATTGTACAGATGAACAAAAACACAAACAAAGCACAATTAGGGCTTATAAGGATTAGTATGTATATACACATGTGCTTACTTGCACACCCAGAAGGAGAAGGGAAAGGCTTAGTGGTTTGAACTTCAGTTTAGACCCTTAAGCGCCACTAATTCAAGTGTCAATGGGGAGGATTCAACCACTCTTTCTTCTAAGACAAACGTCCCCAAGCTGGCACTCTCCAGATGTGTTGGGCTACAAATCCCATCATCCCCAGCCAGCAGCCCAACAGTTATTCTGGCGCCAAGTTGGAGAAGGCTGTTCTAAGGTAAGTAGCACTAGGATTTTACTATATATAGCTGTTCTGACATGGGGAAAATGATATAATCAGATATACTTTTAGCTTAGGACATTTGCACACTTTCTATGGCTGACTGGAACAAACCTGTAAATGCCTGGTATATATGTAATTCTTTTGATCTATGGCCATGGTTAAGAGATAGGCAGCAAACCCTGATAAGAACCTAAGAAAAGCCATGCTGGAGCAGACAAAGGGACTATTTAGTCCAGCGTTCAATTCACACAGTGGCCAACCAGCTGCCCATGGGAAACCCACAAGCAGGACATGAGTGCAACAGCACCCTCCCATCCATGTTCTCCACCAGCAAATGGTGTACATTGGCATACTGCCTCAGATACTGGAGATAGCATATAAACATCAGGACTAGTAGACATTGGTAGCCTTCTCCTCTATGAATTTGCCCAATGACCCAATCCCCTTTTAACGTGCTCCAAATTGGCAGCCATCACTACAAGATGTATCTTGTAGAAGTGAATTCTGTAGTTTATGTGCTGTGTGAAGAAATCCTTCCTTTTATCTGTCCCGACTCTCCCATCAGTCAATTTCATGGGATGACCCCGGGTTCTAGTATTATGAGACAGGGAGAAAAATGTGTATCTATCCACTTGCTCCAGACCATCCATATCCTCACCCTCTCTCATCTTGCACATGAATTCTACCACCCTTCCTCAATGGCCTTAAACATGGTTAACAGTAAGATCTGCAATGTTGCATCTTGAAATATAAAAATTCTGGTACCTGCGTGGGTTCTGGGGTTGAAGCCCAGTGTGGATCCAGTAGAGAAGTAAGAAGAGACCGAGCACAGTGATTTCTGCCCAAAACCACTGGACCCTGCCCCTGGAACTAACAGAAACCAGTGCTGCCCCCAGTGGTTTCTGGTGGTTCTGGTTCCAAGGGTAGGGCCCAGTGGTTTTGGCTGAGGAAGAAAATCCACCCTTTCCCTTTGCTTTTCTTGCAACTAGTGCAAAAGCAAGAAAACCGAACTCTTCTCCCTGATGGGTTGGCAACGGTAATCTGCACCAACCTTGACCATGGTAATATCACTCAAGGTTCCCATTGTAATCACCAGGATTTGAAACCAGGGTTTGAAACTGGTGTTCAAATCCTGATTAAGAGGGAACCTATTTAAAGCTTGATCATGGATAAGCTCATTAGGGTGAAGCACTTTCAGCCCAAGGGCCGAATTCAATTTTGGAGAAACACTCAGGGGCTGCATTGCAGTGGTGGGCAGGGTCAAAAACAAAAGGGGTGGGGGCAATTTTTTTTTAAAAAAAAAACCCTGGATGTTTTTAGCTTACAGCTCTTATTGCCAATAATTAAACCTTATGAGAGGCATGTCAACCTTTTTTTGGGGGGGAGAACTGCACAAAATTTGGGAAACCACCCAATGATTGGTGGTTGGGGAAAAGGGGGTGGAGCCAGGGGGAGGAGGCATGGCCAACTGGGGAACCCCCGGGGGGCTAGATTAAAACCATGGGCAGGCTGGATTTGGCCCGCAGGCTGGAGGTTCTGCACCACTGTCTCACAGCCTGCTCCTGCTCTCTTAATTATAGTCAGAGCTGTGATTAGTATGATTGCACCGGGCCAAATGGTCATGCCGTGCCTGTATCTTCAGACATCTCTGTACATGCATTACAGAGCCCCGGCCCAATCAGGGTTCCCAGGCGCAGGTGTGGCAATCTCCAGATATGTCATGCACATGTTATACGTCCGCTGTAGAACCACCAATGTGGCACCAACCGCATACCCACAGCGATCATGTCTGCCTCCCACAGTGAGGAGCTGTTCTAGTACATGCGATGCTATATGGTAATGCTCTTAAATTCAAATCCAAACTAGCATTGAAGAGGAAACCTGGAGTTCGTCTACAGGTAATCATTAGTGATGTTGCCGAAACGTGTAATTAGCTGGTATGTAATATGAATCTAGCCTGTTCGTAATTCCCATATGTATAACAAGCTCTGACTCTAATGTGCTGAAATTATGTTTGTAATTAAAAACAAGGAGTTGGATCATACTTATAGTAGACCTATTGGAATCAATAAGATTTAAGATAGTCATGACTAACTTAAGTTCCACTGATTTCAATGGGTCTGCTCTAAGTATGACTAAGTCTGGATCCATCTCAAGATGGATTAGAAATTATTTTCTCTTTTTTGCACTTACAGGGTCCGTGCAACTAGCATGGCTAAGCAGCCCAAACTGGGTGGTATCTACCATCTTTGCCACCTTTCTGTCTGTTACTTACTTTAACCCTTTAGGGTGTAATCCAATGGGGATGTCTGTAAGACCCCAAACTCGGAGAATTAAAGGCATCCCATGCAGGGCAGTCAGGGAGGGGAGGTGATCGTCGCCTCCATGCTTCTCCCACCATGCAAGTCAGCTAGATGGCTGATCTCAGCCATCTAGCTGTGGTGCTTTTGACAGGGAGGGAAGGAGGCTGAAGCACTGCCAGCGTACCTCATATCCTGGTGCCCCCGGTCTCCCCCCCCCCCAGAACACCTCATCTTGAGTACTGCGACCAGTTCTGGGCACCACACTTTAAGAAGGATGTAGACAAACTGGAGAGGGTTCAGAGGAGGGCAACAAAGATGATTAAGGGACTAGAAACAAGGCCCTATGAGGAGAGACTGAAAGAACTGGGCATGTTTAGCCTTCAGAAGAGGAGACTGAGGGGAGATATGGTAGCACTCTTCCAGTACTTGTTGAAGGGTTGTCACACAGAGGAGGGTCAGGATCTCTTCTCGATCATCCCAGTTTGCAGGACACGGAATAATGGGCTCAAGTTACAGGAACCCAGATTCCACCTAAACATCAGAAAAAAATTATTGACTGTCAGAGCAATAAGACAATGGAACCAATTACCTAGGGAGGTGGTGGGCTCTCCCACTCTGGAGGCATTCAAGGTGCAGCTGGACAGCCACCTGTCAGGGATGCTGTAACTTGGATTCCTGCATTGAGCAGGGGGTTGGACTCGATGACCTTATAGGCCCCTTCCAACTCTACTTTTCTATGATTCTATGAACACCCTCTTCACCCCTTCTCCAAGGTCAGTCCTATGACCTCGGAGAAGCAGCTGGTGTGGTTCTTTCCATGCTGGCTGTGGGGGGGCGGGGAAGGGGTATCTGAGCACAGATCCTCAGCTCCAAGGTTGGAGCTCTTTTCTGACCTTGGAACTGGGAATGCAAAGAATGCAGTGGCCCCCTAGACGCTGTCTAGGGGGCCATAGGATCGCTCTCTTAGTTGTTCAAGGAAATGAAAATGATGGAAAATGAAACTGACAGCTGCAGCATGTGACTCCTCCCTTGAACATGCTACAGTGGCACTGCTGCTTATGCTGCATGTTTGCTCACAGACAGTGAATCCACTTGTGGCTTTGTGACAGTGGCCAATCAGAGAATGATGCAGAGAATGACGCAGGACGAATCTGTCAGTTTTGCTTTGTCCCACATTCATTTTTTTTTAAAAAAAATATCTCATGCTCTTTCTCTTCCGAATATGAAGAACTTTGCAAAGTTTGGTAGTAAATTATTTAAAAAACTGAAGTGAAACAAAATTCTCGCCCATTTGCACCAGCCAAAGTGAATAGGTACAGCTATTCCCAGCATGGAGAGGACCATGATGTATCTGCCTGCCATATAGCTCTGCCTCTTAAAGACGAGGAGCCTGTCAGAAAAAAGAGGTGGCAACCCTAATTAAGTGCTAACGTTATTGGATACACAAGGATTCAAACCCAGACTTTTAAGAGTGGAGTACTCCAAGTTTGTGAGTTTCTGTTTCTCCCACATTCTAGGGTGTGCATTTTTTAAAAATAACAATTTCAAAGTACTTTTTGTCTTGAATATGGAGAAAGTTGTGAATTTTGGTAAATTCTTATCAATACCAGACTGAAACAAAAGTCTCACACATACCTGTGCAGAACATTGTGATGCAGAGGGGCAGAAAAGGAATAATGTGCTAAACATGCCACATTCATGAGGTGCATTTGTGTAATGTTCAAGTGCTAAAAATCTTCCATGATTTGGAAGCTCAGAATGTAGGAGAGAATGTTTATTTGTCTTGGTTTTTAAATGACTCCTCGTTCCAAATTCCAATGTATTCAGTTCCCCCATCACTAGTAATCATGGAATAAATCTGAAATCCCATTATTTTTAGCAGGGGGGGGAAGGGGTTGGGAACCTCAAAACAAAACACAAATGAGACCTAAACTGTATGTTACACACAAACCTGTATAATGGTATGGGATCTCAAACAAAAGCGAAACCAAAAGGGGAGACCAGATGGATGGACAAAATGTTTCACAAAACCATTTTTTTTCAAACATTGTTTGCCACCTGTTCACAGCTGCTACTTTCCCCCAAATTGTAATGTAAATTTAAAAACAACAACACACAATTTCTTCCTCAAGTGATCGCTGCCAATTAGCAATGCAATGACATCATGTAGACATATGACTTTTGAGCATCTATCTGTGTCACCTTTGAATGTTATTAATACAGGATAGACTATAGGAGATGAATCAAATATGTTCAGTAGCTAACGTACTTTTACACTCACTGACAAATTGAAATGCACTACTGACAAATTGAAATGCACTACTGACAAATTGAAATGCACGGCTGCATGCTGCAAGGAATATGGTTGCCAGCTGCCGAAACTAGCAGGCCTATGTTCTCCATTCTTCCTCTGTAACATTGAGAGGACCTTATCCATATCCTGACGTCACTGCACTTTGGATTTCTCCACTCCCAATAACAGAAGCAGCCAACAATATGGAGCAGGAGTGGGGAAATGCACAGCATAATGACATCAGGACACTCGGTATGAATCCTAGAACAGAACTTGTGGCCCTCCAGATGTGATTGCCTACAAATCCTATCAGCCCTAGCCAGTATAACCAATAGTGAGGGATGATGGGAGTTGTAGGCAGACGTGGTGTTAGGGGGCGGCCCACTAAGGCTGGAGCCCTGAATCTTTCATTTGTAGCCATCTCTGGGAGGCCATCTGCCCCACCACCCTACTGCCCATGGGTACTTGCTGAAATAAAGGTACAGGGGCCCTGATGATCTCTGTTGCATCTGATGCCCCTGGATTAGCTGGCTTTATGCCCACATGTGCTTCGCCTCCTGCAGCTCCCCCATCCCCTGCCCCACTGAACTTTTCTGCCTGAGGTTTTTTTTCTGAAATGAAATGCCCTCCTCTCCCCTGTCCATACATCCTTTTTTACAAATAGGGGTGTCCTTAGGAGACAGGGTTCTTTAAAGACACACACACACACACACTTTTGAGCACAAGTAAATTAGCATATGCAAATTTCTGTGTGGGGGTTTGTTTTATTTTTTGTTCTCTGGGCCTGAGCCCCGGATCTTTTTGGTACCTCATCATCATCAGGCGATCACTCGTGACCGAGTAAGATTGTCTTCCGGGATAAAAGGAGGAAATTCTAAAGAAGATTGTGTAGACTCTAGCGATGGGTCCGTAAGTGACTGTGGAGGCCAATTCTAGATCCACACAGCTTCCCACAGTGAGGACACAGGTTACCAGATAGAAGATGGTCCTGTAAAGGATTCATTTGACGTGCTTTTCGCTTAGCACGTTTCTCCCTTTCACCTTGCACTCGGGCTTCTTCAAAGTCCATGGAACCTTTGTGAAAGGCCAACCTCCATTTAGATCGTTCATGGGCCAGAGCTTCCCAGTTTTCGATGTTTATATTGCATTTTTTTAGATTAGCCTTATGAACATCTTTAAACCTCTTATATTGACCACCGATATTCCGCTTTCCATCCTTGAGTTGGGAGTAAAGTAACTGCTTTGGGAGACGGCAGTCAGGCATTCGAACAACATGACCGGTCCACTGAAGTTGGCGTTGAAGGATCATTTTTTCAATGCTAGTAGTCTTTGCTTCTTCCAGTACACTGACATTTGTTCGCCTATCTTCCCAAGTAATTTGCAGGATTTTCCGGAGGCAACGTTGATGAAACCTTTCAAGGAGTTGGAAGTGACGTTTATAGATAGTCCATGTTTCGCAGGCATACAATAAAGTTGGTAATACAATGGCTTCATAAACCAGTGTTTTGGTCTTCTTACAAATATCCCGATCCTCGAACACTCTATGTTTCATTCGAGAAAATGCGGCACTTGCGGAGCTCAGACGATGCTGGATTTCACTGTCGATGTTAGCTGTAACAGAAAGATAGCTGCCAAGATAGAGAAAATGATCGACATTTTCCAGTATTGTCCCGCCAAGCTGGATAGATGGCATCACCAAAGGATTGGCTTGCACTTGCTGATGAAGCACTTTGGTTTTTTTGATGTTAAGTGAGAGACCAAGTTTTTCGTATGCTTCTGCAAAAGCATTTAGGATAGTTTGGAGATCATCCTCTGAATGTGCGGAGACCACATTATCATCAGCATACTGAAGTTCCACAACGGAGGTTGTAATTACCTTACTTTTTGCTTTCAGCCTGCTGAGATTAAAAAGCTTTCCATCTGTTCGATATATAATTCCCACACCGGTGGGAAGTTTCCCCTTGACAAGATGTAAAACCATGGCGATGAAAATGGCAAATAATGTTGGGGCGATAACACATCCCTGTTTTGGTACCTAGCACCGCCCCTGGTTGTAGGCCAAAACATCCAGAGGACAGCAAGTTGCCCACCTCCTAGACATTATGGAGGGAGAACTCAACATGGAACTGCCATTTTTGGTGGCAGCCCCATGGTGTTCTTTGTACAGAAAATGGTAGTTCCACCTCTAAGCCCTTTTTGATACCATATCCAACTTCACAAAGATGAGATGTTAAGACTGTACGTTGATTAGATTACAAGTCTTCTTGGTCAGGACTATCATTTCTGTGCTCTGTACGCAGCTGTCTGATACTACATCACTTCCTCTAATAGCACACTCAGATGCTGAGTGCAGATGGCTTTGTAGCCAAAATGGGGCCAATGGAGAAACACAAGAGGGAGATTACAACATGCTTGGGGGAATCCTGAGGTTTGCAGAAGTGCAAAAACCATTGTTAAAAAACCTGGGTTGGCGGGGACAACAACTATCCGGCCCAATGAGGACTGAGCACGCATTGAGCCACAGAATGCGGACTGTCAGCTGGAAACAGAAAACAGAAAACTGGGAGCAGGGGGGGTGGGGGTGGAATGGCTTGCTGAAAGAAGGCATGGCTGGATGGATGGCTAGAACCCTGAACAGTAGTACTCCTGTTAGGTGAGAATAACACTGCAAAATTTTGTTGCAGGTCACACTTGTAAATGTTAAATAATAATAACTTCAGTCTGTAGCTTTTTGGCTGTGTAACCTTTCCTGATCCATAAAAGGGTGAAAATGGAAATTATGTACATAATCCATGTCCCTTTCCTCTCGGCCCCCCGCCATCCCCTTCCCCAAATTGCCAGGCTTCTATGAACTTCTCAAGGAATTGAGTATGAAGTGTATATCCTGTCTCCCAGTCATAATAGAGTGACATGAGGTGCTGTATCTGGTGCCGTGCCCTGTCCATGTCTAATCCATGCTGGCGCGAGAGTGTTGCCGCCATTATATCGGCCAACCTTTTGAGTGCTGCCGGTGATCACCGTTCTAATTTCTCCCACACCTTTGAAGCTTAATAGCTTTAAAACCGTGCAAGTTGTAAAAACAATCATAGCTGTAATATTAAAAACAACAAGCGGCATGGAACCTTCAAAAGAATGCGAACTTTAGCACTTTGCTGGCAACTTAAGGGCCCCCGTAATGCAGTCACTTGAAGGCCAGCCCTGAGAAAACGCAGAAGTATCCTGCGAATTTGTTGATGCCAGCTCAGACAGACTGTTTATTTTCATGATTTCATGGAAGAATTTTAATTTAATGAGTGTTTTATACACGAATGCAAAGCATAGTTTCAGCCCTGTAATTATTGTGTCAAAATATTTCTGCTTAAGCGGCAGCAGCTGACTGCAGAAATGTGATTTACATCTGAATTGTATCAGGGGGACGCTGCTAAAAGTAATCAGCATGTGCTTCTTAATTGAATAAAAAAATTAACAAAGAATAGCATGGCCTCTCTGGGCCTCCCCTCCAATGCCTTTCGATGAAACTTTACACTTATTTAGTACAGAGCCCCGAGGAGTAAAACTTTCAAAAGGTTTTAAGCACTCACAAGAGTGTGCCGATTTGCCGCCTGTGGTTATTCTGTATGTGGCTGGATGAATTGTGTGAGCAAATAATTCACTGTAGTTGCAGGCCTGCCAAACACTTTAAAAATCTGCTCATCCGGTTCAATCTTTTTCTTGTTTTGTAGTCCAAATCACAGTAAAAACTCATTTTACACAATACAGTCCGCCAGGAGTCTCATACATAATGCGGTCATATGGATGCTCAGATCATAATGGAAGACTCTGGAAATGGTTATCTCCCCACCTGGTTATCTCCTTGACTAGAAGCCCCTTCTGATGTTACCTGTAGCGTAGCTCATTTCACAAGGAATCCGAGGTCACAGGGCCCGTGCTGCAGCTCTCTCTCTTTGGAGCAGCATTGTCCCTCCCAGGAACTGAATGAGCACTGCCACTGAAAAGAGCCATGACTAGTGTTGTAGTGGGGGGGGGGAACGAATGCGTGGGAGGGCAGCCCTGGGACTTCTTTCAGAGCCAAAGCATGAGTGTAGCTGACAGACTTTCCTTGCTCTGGCAAGTGAACGAGGTGATAATGAGGCTTTCAAGTTTTACTGTTGTGAAACAGAATAGCATATAAGACAAGTTCGCATATAAGAAATCAGAGAATGGGGAAAATAATCAAGTAGAGGCTGGATATTTCTGATGGTTTGCATTTGTAATTAAAACCTTGCATTTCTGCTGTCTGGAGGTCTTATGTTAAAGTTCAATGTGTTTTACAAATTGAACCTATGCAGTTGGAAGTAAACACTATTGAGTTCAATGGAGCTTACACCCAAACTATGCACAGGATTGCAGTCATGCTGACCCTAATCAATGGGATATTATGCTATGTACTGCTGCCCTTTGGTGTGTGTGTGTGTGTGTGTGTGTGTGTGTGTGTGCATCCCACCGTGGTAAAACCTTTATTTATTTATTTACTTACAACATTTATATACAGCTCTACATCTAAATAGATTCTGGAGTGGTGAACAATGAAAAGATAAAAACAGATAAGAAGAATAACATAATATGTTAAAACAGAATCAATAAAAACTGTGGCTGGTCAGTCAAAGAAGGCTTCCTGAAATAAAGGAAGATGTTCCTGAAATAAAGATGTTTACAGGAGGCACCGAAAACAATACAATGTTGGTGTCTGCCTGACCTCCAGAGGCAGGGAATTCCAGAAAAATGGAGCTGCTACACTGAAGGCTCTTCTCTGGGTGGACTCCAATTGGGTCGTAAGTCCATGTGGAACCACCAGGAGCATGCCATTCAATGACCTCAGTGACTGGGCAGGTTGGTAAGGGAGAAGGTGCTCTCTCGGATAACCTGGTCCCAAGTTGTTTAGGGCTTTATACACTAGTACCAGAACCTTAATCCTGGTCTGGTAGCAAATAGGCAGCCAGTGCAGTTCCCTCAGCAAAGGAGTTGCATGGTGAAAAGGGGCAGCAGCTCCCGACGACAGCCAAGCTGCTGCATTCTGTACTAGCTCCAGCTTCCGGACCAGCCTTAAGGGCAGCCCCACATAGAGAGCATTGCAGTAATCCAGTCTTGAAATTACTAGTGCTTGTACCACTGTGGCCAAGCTATCCCTGTCTAGGAAAGGCCATAGCTGGCAAACCAGTTAAAGCTGGTAAAAGGCACTCTGAAATGCCACAGTCACTTGGGACTCCAGCAACAATGATGGGTCTAGGAGCACCTCCAGACTATGAACCTGATCTTTAAGAGGGAGTGCAACCCTATCCAGAACAGGCAATGAGCCTATCTCCTGGACCCAGGAACCACTCACGCATAGACTTCCATCTTGCTAGGATTCAGCTTCAGTTTATTTGCCCTCATCCAGCCCATCACTGAGTCTAGGCACTGATCCAGGACTTGCACAGCCTCACCTGATTCAGATGCTATAGGGAGATAAAGCTGTGTGTCATCAGCATACAGATGGCACTTGGCTCCAAATCCCCTAATGGCCGCTCGCAACAGCTTCATATAGATGTTAAACAACACTGGGGACAAGATGGTACCCTGTGGAACCCCATAGCTCAGTTGCCAAGGGGCTGAGGAATAGTCACCCAATGTTACTCTCTGAAATAGACCCCACAGGTAAGATTGGAACCACTGTAATACAGTGCCTTCAATGCCCAGCCTGTGGAGTTGATCCAGGAGAATACCATGGCCAATGGTACTGAAAACTGATTCGATGGTATCAAAAGCCGATGAGAAATCAAGCAGAATTAACATGGTTGCACTCCCCCTGTCCCTCTCTCAATAAAGGTCATCCATCAGGGTGACCAAGGCTGATTTGGTCCCGTAACCAAATCGAAAACCAGACTGGAATGGGTCTGGATAATCAGTATCCTCCAAGAGTACCTGCAGTTGTTCTGCCATGACCCTCCCAAGTACCTTCCTTAAGAAAGGGGCAAGTATCCAATGTATATCCAATGGACCAATATCCAAAGTATTCAATGGACACCAGTATCCAATGGTGATCATCCACAACTGGCCAGCCCTGCCAACTCCATTGTGCAAGCAGAATTAGTGCTTCTGTGAGCAACCCAAAATGAATGGGAACACTCATTTCTGGAAACAAGCAGGTCAGCGGAGCTCGCATAAGGGAGCTCCGCCAACTTGCCCAGTTCCAGAAACAAGTGTTTCTGCCCATTTGGGCCTTTGCCCCTGCAAGTGCTAAATCTCCATTGTGCAAGTGGTGGGCATCGCTTGTACAACGGAATCGGTAGGGCTGGCCACCACTCGTGGAATGGAAGTGGCAGTGGGCCCCGCTCATGAACGGGCAGTGTTGATAATGCCCTATGTGCAGAAGTAATCCACATTACCATCTAAAGGGGAGGGGCATAAGACCACTAAGACCAGAGTCTAAAATGGGTGGGTGACTTCAGGGTCTCTAGGGGCCAATTTTAACCCCTGAAGTCCTGTGGGGTTGCACCCCCACTGCAATCTTCGAAAAGTATGATGCTATTGCTTAATGGATGGAGGTACCTTGTGCAATTCTAGATGAAACAGAGAGCAACACACTAATCACTAAAACCTCTTGTCTCTCTCAGGAGCTAGAGGCAGCCTGAGACTAGCAGCCAAACTAGGGAGAGATAATCTCCAAGTCAAGTAACCTAGAGCTGGGCTCAATGTCAAAGGAAATAGCTCTCACCAAGGACACAGTATCAGCAAGCAAGGACAGGAGCTGAAGTTTCTTAGGCTGCCATCCTATGCACATGTACCTAGAAATAAGTCCCATTGGACTCAGTGGGGATTGCATCTGAGTAGACATGTATAAATTTGCAATGTTAATGTGAGATGAGATCATAAGAGGGTTTGAGTAGGTTTGTGTGGAATAAGGCAATATGAGTTGATGTGTAACACAATGCTGATTCCAATGATGCAGACTTTAATTGGAGAATGTCCACAGCTGTCCCAGTAAATGGGAAATGTGTAGGAAGAACATCTTGGTTGTAAAACCTTAAAGAATGGGTTGGGGGCAATACAATATTATTGTTTGGCCATGTCTAAAGACTGTTTAGCCATGATGATGTCCAACCTTCGGTAGGAGAGGAATGAGGGGAGGAGGAGGAGGAGGAAGAGGAAGAGGAAGAGGAAGAGGAAGAGGAAGAGGAAGAGGAAGAGGAAGAGGAAGAGGAAGAAGAATTGATGTGAACTAAGATGGCAGTATCCAGTAGCCTGTGCATATATAGTCACTGGGTTGGATCCTGCAAAAGCCTTCTGTGGAAAGAAGGGCTCTTTTTGATCTAGTGGAGACTTTCTGAACTGGGATGGGAGAACTTCACTGACTCCCCCCTCATGCTGCAGTCCCCTATGTCACCCCCAAATCTATTCTACTCCTGAACAGGGGGCAAGGTGCTGTTTGGGCTGCAGAGGAAGGGGGAAATCAGTGAAAATTGCCTCCCCCACTTTCCACAAGAGGAAACATTCTGAGGGGAGGCTCCCAGCAGAGAAATAAAAAATATTGATCCAACTGAGCAACTTGAATGCAGTTGCTACATTGATCTCATAGAATAAGAGGCATAGAACAATCAATTTCATTTCCTTGAAATGCCTCTATGTGCTTAAAGTTCTGCAAACCTTTGAACTGTTTGTTCCTCCCCTTTGGGTCACTGACGGAGCCACAGGGTTCCATCTTGATGAACTGCTGGTGTTTTCTTTATGGCACACTGCGACTCCACAGAACCAATACAAACTCTTGTATTCTAAGATTCCACTAAAATTTCCTATGGATATATTTTCAAAAGAAAAGAAGCAGCAAGGATTGCTCTCAGTATAGTTTAGTTGCTTTTTAAACTCAATTACGTTTTGACAATTCAGTATGAAACTTTGGAGTATGTCTTTGTTTAAGCTGTATACTTTCCTTAAGAACAGTTGGTTAAATGGGTATGGCTAGTGTCAGGCATAACTAGCTCTGACAAGGGCATTTAGTGGCTGTAATTCAAATCTAATTCAGAACATCTTAGCGCCGGACCTGTCAAGCGGTTGAAATGCACTGGAGCTGCAAAACCAAAGGGTTTGAACCCAGTCTTGTTCTGTGTGGCATCAAGCTGGTGTGTCAACAAGAGGAGAAACAATTACAGGGTCTTTCAAGCATACTAAACTCATTTACAGTACTCTTAAAAATGTGGGAAAAGCAGCTGCATAGTTGAAGGGGGTTTCTTGGTTTCAAAAGGATCACAAATAAAATAGCAACCCCATGAAGGACCTGATTATTGCTCAATTTCATTAACCACGTTATGAACCCTTATTCAGAGGTTCTTTTGGCAACATTTTTCTAGATGCTACCCAAGATTTAATTTGAGCTGGATATCACCAAAGCTACAGCCCTGGAACCTGTTTTGATCCCAAGGATCAGGCCTGTAATATGCGAAAAGGAAGGAATGCGTGAGCATATGCAGGATACATTTCTCCCACCAAGAGTAATCACAGCTCTTTTGGCCTTACAGGGGAATGCAGCTGAATGTGAGCAGGTCCAGGACAAGCACACTCGGGAGTCTGCATCTTTCTAGATATCTAGCATTTGGCCTGAGCATGACATCCTGAGACTGTGTTTGAAGCTGTCATCTGTGAGCTCTTCCATCTCAAGATGATGATGATGATGATGATGATGATGATGATGATGATGATGATGATGATGATGATTTATTCCATTTCTATACTGCCCAATAGCTGAAGCTCTCTGAGCGGTTTACAACAATTATAAAATTACATAATAAAATACAATTATACAATAAAAATACAATTTTACAATAAAATACAGTATAAAAAATACACACAATAAAAACATCAAAAATGTAGAGAAACATTTTAAGAACACTTTTAAAATTACTTAAATAGCTAAGACAGATGTAAAAAATAGACTGGATAAAAAGATGACATAACCACCACCCCATGTGCTATTTGCAGCTATTAAATGCCTCAGCATAGAGGGCAGTTTTAACCTGGTGCCGAAAAGACAGTAAAGATTGACCTTATTGATCCTGGTAGACCTGGTTGGCATTTATAGAAGAACATTCAAATGGTTTCACATTTCCCAGGGGATGGTCATGAGCAATTATTCATCACCCCCTTTGGATCTTCTGTGTAGAGGCTCCAGGATGTCATTCCATCCCCCCTTTCTATTCTACATGGCTTTGGGCCAGGTTACCTGAAGGATAATCTCCTCCCATATATACCTGCTTGGACCCCAAGATTGTCCTCAGTGGTCCTTCTCCAGGAGCCCCTGCCAAAGAAAGTGAGGTGGGTGGCTACTAAGAAGAGGGCCTTTTCTGTTGTGGCACCCCAGTTGTGGAAAGAACTTCCCAGAGAGGCTCGCCTGGCACATTGTGCTCTTTCCGGCGCCAGGTAAGACCTTATTTTCCCAGGGATTTTAATCTTTCAGACTCTGTTGTTTTAAATCCTTTACTGTATTTACATCTTTGTACTGCTGCTAGGTTTTACTTTGGCTTTTTCTTCTATTTTATACTGTAGTTTTAAACTTTTAAACATTTATGTTGTATTTTATGTTGTATTTTATTGTTGTTGTGAACCGCCCAGAAAGCTTTGGCTATTGGGTGGTATAGAATTGTAATAAATGAATGAATTAATTAATAAATACACGTATATGAAGTTGCTGGGCAAAATAATACAGAGATGTAGAAGGACTACCCTTCACTAAGGTATCCCACTGCTGTAGCTAACAAATGTGGCGAATCCTCATAGATTTTCTGCTGCCATTCCCTTTTTGGGTCTCTGGAACTCTGTATCACAAGGCCATCTCAAGTATAAAAACCCTGAATTATCCAACTGCTTCCACCAAAACAAACCCTTTGTGTCTTATATACCTCAGCAGGCAGGTAACTAAGGCTGCATAGGCGTGGGATTGACATCACCACTAAAGACAATATGAACAAAACCAAGAGGTTTATTAAGGGATATGTATACACCAGGGCCGGCGCTACCGCTAGGCAAACACTCCGCTCCTGCTGGCCAACTCTTCCTCGCCGCTCCCGGGACTGCTGGGCGACGCGCTGCCCGCCTGCCGCTCGCGGAGCTCGGATCTGTCGGCGAGGCGGCCGGGCGGGGCAGCTGCAGAGACGCCACCGGCCATGGGCGACAAAGGCACCACCAGGTCAGAGAGAGAGAGAGAGATGGAGGGGGGAGGACAAGGAGGGGGGAGGACAAGGTGGGAGGGATACTAAAGTTTTGAGAGAGATTTTAGAAAGGCGTTTGAGACAAGATCCAAGTAAAGTTAGGTGTGTGCCTCAGGCTGCCATCCTGAATATTTTTCTTTATAAGAAGGACCCCTTCAAATCAATTGGACTTACTCTCCAAACACACACACACACACACACACACACACACACACACACACAAAACGCGTTAGGGAATCACTGGGGTCGCGCTCGGCTTTCCTCAGCGGGGGGTGCCTCTTCCCGAGCTAGGCCGGGTCAGGAGCGTGTGTGGTGGCGGTGACCGGAGCGCAGAGCCTCCACGCGGTGGGTACAGTCGGCGAGGCTGGCTTGGCAGCGGGGAAAGCAGCTGCCTGGAAATGGGTGTTGGAGGCGCTGCCGCCGCCAGGCCCATGGAGGGCTGCTGGCCCCGGTGGCGGGGCCAGGGTGGGGGTGGGGTGCTGGGCAAGCAGGCATTTCTCGGCACGAGAGGGGGGGCGCTAAATATAATTTTGCCTAGGGCGCCAAACTGCCTTGCACCGGTCCTGGTATACACAAGGGGACAGAGCATACCCTCTAACATTTCACAGATTAAAATAGGGACACATGTGAATTTGTAAGAGGTATGGTTAAGCAACATGAGGGTGTGATCAAGAGGGCGTGGCCAGGTAACATGAGGGCGTGGCCAAGGGTATGGCCAGGCAACCAAAGGGCATGGTCAAGTACAAAAGTTATTAGAGGAAACACACAAAATCTTATATATTATAATTGCTTACAGGGCAATCTCTTTCTTTTTGTTTTAAAATTGTCAGGATTGGTCCCGCATTTTCAGGGCAGGTGGAGAAGGAGAAGAAAAAGAAGGAGATGCGGGGTGGAACTTTTGGGTGGGTGGGGGAAAATACAAAAAGACACATTGGGGTTTTGAGTAGGGATGTACTTCAGGCCCTACGTGGGCCCAAAGTTCTCCGCGGCTCGGACCTCCGTGGTGGCGGCGGCGGCCTGATCTCGCTCTTCAGAGCGGTGTGGCGCGTTCTCCGTGCCGCTCGAGCCACCGCTGGAGGACCCCCCAGCCCTCCCTGCTGCTGCCGCCGCTGGAGGCCCCCCCCCCACCGTCGTCCTACCTGGTCCTGCGCTCCGGTGCACCTCCACCACCTCCGCGCCGCCTCCGCCGGCTGCGGACCCACTGCTCCGGCGCGCTGGAGCCCCGCCTGCGCTCTGTTTTGGCATGGGGAACCATGGCAACAGGGCTTAAACAGCCCTGTTGCCATGGTTCCCCCCGCCAAAACAGAGCGCAGGGTCCCGTCGCGTCACTTCCTCCGCGCCGGAAGTGATGCGACGGGACCCAGCGGACAGGGAAGCAGTTCGGGCCTCGCTCGTGTCCGCTGAGATTCTCGGCCACATCCCTAGTTTTGAGCCCCTTCAGTGTTTTGCTCCAACACCTCTACAGCTCTGGTTTTTAAGCACAAGGAGTAACTTTGAGGGGCTGAACAGCTTTGTTGTTGTTTGTTATTGTGGAAAGGCCCCAGTTTAAAGCACTTTTTGTGTTCTATTCACACAATTTAGATTTAAATAAACACTTAAACTGGAATAATCTTACAGAATTTAACTAACTTGAATTAAGTTAAAACAAACAGTGCAATCCTCTGTACAGTTACTTGGGGGTAAGTACAAATGTCTTCAATGGGTCTTACCTACTTACCAGGGGGCCTGGTCAGAGGCAGCAGGTAGAGCACACACTATGGGGGTATTATGAGCCTTACCTTGGCTCGGTGTTCTCCGCGGTGCAGTCCTCCGTGCTGCCGCCCCAATCTCGCTGTTCTGAGCGGCACGGAGCATTCTCCATGCTGCTCGCACCACCGATTGAGCCGCCAGTGCCTGACTTCCTGCTTCCGGCTGCTCTGGCATGCTGGACCCCGCACGCTCTGTTTTTGGCGGGGGGAACCAGGGCAACAGGGCTTAAACAGCCCTGTTGCCCTGGTTTCCCCCACCAAAAACAGAGCGCAGGGGTCCAGCGCACCGGAGCAGGCTCCCGTCATGTCACTTCCGCCACGCCGGAAATGACGCGACGGGACTGGAGTGGCCGGCACGAGCGGCTCGCCGTGGATAGGCGAGCTGCTGAAGGTCCCGGTAAGTCCGGGCGAGCCTCGCGCGGGCGGGCCCAGTTTGGGTCCCACCCAAGCCGCACGTGAATACAGTATGCATCCCTAGCACACACACAGAGAGACATCCTTGGTCTGTTCCCTTCCTGCTTAAAGGGTCCATAGGCAAAATCTCAGCTAAGCTAAATAGCTTGTGGGTGGAGGCAGGGGGATTAGTGGCTCTACATAACAAATCGGGACTCTGCATAACAAAGTAAGAAGCCATGATAGTTTAAGTGTTTGCGGGACTGTCCCAGCAAATTTGGGGCAATTGGAGAGTATGGACAGAATGTTATGCTTAAACATACTTAAATTAAATATCCTTGTTTACTGTACCTAATAAGCCAGTATTCCCGGCTAACAAGCTCTCAACAGCTTTCCCCCCAGATCCAGTTCTCCTAAACTCCTTCCCAGCCAGTCCCGCACAACCAGGAACGGATGCTGTGCAGCTGTCTTCCTCTGCCTTCAGCCCCTCCTGTTGCCTCTGGCTTCTAGGATGATGACACTGCATCAGGGATCACTTTCTGAAGTTCCCTCTGGTCTGAATGAATCCCCCTAGTGCAGGGCTCTGCTGCCTGCCTGAAGTATCATCACCCTGCACCGCTTGGATCCAGTCCCCTCCGAGTCTCTGGCTTCTTTTCCAGCTCGAGCACTGTCCGTCAGCCGGGCAGTCAGGCAGTTGTGCCTAGGCAAGATCAAATTGCACGCCCCCTTCCAAAGCCCTCATTCTCTCAGCCTATGCTCTTGGCGCCCTTAGCCGGCACCCTAGGCGCGCTAGTCTAATGGAGCACGCCCTGCGTCAGCTAACAACCATTAACCCCAACTCCCTGCCATTCACTTTCAACTGTGGCTGGCTGGGGAATGCTGGTTGTAGCAGGATTTTTATCTGTCTAAACATGCATAGGATCACACTTTGACCGACTGTAACAGACCTCTCCCTGACCTTTTAAAAATCTCCTGGCCAATCATGTACCTTATGGAACTTCTGGCTGCCAATCATCTTTGCTGGCCCACCTGACCAATGGAAACAAAGGTAACATCTCTCCCTAGATGTTTTAAACATCCTGAAGCCTCCCTTCATCAGCCACAGCCACCGTAACCAAAGCAACCACAACCATTTAAAGCTCCATACAAATGATCAAAGGTAGACCTCTGGCCTAGCCAGGTACCTTACAGAGGTCACACACACAAAATATTTTAGAGATAACAGAACATAAACAAACAGGTGAAAATGCAGTGTTTCCCCCACAAGATGTATGAGGTTGGGTGTCATGGTTATACTGATGACACAAAGACGGACCTCTCTTTTTTTGTCCTGCAGTCTTGGCGTTTCCTCAGATTGGATCTAAACTTTTAGCCCAGTAAGGTGGTCAAATTCCGGACTGGGCCACTTTAGACAGTGGGTGGGTGGTGGACATACTTCTGAATGATCTGTCATGTAAAAACAACAACACTAGGTAGTAAAATAGCACATTTGGGAGAATGGCTTAGTGTAGTCTTCTCCCTGATGTAATAGTTTACTACATGCAAGGGGTTTTTAGGCAGGGAAACATTTAAAAATATGTCCCTTACCTGTAATCTAAAGTAGCAGAACTCCAAACAAACTAACAAAAAACAAATGACTACCATTAGCACACTTAGTTCATGCATTTTAAATTTTTAAACAATTAAAATAATTTTTTTTAAATCATACATTTTAATTTTTTAAAAATCTATAAAATTTATAAGCTGATGGGCTACTGGTGGTCATTTGTTTTGAGGGGGTTGGGGTTTTTTTTTTTAGAGTGCTGTACCATGTGCATTGCATCGTCTACATATCGGTTGAATAAAGCAGCAGAGTCCAGAATTATACCATCTCATTCTGTGTAATGTGTATTTTGGCTCTCCAGATCTGGCCAAGGTGTGAAAATGAATGCAGATGAGCTGATTGTGGCTGAATTCAGACAAAACTGAAATAATCATGATCCGCACGAGACCAGTGGTATAGCGGTAAATTTGAAGCACACATGCTCATTGTGACAGTCCCCACAGTCAAGTCTCCAGGGAGTATCAGAAAATTCAGGCAGCTGTACTGATCCATTTCAACAAACCCCTTCTTCTAGCAGTTTTCATCACCACCAGGAGAAAGTCTTTTGGAAAGCTCAATTGCCCATTCAGGAGCAAGCCACTACGAAATACTTTGTGTTACAACAGGGAATTGTTACTGGGAAAATTCATTCCGCACAGCTACTGTGGGGATTGCAGCTAAGCTCAGAGGGAGCTCTGGGGGGGGGGGGGGAGAGGAGATGACATCATTGTTATCATCATCTCTAATAAAAAATGTTCTGGCGCTGCATCTCTGCGAGCCCTGACTCCACTGCAGCACTGCATGTGCCCTGAGAAGAATAGGAGTTGTTATTGTAACTGGGGCTCAACCTCACCTGTTCACTCGAGAGATGGCAAACTTACCCCAAGTGAATTCATTATTTTCTCAGAAAGTAATGAATTCGTCTGTGTAATCCTACTCAGATGAGAGTTCTCCTTTAATTCAAGATCTTGTTCTGTGTATACAAGTTTTTGCGCATGCGCAATATCAAAGTGCATGTTGGGAGCTATAGTTTGGAATTCTGTAATGCGCCATTACATCGTGTATCACCACATTATGAACCCCTTTCTGATTGGTTGTTTTCATGTGGCCTGCCTGCTAATCAAGTCTAACTCTTGTTTATTGGAAGGGAAAGTGGTGGGGTTTTGCCAGCTCACCCTTACTGATGCTGGGCCCTCCATAAGTTTATTAACATTG
The DNA here is from genome assembly GCA_021292165.1 of Shinisaurus crocodilurus. Taxonomy (NCBI): domain Eukaryota; kingdom Metazoa; phylum Chordata; class Lepidosauria; order Squamata; family Shinisauridae; genus Shinisaurus; species Shinisaurus crocodilurus. The sequence goes on along the minus strand of CM037876.1, from coordinate 287,915,446 downwards.
TCCCCTCCCAGGAACACATTTTATTCTGGAAAGTTTAATTAATGTCTGAGTAAGCACAAACTATATCTACGAAAGCGCTGTACTCCACCATGCCAGCGAACTGCACCAGCCTGCACCAAACCACAGAGATCTCCTCCTACTTGTATTCCCTTTCCAGTATCCCTCTCACAGATATATCCCAGGACCACCTACCAGCACCCACTAAAGTACACTTTTACTAACCAAAACAGAAAAAAACACCTCATTTCACTAAAGGGTTAAAGTGACATCATCCCATTTCCTAAAGAAAGGAAAGGATTAAAGCAACCAACTCAGTGCATGCACAGAAATGGCATAGTTCAGATGCAGACTGTGCATGGACCAAAGCTTGCAATCGATTCCAAAATTAATAACAAATTCATAAGACAGCAGTCCAGGCTGGTACAAAGGTGAGCATGGGTCTCAACCAATGAGTTGACTAATTATGAAATTTGGCAGCATCACTAGTTCACTCAGCTACATAGATTTTTAAGTGCTCCGAGATTTGTTGCTGTGACTAGAAGCACAGGCTGAAGTAACCTCTGGTGGAGAACCATGGCCAATCAGCAGAGACAACATAGGGCTAGATAGGCCAATGATTTGTCTCAGTTTAAGACAGCAGTACCAGCTCCATGTTTTTGAGGGCCCTTGCGCAAGACACTCTCAATGGGCCCCCTCCCTCAGCGAATCCACCTTCTCACCACCCTTGTCACTGGCTCTTCTTGCTCCTCCTCCTCTTCCTTATCATTGCTACCATCAAAAAAACCAAAGTGCTTCATCAGCAAGTGCAAGCTAACCCTTTGGTGATGCCATCTATCCAGCTTGGCGGGACAATACTGGAAAATGTCGATCATTTTCTCTATCTTGGCAGCTATCTTTCTGTTACAGCTAACATCGACAGTGAAATCCAGCATCGTCTGAGCTCCGCAAGTGCCGCATTTTCTCGAATGAAACATAGAGTGTTCGAGGATCGGGATATTTGTAAGAAGACCAAAACACTGGTTTACGAAGCCATTGTATTACCAACTTTATTGTATGCCTGCGAAACATGGACTATCTATAAACGTCACTTCCACCTCCTTGAAAGGTTTCATCAACGTTGCCTCCGGAAAATCCTGCAAATTACTTGGGAAGACAGGCGAACAAATGTCAGTGTACTGGAAGAAGCAAAGACTACTAGCATTGAAAAAATGATCCTTCAACGCCAACTTCAGTGGACCGGTCATGTTGTTCGAATGCCTGACTGCCGCCTCCCAAAGCAGCTACTCTACTCCCAACTCAAGGATGGAAAGCGGAATATCGGTGGTCAATATAAGTTTAAAGATGTTCATAAGGCAAATCTAAAAAAATGCAATATAAACATCGAAAACTGGGAAGCTCTGGCCCATGAACGATCTAAATGGAGGTTGGCCTTTCACAAAGGTTCCATGGACTTTGAAGAAGCCCGAGTGCAAGGTGAAAGGGAGAAACGTGCTAAGCGAAAAGCACGTCAAATGAATCCTTTACAGGACCATCTTCTATCTGGTAACCTGTGTCCTCACTGTGGGAAGCTGTGTGGATCTAGAATTGGCCTCCACAGTCACTTACGGACCCATCGCTAGAGTCTACACAATCTTCTTTAGAATTTCCTCCTTTTATCCAGGAAGACAATCTTACTCGGTCACGAGTGATCACCTGATGATGCTTGCTTGGCCAGCAAACGAGAAGGAGGTAGCATCTACTGCTCATCCTTTTCACCATCACTTTTATCTGGGCCAGAATGAGAGGCAGATGAAGAAGCAGGCTGCAATGGTGAAGAGGAGAAGCAAGTTCAGGGACATCCTGTCCATGTGCCTGAGATGTGGCCCTCAGCAGGAGCCCAATCATGTCGACCCTTAAGGTTGGCCCCGTAAGGCAGCTTCATACATTCTGGATGTGACACCCCCCCCTCTCCCCAAAGAGCTCTGCCTTTAGCGATTTAACTGTTAACCACCTTTAGAAATACTGTGGAACAAGTTGATACCTGTATCTGAAAAGCATTTATTTGCTAAACCCTTAATCCTGCCTGCACTGATTGGTTAGCTTTGTTTGTTTTTATTTACTTAATTAGCACTCTTTGGATTAGTTGAAAAATGCTTAGGGCTTGGAATATTTGCCTAAGTTTAAGAGCGTTCATGCTAAGATGCTACTTACCAAGAGATGTCTTCAGAAGGGATGTTCAAGAAAAGAGGACAGGATTACAAGAGGCAACATGTAATTCTGAATCCAAGATATATGAAAATGCACCGGTGATTTAAGGCAGCTGCATACATTTAAAAAGCATTACTCTAATGTATACACAATAGGCTAATGGAAGCTTTTACCAAATAAATAAGTTTTTTTAAAAAACAACAACAACGATTTATCTACTTTTAGGCACAACGATATAGACCCTCTGTCGAGGGACTCATAAATGTGAATTTACTTCCAGATTACAAAGCTATTCGATTATCTGGGAATGAGTCATTCATTCAAAAGTGCCTGTGCAATGTGATGTGTTAACCATCAGGAAATTTTACACCAATTGGAATTATAAACACCAGAGGCTCTTCTCTTTCATTCGATCCCAGCCAACGCAGTCCATTTGCTAAACCTCCAGGTGATATTTATGCAGTTTGGGCAAGCTGATTTTTAAAGCATTTTCCCTTTATATTGGTAAAGGGAATTTCTTTTCTTTTTCCAATGGCATGCTCCACACCAGTGGTTAGCAATCGGTGTTCAAGGAGAACATCAGTAACGGCAGACAAGCTTCCTTGAAAGAGGGCTTGGGGCAAGCAGCAAGTGGAGTTGTCCTTAGGTTTGCACATCTCAGAACTATCTGTACGTATTACAGGGCTGGCTTACCTGGACAGCTGCCAGGGCCCATGCTCCTTGGCTGGGCCCACTGGCACTGACTCCTTTGAGCTCTCCTGCCTGCCTGTTTCTCCAGTTGCAGTCAAAGGGTGTTCACTTAATCACTGCCAAAAAAAGAGGAGAAAAGGGGACACAGGTTTGTATAACATTTGCATATGCTGATTTATATGTACATTATTTATTTATTTATTTATTTATAGCATTTTTATCCCGCCCTTCAGCCAAAAAGGCTCCAAAGGCGGCTTACAAAGATATTTCTTAAGACAATTCCTGTCCGCAGGCTTACAATCTAAAAACATGACACAAGTGGAAAGGTGATTGGGAGGGAGGAGGAAAAAAGCAAATCCAGGCTTTAGATTCTTAGCTGCAAAGTTCAGCAGGTCATGGACACAGTGGAAGGAATGCTGCCTCCTCTCCCTCTGATGGCCTCATACAGATCCAGGCAAGATGCAGCAGTGCCTGATGGCTGCTTCTTCTCCCTCTGATGGTCTCAGCAGTGACAGCTGATAGCAGGAGGGAGACGGCTTTCAGCTGGAGCTGTATCCAGGCACGATGGAGCAGTACTTCACTGCTGCTTCCTCTCCCTCTGATAGACTCAGCAGCAGCTGCTAATTTCTAGATGCAAATTTAGAAATAATTACTATACTTTCAATAGAAATACAACGCATATCACCTTAATGGGGACGATTGTGACCAGGTGACCTGTGTGCCTGTTTGGTCTGCTGTCCAGGTGCTGGCACTTGATGGACAACTTCAAGGCCTCTGCTGTCAGGCTCCCAGCAAACCCAAGCCCAGAAGAGATCTCTTTGGAGGAGGAGGAGGAGGATTGGGGTTCCTCAGCAACCCCCAATCCCATAGAAGACATGGGGCAACCTGAGGAGTCGCATTGCAGGGATGCCTTGCCTGAGGTCCCGAAGATTCTTGTTAACCCCATCCCAAGTCCTGCTGTGGTTCCTGACGCTCCTCCTTCATCCCACAGCTCTCCAGAGCTTCTTCAAATAGAGGACTGTTCTCCGTAAAGTAGAATACCTGACCACCCTAAGCCGCAGGCTTGTGAGAAGTTGAACATGGTGGCTGGCTTCCCAAATTCAAGTAAGCCTGGTGGCTGCGGAGGACCCATTAATGGGGGAGGTGGCACCAAAGGCCAGTCAACCACCTTGTTGGAGGCTTCTTCAGATCCTTAGCCCCTTACATGCAGAGGTTCAGTTTGCTTCTCAATTTGAACTTCAAAGCCTTCAGTCTTCTGGTGCATCTGAAGGACTACCTTCTGTCATATAAACATGCTGATTATTCTCAACAGAGCCTGGTTCTGGATGCTCTTCACCTCCTGAGGTGAGCTGACAGTCTACTAGTAATAGGGCCTCATCAGTGGTGGGACTTCATCTTTCAAATTTCCTCCCCTTTTTGGTTTGCCAGGTGACAGATCTGATGACATTTAGGCTCTGAGTAAAACACATATTTGTTTTCCAGGGCTTTTACTGGCCATTGATAGTTTGGTTGTTGCTTTAACTGCCACGGTGAGACTGTTGTGTTTTCTAAATTGGTTTTTTCTTGGTTTTATGATCATTGTAAGTTAAATGTTTTAACCACTCATGGTAGCACTATGGCAGGGGTGAGCAGAAGGGCGATCTAAATCTACCAGTAGATTTCTGGTTGATCTGAAGTAGATTGGCAATGATTCCTGACTCCCTATCATTTAACAACAGTAGCAACAAAATGACCCCCACTCTCCCAAATAATACTGCTGAAGTGAAGAAAACTTGGGATAACCAAGAAGGGCTGAGATCCATTCAATTCTCATACTCAAATCAAATTCCTGAGTTCAGAATTCTTTAATTCCTAGGGTCAAACTACACACTGGGTGGGTTCGGATGACACATTAACCCACACTGCGGCACAAGCCGAGGCCCCACAATGTGCCTGATCATTTGTTGGGCACATTGTGGGTTGATGGCCCCCTCCCCCCTGGTCCTCCTGCAGGCTCCCCTCCCCCCCGAGCCCTTTTGGGCTCGCAGCAGCTTCCCCCCCTTCTGTTTAAACCATTCCCCCCCTCCCCGCTGGGGCACCTTGGAAGAACTGCTCATGGTTGCCAAAACACTTACTTGTTAGTAAAAAACAAAGAGAGGGTCAGCTGCACACTGCGTATTTAACAGAGCATGTAGTTTGACCCTATGTCTTTTGCACCAGGCTCTGGATTGCAGATGTCGGGGTTCTAGTAATAAAACAGAACGGTTCCCACAGGTCTGAAGTTGGCCCACCACTGCATTCTATGGTATTCCTTTCCTTATGTAATGAGTCTGTGGAGTCTTGGGATTTCATTTCCCAACAGCCCCTGCTGTGACCTTTGTCTCTGACCAGAGGAGGAGAGTTGCCTTCCTGTGAGGGATGAGAGAAAGATACAGATACACAGAGAAGAGAGGACTATAGGGGAAAGAAATAGGAGTATCGTGTATGCATGTAACTACATCAGTGGAGGGAGTGGGCAAAGGGAGAAGGCCAAAGTGTTTTTCCATACTGCATAATTTGTATGCAATCTGGAACCTTGCCTGCATAATCCTGCTTTCGCCCATCTGACCCTCCACCTGTTCCAGAGAAGTGCCTCTTTTTGAAATGCTTTAAAAAGTCTTGTTGTGCCAATTGCTGCCTTCATCTATCCCCACCTCATGGTGCCACCAGAAGCAAGTTGCTTCACCCTGGTCCATGGCAGGGGCGGCTGGACCATCTGTTGTGTGGGATGAAATGCAGTGTATGCAAGCAATAGCCACTGGTGTTGCATGCCAACTTCTGTAAGCAGACTTCATAGGGATGTGCGCGGAGCTCAATTGGGGGGTGGAAGTCCAGCGAACTCGCCGGGCTTGACCCCCCTGAGCTACGCTCACCCTACCTTTTCCCTGGCTCGACTCCCCAGCTCAACTCCTCGACTCGCAAGCTGAGCTGGGGAAAGCGACTTCCGGGTTCCGGAGCCTAGGTTGTTTATGTAGAAAATGACCTAATTTATGCAAATTATGGCCAAGTTTGCACAAATTAGGCCATTTTCTATGTAAACAACGTAGAGCCGAGGGACCCAGAAGTCCGGCGAGCACCTCAGCTGGCGCTCGTGCTTGGCTCGGCTCGCACAGCAGGAGCACTAGGCTCACGCGCTGTGAGTCGAGTGCCAGGCAGGTTGCCATCCCTATAATAAAAGAAGAGCCATGCTGGATCAGACCAAGGGTCCATCTAGTCCTGCATTCTGTTCACACAGTGTCCAACCAGCTGCCCATGAGAAACCCACCAGCAAGACATGAGTGCAACAGCACCTTCCCACCCATGTTCCCCAGCAACTGGAGTACATAAGCATACTGCCTCTGATACTGGAGGAAGCATATCAGGACTAGTAGCCATTGCTAGCCTTCTTCTACATGCATTTGTCCAATCCCCTTTGAAAGCTGTCCAAATTGGTGGCCATCACTACATCTTGTGGAAGTGAATTCCATAGTTTAACTATGCGCCGTGTGAAGGCCTTCCTTTTATCTGTCCTGAATCTCCCACCAATCAGCTTCATTGGATGACCCATGTTTGGGCATCTGGTCAGGCTACATACAGAGCAAGGGGCTGGAGGACGGAAAATTGCTATCTGAAGCGAAAGCTTCACAGGAGGCCTGGGCATGTCAGGAGCATACACACAAAACAAAACAGAGGAAGTTCACATGTGTCTGAAGAAAATACTTATTCTGCCCAACACATTCGGGAAAAAATATTTTCCCTTCTTCAGGGGCTGCTTATCTATCTTCAGATGTATCAAAAAAGACTCCTTCCAATGTCTCTTCTGTGTTAAAATGTTATCATCATCATCATCATCATCATCATCATCATCATCATCATCATCATCATCATCATCAGGCGATCACTCGTGACCGAGTAAGATTGTCTTCCAGGATAAAAATTTACAAAAAGGAGATTTTAAAAGGAGGAAATTCTAAAGAAAATTGTGTAGACTCTAGCGATGGGTCCGTAAGTGACTGTGGAGGCCAATTCTAGATCCACACAGCTTCCCACAGTGAGGACACAGGTTACCAGATGGAAGATGGTCCTGTAAAGGATTCATTTGACATGCTTTTTGCTTAGCACGTTTCTCCCTTTCACCTTGCACTCGGGCTTCTTCAGAGTCCATGGAACCTTTGTGAAAGGCCAACTTCCAGTTAGATCGTTCATGGGCCAGAGCTTCCCAGTTTTCGATGTTTATATTGCATTTTTTTAGATTAGCCTTATGAACATCTTTAAACCTCTTATATTGACAACCGATATTCCACTTTCCATCCTTGAGTTGGGAATAAAGTAACTGCTTTGGGCATTCGAACAACATGACCGGTCCACTGAAGTTGGCGTTGAAGGATCATTTTTTCAATGCTAGTAGTCTTTGCTTCTTCCAGTACACTTTACACCATGAGAGCTGTTGTTGTCCAAACCCGTTGCCATCATGTTGTCATGGAGAAGTTGCAAGATATTCACAAATTTGTGAATATCTTTGGATGAAATGTTCTATATGAAGAAAGATAGGCGGCCCCTGAAGAAGGAAAAACATTCTGAAATGCCTTGGACAAAATAAATATTTTCTTCAGGCACCTGAGAACTCTGTCTCTTTTGTTTCGTGACACACAAGTGCCTTGCCCTCTTGTTGTTTCTAGGATCATAAACACAACTAAGCAGCACAGGACTGTTACTTTAGCCATAGTCAGGTTCTGCATCAGATAAATGACTGTGTTGCATGGGAGGGTGCTTCCCTGGGTTTATGGCACCACGCAGCGCCAACCCAAGACATTTTGCTGCCTGAAACGGAGCCCAAAGGGCGCCCCTCTCCCAACCCCAGTTAGGGTCTTGCTGTACCAGTTTTAACCAGCAGTTCCTGCCTTCATCTGTCCCCCACCCCTCATGGTGCCATCCAAAGTAGGTCGCTTCTGGTGCTGCTTAAACATACAAAGGGGATCCAGTCCACAGCAGGGGTGGAGGCATCACTTCCACTTTCTCCTCCAGATGCAAAAACATCTAAAGACTTGACTGGCTCCTGATAATAGTTAATAATAAACCTAGTGGTACACTACCAATGTTAGAAATATTGTAAAAAAACAAAACAAAACTGGCTATTTTTATGAGCCTTAGCTAGAAGGTTGGTTGCATGGCCAGCTGATAGAACTAGAGAATGAAGACTTAGAGGTGGTGGTGGTGAGATCTAATTTTCCTCTGTACATCTACCATACTACTACTAAAAAAAAAGGAGGAGGATTGAAGCCCATTGACTACTCCCCCCCCCCCCCCCGCAATCCAAGTTCTTCAATTTAAACTGGCTGTGGAATGGGCTTTACTTTCTCACAATCTGCTTTCCTATTTAACCCAATGATGAGCCTTCCAGCTCCTTTTGAGATAATTTAAACCTGAGCTTTAAGTGTAGTATAATTAAGCTGTTCTAAAGTCTCCCTAGAATTGTTCCTAATATACAATTTCTATTTTCCTGTGCTCAGTTTCTGATGTTCTTTCGACCATGTTAAGTTTTTTTCGGGGGGTAGGTAGCCTTTTATCTTTCATGCTGTGAGAGACTTTCCTTTTAAATGAGGGGAGGAGGAAGGGAGTAAAGATATATGAGGTTTTAGAGAGATGCACACTGACATTGCTTTGTGCTCCTGCTTGATGATGGAATAGTATATTACGGCTCTTGCTAGTGGACATTTACCTAATTCCCTAGTGCTGCAACTAATGCTGAAACCTGCCTTATGTAATCTAATGGAATTGTTCTGACAAGCAACTCCATAAATCCCAGATCACCTTTAATCTCAGTCTTTGTATTTCTTTAAAAGGTTAGTGTCCAGAATTTTTCTCTTTCCAACCTTCTGAATTTCTTTAATAATAACAACTACTTTTTCCAGTCTTGAAAGCTGAAACACATTTCCCTAATAAATATATCTTGTTCCCACCCCCACCCCCCATGTGTGGCCCCCAAGGCAGTGCTCTTGTAGCATTGGCTACAAATATGATTATTGTTGATAATGTATTATTAACAAATTAATAACATAACTGTATTTTTCATCACAAAAAGAGGTCTGAAACAATATAGAACTGCACTTTCAAATCATGTCTGATTATTTTACAATGGGGGTATTTCTTCCTGGAGTTTTTAAAAGGACTGGTTGTGTGTGTGTGTGTGTGTGTGTGTGTGTGTTTGGCATATGATTTGCATTTTAAAAAAGTTTGAATATTCACACACTTACTCTCAAATGCTGAAACCCACCATAAAATCCACTCCAATGGAAGCAAACTCAAATATCAAATTTTGATATGTGAATATTAAGATATTTAAAACATATGAAATGCAGATATCCACATGCATATTCAGAATTTGATACGTGAGACTTTTGCCACAAAATTGGAAACTGGAGGAGATGGAAGAGAACATCCCCACACTATCTATCTATATCTACTCCTACCTGTGGCCACAGGGCTATGGTGGTACCTCACCATATAAGCTGGTTTCAATTGCTTCCCCTACTTTCCCAGATCATGGTTGGGCATGGTTGGTGCTACTGAAGTGGCAGCATGAAGCAAGGTAAATGGAGACATCCAGCTGCCTCACCATTGGCTATGCTGGATTGGGCTAATGGGAGTTGTGGCCTTCCAAAGGTTTTGACCTACACATTGCCCACCCCTGCTTTAGGGACTGTCTTTCTCTTCTATGTTGATGGCTCATATCTTCCCCACCATCTGATTTACACTGGGTTCAGACAACACGATAACCCACACTCAACAGTTGAGTATGGGTTGAGTGTGGGTTGTGGTTGAAACAGTGGGTTGTTGTTGAAATGTGGGTTATCGTGTTGTCTGAACCCTGCCGAGATAACAAACTATGGTGAACAACCCACAGTTCACAACCCAACAACAAACCATGGGTTCTCTTCATGGATTGTTTGTGGTTAACAAGCCATGGCTTGTTAGCACAGCTGGGTCCAGACAACATGATAACCCATGTTTCAACAAAAACCCACAGTTCAACAACAACTCACACTCAACCTATACTCAGCCCTTGAATGTGGGTTATCATGTCATCTGAACCCAGTCAATCTATGTTTCAGTGAGTGAGTGCAATGTCCTTACTGAGCACAAGCCCCTACTGCATCAAGAAGTGCATATGCAAACAGGTGTTGTACACACAGTTCCTGGAGCTGTATTTTCACATCCAACACCTGAAACTTCATATGGAACTTGCCTTGTTGAATTGAATTTATTTGCTGTTTTAATTAGTTCTCTGCTTTTTTTAAATTAATTGCTGTGTTGTTGTTTTGGCTGCTGTTTCTGTGATGTGGAGGGATGTTTTTAATTGCTAAATATTTGATGGGAGCTGCCTAGAACTCTTTGGAGAAGAGGCAAGGTATTTATGCTTTAAAATAAACACATAAATCAGGGATGGGCAACATGTGTCCCCTGCTGCCCCACAATGCAGCTCCTGCCACACTGCTAAATTCTGGTCAACCCCCCCTCAAAATTATAAATAAATGTATTGTTTGTAGGGAAATGGTAGCTGCTACAGAGAGCCAGAAAGGTCCAATTTAGCTTTTTTGCGAGCTAAATTTGACCTTTTTAGTGCTCCATTGCTGCTACAGAGCACCAAATTTGGCTTGCAAGTAGGCTAAATGTGATCCTTTCGGTACTCTGTAGCAGATACAGATGCCATTTCCCTCCTAAAATGCCCCCCCCTGACCTCCCTAAGTTGCTCACCCATGACATAAATAAATAAATAAATAACCTGAGACCTTCTGCATGCAAAGCACGTGCAGTGTACTGAGTTATGAGCCCACTGTAAGGGGACTTTCAAAGGGATTATGGAGAAAAGCTGTATCCATGTCTACTTGTCATAATGGATATATACAGCCTCCAGGCTCAGGGGCACTATGCCACTAAATGCCAGTTGCTGGTGAGCAACAGGAGGACAGCCATTGCCACCTGTTTATCTAGATGCTGGACTAGATGGACTTTTGGTCTAACCAAGCAGGACTTTCCTTATGTTCCTATCAGTGCCCCAGTTCCAGGTATCTGAGGGCCCTTGGACAAGACAAGGGCCCTCAATGAGCCTTCCTTCTCACTACCATTGTCACCAGCTGCTCCTGCTCCTCAAAGTCTTTCTCATCACTGCTCCCACTTGCTTGCTTGACAGGCAGAGAGCCAGGGAGCAAGGAGGCAGAGGCATCTACTTCTCCTCCTTCTCACCACCACCATTGTTTCGGCCAGAGTGAGAGGCAGGCGAATAGGCAGGTTGCAATGGTGAAGAGGAGGAACAACTCCAGGGGGATCTTGTCAGTGAGCTGCTGCTGGGCGGTGGGCCCTCGGCAGCTGCCCAATCCTGCCTACCCTTGATGCCAGTCCTGGATTCTATCCATGGTGTTCTGATGGAAATTGTAATATTGCCTGCTTATCAACAAGGTAATCTAACCACTAGTTAGAGTGGGAAGAAAGGGTTAATTGAACAATCCTCAGGGTGTATGTTTTCTAATCCCTCCTCCCTACTTCCTGTCTCTCTGTGGCCCGCTCTCTCCCTCTCCTTCTCTTTCTCTCTACCTCTCTAACATGAGGGGCACATCCATATGAATAAATGGACGGTGAGTAAAACTAATAAATGTCTTTATTAGTTTTAAACCTTGTATGGACAATCCAGTTTCTTTTTAAGAGCCTTTTAGCAAGGGTTTAGCAATAACCAGGCGCAGGGCTGCCGCTGCCGCTAGGCAAACTAGGCGGTTGCCTAGGGTGCATGGCTGAAGAGGGCGCAGAAACGCTGCGCTCCTCTTCACTGCCGCCCCCCCCACCGCTGGGCCTCCCCCCCCGCTGCTGCCGTGCCGCCCCCCTGCCACCCCCGTGCTGCTGCCGCCGCACCGCCGCTGGGCTGCCGCCGCCGGGCCGCCGCTGGGCCTCCCCCCTGCCTCCGCCGCTGGGCCGCCCCCCCCTGCCGCCCACCACCGCCGCTGCTGGGCCGCCCCCCACTGCCGCCCCCCCCGACCCCCCCCGCCACCTACCTTCTCCACGCCGCTTCCGGAGCCCCGCCTGCGTTGTTAAACAGCCCTGTTGCCCTGGTTTCCCTGGCCAAAAACAGAGCGTGGGGGTCCCATCGCGTCACTTCCTCCTCCTCGGAGGCGGCGACCAGGGCGGGGGGAAGGTAGGTGGCGGCGGGGTGGTGGTGGTTTGCAGAGCAGGGCTGCTTTGCTCTGGAGCCCCCCCCCCCCACGGCACGAGAGGGGGGCGCTAAATATAATTTTGTCTAGGGCGCCAAACTGCCCTGCACCGGTCCTGACCAGGCGGTGCATAAGGGAGAAAACTCCGCTTACGGCCTAACCAGTATAGCACCGACTCCTTCCCATATCCTCCAACATGTTGAACACCTGTTCGGGGAATATAGGTGGTATTTGGGGGAGGGTGCTAGGCCTGTCCATCTCTTAACTTGTTTCTCCCTGGGGAAAAAAAAATCCCTGCTAAAAAATGCATTTTTCTGAACACGTTCTGTTAAGACCAAATCTAAACATGTTCAAGGGATTGGAAATGAGTATTATTTACCATGTAAATCAAGGCATTCCCCCCCCACTTTTTAATCTGATGCACACGCCAGGAATCTGACATAGGATTTGAACCACAACATTGGAAAATTAAGGAAATGTAAAGGCCTATTCTCTTTGTCATCATACTTCCCTTTGCGAGGATATGCTCTTTTGTTATTAAGCAGACCCAATCAAAACAAAAGGGATACTGTTTCTTTTATGAGTAATGCACTAACCTACCCCCAAAAAGGAAGGGGGAGGGAGAAAGTTCATGCAGGACGTATGAATTCGGACAGCATAAGATTTATTACAATGGCTGCAGAAATTATTCCTCCTTAACAGCACTTAAATTGTCTAATTATTCCCAGCTGTTTTCAATTTGTTTCAGGTTGTTAATTAGGGGTTAGGGTCCTCTTGCTCTTATTCGGTGGACTAACTGAGCAATAAGTGAAGAATTGCTTCATGTCAAAGCCGCAACAACAATCCTCTGAAAATTTCTGGAGGAAAAATTGATATTCACATACTTACCCATCTCCCATCCACTGGGCTTAGAGATTGGTTCCAAAGCTCACCACTTCCTATTCTTTGGGATAATTAATTGCACCCACCAAGGACTGAACAAAAGAAGGAAAGTGATGTTTGTTCTTTGGAGGGGGGTTAAGGAAGAGTATTGGGTAAACAGATTAACTTGGGACCTAACACCTGATAATCTTAATTAAACCCTGGATGGGGAACGTTAGGGCGTCTTTGTTACGGTTTAGCATAACTACAGCACACTATGGGACTGAAGATTTCTTCCTAAAGCCAATAGGCAGGCATGTTCGGATTCAGGGGAAGCTTGGGAATGTACAGATTTCTCTAAAAATGTTGCAGAGCATCTGAAGAGCAAACTTGCAATGGGGAAATTACTCTTGGTAAGGGATGTTGCTGTTCTGTGTGTGAATGTAACACGTTAGCATGTGTCATGAATAAGGAAGTGGAACAAGTTGTGTTGTTTCTTCATTGGTTAGCTGCATCCTTCCAAGGGAATATCTCAGAGGCTCCACCTGACAACATAATGAAATTACCATAAGAACATAAGAGCCATGCTGGACCAGACCAAGGGTCTGTCTAGTCCAACATTCTGTTCACAGTGGCCAACCAGCTACCCACAGGAAACCCACAAGCAGGACATGAGTGCAACAGCACCCTCCCACTCATGTTCCCCAGCAACTGGTGTACATAGGTGCCTCTGATACTGGAGGTAGCATATAGCCTTCAGGACCAGTAGCCATTGGTAGCTTATCCTCCATGAATTTGTCCAGTCCTCTTTTAAAGCCCACCAAATTGGTGGCCATCACTACATCTTGTGGAAGTGAATTCCATAGTTTAACTATATGCTGTGTGAAGAAGTGCTTCCTTTGATCTGAATCTCCCACCAATCAGCTTCATGGGATGACCCTGGGTTCTAGTATTATGAGAGAGGACGCAACATGGAGGACGCAAATCCGGGCTGGCTTGCAGGCAGAGATCTTCTACAATGAAATCAGTCTGCCTATATGCATCTTGCATATATGTGAATGAACTGTAAGTAAAAAGTAATAAATGTTTTTATTAGTTTTAAACATTGTATGGACATTCCATTCCTTTTAATAGCCTTAAGAGACAACAGTTTAGCAACTCATGTGGTGAAACCAGTTTCAATAAAGCAGACTGTGCTTAAAGAAGAAACTCTGCTTTGTCTTAATCAGTATAGGACTGACTCCTTTTAACCATATCCTCCAACAATTTCATGTGTCCCTCAGCTTAATTTCAAAAGGTCTTTGCATGTGATCAGGGCAGATCTCGGGCAAGAGGGATCTGTCCCTTCCCTGGTGGTCCAGTGGGTGAGAAGGAAGAGGGAAAGAGAGAAGGGGGTGGCAGAAAGAGAAGTGGTGGTGGGGTAGGAAATATATAAAATGATTCAAAAAACTGAAGTGCAAAAAGATAATCTTAAAATGGTATGGGATATGGAATTTGAGGAGGAGATTTTGAATGGGGGGTGGAAAAATATATGGGGCAGACTGTATATTAAGAAATATGTCAGTAAGGATAAAAGAATTTTTTATAAAACCATTTGGAGATGGTATCTGACTCCAGTAAGATTAAATAAAATAGACAGTAATTGTTCTTCATTGTGTTGGAGAGGATGCCATTGTCAGGAGCTTGGTACTTATGCTCATATGCGGTGGAGTTGTAAAAGCGTATTGGATTTTTGGAACAAAATTTTTGTAGAAATTTCAGAAATTATTGGTATTAATTTGGAGGTCTGTCCAAAATTAGCGTTGTTATCAATAACGGATAATCTTTTGTGCTCTCAAGAGATAAAGGAATTAATTGTAAGTTTGCTAATTGCGGGGAGATTATTGATAGCAAGGAAATGGAAAGTTCAACATCAGTATTTAATTATAGATTGGTATAAAGAGGTGTGGGATATTGCTTTAAATGATAAATTAACATGTAGTATTAAATGTAAAAAGGGACAATTAAAGAAAAATAATTTTAAGGATATATGGGGACCATTTCAAGATTATGTTTTAGTAAAGGGAAAAGGGAGTAAGCCATGTTAAGATATGATGTATTTTTGGAAAATTGATTAATAATGGATTATGTGGATAGAATTATTTTTTGGCCCCGTGGTGATGGGTGCACTTTAGAGTTATATGGATCTGTGGGTTTATTTTCTTTTTGTATGTGTGTTTATTTGAAATAAAAAAAATTATTAACAAAAAAAAGAATGAAAGAGAAGTGGGATGACCCACTCTTTTTTGGATCTGGCCCTGCCCACTGCTGGCTTTGGTCCTATGCACCACTGACATGTGGAACCCTGACAGATTACCTATGAGGGAATGTGGCCCTTGACAAAACAAAAAGGTCCGTCCCCCCCCGACATGTGGGCTGTGGGAAAGCTGCATATTGCCAGAAGCAATAGGATTTTTTTTTAATGATTTAATATCCATTCAGTCAGATACTCTGCATAAAAACATTAGTGTCCCAGTCTAAAAATCTAGACCATGCTGTGACAATCTCTCTTAATATGGCACTGGCGTACGTTTGGCTAGAAGTCTGTTTTGACACGGGAAATGGGCACCGGCGACTTTGAATTAGATGACTTCATGGTGCAGTGCTGGTTGACTCCAGTTTAGGGTGCTTATGATTACAGCTTGAAAACCATCCAGTAAATCCAAACCATTTTGGAGAGCCTTCAGATAAAAACTTAGACCAATATAACTTTTATGGTTGTATGAATCATCCTACTGTTTTTGCTAAGTCTTAACTTAGTTTACTTTGCAAAGGTTCACTGTGACACCAATCGGAAAGAAATATCCATAAAGGGGTAACAGCTGGTGATCTGGAGTAAAAAAAAATCTGCTAATATTTGTTTTCCTTCAATAAAGATCAAGATAATTCTTCTGGAAGGAAAGTCAAAAACTGTAGAAAGAATTTTTAATACTTTCTAAGAAATGTCTGAGAAATTTATGATTGCATAAGGAGTAGCAAGTGATACTCTGTTAAGGGAACATTTTACCAAAATAGATCTATCAGGTTTAAACAACAAACGTTAGTTAACTACTTTACTTCTGATGAAACAATTAACTAGGAGATTAGCAGAGCAATCCTATGGCCCCTAGACATTGTCTAGAGGGCCATAGGACTTTTTGAAGTCCCAGCTCTGAGGTTGGGGGAAAAAACTCTGACCTCGGAGCTGGAGCTCTGCGCTCTGAGTGCCCTTCCCCCTGGAGATGGTGCAGAAAGAAGCTCATTGGCTGCATTTCTGAGGTCGTAAGAGTGACCTCGGAGATGGGGTTTAGAACTTTAGAACATTCTCATAAAAACACCCCTCCCCCAACACACACATACACACTGTGACAGGGACATGCAGCCATATGAAGCTAACCAAGGAAAAGGAACGCTCCATTTCCTGTGGTTACGTCATTGTTTTACTACATGGTGCTAGTCTTTCATCAGAACAAGTAACTATGGAAAAATGTCAAGAAAACACTCGAAACACATTTGAAAGTCAAATGCTGGGAATGGTAGTGCATGGACCGGACTGACATGCCAGGGGCTGTGCAGCTGGGATTCAGCTTTCAGCCTCAAATAGGTTTAGAAACTCTCAAATTTAAACACACTGACAGGGTTCAGACAACACAGTAGCCCACACTGAAGGGTGTCCTCTAGACGTTTGGTCTACAACTCCCATTATCACTGGCTATGTTGGCTGGGGCTGATGGGAAATGTAGTCCAAAACATCGAAATCATTATGTACATTCTTTAAACTGATTTATTCAGAACCCCTTTACAAACATTCTCCCCCATTAAATAATATATCTGATTGTTCATGGTAACAGATATTGAGCCATTCAGGAAATTTAAAAATCAGAAACAGAATTTCTGACTGATACGAAATAAATGGAGAATCCAAGGGTTTAAAAACAGCCACACTGTAATGCACATTAGTTCTATGGAGGGAGGAACTACAGAAGGGGAATAATAGCAATTCTATGCCCCACCTTCCTCCACTGTTTGTACGTACATAAATATAATAATAAAAGTATAAATAAGAAAAAAATACAATCAAACATGGGTTTGGCAACCACATGTTTGCTATGTAAGAGGATTGGGGTACTGATGCACCTGTGGCTGTGTACTTTGTTCAACTGTTGTGAAGAGCCGTAGCTCAGTGGTGGAGCACATGCAATGCATACAAAAGGTTCCCGGTAGTTGGCATCTCCAGGTAGGGCTTGGAAAGAAACCCTGAAGAGCCACTGCCAGTCAGTAGAGAAGAGCCTTCCCCAACCTGGTGCCTTCCAGATGTTTTGGACTTCAATTCTCATCAGCCCCAGCCAGTATGGTCAATAGTCAAGAATGCTGGGAGTTGTAGTCTAGCACATCTGGAGGACATCAGGCTGGGGAAAGCTGGTGTAGACAGTACTGCGCTAGACTTCCCAGTGGTCTGACTGGCAGCTTTGACATAAATGACTTCACATTTCACCATTCCCATTTTATATGAGGCCACCTCTCCTTAGATCTTTAATGCATTGCTTCTCGTTTGCAAACAGGAGGGAGGGAGGGAGGGAGAGAGAGAGAGAGAGAGAGAGAGAGAGAGAGAATTTCCTTCCCCCCCCTAACCCAACCAAACCCAACCCAACCCAACCCATTGCAGTGAAAAAAACCTGAAGATCAATGGAAGATCTCTTCTACACTTATGCATTAACCACTTCGTGGCAAAGTTTGACTCCCTAATTACAGAGTAGAAGAAAAACTGACCTGAGGGGAAACTACTGATGTTTGGCCATGCTTGCTCCTCCACAAGCTTTGTTCCGTCACTGTGGATTTGAAAATATGAGCAGAAGGCAAGATGCTATCAGACTAAGTAAAGCAGGATGCAAGCAATGAAGAAAGCAATGAATTGGGCTGTTTGATTATGTTAGTGCAGAAGCACATTTCTCCTCCTTAACCTGTTGGCTTCATTTAGAGAGGCCAGTAGATTGACAACAGGTCTTCAGAATTGTATTTAATGAAAGAGTAAATGCATAAGCTATATAACGATGCTATTATAAAAGCAGAAGAAATTCTGAGCTAGCCTCCTCTTGGCTGTTCAAGGGTCTTGTTTACACCATCAGGAATCATCAATGTGATTATCTCAGATTGACTTATTAATTTAATTTAAAAATATCTAAATATTGCTTTCCTAGTATATTAAAATGTAACAATTCAATTAAAACAAATCCTGTTGTAAAAGCAGCTGAAAAATATATAAAACCAGAGGAAGCACAACAGAGGCTCACCTGGCACCAACATTGTGGTGTTTTTGGTGTCCGGTGAAGACCTTTTTATTTTGCCAGGATTTTTAGTCCGTCAAGTTTTGTTTTGGGCAGGGCAATCCTATGAGGCTGCCTGCAATCTTCCGTCCGAACTTGGAGGATTATGGGCATCCTATGGAGGACGAGAGGAGCTCTCTCGTACTGCTAAACACTTAGATGGTCGATTTCGGCTGTCTAAGTGTTTGCCTTGGAGCACAAGGAGGGTAGACTGGGACACCTCCAGGATACTGCACATGCTGGCGGAGCCTGTCTCCTTCCCTCCCTGCCCACAAAACTCCATTTCTGAGGTCAATCTTGTGAACTCAGAGCCGCAGCCGGCGTGGTTCTTTCTGCGCCGGCTGCAAGGGCAGAGGTAGGGCACTCCAAGCTCAGCGTCCCAGCTCCAACCTTGGACCGTGTTTCTGAGGTTGGAGCTGAGACTCTGAATTATCCTATGGCTGTCTAGGCTCTGTCTAGCAGCCATAGGATTGTGCCCGCAATGTGTTATTGTGTGGTTTTTAGATCTTTATGCTTCTGCTGGCTTTTATTCCAGTGTTTGTTTTGCTTTGGTTTTAGTCTGTTTTAAACATTTAAAGGTTTTATATTATGTTTTATCATACTGTATTTTAGGGTTTTCGTTTTCTGTGAACTGTTGAGAGAGAGTTTCGGCTATTGGATGGTATCAAAATGTATTTGATTGATTAATTAAAAAGCCATAAAGCAAACAGTGTGGCTGGCTGCTAAGGGCACTTCCCAATAGTAGCCTGGTCCAGCAACAGAAACCTGGCAGGAAGTTTCTCAGAAGAAGAGGCACCTGCGGCTGTCCTTCATGGAGTATCCTCCAGTACCAGAGGCAGTATGCCAATGTACGCCAGTTGCTGGGGGACATGGGCAGGAGGGTGCTGTTGCACTCATGTCCTGCTTGTGGAATCCCGTGGGCAGCTGGCTAGCCATGGTGTGAACAGAATGCTGGACTGGATTGACCCCTGGTCCAACCAGCAGGGCTCTTCTCAGGTTGTTGTGTTCTTCAGTTTGGAGCTAGTCACTGATTTTGTGTGGTATTCCTCCCACATGGATGCTGCTAGACTTACTAGCCGCAATCAGCATGGCAATTGGCCAATTCATGTAGGGCATCAGAGTGCCTGGCTTGCCAAAACAACACAATCATGGGGGGGGGGGGACTGACAACTGGAAGCGCCGTAGCTGGGGATGTGGGTGGAGCTCGTTCAGGGGGTGGAAGTCCGGCGAACTTGCTGGGCTCGACCCCCCGAGCTCTGCTTGACCTACCTGCTTCCCCAGATCGACTTGCGTTCTCCCAAGCCGAGCCGGGGAAGTGACTTCCAGGTTCCCTCTGGAGTGCTTTTTACGTAGAAAATGGCATAAGATACGTTAAAAATGGCTGTGATTTGCGCGTTACAAAAATCGCAGCACTTTGAACATATCTTACACCATTTTCTATGTAAAAAGCGCGCCGAGCACTCCTCGAGTTGAGTGGTGGGAGAACCGCCCACCACTAGCTGTAGCATTCTAGTCAATAATAGTAAAATCACGGATTAATTGTAAACACCCTCACACACACACAAATATTAATTTGTTATGGTACCACTAGTTTATGATTGTTCACAACACAAGAAGACTAAATTCTTCTTGACCCTTCAATAACGCAACGTATCACATAGCATTTTGTCCTGTTTAGCTTCTTAAAGGCTGTGTTTTGTTGTTGATTGCTTTGTTCTTTAAATATTCAATTTGCTTATTGAAGGGCACTGAATACACTGAACACTGAATAATTCAGCTACAAGCAGCACAGAGTGCTGCTCATGTGTCCTCTTTTACAGAGGCCAGTCCTCTATTTAGAACAAGGGTGGGTATCCCTCTGCCCCTTGGTGATATCCCTGATGCCCTCCGGCGGTGCTGGATTATTATTTTTTTGACAAGACAAATTATGCTTTTAGTGCTACGGAGCACTAAAAGGGTCAAATTTAGCTTTCAAACAAGCAAAATGTAACCCGTTTAATGTTACAGAGCAGTTTGCTGTGGAACTCTGGAAGCAAACCAGGGACTTTTAAAAATCAGGGTGCCCCGCAGACCATGTGGGGCTCTGCAGGGGTCATGGTCTGGGGACAAAACTGGTCCTGGACCTCTTGCAGTTGCCCACCCCTGATTTGGAAGGTGTCTATGTGAAGGACTGTCCAGTCCAAGCCAGTCAAAATATGAAGAACCATCAGAAGGAACAGCTGGGCAACGACAGCACCTGGACAGCAGACCGAGCAAGGCAAACAGTCACCAATCAGTCACACTGTGGTGAGATGTACTGTATTTCTATTCAACTTATAATAATCATGTCCAAATTTGCAACTATAAATATAAATCAGCATATGCAAATATATGCAAATAGGTGTCCTCTTTTGTTCCCCTTTTTGTTTTTGTGTGTCCTCTTTTTTGGCGATTCACAATTGGCTACCTTAAGCAGCAGTAGCAACTCATTCTGGGAACCATTTCAAAAATGCATTTCGTCCTGACTTTGTAAGCATTTGCTGTATGAAGTGTCATCCCCTTTAAATAAGTGAGTTCCAAATGTTTCTCAAAAAGGCTTTCTAAGTTTTCCCCTGTAGCACTAGATTTTAGGATGAAATCTGTTTACATGACTTAACTCAGCATAAAAATGAGTATTAAACATAGTAAATCTCTGTTCCATTCAGGGAGTGACAAAGGCCAAATCAAACACTGCACTGCCCACACAAAGGTCACCAAGAAAGTGTCGCTGTTGTATTCAGGCACAGGAAATTGACTGTGCACTGTCATCTTCAGTGTACATCAGTACAGAGGCTCCTTTCTGCCTCTTTTCCCTGGGACTAGAAGAAACCCTGCTGCAGGCCCCTGTTAAGAGGCCTGTGAGGAACCTGTATGGAACCCTGCTTAACGAACCTGTTGAAAGGGAGAAACGTGCTAAGCGAAAAGCACGTCAAATGAATCCTTTACAGGACCATCTTCTATCTGGTAACCTGTGTCCTCACTGTGGGAAGCTGTGTGGATCTAGAATTGGCCTCCACAGTCACTTACGGACCCATCGCTAGAGTCTACACAATCTTCTTTAGAATTTCCTCCTTTTATCCCGGAAGACAATCTTACTTGGTCACGAGTGATCGCCTGATGATGATGAGTTAATATGTAGCAGACCCCAGATAGCACAGCAACCATAAGGCAAAGCTCTATTCATGTGGTGATAATGTGTGTACACTTCTTCATGAAGTTTGGTCCAGTTAGGTTGAGAGTGTCCATCCCCACTGCAGCCTCTTTGTGATTGAGCTAAACCTCATGTAATTACTACTCTGGGCTTGTTCGCACGACACGGGAACCGCAAGTCCCCCGCGGTTCCTGTGTCGTGTGCACGCCGACCGGGGGTGCCCCCGCGGGACAGCCGCGGGCGGGACGCACGCAAAGTGACCATGGTCGGTAGAGGGGTAAGCCCCTACCGCGTGTGGTCACCGTGCCGTCTGAACAGCGGGCGGCCGTCCCGCGGGGTCCCCACAGAGACGGCAGCCCAGAGCGGCCAGAGCCGCCGCAGCTCCAGCCTGTAATGGCCCCTCTGGGCATCGCGGGGCCCCACCCCCTAGCGCCGGGAGGCCTGCACTGCGGTGCGGGGACTACGGGGTCTGCCCACACGCGCAGGGTGCCGGTCGTGTGCGGCGCCCCTCCGGACCCCGCGGACGGCCCCGTGGCTCCTCCCCCGCCAGCAGCTTGGGTCGTGTGAACTGGCCCAGTCTCTAGAGATCATGGCGTATAGCAACCTTCCCCAACCTGGCGGCCTCCATATGTTTTGAACTACAAACCCCGTCGTCCCTGGCTGGGGATGATGGGAGTTGTAGTCCAACACATCCGGAGGGTGCCACATTGGGGAAGGCTGGTGTATGGTCTCTCTGTGCATGTTTTGAGTATTTGAAATGGCCCTAAGAATTGGAGTTTAAAGGAACTGAAAACTTCAATTATTAGTGGTTGGATACAGATTTTGTAAGAGTAAACCCACTGAAATCAATAGGAAATGATGACTAAGTTAAGTCCCGTTGATTTCAGTAGATCTAGTCCAGGAGTAGGGAAACTCTTACAGCACAACGGCTGAATTCATTTTCGGAGAATCTCTTGTGACCTCATTCCAGTGGTGGGCAGGGCCAAAGGCAAAGGGGATGGGCCCCAAAATACAAAAAACGACCAGCATATTTCAAAATCCATATAGTGCAATACCTTTCTTAGGCCAACTGAAGGATGACAAAAAAAAATGTGCAAGCTTTCGAGATCTCCAGATTTCTTCATCAGGCAAAATGTTACAAAAAGCAGATTGGACTGGTAGCAGGAGGATGATGGGGAGGGGCGGGGAACAGGCTGATTAGATCTTGTAGTCAGTATCTCTGCATGATCAGAGTCTTAAGTTGATAATGGCGGACGAGGGGTTGCAGACATTCACACTGGGCTCTGTCAGGCGATGTGATGGTTTCGGTGCCCCTGGAACCACTGGGCAGAAGAAAGTCTCAAACACTGTAGAGCCTCCATTTTTGAAAATATGAAATCCAGCTGTTAACTTAAAACTGTCTCTATCCAGGACAAATCAGACAGGTTCCTTGACTGGTGAAAAACCGACACAGAGATCAACTAGGCAGTCCTTATATTAGCAAACATGCTGTGCTAGGTAAAAAAAGAGCCAATAGAAGCCAAATTGGGAAGTTTTACCTAGTAGTTAGAAGGGATGAACTCTCACGAGAACACAGTCCCAGCCTGGGTGGTGTAAAATCCTCTTCCTTTGGTGTAGGGCCTTGCTGTAGAATGGCTGAATCCGGTATTCTCCAAGTTATACAAAAAACAAAGGCAGCTGTGTTGGCCATAAGAAAAATCCCAAAATCCATATAGTGCAATACTATATTATTGCATGTGATTTCCAGGTAATATCTCATCCAGGCACTGAGTTGGCCTAGATATGTTTAACTTTAACAGTGTAACTGCAAGCTAAGTCATGTATCTTGACCACCAAAGCCATTGAGATGTTTCAGTAACCTGGTACTGATGGCATTAACCCATTGCACTATGTGTGATAGACAGCATAGCACGACAGACTTGCCAAGCACAGGTTTGCTATGTCTGAACATACCACCAGAGTTACACCAGGATTGGGGTGTAAGCCTTGGGCATGCATGATATGCCAGGGAGATGAAGTGTGGCTTGGCCTGTCCCTTGCCGCTAGTGGAGGTCAGTGTTCAAGCTGATGGCTGCCAGCATGGGCTGGAGAAAATTGTTCCCAAAGGTCCTCCTCCACTTTGTGAGGCAGCTGCAGCACCAATATTGGAAGCAGCACAGCTCATGTTGCACCACCACAGCCCCGGAGTAATTTCCTCTGCCTTCTGCAGGCTCACACTTTCTTGTTTACCCTGCAGCAATGGTCTCCCTACCACTAGCTTTTCTGCAGTTGGCATGCAGTGAGAGAAGAAACAAAGAGAGACCCTTCCCCTCCCCGTTCAGCCTACAGTGGCAACCAGTGCTGGAGCACCCTCTACAGGACAGGAGGATGCACTACACCAGAAGGGCCCACATGACCAAACGATAGAAGCCAGCAACTGGATTTTTTTTTTTTTAATAATACTATAAAATTCCAGGTCTAGTTAACTTTCTCTGCAATTCATGTTTCCTACACAGAGGAGTGCACGCACACACGCACGCGTGCGCGCGCGCACACACACAGAGAAAATGTATATTAGGTAGATTAAAAAGGAACAAATATGTTTGGATAAAACAAGCCTACTGCTAAGCGACTGAGGCTACCCACCCTGGAGTATAGTGGAACACTAAGCCGGAAATTGAGCCAGTAACTTGCCAAACAATTCAGATTTCTCCAAGGGCAAAAGCCAACCAAGCTGCCAGATTCATGAAGTCATTTCAGAATGAGATAATTATCTGAACCTCATTCGGAACATGAATTTTGTTTCTGGTATGAGCGTTTAGTTCCTCCATTGACTTTACGATTGATCTTTAAATTTGCTAATTTACCAAATGCAACCATTTTATTTTTTTTTAAGCAAAAAATTAAAATGAATCATAGCTTTTTGCCAGGTTGGGTTATTACCATTCTTCCAGATCAGAGACAGAGGGAGATAGAAACAGAAAGAAAAGTGCAGTGGTCTAGACTGAGCCAGGAACTGCTCCTAGAAATTCTTTATAGGGTCATGCACTGTAAAGCCTGACAGGATGATTATGAAGCCAAGGTTTGATATTCAGAGCACCGTATTGGAATTCTGGCTCTGTTCGTAACAAAGGTCAGCTTCCAGGCATTACATTTCCCTTGCAGCAAATTAGTGGTGGTAGTTGGTCTACGCATACCTCTCACAAAGTCCCCCAGAGTTGGGGGCATTCCTGATTTCAACCTCATTTATGAGCTCTCTGTGGTTACCATTGATTCTCACCATGTGCTTCCATTCTTCAGAAAAGGACTGCAACAATGTCCAACAGCTGTAGACCATTGTGGCGCCTCTTGTATTAAGTAAAAAGTCATCCTGGTTATGTACTTTTCTCACTGAGATCCAAATGGTTTGGAGCAGCAGCAGCCCAGAATAATAATGGTGTGTTAGCCTGGTATGGACACTCCAAGCAGCTTTGTAGCAAGCTTTCTCATGGTGGGCAGAACTCAACTACTACTACTACTACTACTACTAATAGCAGCTACATCAGCCAGGGATGCCTCCTTTCATCTGAAAGGGCTAAAATGTCTCCAGCCCTGATGGCTTACAATCCAGCCTGTAGGCCCGTCCGCCTACTTGGATTCAGCAGAGCGTGAGATGGAAGATACAGCCTCTGTCCCATGTGTGTAACCGGCCCATGTTGTTCACACAGAGATTCAGCTTTTGTCTCCCACACACAGCATGTCCAAGCGTCTCGGATTTCAGCCAACTTGCTCCCTGCTGTTCGCAGCTGCACTGTAGTTAGGAATTAACTCCAATAGAATCCACAACAGGGTTTTTTCTACCTGTTTATTCTATATCAGAGTAAATACAATCTCCTAAGTTACAGTCTATATTGCAGGTTATAATGCATAGCATAGTCCAGTGGACCAAGTCCACCCTAGCAGTACTTCATTACATGTTTGCAATAAGTCAGAGCATCAGAGAGAAGAGACAAGAAGAAGCACACAGAAAGCAATCCTTCTCTCTACTACAAAAGTTACAGGAAACGAAACCTAACAATCATACTACGTCATCAGAAAGTACAAACCATGTGATCAGCTCATATTTCTTTCCCACCTACTTTCCCCATGAAAATAGAATAGTAGTGTCAGACTCAACATGATTGTTTTTCTAGCCATCCTGTACCTTTCCAAATGAAAACACTTGCGCCACAGCTGTTGTTTTGTTACATGTCCCAACATCCCCCCACAGCCTGTGATACATGTTGTTTACATTTACTCAATGAGGCCTAGTGCCCTCATTAGTTTCCTGTGTCTTACTTCAGGCAATGGTTTTGTGAAAAGATCTGCCACCATATCCCCTGTTGCACAGTACTTGAGTGTTACCCACCCTTTTTGCACACAGTCCTTTACATGAGAGTAACGAACATCAATGTGTTTGGTTCTTGGCCTACATTTTTCATTTTGAGCCATGCTAATGCAAGCTTGGTTGTCCTCAAAAATTGTAACAGCCTTGTCTACTGGTATGTGCATATCAGCAAACAATTGTTTGAACCATTCAATCTCATTACATGCTTGAGATAAACTGATGAACTCCGATTCTGCGCTAGAAATAGCCACACAAGTTTGTTTTCGTGTGTACCAGTCAATTAGACTGTTTTCATACATTAAAACTGTTCCACTTGTGGATTTTCTATCTGTTGCAGATCTCCAATCAGCATCAGTGTACACACAACAACCTCCATTTGTGTGTGATGACAATTTCAGTTTGCAATTCATGGTACCTTTTAAATACCTTAACACCCTTTTCACAGCTAGCCAATCATAGTTAGAAGCGTTTTCCTGCTAAGTATGTTTACAGCATTGCTGATGTCTGGCCTACTCACATTTGCCAAATATAGCAGGCTTCCAATAACACTCTGATATTTGCCAATATAATCAAATCCAGTGTTATCTGTGTGTTTCTGATATTCAAGAGTCATTGGAGTAGTAACTGGGTTACAATTCTCCAATCCATGAATTTCCAGCAATTTCTGAATTTTCCCACTTTGTTCAATCATGAAAGAACCTTCCTCATCTTGAGATAATTGCATTCCAAGATAGTGTTGTACCAAACCCAGATCTTTCAGTTCAAAGTGTGCTTGCAATTCTTGTGCAATTTTGTCTTTTTGACTCACTGTTTGTGTTACCAGTAAGATGTCATCAACAAAAATCAACAAATACACCCAGTTTCCCTGTTCTGTGTAATTTGTATACAGACAGTGATCAGCCTTGCTTTGTTTGAATCCCAAACTAATCAAAACTCTGTCTAGCTTTTGGTTCCAGCATCTTGTTCAGACGACATACAAGACTGGGATCTTCTACAAAACCTTGTGGTTGCACCATGTAGAGTTCCTCTTGTAATTCCCCATATAAAAAAGCAGTTTTTACATCAAAATGAAATGCCATCATTTTTCTTTGTGCTGCCAATTTCAACAATAGTCTGACAGTTGCATACCTTGTTGTTGGTGCAAACACGGAATCAAAATCTACCCCATGTTTTTGTCCAAACCCCCTGGCAACGAGTCTTGCCCTGTACCTTTCCACCTGCCCCTGGTGATTTGTCTTCACCTTGTACACCCATTTACAGGTGATGGCCTTGCGCCCCACAGGCAAAGATACTAGACTCCATGTGTTGTTGTCATGCATTGCATTGATTTCATCCTGCATGGCCTCAAACCAATCATTTTTCACTTTTGGTTCCATGCTTTGAATTTCCTCAAAACTTTGTGGTTCTAAAGCTATTTTGAGAGCTTTATGTACAACAGTTTTCCCACTTTGGAATTCATCCTGATATCTAACAGGTGTTTTGCGTTCTCGGGTTGAACGCCTCAGAGATTGTTCACCTCCCTCCTGTTCCCCAGATATCCGCCCAGTGGCCTGTTCTGTCCCAGAAGCATCCTGCTGTGTTTCAGACATTGCATGCATTGGCAATTCCACCAGCTGTTTCTGGTCATCTGTTTGCTCGTGAAAAATCACATCCCTGCTCAGAATTACCCTGTTGTGTTTTGGTGACCACAACCTGTACCCTTTTGTTTGTGCATCATACCCCAGCAGAAAACATTCAAAGCTTCTTGCAGATAGCTTCGTCCTGTTTTGAGCCTGTATATGAACAAAACATTTACACCCAAAAATGCGCACGTGTGCTACCTTTGGTTTCCTCCCATGAAACATTTCATATGGAGTTTTCCCAATTGTGGAATTTGGTAACCTGTTCAGCAGATAATTAGCATTTGACAATGCATCCCCCCAGAAACGGTTTCCCACCTTTGACTCAGTCAATTGGGCCCTCATCATGTCCTGGAGTGTCCGGTTACGTCTTTCAGCAACGCCATTTTGAAATGGGGAGTATGGGGCAGTGACTTTGTGCCCTATACCCTCACTTTCCAAAAATTTCTTGAACTTTGTACTCATGTACTCTCCCCCACCATCCGTGAGTAATTCTCCTATTGGATATTGTTTATATCTGTTCCCAGCCCATTTAACAAATGATTCAAATCTCTCTTGAACCTGAGATTTATGCTGCAGCAGATATACGAATCCAAATCGAGAATAATCATCAATTAGAGATAAAAAGTACTTGTTCCCCCCATAGCTAGTTTCAAATGGACCAGCAACATCAGAGTGTACCAGCTCAAAGATTCTTGTGCTAACTCTATCACTGTGTTTCTGAATGTTAGACCTGTGTGACTTTGCTGTACTACATACTTCACATTCCACATACTTTGAACAAGGTTTCATTTTCACACCCTCACACAGACCTGGCATTTTTTCTATGCTTCTGTAATTGGCATGTGCGAACCTTTTGTGGAAAATATGTAAACAATTTTCATGTGGTTTCAAATTTGCATACTTTGCCTTCTCATCATGTGTTACAAATGGATTTATAACATACAGAGAATTCTGCAAATCACCTTTTGCACAGATCACCCCTTCATGTGAAATTACACAGTTGCTGTTAGAAAAACTTATTTCATATCCATCATTAGCCAATTGTGATATACTTATCAGGTTTGTGTCCAGTTCTTGAACAAGCAGTGCTCTCTGTTGACCCAAAGAAGCAAAGTCAATTGTTCCTGTAGCTGTCACCTGGATTCTTTTTCCATCAGCCAGTTCCACAAATTGATTTGTATATCCATCATCCAGAGATTGAAACATGTCTCTGGAATTTGCCATGTGGTGTGAAGCTCCACTGTCAAGTACCCACATGTCCTGGTTGGAGAAACCCACCCGAGCAATCAAACTTTTGCCCATTTTAATTGTATCCTCAGGTGTACTGGTAACTTCCTTTTTCTTTTTTTTCTTGCCCTTAAAAGTACAGTCTCTTTTAAGATGTGAAGTCGAACCGCAACAAAAGCATTTTCTGACTTTCAAAGCTGTTGCTTGAGTGACCCCCACCAGCTTGGCTCCGTTCCCACCAGCGTTCCCGCTGCTTGAGTCAGCCGCGCTGTGTGCTGATTTACGTCCAGCATTTTGCCTGCTTTCTTTCCATTTCTCCCTCTCTGAGAGAAACTTGCCTGACACATATTCCATGGTCAGATTCCGATCTGGTTGCCTGTTAGCTCAACTGGTACAGCTTCCATGCAATTGTAATCCTACTCCCAGATCTGCTTTACAGTGTCCAGAAACTGTTCTCCGTCTCCCACTGCAACTGCAACTGCTTCTCGTATTACAACATTCCAGAGCCCCGGCATGAGTTAAACAAATGCTGCTTCTGGTCGTTTCATAATACACAGTTCGGCCCAGATAGCTTTACCACTATCTGTGAGTTAAGAGTTATTTTAGAGCTGGTGCTGCCGCATTCCCGGGAACAGGGTTTTCCCCCTCCTTCCCTTCCAGAAATTCTCGGCCTTGCTTCTAGAGCTTCCGGCTTGAACAGAGCCTGCCAGCTCTCAGCATACACACCTCCCGCTCTCTTGTGGATTCAGGCCTTGTACAGCCGCCGCCAGTCTGGCAACAGGGAGAGCAGCCGCTTCTTCCCCCTCAGAACTCCCGGCTTCACTGTCAGAGCCCTCAGCAGACACACCTCCCTCTTCTTCCCTTTGCTTACCAGGTGAAGAAGGTCCAGGAGATTCTTCTTCCGCTTTAATGGCCTTCTCTGCCATCAATCACTGCTCCTCAGAGTATTCGAAGCGTTGACGCACAGCAGCTGGATAAATAATTCCCGCCGCTGCTGCTGGCACAGACCCTCGACCTTGCCCCGAACTTTCCTCCGCTCGATCTCTGGCTCCAGTCCAACAGGTCATTTTGTAATCCGATTTCTCTGGGCCCATAACCCTGAAAGGGCTAAAATGTCTCCAGCCCTGATGGCTTACAATCCAGCCTGTAGGCCCGTCCGCCTACTTGGATTCAGCAGAGCGTGAGATGGAAGATACAGCCTCTGTCCCATGTGTGTAACCGGCCCATGTTGTTCACACAGAGATTCAGCTTTTGTCTCCCACACACAGCATGTCCAAGCGTCTCGGATTTCAGCCAACTTGCTCCCTGCTGTTCGCAGCTGCACTGTAGTTAGGAATTAACTCCAATAGAATCCACAACAGGGTTTTTTCTACCTGTTTATTCTATATCAGAGTAAATACAATCTCCTAAGTTACAGTCTTTATTGCAGGTTATAATGCATAGCATAGTCCAGTGGACCAAGTCCACCCTAGCAGTACTTCATTACATGTTTGCAATAAGTCAGAGCATCAGAGAGAAGAGACAAGAAGAAGCACACAGAAAGCAATCCTTCTCTCTACTACAAAAGTTACAGGAAACGAAACCTAACAATCATACTACGTCATCAGAAAGTACAAACCATGTGATCAGCTCATATTTCTTTCCCACCTACTTTTCCCATGAGAATAGAATAGTAGTGTCAGACTCAACATGATTGTTTTTCTAGCCATCCTGTACCTTTCCAAATGAAAACACTTGTGCCACAGCTGTTGTTTTGTTACATGTCCCAACATCATCAACATGCCTTAGGCAGCCTGGTACCCCAACCAGGTACCCTGCTCTCCATATGTTTTGGAATATAATTCCAAGGATTTCTGGCCATTGGCTAAGCTGGTCCAAAACATCTGGAGGGCACTATGTTGGGGAAGGCTGCCATGGAGTTTCAAATGATACTTCCTGACCCTGGCCTGATAAAATCTTCCGAATCATATTTGCTTCCTGATCTGAACAAATGGGAGACCCTGCTTAAGCAAAATAGAAACCATTTTGGCCTCACCTTCAACTGCCCAGAACCCAGGCCTGATAATGGTACAATCGGTCAGTTCCTCTCCAAATGCTATAACTTTTATTCTTCAAAAGGATCCCCTGCTCTTTGCTCAAGCTCTGCACACTTCTATACACCCAAGGCTGTCCTATCCTTTCTAAGGAGTACACAATTATTCAGAATGTAACCAGTTCCTGAACATCTTGGCTCCATAAAATAGGTGCCACAAAGCCACCTGGGCCAAACTTTTTTAATGCCTACCAACTTCCAGACAGTTGCAACTTGTTGACCAATCATAGCTCTTTGTAAAATATATTTTGTACTCCCATAAGAACACAAGAGCCATGCTGGATAAGACCAAAGGTCCATCTAGTCCAGTTTTCTGTTCACACAGTGGCCAACCAGCTTCCCATGGGATCCCACAAGCAGAACATGGGTGCAACAGCACTGTCCTGCCCATGTTCCCTAGCAACTGGTGTACATAGGCATACTGTCTTTGATACTGGAGGGAACATATAGCTACTGATACTGGAGGGAACATATAGCTAGGACTAGTAACCATTGATAGCCTTTTCCTCTAGGAGCTTGTCCAATCCCCCTTTCAAGCCCTCCAAATTGGTGGCCGTCACTACATCCTGTGGAAGTGAATTCCATAGTTTAACTATGTGCTGTGTGAAGAAGCCCTTCCTTTTATCTGTCCTGAATCTCCCTTTCTCTGAGAGGTCAGAAGTCCATGGCTGTTTTTATTGTGTCAGTTTCCTTTGAAGGAAAGAGCACCAGAGACTTATATACAGGTTGAGAAGAAATTAGGGGGACAAAGAATCAAGGATATAGGTAGGCAGAGAGGTATGGCATGTCTCCAGCAACACCAACACCCTTGATTGCAATAATTCCTTCTTTCTTTGCTCCTGCCAACCAACCCTGCTAGACCAGGCAAAGCTGGTTTCAGTTTGTACCCTGGCAGGTGAATGTGACTCATACATTCCAGATACTTGTAACTATGAGCTTCTTCCTGTAACCAATTGCCTGTTAGTGTCCGTGGCTTCCCATTGATAACCAAGCCATGCCAACATCTTCTAAACAAGGATGGATTACTTGGAGAATACTACCTAAACCTTTTTAAAATTCTGTACATGTACCTTCATGTAAACCAGAAGTGCATCTTATATGGTAGATGCTGCATTCTTAGGAATTCTTGCTACCCCAAGGTCTTCTCAAAAAATCAATTTCACTTTCATTGCTTATTCTAAAATCTGCTTCCAGATACTGATGAAGGCGCAAAGTGAAATATCTAACTAAAACCAGAGCTAATTATCACTCATCTATATTTGGGAGGGGGGGAATAATATGATTATAAATGGGTTGTATGACTCCTTCCTCTTAAGCAAACATTTATAGCCTGATACTGAGCATGTTTATTCAGATGCAAGTCCTACTTCATTCAGCAGGGCTCACTTCCAGGTTAATGTGCATAGCATAGGATTCCAACCTTAGTGAATTTACTTGCCTCCTGAGAGTGTATGCCGCTTAAGCTTACCAGTTAAGCATGACCCAATTAAAAACCAGAACATAACCATATATCCTAAGCCATGCATCCCACACCTGCACTTCCCTCCTTATACAGCCCTTATTGTTGTACCTATAGCCTTGGGCAGAAGAATCCTAACTGAGTGGAGTGTGGGGGTGAAGTGCTGGCTAATCTGTCACTTCCAAATCCTGAACGGCTCAAGCTGGCCAGGGCAGGAGGTGGAGACTGATTCCCCCCCCCCCTCTCCTGGCAGTTCGTTCAGGGCACCCTCCTATGCATGTTTAGACAGACAAAAGTCCTACAACTCCCAGCATTCCCCAGCAGGGAATTGTAGGACTTTTGTCTGTCTAAACATGCATAGGAGGGTGCCTTTATTTATTTTTTATTCTCCCCCATAGGTTCCTATGAAGGAAAATTAACTGTGCCAGCTCGAGTTTGGTGTAGTTGAGGGTCCCGATCCAGGGGCCTCTCAAGGGGATGAAGGTCCAGCAGTTCCAGAGCCGCCTGTGACCTACCCCTGGAACACCCAGCTTCAAGGTCTGCTGCCTGCGGAAACACCATCAGTGGTAGATCTATGCCCATGGAGTTCTCTGTGGACACAACCGGGACATCCATGGCAGCCGTGCCTTCCCCTCCAGTGGAGCTCCTCTCCGCCAGCAGAGTGGCACCACAATCCCATCCGAATCCTCTCCAGCCAGCAGATCTGGGTGTTACGATTGCTCTCTTAAGTTTCTAACTTCCTGCTCCTATTACGATTCCTCATAATTCTCCAGGTAGGCCCCTTTTTGTTGGTGTGCATATATAGCACACAGAAGCACTCGTGTTGCATCAGATACTTCGACAGCCTGTCCAGTCGCAACTTGTTAAACTAGCCTGGTCCCTTCAAAACGTCTGTACAATTGTAGTGGCTTCAAACTTGGCTGCATTTGTTAAGGCAGGATGATATGTTTACCGATCATTCAATTATTAATGGATTGTTTCACGGGCTTCTTTTTTTCTTTTCTTTTCCGATTGCAAAAAAGAAAAGAAAAGAAGCCACTAGGAGTTTAGTCACAGGCACATACATTGAATATTGCTGAATATTGGAATTTTAATATGGAAAGATGATACAAAGTTACATAATCAAGTGTTGGGTTGTTGTTGTTGTTGTTTTTGACAGCTCTATCCAGATGATAGATTAAGCAGCTGTTGGCCCTGTTAATACTATCAGCTGATTGGCACTAAACAGCTGATGTGAGCTACCAGGGCTGATCAACAATTTAGCACAGGGGTGGGGAGCCTAAGGCCTGGGTCCCAATCTCCAGGGTTCCCCAGAAAGCTATGCCCCCCGGCCCCACCCCCTTCCCCCCAAACCCCAGTTGTTTGGTGGTTTTCTGGCTTTTGTGCTGTTTTTCCAGCCATTCTAAAAGGTTGAAATGCCCCTCCTAAGGCTTAGTGACTGGCAGTAAGAGCTTGAAGCTGCAATCCACTGGTATCTTTTGTAGTTTTGGCCCCACCCTTGCCTTCGGTCCCCGCCATCCACAGTTGGCTACAGAATCGGACTCAAAGAGTGCTTATCAATGGTTCCTTCTCAAACTGGGGAGAGGTAACAAGCAGGGTACAGCAGGGCTTGGTCTTGGGCCCAGTGCTCTTCAACATTTTTATTAATGATTTGGATGAGGAGGTGCAGGGAATGCTTATTAAGTTTGCAGATGACACAGAATTGGGTGGAACAACTAATACACTGGAAGACAGAAACAAAATTCAAAGCGATCTCGATAGGCTGGAGCGCTGGGCTGAAAACAACAGAATGAAATTTAATAGGGATAAATGCCAAGTGCTGCACCTAGGGAAAGGAAACCAAATGCACAGTTACAGGATGGGGGATACTGGGCTCAACAACACTACAAGTGAGAAGGATATTGGAATTGTTGTAGATCACAAGCTGAATGTGAGCCAGCAATGTGATGTGGCTGAAAAAAGGCAAATGCTATTTTGGGCAGCATTAATAGAAGTATAGCTTCCAAATCACTGAAGTACTAGTTCCTCTCTACTCAGCACTGGTTAGGCCTCATCTTGAGTACTGCGTCCAGTTCTGGGCACCACACTTTAAGAAGGATGGAGACAAACTGGAAAGGGTTCAGAGGAGGGCAACAAAGATGATTAGGGGACATGAAACAATGAGGAGAGACTGAAAGAACTGGGCATGTTTAGCCTTCAGAAGAGAAGACTGAGGGGAGATATATGACAGCACTCTTCAAGTACTTGAAAGGTTGTCACACAGAGGAGGGCCAGGATCTCTTCTCGATCATCCCAGATTGCAGGACACGGAATAATGGGCTCAAGTTACAGGAAGCCAGATTCCACCTGGACATCAAGAAAAATTTCCTGACTGTTAGAGCAGTATGCCAATGGAAGCAACTACCTAGGGAGGTGGTGGGCTCCCCCACTCTGGAGGCATTCAAGGTGCAGCTGGACAGCCATCTGTCAGGGATGCTTTGACTTGGGTTCCTGCATTGAGCAGGAGGTTGGACTCAATGGCCTTGTAGGCCCCTTCCAACTCTACAGTTCTATGATTCTCCAAAATTGAATTTGGCCCTCAGGCTGAAAGACATTTGCCACCTCTGATTTAACAATAAAACAAGTGATTGGTATTGTGGTAGGACTGATAGTCACCTGTTCATGTATCTGGCCAGGCTTGTTAGAGAATGGAAGATAAAAGGTGCATGCTACAAAATGAGAAATATACACACAAACATAAATACAAACACACAATTGGCAGGGCTAAAATATAAAAAATGCCAGCATCTTTTAGTTTAAAGTTCTTACTGCCAGTAATTAAGTGGCTCACGCTGGCTCAGCTTGTCTGAGCGTGGAAAGCTAAGCAGGGTCAGGCCTGGTTATTACTTGGATGGGAGACCCCTCCTCTAGTTTCCTGCATTGAGGAGGGGGTTGGACTCGATAGCCTTCTAGGCCCCTTCCAACTCTATGATCCTATGGTCCTAAGGCTTAGGAGAGGTATTTCAATAGGGAATGTGTGTGTGTGTGTGTGTGTGACCTTTACAAGAGTTGGGGAACTACCAGACAACTGAAGGTTGGAGGAAAAGGGGTTGGGACCAGGGGATGGGGGCCTGGACATCTGGGGACCCCAAGTGGGCCAGATTTGGCCCATAGGTGTGAGGTTCTGCACCTGTGAGCTAGAGGATGTTCAAATCCTTGAACATCCTTTCATTTAAAGGGAGCTACTCATCTCGCTAGAGAGCTTGGATGAATTACATGTGAATTTTGTGGGGGCCCCCCCCCCATAGGAGAGAAAAAGAGCCCAACCAACAGCCTTAGATGATCTTAACTAAACCATTCCACTTTTGGCCCAAAGCACACCCTTTAGACCAGGGAGAGATTTGCCATTACAAATGCAGAAAACATGCCGAGCTGGACTGCACTTTGGGGAGGGGGAACTCTCAGAACTGATGTACTTTGGATGCCGCAGTGAGTTGAAGTGCGTAATTTCTTCCAAAGGCTGCAGTGCAGAAGTGACATCAGTCCCATGCCCGTTGCAGCAAGGACTGAATAGAAGAAACAGACTCTCAATGCACCTTTGAACCATCCTTATCTTTTCAGCTGTGCACTGCAATATTGTGCCTAGATTTATGGGAATTCTTTCCATGTTCACAACTTATAAAGTATTAATAGCTGGTCCAAGTTGGAAAATAATACACCATTCCTAACTCTATTAGGGACATAAAATCTGGCTTTGGTTAAAATGAGATTCCCTTTAGCAATGGCCAATATACAGTATGTATTATGAGTATATAAAAAACCCCAGACCTCTTCTTATCTGACGTACAGCAACAACATTAAGATTACTGCCCGAGGCTCAGCAAACTTCAAACTTAGAACGCAAGATTGAGGGAGAGTGAAGGGGTGCAGGCAATCATTGGAAAGTAATTACTGGTAACCTGAGCAGTCACTTTCAAGTAGATTTCATCTAATAAGACCTATACACAAATGTAATTTTATGTTGATAGACTGACGTATGACAGGCACGCAACGGTACAGATGCACAGGGCAAAGCTGTGCTTCACTGTTTTACCATTAACGACATAGAGTTCTTTCCTTTATAAGCCTTGTAGCATCATTGGCAATGGCGTTTTTAGTAAACACTGCTGACGATTCTAACCAGGGCTGGAATCTGGTGCACAACTGGGCTGCTTGAATCCCACTGATATTCTTGGGGGATAACTAACTAACTGTGTGCAGGACTGCAGCCCATGTGGCCACTACAAAGAAAACAACCCAGGCATAACATTTTAAAGTGAATAATATTCCCAAGGAACCAAGATGTGCAGCCCAAGCCTGTTTACTTCCATGTAAACCCTACTTGTGTTCAATGGGATGTACTCCCTTGCAAGCATGCATAGGTTTGCAGCTTTGAGCTCCTCTTCTTCCTGTAAGTTTTGAACACTTTACGTCAGCAGATATTGGTGTTGTACAACCTTTCCCAACCTGGCACCTTCCAGATGTGTTGTACTACAACTCCCATCATCCCCAGCCAGCATGGCCATTGTTTGTTTATTTGTCTCTTAGTTTCAACATTTCTGTCCTGCCTTTCTAAGTATATACTCTTGCATTTGCTTACAATTTATTTTACATCTCATTAAAATTTAAATCATTGATGTTTTCTTTGTTTTTCTGGGCTGGTTGTATTTCAGAGGATAATTGCTTTAGCTGTTTTCAATTTTGAATGTGTTGATTTTGCTGTAAATTGCCTTGAGACATTTTTGAGAAAGGCGTCTAACAGCGCCATCCAATGTGGCTGCCTGTAACCCTCCAAACTCGGAGGATTACGGGCATCCAATTGAGTGCAGGAGGAGTGCGGAGGCAAGGATTTCCTTCGTGCTTTCCTCAGCCTGCAAACATGGCCGATTTTGTCTGTCTATGTCAGTGTTCTCCAACCTTGGGTCCCCAGATGTTTTTGGCCTACAACTCCCAGCAAGCCCCACTGATCTATGTGTATGTAATATCCTGTTACACATGCGCGCGCGCACACACACACACACACACACACACTGGACAAGCAACATATCCATTATTTGTCCTTTTTGTCTACGTGACCATAATTTGTTAGTTTTGACATTATTGCATAATCCCATAATTTGTTCAATTTAATTCAAATTAAACCATATTTTTGTTTAACCAACAAAAAGAGCCAGTGTGGTGCAGTGGTTGGACAAGGACTGAGGAGACCAAGACTCAGATCCTTCCTCAGCCTGGAAGTTCTGTGGTCACCCACTCTCTCTCAGCCTCACCTACACCACAGGGTTATTGTGAGGATTAAAATGGGGTGGAGAGAATCATATATGCCACCTTGAGTTACTTGGAGGAAAAGGAGGGCAGATATGTAATAATTACATTAATTGTAGGTATTTTGTCTTGTATCCAATATTTAGCACACAAAATTCTAGATGTCACAGGTGCTCTGAAGGAAATTCAAAAACGTCAGGAGAACCAATCACAGTCTTTTCATTGCATGTGTAGATTGAGTCTCACCCAAGTCTTAAAGATAAACCAACCATTCTACATTGTCAGAGGTCTTTTTGGCATCAAAAAAATGAATAAGGCTTACAATTTCTATAGATTCATTAATTATACGTTATTTTAAATATTCAATGTATTATCTTTCGATTTCCTATTTTTCAAAAAAAAAAAAACCACAAGCAAACAAACACACAATGCAACATCCACTCCAGCTTGATTGGGTATTGAGTTGATGCAGATGGACTCCGAATTGGTCTGAGGCAAACGAACCGGAGGTCAGTGCACACTTTTAGTATGTATCTATGTAAGGGATTTCTAACCATCATTCACTTTCACCAGTTTTCCGAGCTGTTAACATGTTGACTGGGTTCAGACAACACGATAACCCACACTCAAGGGTTCAGTACGGGTTGAGCGTGGTGGTTGTTAAACCGTGGGTGGTTGCTGAAATGTGGGTTATAGTGTTGTCTGAAACCAGCTGTGCTAACAAACCATGGCTTGTTAACCATGAACAACCCATGAAGAGAACCCATGGCTTGTTGTTGGGTTGTAAACTGTGGGTTGTTCACCATGGTTTGTTATCTCGGCTGGGTTCAGACAACACGATAACCCACGTTTCAACAACAACCCATCTTTCAATGACAACCCACACTCAATTTGGGGATAGTTCTGCTTACAGCAACTGGAACCATGCTGAAGCCTCACCTACACTTTAAGATCTGCCAGAGAGGCCCTGTTCAGAGTTCCATTTTTAGTGATGCTAGATTTGCATCTACTAGGAACAGGGCCTTCTGGGTAATTGCCTCAACAATATCAAATGCCCGCCCCTGTGGGAAGTGTGCTCATCCCCATCATTGATTGCCTTGCAGAAACAGGCTAAAATCTCTCTCTTGGAGGCTGTTTCTAACAATCTGCTGCTGACTTGCTTGTTTGGCTGATTTTGAATATTTTAACTTTCCTTTTGTGTCTCTTCCTCTTTTATTGATTTGAGTTGTATTCTTTTTATTGTGGACAGCTTTGTAAATTAAACTTGAAAAGTGGTATGCAAATACTAGAAATACATTGTTGTGTGTTGGACTTAGATTAGAGAAACCCGAGTTCTATTGGGGCTGCTGTTGTACACCCCCCCCAAATTTCCTCTAAGAATGGTGCATTCTGGGAAAACTAAAATGGCAAGCAGCAGCCTGGTGGACTTTCCAGTAAGTTTTGACCCCACCCTCCAGTAAATCACTCCTACCCCTGAAAATAGCAGAAATCTCTCCTTTGATCAAATCTCTGCTCAGCCAGAAAGTCAGTATTTTAAATAAATACATACATATATATAAATAAATAAATACAGAAATAAAAGTCTAACCTGTAATGATAAAATGGGCTCCCCTAGTGAGGTAGGGTAGGTAGTGTCTGAGAAATTCATTGGGTTTGCATGTTTATGTGAGAGTACTCAGTCCAGACCTATGAGACCTGAACACGCACCTGAACGCAAGTTGCAGTCCGAAACCCAAGGGGACAATAGATGGTGGCTTGAGCTTTGATAAATGCACTAGAGCAGTGTTCTCCAACCTTGGTTCCCCAGATGTTTTTGGCCTACAACTC
This sequence comes from Shinisaurus crocodilurus, assembly GCA_021292165.1. NCBI lineage: Eukaryota > Metazoa > Chordata > Lepidosauria > Squamata > Shinisauridae > Shinisaurus > Shinisaurus crocodilurus. Next base: position 287,876,145 of record CM037876.1, on the reverse strand, counting down.
CCAGCCAGCTGGGGCATGCTGGGAGTTGTAGGCCAAAAACATCTGAGGACCCAAGCTTGGAGAGCCCTGCACTAGAGGGAAAGAACTAGGGAACTGTATTAAATAGAAGTAGAAATGTTTTAGATTGTTAGAAGAATTAGAAGAAATAACATATACAGTAATACCTTGGACTGCAAGCATAATTCGTTCCGGAACCGTGCTTGTAATCCAAAACACTCTTATATCAAAGCAAGTCTCTGGCGGGCGTGAGTGGGGCCGATTTCGGCCCACTACGCCCGCTCGAGGCGAGCAGTTACAAGACGTCGCTTGTTTATCAAGTCAAAATTTATATAAAAAATTTGCTTGTCTTGCAAAACGCTCTCAGACCAAGTTACTTGCAATCCAAGGTATTACTGTATATTGTTAATAATGAGGTTTTGTGAACTTGTGAGGTGAATGAATAAGAAGAAAAATGTTTGACAACAGAAAAAAGAGAGAGATATTGGTAAACTGATAGGGATGTAGCCGAGTAGCCCGGATGTTGCTGAGCAGCCTGAACCGGGCCTGCTCGTGTCCACCGAGCTACTTGGCCACCGTGGGCTTACCTGCAGCAGGCTCTCCGGAGAGCCTGCCTCCCCGTCCGCTGGTCCCATCGCGTCCTTCCGGCGCGGAGGAAGTGACACGACGGGACCCCCGCGCTCTGTTTTTGGCGGGGGAAACCAGGGCAACAGGGCTGTTTAAGCCCTGTTGCCCTGGTTCCCCTTGCCAAAACAGAGCACGGGTGGGGCTCTGGCGCGGCGGAGGTGCGGAGAAGGTAGGCTGCGGGGTGGCGGTGGGGTGGCGGGGGGGTCCGGCGGCTGCGGGGTGGTGGCAGGGGAGTCAGGCGGCTGCGAGGGGGCGGCGGGGGCAGCGGCGGCTCTAGCAGCGTGGAGAACGCTCCGCACCGCTCTGAATGGCGAGATCGGCCGCCGCCGCCTCGAGGGCCGAGCCAGGAGCGAGCCACGAGCCGACTCCAGGCTCGGCCCCACCACTAGAACTTACTTATACTTTGTTGTGGGGAAAATCGGAAGTTCATTTTAGTTTAGTGTTGTTATGTTTTTGTGATGTTTGTGTTTTATTTTTCTTTGGAAAATAGAAAAATAATTTAAAAAGTGGACCCATATAATTCCATTTTTTGATGCATTTTGCAAAGCAAATAAAAAGCACAAAATTTATGCTTAGAAAAATATGTACATTTGAAAAATGTGCAAAGCCATGCTTTTGTCAATGGATACATGCATGGAAAAATGTGTACATGTGCAAAATGCCCACTAAAAGTCACAGGAATGAGCCTAGTGGTGGAAGAATGAGAACAAGATTGAAGTTGACAGATTCTTGCTCCCTAGTAAGATAGGATAGAATGTGATAATAAATGAATACATGCTTTGTTTTCTCTCAATTGCTATCCATGGGACTTAAGTGTACTTAACTTTACCTGGGCCATGTTGAATCAGTATAGATATGTCTGCAGCCCTGCACTGAAATTTAAGCACACTTATATAGCCCTGCAAGTTATATATTCTCTTCATGACAAAACCATAAAGCGACTCCTGTTTTAACTCATAAAACTGTCTAAACCATTCTGTCTTCTATTGGCAGGATCATTTTAGAGGTTCAGTTAAGGGAGAGGACCTTTTCTGCAGTGGCCCCACACCTCTGGAATGAGTCACCATCTGGGGTCTTTCCAGCCTCATCTTTGCAGGCCTTCAGGAAAGCTCTGCAGAAAAGATGCAACCATTTTCTTTGGCTTTCTCTTGAACTGTGTTTCATTTTGGTGGGTTCTTAACTGCAATTAGTTTAGTATTCTCTAGGGTAGATGTTTGTTTACTAGCTAGTGGTGCTTATTTTTTTTTTTTTTATTATTATTATTATTATTATTATTAATAATAATTATTATTATTATTAATCGCCCATCTGGCTGGCAACCGGCCACCCTGGGCGATGTACACAGAATAAAAACTATAAAATACATTTAAAACAATATAAAAATTTTAAAATCTTAACCCACCCCATATTCCCGCCTGAACAACCAGGTTTTTAATGAGCGGCGGAAGCTCAGCAGAGAGGGGGCATGGCGGAGGTCACTTGGGAGAGTTCTACAGTACGGGGGCCGCCACAAAAAAGGCCCTCTTCCTCATCCCCACCAGTCTAGCTGCTCTGGCTGAAGGGACAAGGAGAAGGCAACAAGCAGGAAAGGTAACAAGCGGGATACCACAGGGCTCGGTCCTGGGCCCGGTGCTCTTCAACATTTTTATTAATGACTTGGATCAGGAGGTACAGGGAAAGCTTATCAAATTTGCAGATGACACAAAGTTGGGTGGAACAGCTAATACTCTGGAAGACAGAAACAAAATTCAAAGTGACCTCGATAGGCTGGAGCGCTGGGCCGAAAACAACAGAATGAAATTTAATAGGGATAAATGCCAAGTGCTGCACCTAGGGAGAGGAAACCAAATGCAGAGTTACAGAATGGGGTACACTTGGCTCAACAATACTACAAGTGAGAAGGATCTTGGAATTGTGGTAGATCACAAACTGAATATGAGCCAGCAATGCGATGTGGCTGCAAAGAAGGCAAATGCAATTTTGGGCTGTATTAATAGAATAATAGCTTCCAAATCGCGGGAAGTGATAATTCCCCTTAACTCAGCACTGGTTAGGCCTCATCTTGAGTACTGTGTCCAGTTCTGGGCACCTCACTTTAAGAAGGACATAGACAAACTGGAGAGGGCTCAGAGGAGGGCAACAAGGATGATAAAGGGACTGGAAACAAGGCCCTCTGAGGAGAGACTGAAAGAACTAGGCATGTTTAGCCTTCAGAAGAGGAGACTGAGGGGAGATATGATCACACTCTTCCAGTATTTGAAGGGATGTCACACAGAGGAGGGCCAGGATCTCTTCTCGATCATCCCAGTTTGCAGGACATGGAATAATGGCCTCAAGTTACAGGAACCTAGATTCCACCTAAACATCAGGAAAAATTTCCTGACTGTCAGAGCAATAAGACAATGGAATCAACTACCTAGGGAGGTGGTGGGCTCTCCCACTCTGGAGGCATTCAACGTGCAGCTGGACAGACATCTGTCAGAGATGCTTTGACCTGGATTCCTGCATTGAGCAGGGGGTTGGACTCGATGGCCTTGTAGGCCCCTCCCAACTCTACTTTTCTATGATTCTATGATTCCATGATTCTAAGGCCATCCGTGGCAGATCTTGTTGAGCGGCCCACTTGGTGTTGCTGGAGACGCTCCTTGAGATAGACTGGACCGGAGCCATATAGGGTTTTAAAGGTCAAAACCAACACCTTGAATTCAGCTTGGCAAGCAACTGGTAGCCAGTGCAACTCCTTCAGCACTGGCGTGATGTGATCCCGCCGGCGGCTGCCTTTAACTAGGCGAGCCACCGCGTTCTGTACCAGCTGTAGCTTCCGAACCGTCTTCAAGGGTAACCCAACGTAGAGCGCATTACAGTAGTCTAGGCGAGAGGAGACCAAGACATGAACCACTGATGGGAGCAGGTGATTAGGAAGGTAGGGGCGCAGCTGCCGTATCAGATGGAGTTGATACAGCGCCGCCCGGCTCACAGCTGCAACCCGAGCCTCCATGGACAGCTGGGGGTCTAGAATGACCCCCAAGCTGCGGACCTGGTCCTTCAGGGGTAGATGTACCCCATTCAGCACCAGGTCAACATCCCCTAACCTCCCCTTATCCCCCTCCAGAAGTACCTCGGTCTTATCGGGGTTCAGTTTCAGCATGTTATATTAATTTTTGTTTTATTATAGTAATGGGTTTTTAATATGTAAGCCACCCTGAGAGGGAGATGAATCTTTAAAGGGGGCCTAAAATATTTTAAAGAAATAAAACAAATGAATACATGCACGCAGTGCAATCCTATGCATGTCTACTCAGACGTAAGCCCCATTCAATTCAATTCCCAGGCAAATATGTATAGTAGGACTTCAGTCTCAAGCTTTAAATCCTTAATTTGTGTTTGGGGGTGAGGAGGATATGTGTGTCTAGGCATAGAAGGGAGGAAGCGAGGTGGTCTACATACCAAGTCAAATACCTAATAAGCAACACAATAGATTTCCTATGCCAAATACCCGTGAATTTGCTTGTTATTAAAACAAAATATCAGCATGTTAGTTAGTTGGCCTGCTGTCCGTGTGTTTGCGTACGCCCGAGCCCTCCATAAAACTCGGGGCAAGTGCTTAGACCTGGGCCCTTTTCCTACCTATTACTGCCGTTTTTGAAAGTAAATCATAGCTGTCAGTATGGTAGCAGCTTGATTAAAGTTCAGGGGTTTAATAGATCATTTTAAAAACCCCAAATTACTCCCGCTCCCTAGTCGATCCACCTGGACCCTTGCCCTAGGTGCATGGCAGTTTTCATCCAGCACCAGAGAAGCCAAGTCTGGGCCCGAGGTTCCTGCTTATTCCCCCAGGATGCCTTGTTGCAGACCTGGACTGACATTCTCAGCTGTATTTAATCTGCTCTGAGACAAGCTGGCTATGAGAAAATGCAAAGGGGGTGGGGGGAACGGCACATAAGCAAAAGACGTGGAAAAAAGTTGGACAGTTGGGCCTGCTTTGTTCACTTGGTAAACTGGAGGCTGGCCAGCAGCAGCGCAGCTCCCTTGGCAATACAAGTCTGTTCCAATTAATCGTGTTTAACCATTCTAATCACACTTTAGCACATTAATCCTATTTTCAATCCAAAACACATCTGAAAGAGCGGCATGTGGGCCTTTTTATAGCAACCGCAAATCAGATGTAACGGAGAGACAGAGGGCCTTAGTTTACTCTGCACTCTCACTGAACTTAGACTTAATAAAATATGTGACTGAGTTGTGGTTGGATTTACTGCATGATGTTGATGCTTCCACATATAAATAGATCCCCTAAGTAACTTAAAAACCTGTCAGAAAGAGCAGTGAAAATTTGATTATAAGGTAACCAATGCGCAGATTGTGTAACAATGACACCGCTCGTCTGCTCTCAGGGCAGGGGAAGAAGACAAGGCGAGCAACGGATTTCTGATTATAACACACACACACACACACACACACACACACACACACACACATCCTGCATAAGGACAGAAAATGAGTTTAGTCTCATAACTGTGCAGGGCTCTGGTCTGGCTCTTAGTAGCCTCCATAGGATGGGTGGAATCAAAGAACTAGTAACAAATACTAAATTGAGGCCACCTTTCCCCATAGTTATTTCTTTGGTGACTTGACAGTTTTGAACCCACGTACCCACCCATTCAAAGCAGCTACCAGGTTCACTGGGTGGGATCCAAACATGTCCTTCCGCAGATGGAAGGGCTCCATGAAAGGACACTGATCCAGCGGAGGCTCCCACTGGGGGAAGCTGGGGAGAGGCAATTTTGGGCGATTCTGCCTTCTCTCTGCAGTCCCCAGCATCACCTCCCATGCTGTTCCAGAGGGTTCCCCAAACCCTTGCCCTTGAAGCAGCTTGTCATGATGGCTATATTTTACCTTCAGTATCACAGGCAGAATACTCAGTTGCTGGGGAACACACACACACACACACACACACACCACACTATTACAGGTGCTGTAACCTTGCTATTACAAGCGTGCTATTACACTTGTGTTCTGCTTGTGGGCTTCCCATGGGCACCTGGTTGGCCACTGTGGGAACAGAACGCTAGGACTAGATAGGCCTTTGGCCTGATCCAGCAAGGCTCTTCTTATCCTGTTGGACTACAACTCCCATCATCCCTGACCATTGGCCATTCTGGCTGGGGCTTCTGTGAGTCCAACCGTATCTTGAGGGCCACAGATTTCCCAATCCTGGTGTAGAAAATACAGAGCTAATGAACCATCAGCTATGGGGTGTATCACAAAAGACCTTCCTGTTATTTGAGGAGTGCACATAGAGGCTGCTGATACAGTGTGGAGCTGCAGGTGTGAATTGCGGACAGCTCCAGTTCACACTTTATCTCAGTCATGAGGAGGGTTTAGGTAAGTCCTCATCCCTCCGTCTTAACCTACCCCCATCTACAATATGGAGATAATGTGAGGTGACCAAGTCTACAACTTCACACATGACACTGCTCTATTTGAAGAGCTGATAGATGACAGTCCTCTACTAGGAGGCACCTTGTATTTGAAGGGTAGTCCAAGTCCAGTTTAAGGATAAAGAAGGGGGAGCAGCGGGGGCACTGAACTTGCCCACCAACAGGTAGCACATGGATAACAGACTGAGCAGGCACACAGGTCACCAGGTCACAGTCTTTCCCCACTAGGATGTGATTTAGAAGCACGCTAGGATACTTCTATATAAATTAGAGCGATTTCCAAATTGCCATCTATATATAAAAAAGAAGAAGTCCTGACTGACTGACTGACTGATTCATCAACACTCAGCTCAAACCGTTTAATCTAGGAACGTGAAATTTTGAAGGAACATTGTTCTTATGACGTAGAGCCCCACTAAGGAAGGATTTTTGGAAATTCTGTCCCTAAAGGGGCTGAAAAAAGGGGGCAAAATTGCCCCACTCATATCTCCTATGGGCAAAACAACAGGGGAGCAGTTATGCAAATCGGCCTCACCTCATAATTGCTGCAGGAGCCAATTGGAGCAGTTATGCAAATAGCCCATATGACACTTAGAATGTTTGTATGAATTCCTGCAGGGGCCAAAAGGAGTGGGTATGCAAATCTCCCCTAGACCATTTAGAATGTTCTCTAAGGGGGTGAAAAGGGAGGGAATCTTTTAAAATGACTGCCTGAATGACTGTTGTGTGTGGGGCGTCGTCACATAGGCTTCATCACGTTTTGACGGATCTACCCCAAACTTGGCACAGGTCATTCTTCATCACCTGTAGACTCTCAGGATTAACCTGATTTTTCTTTAAGATCAGATATTTCTTTCTGTCAAAAAAGATTTCTGCTGCCAGCACCCAACCTAAACGTTACACTTTCAGTCAGTGACACTGTATCTTTTCCATACAGCTCTCGCAGGCCTTCAAGTAGGGGGAGGGGGGACCCTTTTCATTTTTAAACCTGTTTTTTTTTTAATTTTTCTTCTTCTCCATAAAAAAAATAATTCAAAATTCAAATTGAAAATTTAAATGTAAATGGTGTGATGATACCACACAGAGTCGTACCAATTTCGTTATGTATGGCAGTCGTTGAAAACTGGGATGAATTCTCTATAATGTCCCATGACAGTGATGAAAACAACTATGTGAGTGCCAATGCATACTTTGACAACATGTCCCGACCCCATACTTATGGTGGTTTGTGTAAGTTGACAGCAGGTGGACAGATTTTCGAATTAGTTTTCAAAGTTTATCGTAATGGTGAACTTCACGCAAAATTCGGTAACAAAGGTAACCCTGTAGAATGGTTACCGTACGTTTACGCACAATCTTTCCGGTGGCCATTTTGAGGCTTAATTGCCATCTGAACCTGATGGTGTTTCTAAAAGCAATACATTTTACACTCAGTCCAGTAATCACCTCTTTATATTTCCACACCTAAGACATACCACGAATACCTCTTATTCCATCAGAATATCCGTTTGTTTTGCCATGACCATCAACAAGTTGCAGGGGCAGACTTTGAAGGTAGCAGGGATTGACCTAAGGGAAGACTGCTTCTCACCACTAATGTAGTTTACAAAGAAGTACTGAAATAGGGTTTTTTTGTAGGTTGCTGATGTCAAATAAATAATTTTTAATTTTTGGTCTGTCTCATTGTCTGTTTGTAATACCAACATGAAAAAATTCATGGTTGCATATGAATGGAACAACTATCTTTGTTTTGTTGCCAATACACCCCGACTAACGTCTGTAATAAACATTGCTTATTATGTTAAGACATCAACCTGTAAATTATATTTTGTACAGTTTGGACAAAAAACTCATGTTTCTTTTAAAAACAATTGTAAAATCCACGCGAGCTAAGCCGTGGGCAACAGCTAGTCTATATATATAAAAGAAGAAGTCCTGACTGACTGACTGACTGATCAACTGCCCAACTCAAATACCGTGTTTCCCCCAAAATAAGACACTGTCTTATATATTTTTTGGCTCAAAAAAACACACTAGGTCTTATTTTCGGGGTAGGTCTTATTTTTTTAATGTACAACAAAAATAAGGCTCGGGCGGCTGGGCACGCCGCCCGAGCCTTATTTCCCCGGCGCCCCCCTCCCTGCCTCGTTTTTTCGAGCGCCACTGTGCGCCGCTCGAATGATCCACCTACCTCTCTCGCCGCTTTCGGGCCCAGAAATCGACCCTGCGCAGGCGCAGAATGGACCTTGGGGTCCAGCGCGCCTGCGCAGGGTTCTGTCGCGTCATTTCTGGTACCAGAAGTGACGCGACGCGATGAATCGAGGAGCACGGGAGGCTCTCCGCCCGAACGAGCAGGCGCGGGCGGCTCTCCGTGGAGTGCGCAAGCCGCCCCGAAGAGAAGGTAAGGCCTCGCCGGGGCATGAGCGGGGTCAAATTCGGCCTCGTTCTGCCCCGGCGAGGCTCGATTGTACATACCTAACAACAATCCACATTTATTCATGAACAACAGTCTACATTTATTCATGTACAAAAATATACTGTAAATTTATTCAAATACAGTCATGTCATCTTCTTCTGGAACATCGTCATAAGACACTAGGTCTTATTTTCGAGGTAGGTCTTATTTTCGGGGTAGGTCTTATACTTTAGCAATTTCAAAAAATAGTATTAGGTCTTATTTTCAGGGTAGGTCTTATTTTCGTGGAAACACGGTAGTTTAATCTAGGAACGTGAAATTTTGAAGGGACATTGCTTTTATGACACAGACACCCACTAAGGAAGGATTTTTGGAAATTCCATCCCTAAGGGGGTGAAAAGGGGGGGGGAATCACCCCACTCTCATATCTCCTATAGGCAAAACAACAGGGGAGCAGTTATGCAAATCGGCCTCACCTCATAATTGCTGCAGGACCCAATAGGAGCAGTTATGCAAATAGCCCATACGACACTTAGAATGTTCATATGAATTCCTGCAGGGGCCAATAGGAGTGGGTATGCAAATCTCCCCTAGGCTATTTAGAATGTTCTCTAAGGGGGTGAAAAGGGAGGGAAACTTTTTAAATGACTGACTGACTGAATGACCGAGTAATAAACATTGTGGGAGATCTGAGTTCTAGTCCCCGCTCGGCCATGAAACTCACTGGGTGACTTTGGGCCAGTCACTGACTCTCAGCCTAACCTACCTCACAGGGTTGTTGTGAGGATAAAATGGAAAGGAGGAGGAGGATTCTGTAAGCCGCGTTGGGTTACTTTAAGGAAAAAAGGTGGGGAATAAATATAATAATAAATAAATAAATAAATAAATAATAAAAAATCCTATGGCCCCTAGACGGTCATAAGATTTTTTGGATTCCTGGATCTGATGTTGGAAAAGTGTTCTGACCTTGGAGCTGGGGATTCGCACTCGGATTGCCCTTCCCTCCCCTCCAGCTGGTGTGGAAAGAACCATGCCGGCTGCTTCTCAGAGGTCATAAGACCAACCTGGGTGGGTGGGTGGGTAAAGAGGGTGTTCCAGGGGGCAGGGAAGGGAGAAGAGTGGGTCTGCGAGGATATGACATATCCTGGTGGTGCTCCAGCTTCTTCCCTCCCTGTCCAAAGTGCCGCAGCTAGAGGACCAAAATTGGCCGTCTAGCTGACTTGCAAGGCGGGAGGAGTGTGGAGGTGAAGATCGCCTCCACGCTCCTCCCGCCCTGCACAGGATGCACGTAATCCTCCAAGTTCAGAGGCTTACAGGCATCCCCATTAGATTGCGCCCTAAAGGTATTAATAGCAATGAGGGACATTTGGATTGTGATCATGGTAATAGAAATGGGGTTCACAACACTCCACCCTAGTTTTCCCAATTAAAACCACTCTTCTCTTCCAAAGCAAAGCAAACATACAGAGACCTACATAATACCTATATATTTTGCCCTGTGAGGCAAATAGCACTTTCAGGCAGGAAAGAATAGATTAGGCCATTTCTAGCCCATGTCAATTTTTGCATGTGTCCATTCATAGTCTGTTCCATCACATTTCAACATTAATCTGCATTTAATACTAATATGCATTTCCAAATATATATTTTATCCTAAAAGAAGAATTTTAAAAACACATTTGGGTATTTTTAATTTTAGCCAAGAACTCCTCTCTCTCTCCTGTCCCTCCCATTTTTCTCCCTCTTTCATAATACTAGAACCCAGGGATCATCCCATGAAGCTGATTGGTGGGCGATTCAGGACAGATCAAAGGAAGTACTTCTTCACACAGTGCATAGTTAAACTATGGAATTCACTTCCACAAGAAGTAGCGATGGCCACCAATTTGGAGGGCTTTCAAAGAGGATTGGACAAATTCATGGAGGAGAAGGCTATCAATAGCCACTAGTCTTGATTGGCTATATGCTTCCTCCAGTATCAGAGGCAGTATGCCTATGTACACCAGTTGCTGGGGAACATGGGCAGGAGGGTGCTGTTGCACTCATGTCCTGCTTGTGGGTTTCCTGTGGGCAGCTGTTTGGCCGCTGTGTGAACAGAATGCTAGGACTAGATGGACCCTTGGTCCGATCCAGCGTGGCTCTTCTTATGTTCTTAACTGCATTGCAAAATTCGGAGAAGTGCAAAATCCAAAGGATAATGTATGTTTCAACTTGCGCATTCATCCAGGAGGGGCTGATAAAGTTGGTTCACATCAGAATTCTCAAAAGATCCTCAAGCATCCCTAGCTGGGGGGTGGTGGTGGCAGCGGAAGGGGATAATAATCCTCCCCCACCCTGAACAGGGCAGCCCTGATTCCCTCTCTGATCCTATTGATGCATCTCCTATGGCATGTTCAGTTTAACTCTAAACGTGCACAGGGCTGCAGCCTCAGATGTACTCAAACGCGCACATACATACGATATTAACTCAGGCAATAAAACTTACTTTGGGTTGTTTCTTGACAATCACAACTTTTCATTTCGTTTGTTCTTTCCTATTGGGAAACCTTTTCCCCCCCGAGGCAGAATTTTCTTTGCTCCATTTTCTGACGTCATGGAGTTTTAAAAAGAAGCAATGTTCTTTTCTTTTTTTAAAAAACCCTTCATTATTCTTTAGTAGCTGATACATCACAGATCTTATTTTGCTAGTTCAAAAGAGGCATAATGAAATGTAAATTGTGCACCAAGATCAACTAAACCCATAAGTCTTTAATTTAGATTGGGAGTAGGGATGAAGTTATCAATTCATGCTAAATGAAATATGTAATGGTTCGTAATATGATAAAGTAATGCGTGGTGGAGCATTTTTTTTTTTAAACCCTCCTTGCGCAGATTATAGTGGCATATTTTGTTTTCTGAGCAAACACTTCTAGATTTTTATGCCACAAATAAAAAAATATCTGGAGATACTGCATTAGGAGAACATAAATGCAAAGTAGACGTGAGCTTATCCAGGTAAGTAAGGTTTTATTAAAGAATCTAATTCATTGCAGCTCTATTCTGAAAGAATGGAAGGATATGGTTAATGTAGTGTATCAGTTAGGAATGGCATTCATAGAGCCACCTGCATTTAATATACAGCTGTCAGAATTCTCTATTCACTACCACTTAACCCTGAAAGAAATACGCAACAATTTGATTGCCCCAGAAATCTTCAATGTAAAAATGCAAGGAATTATATTAAACACTCGTACCGTGACATGTCCAAGAGCAAAGCACAGAAAGCTGGGTCTTCATATGTGCTGTTTTCCCTTTCTGCATTTTAAGAACATTTGTACTTATACTTTTGGCCTCTTCCAGATCAGGAGAGAATGGGAAATATTAGCCCTTGCCAGTATGCGTGTGTGGCTCTGCCTTCATGGATCAAGGCCAGTGGGTGAAATCCAATGAAGGCTTTCCACTGAACTGGGAGGGGGTGATTCCGCCTCCCCCTGCAGCCTGCTCTGTGCCCTCAAAATCTGCCCTAAAAGGTTGGGAGACCCTCTGGAACATATTTTTTTGGGGGGGGGCTATACAGAGGAGAGGGGAGAGGGAAAGTCTCTTTGTATAAGCGGAAGTTCACTCGCTTGACGTTGGATTCCACCTGTGTCTCTAAACATAACTAGTTAAGGCAGTGTTGCGTAGTGGTGAGAGTGTTGGACTGGGACTGAAGGAGATCCGGGTTCTAGTCCCCACTCGGCCATGAAACTCACTGGGTGACTTTGGGCCAGTCACTGACTCTCAGCCTAACCTACCTCACAGGGTTGTTGTGAGGATAAAATGGAGTGGAGGAGGAGGATTATGGAGTGGAGGAGGGTTCCTTGAAGGAAAAAAGGCGGGGTATAAATATAATAAATAAATAAATAAATAAGGCACAATCCTGTGCATGTTTAGATAGAAAAAAGGCCTGCAGCTCCCAGCATGCTGGGAGTTGTAGGCTTTTTTTTCCTGTCTAAACTTGCATAGGTTTGAACCCTTAGTGGAATAAGGGTGCAATCCTATGCATATTTAGACAGGGAAAAAAGGCCTACAACTCCCAGCATTCCCCAGCCAGCCATGTTGGCTGGGGAATGCTGGGAGTTATAGGCCTTTTTTTCTGTCAAAACACGCATAGGATTGCACCCTAATAGAATAAAAAATTGAAGTTGATAGCTCTGATCCAGTGAGGAGCAGCCAGCTAATGCATACAAGGTTTCAACACATCTTGCACCGGGTAACCCTGGGTTTTGCTTGCACTTGTGTTCCTGATCCATAGATTTGTGCATGCTGTAGCCACCTGGACACCCACTGCTGTAGGTGCACACCTCCCCCACCCCCCCCCCCGGAATACTAAACGAGGACTTTTCTTCACGATGTGCTACATTCTCCATGTGGAATGAGTTTCTGAAAAGTGATTTTTCCACCTGCATTCTGAGGTGGTACATTCCTCTGAGGACTCTTATCATGTACTTTTCCTGAACATTCGGACAGGCCTCCCGAGGAGGGGAAATGTGAAAGCAAAGGAAATTATATCCTTTGGTGTGTATCTGATAAGTTTCTTTTTCTTCTTGTTCTTGTTACTATTTTCAAGAGGGACCTGAAACAAAATATTGCAGTGTGGCAGGCGCGGTGATAGGTATCGAAAAGATCCGGGGCTCAGGACCACAGGACAAAAAAGAGAGCACAATTTTGCATATGCTAATTTACATATGTTCTAAAGTCTATCTCTCTGTGTGTGTCTGTAAAGGACCCTGTCTCCTAAGGGCACCCCTATTGTAAAAAGGGATGTATGGACGGGGAGAGGAGGGCATTTGAATTCAGAAAAAACATCAGGCAGAAAGATTCAAGGACGGGGGGCAGCACATTTGGGCAAAAAGCCAGCTCATCTAGGGGGATCAGGGCCCCTGTACCTTTATTTCAGCAAGTGCCCATGGACAGCAGGGTGGTAGGGCAGATAGCCTCCCGGAGATTTAGGGCTCCAAATGAAAGATTCAGGGCTCCAGCCCTAGTGGGCCACCCCTAACACCGCCTCTGAAGTGTGGAGCAGTTCTAGTCAGCCAGCCATATCCACCTCCATAGCACTCCATTCCACTCCCCCTCCCACTCAGCTTTCCATGTTGTTTCACAACGGTCACCATTCCATGGTCACTGAGCATGTGATGCAAGTGTCCTGATTAGATTAGAAGCCAGAGGAAGGTTGGGCACTGACAATTTCAAGGGGTCCTCATGCCAAGGTAGAGGACACTCCCTTGGCCATTTCAAAAGAGGACATGCAGTGCCAAAAATGAGGCCAAAAGAGGACACAGGTTTGCACAAAAATGGTATGTGCTAATTTGTATATAGATGCAAATGCTTAAATAAATACTATAATTTAAATAGAATATAATACATCTCACTATAGTGGGGAAGATTATGACCACGATGACCTGTGTGCCTTCCCTTGCTCATTTTGCTGACCAGGTGCTAATGGTGGATGGGCAATTTCAAGGCTCCCGCTGCTCTCCCTTCTTAGGGTTTCCAAACCTGACTCAGACTGGGCAGTCCTTCAATTGGAGGACACCTTCAAATACCTTCTACTTCACTTTCTGCAAAGTAGGACACCAGGCCACCCTATCTCTGGCAACAACAGTTCCAAGCCATTTATTTATTTACAAGTATTTATACTCCCATCTTTCAACCTGGCAAGGGCTCCCAAAGTGGCTCCCAGAATGGCTCACTTGGGCTGAGCCGAAGGCTTCCTGGAAGAGATTGGTTTGGAGGAGGGATGTTGAATGAAGAGGCAGTTTGAAGGAAATTTGCCTATCAGCTACAGTGACAGACGGACTTATCATGTTTTGGGACAGAGCACCGGTATGGTATTTATTTATTTATTTTGAACCCTTATATCCCATTCCCCCCATCCCAAGCCAAGAATACTCAAAGCAGCTCACAAAATAAACATCTTGAAATAAAGGTCAATGAAGTACCCCCAAAGTAAAAGTAAATAAATAAACATATAAAAACGGCATAACAAACTGTATAAGAGACCATATAAACAGTGCCGGCTCCAGGTTTTTGTGGGCCCTTGGGCAAGACACCCTCAATGGGCCCCCTCCCTTAGCGTGTCTTGTCACCAGCTGTTACTGCTCCTCCTCCTCTTTCTCATCATTGCTGCCACTGGGTTGCTTTTTCAGGCAGGGAGCCAGTGCGCAAGTAGACAGTGGCATCTACTGCTCTTCCTTCTCACCAACACTGTTGTCTGGGCCAGAGTGAGAGGCAGGTGAACAAGCAGGTTGCAATGATGATGAGGAGGAGCAACTCCAGGGAACTTTTCTCAGTGGGCCCCATCATGCCTACCCTTGATGTCAGACCTGCATATAAGAGAACTGCATATTAAATAACAACAACAACAACAACAACAACAACAAAACCATTCAGCTGAAGGTCTTAGTGAATAGCCTGGTCAAGTACCAACAGAATGAAATTTAATAGGGATAAATGCCAAGTGCTGCACCTAGGGAAAGGAAACCAAATGCACAGTTACAGAATGGGGGAGACTTGACTCAGCAATACTATAGGTGAGAAGGTGTGATCTACCTGAATTGTGGTAGATCACAAACTGAATATGAGCCAGCAATGCGATGTGACTGCAAAGAAGGCAAATGCTATTTTGGCTTGCATTAATAGAAGTATTGCTTCTAAATCGTGGGAAGTGATAATTCCCCTTTACTCAGCACTGGTTAGGCCTCATCTTGAGTACTGCGTCCAGTTCTGGGCACCACACTTTAAGAAGGATGTAGACAAACTGGAAAGGGTTCAGAGGAGGGCAACAAAGATGATTAAGGGACTGGAAACAAAGCCCTATGAGGAGAGACTGAAAGAACTGGGCATGTTTAGCCTTCAGAAGAGGAGACTGAGGGGAGATATGATAGCACTGTAAATTACTGTTTCAAGTACTGGAAGAGCACTATCATATCTCCCCTCAGTCTCCTCTTCTGATGGCCAAACATGCCCAGTTCTTTCAGTCTTTCCTCATAGGGCCTTGTTTCCAGTCCCTTTATCATCTTTGTTTCCCTCCTCTGAACCCTAAAGGTTGTCACAAAGAGGAGGGCCAGGATCTCTTCTCGATCATCCCAGTTTGCAGGACATGGAATAATGGGCTCAAGTTACAGGAACCCAGATTCCGCCTAAACATCAAGAAAATTTTCCTGACTGTTAGAGCAATAAGACAATGGAACCAACTACCTAGGGAGGTGGTGGGCTCTCCCACTCTGGAGGCATTCAAGGTGCAGCTGGACAGACATCTGTCAGGGATGCTTTGACTTGGATTCCTGTGTTGCGCAGGGGGTTGGACTTGATAGCCTTGTAGGCCCCTTCCAATTCTACTTTTTTATGATTCTACCTGAAGGAATACACCATCAAGGCATGATGGAGATCATTCAGAAGGGTGTTCCATAGGGTGGCTGCAACTACCAAACAAGCTCTGCTTCTAGTAGCCACATGCCTTGCTATTGACTGTTGAGGAATCTGTAGCAGGGCTCAGATGTTGAATGGATCATATGGGGTGGAGCATACTGAAGAATGCATTCCTTAAGGTATTCAGTTCCCAAACCATATGTAGTGGCTATATTGTTGGACTGGAACAGAGAAGACCCAGATTCAGATCCCCACTTAGCTATGGAGCATGCTAGGTAATGCTGGATCACTTGCTTTCTCTTAACCTAACCTACCTCACAGAGTTGTTGAGATGATAAAATGGGGTGGGAAGAAGAACCAAGCACAGTGCTCCCTGGGAGGCAAGGGGGATATAAATAATATAATTCCTAGTAATACATCTCCACTTATATCAGCAGTTCATTGCTGTCTTTTTTCGTAGTCATCAGATAAGAGCCTCTGATTTCTGTCCTCCTAGCACTGTGCCTTCAACTCTATCAGGCAAGGAAGTAGTTGGAGGGGGAAAGAGAGACTCCCTCTTCAAAAGAAGAAGGAGGAGGAGGAGGAGGAAAGTTAGTTCCATGAAATAGATCTTCAAAGGTTCTGTTAAGTGTAAGAGCATTTTGGTGCTAAAACACACTGCTTAGGAATGCTGTGGAGTCTCCTTCCTTAAATATTTTCAAGCAGAAGATGAAGAAGCTTCTGGCAAAGAGAGGTCATTTCTCTAACCCTGGGTATGATCTAGCCATGGTTAGGCACTGGTGCAGTCTGATCCTATCCAGGTTGACTAGTAAGTCCCACTGAGTTCAATGGGGTTTACTGCCAACAAATGTGCAGGAGTGGGTGACCTGTTACCCTCTGCCTAATTTTGAAAGCATTTGCGATCAACTCTGCAAGTGATCCACTCTAGGAAGAGAGATCTGTCTCTCCCCCCACAGCCCCATTGGGTGCAGAGAAGAGGGAGTGAGAAAAAGAGGTATCAGAGAGAGAGAGAGAGAGAGAGAGAGAGAGAGAGAGAGAAGGGGGTGGCAGAAAGAGAGAACTGTATTGAGAGAGAATTGTATTGTATTGTATTTTTTACTGATGGTTGTAAACTGCCCAGAGAGCTTTGGCTATTGGGCAGTATAGAAATAATAATAATAATAATAATAATAATAATAATAATAATAATAATAATAATAATAATAATGGGCAGCCCTACTGACATTTGGCTCCGATTTGCAGACTTAAGTTTTGATAGATTGCCATGGGGGAATTTAAACTTGTGTTTTCTAACTCTCCCACTGCAATCAGTGGGAATAAAAAATAATAATGCTGGATTTGGCCCCTTCTATCTTTGTGTTCAGTTCTAACATGCCAATGCTGCAGTCAGCCAAGTCAAGCAGACACATGAAGAGGACACTGGTGTGTGTGTGTGTGTGTGTGCGTGTGTGTCAGGGTTCATCTGCCTGAAAAATGCTCTTGGCAGGATCACAGGGCCCAAAGAAGGCCGGAAGGTTAATTCAAGCAAGGCATCACTGTATTCAGTAGTTAATCCATATTTACTCTGATGTGATTAAAAGCTTTAGGGCAAAAGTGAGACTTTTGCCCTAAAGAAGAAAGTGTAGCTCTTGTAATGCTGATTTCAATTTAGACACATTGTGGCCCCATCTGTCCTTGACAAATTAGCGGGGCCAAAAGATCCTAATACCAAAAACAACAACAAAACCTGGGAAGCCAAGCCACATAATTCCTTTCTGGTGTCAACACAGGCCTTTGTGTTAGGTTCTTTAAAAGAACTCCCTTTCAAAAGGACTCCTTGTTATCCCTGATATGCAGCTGCATCTTGGTTAAACTGTTTTCTATAGAAGAAGAAGAAAAAGATACTCCTGAATGTCTACTTTAAGTTAAACCATGGGAGTTATCCACACCCCTCCCCCAGTATCGGAACGCTGCAAACTTCAAGGCTATGCTCTTAAAAGTTACCTTGAAAAATTACGTACATCCTTTGATTTTTCACTCTGAATCTTCAAACAGGGAAACTCAGTAGCAATCACAATGCAGCGGTTTGTAATATTGTTAAAAATTAACATTTTTGTACACCTGGCATAAACCAGATTTCATAGATCATAGAGTTGGAAGGAGCCTACAGTATTTGCGTGTACACACTTTACGCCCAACTAAAGTGTAGCACTAAACAGTGCATTACAAAAGAAATAATAATTCAGTCTCTTCCCGTCAATGAGTTTTTCTACACAAGGCATTTATTGTGTGCTTGTCATTCAGTACTCAAGGTTGTTTATGGGTTCTTCAGATTATGACCTCCAGCTTCACTTCTGTTTTTTAGGAGTGCTTGCCCAGGTGTTTTTTTTTTTTTTAGAGCGGGAGAACTGGAGTATCATTTCTGAAAGTGAAAGAAAATGTATTTTCCTACTTGTGTAATGGTGTCATTCTGCTATAGCACAGTGCCACCTATAGGTTATGTAGTGGAAAAGCAGGAAAGGAAAAGCTCTTTCTGTAGAGCTCGGATCTCAGTTCTGCGACAAAACTGAAAGTAGATTAAGAGGATTAACGACCTCATGTAGAAAAGCTCTACATCTTTCCAGCTGAAGGAATGACAAAAGAAGCCATGCAACGAATTGTAGAAGGAGGGACGGAAGGGCAAAGGAAAGAGGGGAGGGTCTTTTGCCCCAAATGTTCCCCTGCGCCTCCACTAATCCTCTCTCTCTCTCTGGCTTAAATCTGTGTGACCACACTTCCCCTTGCTCTTCTCCCCTCTACAGCCCTCTGTGCTCCTCTAAAATCTCCTCCAGCAGGTCCCTGAACCCTCTGGAGCAGGTTTTTTTTTGGTGCACACAGGGCTGCGGGGGAGGGGTGGACAGGACTGTTCCGCCAGAAGTTTCGGTTCCACTGGTGGACGATCAGGACTGGACACAAGCCTTTGCCTCCAGGTCTCTCCAGATCTTCTACTACTCCAACTCTCTCCTTGGTAGCATACTGCTGAGCCGTAGCTAGCATGCCCATTGGCCACGCCGGCTGGGGACAACTGAGAGTTGGCTCACTGGTTGCCAGCCAAGAGAAGCTACTGGGCCAAGTTCAAGATGTTGATGTTAACATATAACGCTGTAAACAACTTGGGACCGGGTTACCTTAAGGACCATCTCACTCCTTGTGTCCCTGCCCGATCTCTGCGATCTTTATTGGGAGCACTTCTGAGGGTGCCACGTGCTCCGGAGTTTCACCTAAGGAGCACTTGCAGTAGAACATTTAGTGTTGCAGCGCCTGCCCTCTGGAACACTTTACTAATTGATATTAAACACACACACACACACACACACCAGTTCTGACATTCAGATGTCTTAAAACTCATCTCCTTACACAGACTTTCCGTGAAGTGTGACCAAGTCAGCTACAGTTTGTAGCACTCAACAGGGTGTGCGGTGTTATTGCTGATTATTTGTCTTATTTATTTATTTATTATATTTATATACCTGCCTTTTCCGGCAAGGAACCCAAGGCAGCTTACATAATCCTCCTCCTCCTCCTCTCCATATTATCCTCACAACAACCATGCGAGGTAGGTTAGGCTGAGAGTCCGTGACTGGTCCAAAGTCACCCAGTGAGCTTCATGGCTGAGCGGGGACTAGAACCTGGATCTCCCGAGTCCCAGTCCAACACTCTCACCACTGCACCACACTGGCTATCTGATTAATTTGTGTTTTTTTGTAGTAGTAGTAACATTTATTTGTGTAACCAAAGCCATTACAAAAATGATAAAATCAGATAAAATACTTTAAACAGATAAAAAAAAACATTTGACCAAAATATTTGATTATTTATCATCACTACCAATTTTCCTTCTTAAAATTGACGCTCTAAAAGCAAAACAGGCCACCTTTTCAGAGATATATGGAGAACTGTCCCCTAATAAAAAATTAATCAAATACCTAACAGGTCTATTAGATGAAAGATCTAGGTATATAAACAGGGCTGCTCTTAAGGTCTCGTAAATTGGGCAGTCAAGTAGATAGTGAGGCAGGTCTTCAAGCACATTAGATCCACATGGGCAGACTCTCTCTTCTAGAGGGATCCGACGATAGCGTCCTTCAAGTATGACAGAGTTCATTGCCTGACATCGTAAGGCTGTAAATGCCCTCCTCCATTTAAAGTTTATAATATTAGATACATAATGTGGAAGAGAAGTTTGAATAGGCAATTTAGCATACCAAGGGGCACATTTCGACAGGCAGACAGAAGCGCTGGTTATCTTGAAAATCATGTTTTAAAATATGAGATTTCAGGTAACGTGCTGCCATTTCAAAACTTAAGGAGTTCAAGAGATCCAAAGAAAGTCCATACATATCAATCCTTTGTAGGATTTCTTGATTCCAAGATGGAGCCATTCTGTTATTAAAATTCAACATTTCTCTAAAAGCAGATAATACTAAGGAAGATCCCCTCCCTTTTTGCAATTTCACCCAATATCTGATGGCAGAAATATGTACCCTGGACTTCACTGTACAAAGACCGGTTTCCAAGCGGAGAATGGAAGTCTCAGTTGACTTAGGGAGGTCGAGAATAGCTCGCAAAAATTTATTCTGGGGTGTTTCCAAGATCATTTTCTTGGAAACACCCCCATATTTGCGCACCATAGCAAATTTGTGCTATTGCTTTAGCCTCATAGATTTTAATAGCTGGAAAAGTCTGTCTACCTCCTCTACCCCAGTAAAACCTTAGTAAGGAATTCACAGTATTATTAGCCAGGTTTTTAACATTTTCAAGATGGTTATTCCAATTTCCGGTTGAGGAGAAACATAAACCTAAATATTTAAAGGATTTCACCTGCTCTATAGGATGTCCATCAATTTGCCATCTGTGTTTTTTAAATCTATTAGCAAAAACCAATACTTTTGTCTTTTTGTAGTTAATTTTCAATTTTTCTTGCACTGCTAATTGATTAAAGGTTTTCAATAATCTCCTCAACCCTTGCTGTGTTTGAGACAACAAGATGGTATCATCAGCATACATAAGTACTGTAACCTTCCTATTTTCCAATTTTGGTGGCACATAATTATCCTTATTACTTAAATCAGTTATTAAAGAGTTAACATAAAAATTAAACAATAATGGAGCTAATAGACATCCTTGACGGACACCTTGCGTAGTTTGGATCAGGTCTGTGAGTGAACCTGAACGGTCCATCCTAACTTGGATCTTAGTATTTGAATGGAGCTGCCGCATCAGCATCAATAATCTTTTATCGATAGAGGTTTTGTTTAGTTTATCCCAAAGACGATCACAATTAATTGAATCAAAAGCTGCTGCAAAATCAATAAATGCTACAAATAAACATCTACGTTTCACCTTTACATACTTGTGAATCAAATGAGATAAAACAAAACAGTGATCTGTTGTTGAACGATCACACTGAAAACCTGCCTGTTCTTCTGCAATTATCTCACTGGAATCAAGCCAATAAATAAGTTTCTTTGACAAGTATTTGGTGTATATTTTTGATGAAATGTCCAGCAAACTAATGGGGCGATAGTTGGCTGGTTTACTTGGGTCACCTTTTTTAAATATAGGAACCACAATGCTGAATATTCCATTGGGGAGGGAAATGGCCACTATTATTAATTTATGTAAATAAAGCTGCAAGTATAGAGGCCCACCAGTTTGGGGCCGCTTTATAGACTTCCCCAACAACTCCGTCTTCCCCTGGTGCCTTCCCGTTCTTTAGGGTAGCAATTATTTCACAGATTTCATCAGGAGACACAGGGTCCCACACTGGTAAATCTTCTCCAGCCACAATAGTACGGTATGTATATTATCCTTGTAAGGTTTCAGAAAGTGAACTTTGGAGGTTGGTTCATTAAACAAGTCTCGAAAATGGGACTCCCATACGCATGAGGGGATATTTAGTTCAATCAATGAGTGACCATTAAAGCTCAACTTATTGATGATTTTCCAAAATCTTTGTGAATCTGTACTTTGGGCTGCGATCAATAGCTCATTCCATTGTGTCTTAATATATAAGGACTTCTTGTGTCTTAGTAGCTTCTTATAGTTACTTCGTAGCTGACAATATTGAAAAATTGACCTAGGTGCTTGGGTTTTGCGAGCTATTCTTGCGGACGCTTGTAACTTTGATTTGGCCAATTTGCATTCCCTATCATACCATCCAAAGGAAGAGGGTCTCGATAGGTGTGTGGGGTCTTTCTTAGAGAACAAAGGTTCTAATAACAGTAAAATATCGGAAAACTGTATAATTAAATCTTTGCAATCTGAATTATGGATAAAATTACTGCGTATTCGAAGTGATCCCTCATTATAAAGTATCCCTAACATTTGGGGTTCCATTTGAGCTGTCCATCTAATTGTTTTAACGAAATTACAGTTCAAGTTCTTTTTGATATTCTCCTGTAGTAGAGACAACTTGGGTGCCACAATAAGTGATAAACAGAGTGGATAATGATCACTCTCTGGATAACAGTATACTTCAAAACTATTGATATATGATATCAGATCACTGGATACAGCCATGTAATCAATAACACTTCCTGCCCAGCCAGAAAAAAAAGTTATATTACCAGGCTTATCATTAGGGTGGTTACCATTAAGGATATAGAAATTGTATTTCATAATTATATTATAAAAAGCTTTACCATAGGCATTAATCACACTATCCCTCGATTCCCTACCTGCATTCAAAGGGGAGGATTGGGATTGTACATTATGCATGTTGAGCTTGCCCAAAAGGTACTCCTCATTTGGTCCAATACGCGCATTTAAATCTCCCATCAAAACAATGGATGCCCCCTGATTTATGAGCTCAAGTTGTTCTATAAGTTCATCCAGTTCCTTCCAAGCATTACCATAGTTATACTTACAGTTCCTGGGTGGGATATAAATATTTATCAAATAGATGTTAATATGAATATCTAGATTACATATGTTCACACATTGAATATTAGGGCTAGTCACATTAATCTCAACACATTTTATATTATATTTGGTTGATACATAAATAAGCAAGCCACCGCTTGGCCGGCCATATTTTGCCAGCTTACAAGCAGGCTTCAGCCAGTGATTATAACCCTCAAGGCTAATGCTAGGGTGCTCAGAGCAGATCCAAGTTTCTTGAAGGCTAATGATAGAATAGTTCTTCAAAAATGTGGTCATCTCCTTATCAACTATTTTATTGGACAGTCCTGCTACATTCCATGAGAGTAACTTGTAGTGGAAGTCTGAGATGGTGTCCAAGTTTGATAAAGGGAAAAGCTGATAATTCCCATCTAATAATGTCCTCTCATGATGTCCCAATCGATTAAGAGAAACAGGAGGATTAGCTCCATTTTCCTTACTCTGTCATATGGGGTTATCGCCAGTTCTTAAGCTCTCAGATGTTAGGCTATTTTCGTCCAATTTCACTATATCATTCATATCTAAACAGCATCTGGTGTTTAAATTCTGGATTGGCTGCAGGATGTTAACAGATTGCAGCTGATTTGAGGAACATATGTCCATAGGTGCAATTTCATCAACATCTAGGTATCTCATCGCCGTCCATGAGGGGGTGGCACACTGTTGTTGGCCCGATGGATGTAAAGCCAAAGGTCGGGCCATATCCAATTGCCGGGAGCCCTGCTTCTTAGCCCTCCCAGATCTGTTCAACAACAGATCACTGTTTTGTTTTATCTCATTTGATTCACAAGTATGTAAAGGTGAAACGTAGACGTTTATTTGTAGCATTTATTGATTTTGCAGCAGCTTTTGATTCAATTAATTGTGATTGTCTTTGGGATAAACTAAACAAAACCTCTATCGATAAAAGATTATTGATGCTGATGCGGCAGCTCCATTCAAATACTAAGATCCAAGTTAGGATGGACCATTCAGGTTCACTCACAGACCTGATCCAAACTATGCAAGGTGTCCGTCAAGGATGTCTATTAGCTCCATTATTGTTTAATTTTTATGTTAACTCTTCACCCTTCTGCGTGAAGGGTAGAGAATTGTGACTTAGTCCTCCCCTAACATAGTTAGGAGTGCTTGTTGTGCCGAACCCATTCTCACCCTTATCCATATTCTCCACTCGTCTTTGTTCTATCCTCCCTACCTCACTTTCTTTCTGGTTCTGCAATGGGAAGGGCTTATTTGTTGATTCTTGATCCCTTCTTTGGGTTACATTAGGCTCAGTCAAGGCTATATTCCAGTTTTCTTCACCAGGAAAAGGTGGAGTAGGTTCATATGCTTTCTCCAGGTTTATAAGATCTTCATTGGCTATTTCACCAACCAAAACTGGATTACTTCCATCTACCCCTCCTATATATGAGGATAGCAGAGGTAGGGGATGTGCCATATTTTGAAAATATCTGACTACTGTAATATCCAACCCCAGTAATTCCTCTCTCTTACAATATATCCTATTGGTAATAATACTGTCCTTAAATGTCACTACTGCACGTGCATGGGTATAATCGTAAAACAAATATTCCACCTTCTGGATTTTATCCAGAACAGGTGGAACAATAGATACGGATTGCAGTATGCTAATTAAATGTAATTTGCATTCACTTTGGGACAACATTCCTCTTTGTTTCGGATAACCGCAAAAAACAAAGACATGGCTAATTAGTTGTAAATTCCAGTTAAAATTAGATTTGGAGGCTACTAACTGTTGTGGAGATTGGTTGGAAATCCTAGTATTATTGCCTTTAAGAATGTCAGACCATGGATCTTGCCCCATCATTTGTTTATATGTCCCTTTAAGGGAGGGGGTAGAGGTATGTTCGTATCTCTATGGAGGCCTTTTTCCTTCTTGAGTTTTGAGGCTTCCTTTCAGGTATAGGAGCCTTTATAATTCTATTAGGGTTTCCCTCCAATTGTTTAAATAGGTTATGATAATTCATCCTCCTGAATGTTGATTGTTTGGCCTTACTTGAATTCTTAATATTTTTACTTTTCTTTATCTTTGTTGACTCATTCTTGCTTTTTAAGTGGGTTCCTCTTTTTTTGTCTGCAGAGTTGTATGAAATTTTCTTTATAGAAGTGGTTTTGGTTTTCTTATTAGAAGAAGTTTTATCATCAGGGAGAACATCTTGGGAATTTATACTTCCTATCACTGCTTGTTCGTTAGTATTCTTAGATAGCTTAACTAACTTGGTTAATGTGGTTAGCAGTTCATGAGATTCATAGAGGAATAATTTTATCAGCTTCATTTCCTCTAAGATATCTTTAACCCATTGAAACAATGAGTTAGTATCTTTTTCCCCACCCAGCTCTGTTTTATTCAAAGAAGCCTCATTCTCTGACTGAGAGGGGCACAATGCCAACTCTTTCACCTGCCTTAACATAAGAACATCCAGTTCTTTCCCTCGCTCTACCAGTTCCAACCTACTGGTGGCAAGTGCATTTTCTGCTGATGCCATCTCCATGGCCAAATTAACAACATATTCCTCTGAATTGGTCTCTTGTAATACACATCTATGATCTATAGACCAATCTAAATTAGGGGCATGAGGAGATATGTGTTTGTGTTCATTATCAACTGCCTTATCCTTAATGGAGAAGAAATTGGTAATTTTCTTTTGTCTCCCTTCTCTTTTATGTTGAGTATTTCCAGGTAGGGGAGAGATTCCTTGGATCTTATAGCCCTGCCTAGTAAGGACCATAGTAACAAACCAGGGAAAACCCTGGTCTAATCAAATAGATGTAATACAGGGGCAAACAATAATAGAACGTCCCTACTGTAAGAGGAATACAATTAAACAACTGAGCACAACTAAGTGCAAAAGCTTCAATTCCATGACCCAACAGAACAGTTACTCCAAAGTAAGTTACTAAATTAATCTCTTTAAACTAGTGTGTGTGTGTGTGTGTGTGTGAAAATAAAAATCAACAAATTATGGAGGGATTCAGCAATTCAGCTGTTAGTCCTGCTACCAGACTAAGATTAGAAGAGTCAGGCCAAAATGTGATAGGAACCAGTGGGAGAGGTTAACAGTCTTCAAACAAACATCTAATAGGTTTTCTCCTTTCTTCCATTAAACATTCAAGCAACAGCTGAATCATCCCCTTAAATACAGACCTGGATTCAATGGATAAGACCCTCCTCAGATCTAAATCAGATTTTCCTTATAAGTTCAAGAAGAAAAGAAAAAAAGTTTGGTTATTGAATCTGAACTCCCAGCCACTAGATAAAGTAGAGTCTCCAAGTTAAAGTGAAAGATTCCTTTCTCTCTGCTTTCTCTGTAAGTTTTTTTCTTCGGAGTTCTCTCTTTCAAGCTGCTTCTTCTTTCAGGGCTGAAAGTCTCTTTCTCCCACTGGGTTGTTGTTGCCCCTCTGTCCTCTCCCCATTCACATATAGAGGTCCAACCCAGGGTTCTCAGAAGGCACCCACAAATAGACCAAGGAATGCTGGCCCCACCAGCTCACCGAATCTTCCCAGATGGTTGATTTTTCAGACTTTCCAAAAGCATAAGTCAGATAACTTGCAGGCAATAATCAAAACGCTGAGAGATAGCAGGCAACACCCACATCAAAACACTGTTCAAATGTCCAGATAATTAAAGTCTGGCACACGGAGATTCGGAGGTTAAAACAAACTGAAATATAAACTCATTAAAATTAAACTAATTAAAAAGATAAAAGTTAAAACAATGCTAAAAACAAATCGTAAGACAGGAGCAGCAGCGGCCGTGACCACCGCCCCCACTGCCCAAACCCGATTAATTTGTGTTGTATTTATTGTTATATTTATGATTATTTTTATGCCAGTTGTATTTTATGTTCACTGCTTTGATACTTTTTGTGGAAAGTGGTATATAAATATGGATAATAAATAAATAAAATAATACAACCCATCTGGAGGGGACCAGATTAAGGAAGGCTGACCTTAGAGCCAGTGTGGCGTAGTGGTGAGAGTGTTGGACTGGGACTCGGGAAATCCAGGTTCAAGTCCCCTACTCGGCCATGAAACTCACTGGGTGACTTTGGACCAGTCACTGACTCTCAGCCTAACCTACCTCACAGGGTTGTTGTGAGTATAAAATTATTATTATTATTTATTATTTATTCAATTTATATCCTGCCTATATACTATGACTCTAGGCGGCATAGAGGAGGAGGATTATGTAAGCCGCCTTGGGTTCCTTGCAGGAAAAAAAGGCGGGGTATATAATAAATAAATAATAATAAATAAAATAGGTAAACTGCTCTGGGTCCCTCTTCGGCTAAAGAGCAGGATGAAATGCTTAAAACAAGCCAATAAACAAATAGGTAATGGACTGTTGGAAGAGGAGTAACCGCCCCTTGGCACAACAATATGTGCGTAAACGATTGCAGCACTTGAAACCACACGCAGATCCATCATTTGAGAGTGTTGGCAGCTGCTAACAAGACAACATCAGTCCATATCTGCGAGCATACATGACATTGCTCCTACAAGACATAGCTGGTCCAAAGCTGCATTTCTAATTCACATGACATTCGATCAGCTATGTATGATGTGGGAAGGAAATCTAAGCACTGTTATGCCTTCCCGAGCTCGAAAGCAGAGCCCTTCTTTTGCTTCTAATTGAGAGCCGGTGGGGTGCAAAGGGCTGTTTTAGAATGCCACACACACTTTCCCCGAAACTAAGCTCTTTCTCTCACCCCATGCACGTGTATTAGCATCCCAAGCGGGCCATAAGAGCAGCCATGTGCTCTCTGCATAGCCATTTCCAACCAGCGTTCTTTACAAGGCAACGAAAGCTTTTCCTTAGCTTAAATGACATTCTTAGAAATGCAGGTTATGCTTTTCCGAGGGGCAGTTCACATGGCCAGATGGGCACACACACGCTGCTCTGCCTGGTTTTCTCTGTGCATTGGAATGATCAGATCTCACATAGCAGAGATGCTGTAAGTCATGTGGATTATTTATCAGATCACGGACAGCCAACTTCAGGGGTTGTGAGTTTCCAAAGAGTCATTCAGGCACTGGAATTATATTTTTTTCTGTACATTAGGGAGGTTCACATGGCACCCTCCCCCCAATGCTGAGGGACTCACACAGGGCCACAGCGGCTAGCCCCTCTGCTGCAAGCTGTGGCCACAGCCCTGCCAATGATGCCCATGATGGAAACGTTTCCCTGCCACACACACATTTGGATGGCATGGGAAAGGGCTCTGCATATGCGCCGAGATATGTTCTTCTATGCAAGAGTGCAAGAGTGGGGGGACCTGTCGCAATCAGGGTCATCTGTTCACATAGAAGAGTTCTATGCATGTACATCTGTATGTTTGTAGAACCATTTTCCATGCTGAATTCACAGATATCGGGGAAGCATTTGCATCGGCAGTGGGGAGCATAGCTGCAGCATGATTCAGTAATGGGGGGGTGGGGCTAGCCCACACAGCCCCTTTCATGCATTCTTTCAATGTGGGGGGCGCGCGCTAGTGTGAACCTCCCTTATATGACCTTTTCATGGGTGTATGTTAATAAACACCATATCACCTACTAGTACAAGAATTTGGGAATGGCCAGTGTTGCACAGAACCCCCACCCCAACATAATGTGTACTTGAAGGACCACCTTCCCCAGTACGGACCGACTCAAGATTTAAGATCAGCCAGGGAGGCTTTGTTTGTACTGCCCTTGAGGAATCTGGCCCATGGGGCTACCAGATGTGGCAGAGCCTTTTCGGTGGTGATACCCCGATTGTGGAATTCCCTACTAGTAGAGATTCAACTGTTCACCATGCTGTTGTCATTCAGGTGCCAATGAAAGATATTTATTTGTACAAGTTTTTGAAGCATAAGCAAGTGTTTTTTTTAATCTCTTCTCTGGTGTTGTAGCGATGGATTGTTTTGCTGTGTTTTATTGCGCATTTGTAATTAGAGTTTCGAGCATCTTAAACCACAGTGCAATAAAAGAGGTCGCTGTAATCACTGATCTTGTCATTTATACTCTACAATAGCCTACCCCAACCTGGTGCCCTCCAAAACATGTTGGACTACAACTCCCATCATGCATAGCAAGCAAAGTCAATTATCATGCTGGCTGGGGATGATGGGAGTTGTCATACATCAGGCGATCACTCGTGACCGAGTAAGATTGTCTTCCGGGATAAAAGGAGGAAATTCTAAAGAAGATTGTGTAGACTCTAGCGATGGGTCCGTACGTGACTGTGGAGGCCAATTCTAGATCCACACAGCTTCCCACAGTGAGGACACAGGTTACCAGATAGAAGATGGTCCTGTAAAGGATTCATTTGACGTGCTTTTCGCTTAGCACGTTTCTCCCTTTCACCTTGCACTCGGGCTTCTTCAAAGTCCATGGAACCTTTGTGAAAGGCCAACCTCCAGTTAGATCGTTCATGGGCCAGAGCTTCCCAGTTTTCGATGTTTATATTGCATTTTTTTAGATTAGCCTTATGAACATCTTTAAACCTCTTATATTGACCACCGATATTCCGCTTTCCATCCTTGAGTTGGGAGTAAAGTAACTGCTTTGGGAGACGGCAGTCAGGCATTCGAACAACATGACCGGTCCACTGAAGTTGGCGTTGAAGGATCATTTTTTCAATGCTAGTAGTCTTTGCTTCTTCCAGTACACTGACATTTGTTCGCCTGTCTTCCCAAGTAATTTGCAGGATTTTCCGGAGGCAACGTTGATGAAACCTTTCAAGGAGGTGGAAGTGACGTTTATAGATAGTCCATGTTTCGCAGGCATACAATAAAGTTGGTAATACAATGGCTTCATAAACCAGTGTTTTGGTCTTCTTACAAATATCCCGATCCTCGAACACTCTATGTTTCATTCGAGAAAATGCGGCACTTGCGGAGCTCAGACGATGCTGGATTTCACTGTCGATGTTAGCTGTAACAGAAAGATAGCTGCCAAGATAGAGAAAATGATCGACATTTTCCAGTATTGTCCCGCCAAGCTGGATAGATGGCATCACCAAAGGATTGGCTTGCACTTGCTGATGAAGCACTTTGGTTTTTTGATGTTAAGTGAGAGACCAAGTTTTCCGTATGCTTCTGCAAAAGCATTTAGGATAGTTTGGAGATCATCCTCTGAATGTGCGGAGACCACATTATCATCAGCATACTGAAGTTCCACAACGGAGGTTGTAATTACCTTACTTTTTGCTTTCAGTCTGCTGAGATTAAAAAGCTTTCCATCTGTTCGATATATAATTCCCACACCGGTGGGAAGTTTCCCCTTGACAAGATGTAAAACCATGGCAATAAAATGGCAAAATGTTGGGGCGATAACACATCCCTGTTTAACACCTGATCCCACTTAAATGGAGCACCATGAGAGCCGTTGTTGTCCAAACCGTTGCCGTCATGTTGTCATGGGGAAGTCGCAAGATATTCACAAATTGTGAATATCTGCGACTTCTGGTTGTATACCAGACACATCTGGAGCGAACCAGGTCAGATGATATACAGCTCAACTGGTCTCCATAGTTGATTTAATATCTATCTATCTAAAATTATCTCTAGACTGCCTTTAAGGTGGAACCCTTGATACATTTCAGATTCATTTTAGTTCTCAAAAGAACAGCTATAATTTCTCCTGTTCATGTTTCATACAAAACCAACAACGCCTCTTGCATTGCCGTGCTGTTGCTACCAACATGGGAGCCCCAAAACGCTGGCAGCTACTACTTTTTGGCTTACAGCTGCTGGCCATATGATTGGGCTTTGTTGTAGTAGTCTTCCTTGGTTTTATCTGTGCACCTGGACTCAGCTCAGACCTGCTCTCTAAAACGTGTATGTGCCTTCATAAAACCTGACATTTTTGTTATGAAATAAGCACTGATACATTCATTTTTAAAAAAACAAAACATAACTCAATAATGTCCAAACTGTATGCCATGAGCTTTACTCTTTTCTTTCTTCTGTGGGTGATGATTCAGTCACTTATTGTTTCAGTTCTTTAGGCTCAAATCCCAAAACACACTTACTGGGGAATTAGCCATATTGACTCCTAAACATGCGTAAGGTTGTGTTGTTGAGGGTGCAATCCTATGCACGTTTAGACAGAAAAGAGTCCTACAACTCCCACAATTTTTCTGTCTAAACATGCATAGGATTGCACCCTAAAGAACTTAACTAAGTAGGAAAATAGACACTCGAACTAGGATTCCTACTCTAACTGCGCAATCCTATGCACGTCTACTCAGAAATAACTAAACTCCAACTACATTCAATGGGGTTTACTTCCAGGTACAAATACTTAGTTGGGAGTAAGCCTCACTGAACACAATGGGACATACTTCAGAGAAGGCATGCATAGGACTGCACTGTTAACCATGTAACATGGATTAGTTGCTCTTTTTCACCTTTTACTTGCCCTGCTGTATTTGCCGTCAGAGAGATTAAAGGGATATGTATCAAAGGGGTTTCACTGAAAACACTAGATATGAAGTGATGATGTTCTTATGGAGGTTCAGTCTGCAGCTTTGACTTGGGATATAAAGGTAGTAAAGATAAATCATTTGCACATGCAAGTCATGAGCTCCCATAGAATTTTAGAATTGCAAGGGACCTTGGAGGTCATCTACGCCCACCCCTGCCAGTATCTACAGCATCCCGGACAGTTGGCTATCCAGCTTTTACTTAAATCCTTACAGCAAAAGAAACTCCCAACATCTCCTGAGGCTATCTGTTCCGCTGTCAGATAGCTCTTACCATTAGGAAGTTTCCCCTAATGTTTAGCTGAAATCTTCCTCCATGCAGTTTCTTCTACCCATTGGCGCTAGTCTGGTCCATCTTCTATGTGACCGCCCTGCAGATATTTCACCTTGCCTCCTCCATCCTAGCGATCCTGCTCAAGATCGCTGGGTGTGGGGGGAGGCTGCTTTGGGGTCGCTAAGGGTGGGGGAGGCTAAAGCCTCCTCCTGCCCCCAGTGACCCCAACTGGGGATGCTGCTCCTGCCAGTGCCACCATTAGTGGCACAGAAGCAGCAATCCTGGCTTGCTTCCTGGCGTAGGACTCCCCAGCAACCCCGATCATGACAACTGCTTTGGCACCACCATTAGTGGTGCGGAAACCACCGTTCTAGCTGATTTGGGGCCACTGGGGGAGGTGAAGACCTCTTCCCTGCCCCAGCAACCACAATTGGGTTTGCTGCTTCCCTGCTGCCATTAGCAGTGTGGAAATAGTGATCCAAATTGGTGGGGGAGGGGTTTGGCAGTGGCTGGTGCCGTGGTAGGTCATGGGGACCGCCCAAAAGGTCTTGGAGGGCCACATGTGGCCTGCAGGCTGCAGATTGTGCAACCCTGCCCTATATGATTTGGGACCTGGGTATGTATCTAAAGGATTACCTACTGCCTTACGAACATGCCCAAATGTTTCCTTGGTGAAAATAAAAAGCAGAAATCATGTAATCGTGTGTGTGGCTGCTACAGGGTTTTTTTTAGGGCAAGTAGGCTCCATTTTATCATCAGAACAGACTTGATGTGCCGTAGGAACATCGGAAACTGCCTCAGGGCTGGCCTTCCCAACTGAAGGTGGATCTCCTGCCACAGGTGGTGGATCCCAAAGGGTGGCTGATCCTGGGCTCTACCATCAACCTACACCCCCTTCTCTAAGCCTTCCCATGGCCATGTTAAGTCATCAAGAGCCCGTAGAGAGGTGTTTCTGCTAACCACTGCAGCTATGCAACTCCTCCTCCTCGGACTTCATTCATGCCTGGGCTTAAGAGCCAGTGCAAACATTATGGCTCACTCCTGGAAGCACAAATGCTTCCACCTGTGGAACAGTTGGAAATTGCTGACCCATTCTCAGTTTCACACAAGGATATACAGTGTTCTGAGCTGAGATTTGGCCAGTTATTGCTTCCCTCCCCAGCATGCAGCACAAGTCGCCATCTTGCTTGGCCTACTGCAGCTGGCCTTCCTCAACCTTGGGCTTTTCTAAATGAGGTGTTTACCCCGCTGCTTTTCAAGGCTTCTTCTTCTGTTTTCTTTGTGGGAGTGAAGAGTGCCTCATTTACATGTGGGTAATGTGGTTCCCCCCACTATGTTTTTTCTTTCTCAGCCTTCCTGTATGTTGTACTACACAACCACAAGGTGGCACTGCAGTATAGCACAATTCCGGAAATACACAGGCTTCTTGTAGCACAATTTAGTGTTGTAGCTAAATAATACCTCATTATCCTTGCTCTTTAAAAAGTTGCGAAAACGGCTGGAAAACAGCCCCTACCTCCTCACTTCAGTGATGTTATACCCCCTGTTGTTGTTCCTCCAAGAGACCAGGGTCAGATCTTAGGACCGTACACATTGGGGTGGTGTGGGTGGAATCCACTATTTTGTTTTTTTTTAAAAAAAAATACTTTCTGCACTCCAACAGGAGATTCTATTACATCTGGATTGATTTTCTCCTTAGTGACCCAGAGCTGCTCAAACAACCCAGCTCTGGTCATGGCTGAGTTGGACATACCTTTTTTTAAAAATCCCTTTGATAGGGTATGCATTTCTTTTTTTCTTTTTCTCTCTAAAATCATGACAAAAGGAAAGTATTTATTACCAGGAAGGCTGCACCCCGGGGCCAGGACTAGTCATCTTTGATTTAACGTTTAGCTGAAGTTGCTGAATTAAATGCAGTTTTGTTTTTATCTATTTGCATGGAAGGGTTCCAGATAAAACAACAGCTCTAGTGACCTGAGAGCGCTTGTATCATGATAATTAGGTTTGAAAACTCGTATATTGTTTTCATAAGGCTATTACATTTTCCGTAATTAAATTAAGCAAAAAATAAGGATGCATGGCAATAATATTTATTATTAATACCAGACTCGAAAGGCTTACAACATGCGAAAATGAAGGCAAAGGGCCTTGAAGACAGGCTCAACTTCAAAACAATGTACAAGAGCCCAAGCTTTCAGCAAGTCATTACAGCAGGCATTTAAAGAGAAGCAACGAGAGAGTGAAAAATAGTGAAAAATAGCCTGAGCTTCTGCTTCCATTTGGAACCGGGCAGCTTCTCCTGAGCATCTCCTGCTTCGAATGCAACTGGGATTGTGTGCTTCCTTCGTTGTAGGATGTTCCATTACCTGCGACATGGTGGCCACATTTTTCTGGTCCTGGGATAAGGACATAGTCACAGAGTCAAGACTGTAGCCACGGGAGTCTGTGGGACCTGACCACCACCACCCCTGGCTTCTAGGCTGGCCATGTGTCCTACTTTACAGAGGACAGTCCTCTGTTTGAAAGGCTGTCCATTCCAAGTCTGGTTTCAAGGCAAAGAACCATTAGATAGAAGAAGGGAGTGTAAGAGCTTGTTCACTCCCAGTTAGGCACCTGGGCAGCAGAACTGAACAGGCACACAGGTCACCTGGTCACAGTCTTCCCCATTGTTACCAACTTGCCTGGTCACTGAGGTCATTGGAGGACATTCTCCTGGTGGCTCCACCCGGAACTATGGCCTGACTGGAGTCCACTGGAAGAAGAGCCTTCAGTGTGGTGGCTCCACTTCTATGGAACTCCCTGCCTCTGGAGGTCAGTCAGTCTCTGTGTTGTTTTCGGCGCCTGCTGAAGACATCTTTGTTCCAGGAAGGCTTCCTTGCTGACCAGCCACAGTTTTAATATTATCCTGTTTTTAATGCATTGTTTTTATTCTTTTATCTGTTGTATCTTTTTATTGTTCACTGCTCCAGAATCTGTCTGGATAGCGAGTGGTATACAAATGCTGTAAATAAATAATAAATAAATAAATTACGGGGAGATATATTGTGCTTCTACTTCAGTGATTGGAATTATTTCTAAATTTACCTCTTTACCTATAAATATAAACCTATGAAGTGCATGCACATTTTAGGAAATCTGTGTCTTCTTATGTCTTCTTTTTTTGGTGATTCATTTCCTCTTTTTCTGGCGGTGCGTAAGTGGCCACCCATCCCCCTTCAGGTCTCCATAGTCTAGGGCCCATGTTCTTTTTTTTCTTTTTTTAACGACTCTGCTCTTTCTCCCTTGCTGCCCTATATATGCTTGGAACTGCCTCTCAGAACCCCCGGGTGATGCCACACTTCTTCCTCCCACTGAATCCCTCCTCAAAACCCAGTTTTGCCATGAAGCCTTTTGTACAACCCCCGTCCCCCCCCCCGTCACTCTGCTGCAACAGCTTGCAACTAAGCACATATGCCTAAAACAACTGCATACTGCTTCTCTGTTTGCTCTGACCACACTTCCTTCCCCTTCCTCTGTTTCCCCTGTGTCGATTTTCGATTTTAAGCTCCTCAGGGCAGGGACCTTCCCTCTTATACTCTGTAGGACACCATACACACTGATGGTGCTATAATCAATAATGACATAGAACCGTTATTTGATGTACATCGCCCAGGGTGGCCGGTTGCCGGCCAGATGGGCGATAAATAAATGATGATAATAATAATAATAATAATAATAATAATAATAATAATCGTACATGAAACTTTTAGGGCGCAGTCCTATCGACTGCACCCTCGCTGCTCAGAAGCCCCTGAACCCTTGGAGGCTTCCAAGATTCCTATGCCTTGCTGGGCTGAAGCTAGCAAGGGCGGGAAGAGTGGCGGAGATGATCTTTGCCTCCCCGTCCTTTGTTCTATGCTGTTTTTGCTAGATGGGTGGGCTTTTCACTTTGGATGGGGGGGGGAAGCTGGAGGAGGCTCAGCATGAATCATATCCTGGACTCGCTGGTCTCCTCCCCTCCCTGCTCACCTGAATATTCCACTCCCCCCCCCTCTCTGAGATAATTTTTCCAGCCTCAGAGAGGCGGCCATCATGGTTCTCTCTGTGCCAGCTGTCTGGAGGTGGTGTGTGTGTGTGGATCTCTGTCTCCCCTTTCCAAGGTTGGAGCACTATATCCGATCTCAGAAGGGGTTTCCTGAGCCATGATCCTATGGTCCCTGGGACTCTCACCCAGGGACCATAGGATCGCTGTCTTAACTGTGCCACTGAACGCAATTCCAGATTGTTGGTGGTGGGAGCAACAGCAGTGATGGAGGGCTCTTGCCGTGTTGACATCTGGAGGCATCTGGTTGGCTTCTGTGGGAAGCAGGATGCTGGACTAGATGGGCATTTGGTCTGATCCAGCAGAACTGCTCTTATTCTACCCAATTGCTCAGTAAAAACACACAGAGAAATTCTAAGTGGGGCCAAGGAGCAGCAGGATGGTGGATCTCTCATGGCATCCCAAGCCCGGTCAGCTTGTGGCAGCCAGGGCAGAAGGGGTGCACGTGTGGGTGGTTATGCTGGGCTTATCATGCATTCGCAATCCTCCACATACATTTATTTATTACATTTCTATTCTGCCCAATAGCTGAAGCTCTCTGGGAAGTTCACAACAACTAAAACCATAAAATACAACATAAAATACACTATCAAAATATAGAAGTTTAAAACTATAGCATAAAATCGAAGTAACAGACAAAGTAAGACCTAGCAGCAGTACAAAGATTTAAAATACAGCAAAGGATTTAAAACAACAGAGACTGAAAGGCTAAAATGCCTGGGAAAATAAGAAGGTCTTCACCTGGTGCCAGAAAGAGCACACCATAGGCAGCAGGTGAGCCTCCCTGGGAAGTTCATTCCACAACCGGGTGCCACAGCAGAAAAGGCTCTCTTCTTAGTAGCCACCCACCTCACTTCCTTTGGCAGGGGCTCCTGCAGAAGGACCGCTGAGGATGATCTTAGGGTCCGGGCAGGTATTGGCAGCAATGGGAGGGAAATTAACTATGATAGCTCCAGGATGGGCATAGCTGACAGGCCTGGATTGACCCTTCTGAGGGAATGGAGCACCTTTTGATCCAGCAGATCCAAAGCTGGCTCCTCCCCACCCCTGTTCCATTCCCCAAGCACCCCACTTTCTGCCTGCTGGAACAAGGAGGCCCCGCGCACAGTGGGGCTTTTGCTGTGGCAAAGCCTGCCGCAGTGGTGTATCTCTCTGCCGGCAGAAGCTGGCAGAGAGTCAACGATGCACAATCCTCCTAACTGGCACTAGCCATCAACACCCAGGGCTTAGGATCACACTCTTTGTAAACCCTCTCCCAGCTTCTGGTATACCGGCCAAGTGCAAAAGCAAAAGGGTGGTTGAAAAGTACCGGATATTGATTCTTTAAAATAATCCTGTTAAAATTTAACTTTCTTTGATTAGAGTGATTTAATAAGATTGCTTAATAGAAAAATAAAATATTTAAATACATAAATTAAATACAGGACAACTTGTTTTTTTTGGGGGTGGGAGAGTTGCTGTTTCACATTATTCTCCACCAGCCCTCTGTGAATCACAATCCCTTTCCCGCTGCAACACTGGTGGCTACAGCCGCCCTAAGCCAGGCCCTGAATGATTCTTGCCTTTAAAGGGGTAGAAATTGCAGCCCATGCTTTTAAGTTGTGCTAGTTCCCAGCACAAATTATTTATTCATAGCAACAATAACTGAAATGAAACATGTAAAAAAAAAAACCCCCTCCAAAAACAAACCCAGAAGCACAGAGTTCCACATGTAATGTCTTTCTTTCTTTCTTTCTTTCTTTCTTTCTTTCAATGACAACTAGCCAAGTGGAATATAATGATAATTAATTAAGTTTTCCTCTCATTATTGTAAAGCTCTTTAGATCATATCTAAAGAATCAAATTAAATATAAGGCATATTTCAACTCTTGACTTTACATGGGACATTCTTTGGGGGACAATCAAGGCAGTCTTGAGAAGGACTGCAAAGAGCACGGCCAGGAAAAAAAGAACAGAAGAAAAGAGCTTTGGTGTGCTCTTAAAGAACACGCTCTGGACTCGGTCTTGTACATCAATCAACCAGAACTAATCTAATGGTAAACATATACTGTAAAAGCAAAAGGACTGCTCAATCCTCTT
The DNA here is from genome assembly GCA_021292165.1 of Shinisaurus crocodilurus. Classification (NCBI taxonomy): domain Eukaryota; kingdom Metazoa; phylum Chordata; class Lepidosauria; order Squamata; family Shinisauridae; genus Shinisaurus; species Shinisaurus crocodilurus. The sequence continues at coordinate 287,838,428 of CM037876.1, read as the reverse complement.
AGCTTTAATTAAATACCTCTGAGAGATTTTTTAAAGAAACCGCTAAATGGGATTAATTATCAAATGTGCTTCGTATTTGTAGCAAAATTGTTTGCCGTTTGGGCTGTGCCCCCTCTACCTCCATGAGTACATAACCAAATTGCTCTGCGGTAAGGAGGAATAACCCTCAGGTTCAGCAGGACTGTGGTCAAAGTCATTCTGCAGATCAAGTAAATATCGAGAAATGCGAGGGCCTCAAATCCGCTGTGTGGTTACGCAGGCCAATCAAATAAGCCAGTCTTCCCCTACTGGAGGTGGGGGAGGCCTCCAGATATTTTGGCCTGCAACTCCTATCACCTCTGACCATTGGCCATGATGGCTGGGGCTGATGGGAGTTGTTGTCCATACCATCTGGAAGGCACAAGGTTAGGGAATCAATGTATTTTTATTTATTATCAACATTTATATGCTGCCTTATTTGATAAAATGCCATCTGGAGGCTGAAACTGATAGAAATTGTAATGTTGCCTGCTTAAATCAATGAGGTAATGTAACCACTAGTTAGAGTAGGAGGAAAGGGTCAATTGAACAATCCCCAGGGTGCATGTTTTCTAACCCCTCTTCCCTACTTCCACCCTCTCTGTGGCCAGCTCTGTCTCCCTGCCTCCCTCTCCAACCTGATGGACACAAGGTCTGAGCTGGCTTCCAGCCAGTGATCTCCAATGAAGTGGACTCTTAGCACCACAAAGACTCTAATCTGCCTAAATGTGTCCTGCATATATGAATAAATGGACGGAGAGTAAAACTAATAAATGTCTTTATTAGTTTTAAACCTTGTTTGTACAATCCCTTTCCTTTTAAGAGCCTTTTAGCAAGGGTTTAGCAACCCATGTGGTGATAACCAATTTCAATAACCAGGCTGCGCATAAGGGGGAAAACTCTGCTTCGTCCTAACCAGTATAGGACCGACTCCTTTCCATATCTTCCAACAGAAATAAGCTGTGATCATGCCAATCAGCTGCTTGGTGTGTGTGTTGGGTGGTGAGGTGGAAAGTGGGAATAACTGAATTGCTGATCAGCACAACTGCAGGTAATTTTACAGGCTACTCATGGCTGCTGATTGGGCTGAGGCATCTTTGGTTCTCAGTGAGTTCCCCATCCAGGGAGGGATTTATATGCAAAAGCCTGCTTCCATGTGCATAACTTCCATAGCTGGATTGGGACAAAGCTCCGGAGGAGGCATCCTTGCTCCATATCTCTGACTGTCAGAGTTGTTGTTGTAATCATCATCATCATCATCATCATCATCATCATCATCTGTATCCCACCTTTTCCCCAAACCTGGAACCCAAGGCGGCTCACAACCTTTAAAACTCATACAATTGAAATAGAAATATAGAAATAGAAAAATACAAAAGTTAAAAATAGAATTAAACCATCAATTTTATATATATATATAAAATTAAAAACAGTACAATATACATAACAATATAAAATACAGCATTCCATCACATCACAGGCTAGTTCCAAATGCCTGCCAGAACAGGAAGATCTTTGCCTGCCTCTGGAAACTTACCAGGGAGGGCGCCACTCTAGCCTCCCTGGGGAGGGAATTCCAGAGTGCTGGGGGCAGCCACTGAGAAGGCCCTCTTCCATGTTCTCACCAGGCATGCCTGTGATGGTGGTGGAACTGAGAGAAGGGAGGATCTCGAAGTGCGGGCAGGCTCATAGGGAAGAATATGGTCTTTCAGATAACCTGGACCCGAGCCATACAGAGCTTTATAGGTCATAACCAGCACTTTGAATTGTGCCCGGAAACAGACTGGGAGCCAGTGAAGGTGTTGTAAGAGAGGAGTTGTAACCAGCCCCAGTCAGCAGTCTGGCAGCAGCTCTTTGAACCAGCTGAAGTTTCCAAACACTCTTCAGAGGCAGCCCCACAGCCACATAGAGCGTGTTACAGTAATCCAAACGGATATAACTAAGGCATGTGTCACTGTGGCCAAATCAGACATCTCCAGGAATGGGCGCAGCTGGCGCACTAACTTTAATTGCGCAAATGCACTCCTGGCCACCGCCAAAACCTGGGCATCCAGGTTTAGGGCTGAAGCCAGAAGTACACCCAAGCTGCGAACCTGTGTCTTCTGGGGCAGTGTAACCCCATCCAACACAAGCTGAATCCCTATTCCCTGATCTGCCTTCCGAGTGACCAGGAGCACCTCTGTCTTGTCTGGATTAAGCTTCCATTTGTTTGCCCTCACCCAGTCCATTACTGCTGACAGACACCAGTTTAGCACAGCAACAGCTTCCTTGGAATTAGATGCAAAGGAGAAATAGAGCTCAGTGTCATCAGCATACTGGTGACACCGAACCCCAAAACTCCGGACAACCTCTCCCAACAGCTTCATGTATATATTATATAGCTTGGGGGACAAGACGGAACCCTGACTCTGAGAAACTCCACAGGCCAACGGCCAGGGAGTCAAACAGGAGTCCCCAGCACCACCTTCTGGGTCTGCCCCTCCAGGAAGGAATGGAGCCACTGTAAAACTGCCTCCAAGACCCATCCTAGCAAGGTGGCCTAGAAGGATACCATGGTCAATGGTATCGAAAGCCGCTGAGAGGTCCAGCAGAACCAATAGGGACACGCTCCCCCTGTCTAGTTCCCAGTGTAGGTCATCTACCAAGGCGACCAAGGCTGTTTCTGTCTCATAACCAGGCCTGAAGCCAGACTGAAATGGATCTAGATAATCCGTCTCATCCAGGAATCCCTGGAGGTGGGAGGCCACCACGTGCTCCAATACCTTGCCCAGAAGAGGAATATTGGAGACTGGCTGATCATTATCCAATAAAGTGGGGTTCAGGAAGGGCTTTTTTTTACCAAGGGTCTTACCACTGCCTCCTTCAGGCACGTTGGTACCCTGCCTTGGTGAAGAGAGGCATTAATCACTCCCCTTACCCACTCAGTCAGTCCCCCGTCTTTCTTAAACATACAGAAAATGCTTGATAAACACACAAGGAAAGTATCTGACATATATGCAATCCACATTTTCAGAGAGAGAAATTACATACCATCTGACAACCACACCTTACAACAGCTGCAGTTTTTAAGGCAACACTCAGCTGATACAGAGCTTTAGCATAGGAAGCAACTTTTGCAATAATCCATACTGCATGGATAATGTCATTATATAGTTTAGTCACTAGGTGGCACTGGACTTCATGTCTGGGTGGAATCAAGAGTTTCCTGTGTCTGTTCTGTTAGAGCAGGGTGGTCAGCTTGTGGCCCTCCAGATGTTTTGGGCTACAACTCTCAGCAGCCCTCAGCATTGGCTGTGGCTAATGGGAGTTGCAGGCCAAAATGTCTGGAGGGTCATAGCTTGCCCACATCTGTGTTAGCAAAACAATAAAGTTCTTACAACCAAGAATCTTGTGGCACCCTAAAGACTAACAAGCTTATTCTGGCATAAGTTCGTGGAAACTGCCCACTTCATCATCAGATGCATGAAATGTTAACCTCAAATAAAGAGCTTGTCAAAATTCCTGACTGGTGTGTCTTTTCAGCCAGCCCTTTCCAACCTGGTTCCCTCCAGATGTATTGAACTACAACTGCCATCTGCCCAGGCTGGCTGGGGATGATGGGAGTAGCCCAACACATCGCAAGGGCAGCAGGTTGAGGAAGGCTGCTCCAAGCCTTCCATGGCACAGTACCTCACAAAATTAAACCCCCGGAAATGAATGGGGCTTATACCTTCTTCTTGACTCACCGTTGGATAGGTGCCTTGTGGCTTAAGATGCCACTTCTCCCCTTCAGTCATTGGTCAAGTTCTTACCAAGGTAGTAAACCTATTTTGGGGTGATACCACTTCAGACTGAAGGTGGGGGCTCTCATAGTGGAGTGCTTGTTCACACACAACAAATATTCCCTCACATAGAAAAACTAGCATGTCAGAAAGGTTTCTAGTTGACATGGCAGTTTTCAGTGTGTAGGAGGGGCGGAATAATTCCGCATGTGGAGGGAGCATTCTGTGAGCCCTGACCTGAAACATGTTTCCCTGCTCCGTGAAGCCATTGCAGGGAACCAGACAGGGTCAAACATGACTTGATTAGGGTGGCCACATATATCAACCAAAAAGAGGACAAAAGAGGAGACTCTCGGTTTACACTCCTCCAGATTTGGCCTTGAGATTTGCAACTTTATCCTATCCTCCATTTGTAATTGTCCATTACACAAATTCCAATTAACTCTAACAGGAGGTTTAGAAACTCCTTGTTTGCTTCTTTTATGTCCCTCATGATGTGTGAATGGCCACCTAAGTGGCAAGGGATTATTTCTGTTCCCTGAATACGAAACTCTTTTTGCACAGGCAAATGCCAAAGCATTTGAATCTGACACCTTCTCTGTCTTCCCGTAATTAGTTTCCTTGCTTAAGGAAGGTGGCAAGGGTTTAGTCTGCTAGGCAGATATTTAAGTATGGGAAAGCCACCTTCAAGGGCTGAGAATGGAAAGCCTTTGCAATTCCATCCTTGTGGCATGTAAGCATTTGCACCCACTTTGTGGTACTAAGGAACAATGATGACAAAAGGGGGGGGGGAGAAGATGTACACAGATTGATAGCAAATAAAGGTCCCACCTGAGTTGGCTGTGCAGTAGAAGGGAAAAACTGTCAGGCATGGTTCCATGTTATGGAGCAGCAAATGTGGAGTTGCTGCTGAGTTTGCCGTTTGCCAGGGAGTCACATCCAGTTCTGGCTTGCTGATGCTTGTACCTGGATTGTGCCCATATTTTGTCTCAAAATCCATATACAGACAGTATATATCAGGCCAACTCCAAGATCACCAAAAAAACAAGCAACCTTCCAAGATCTCCAGATCTCTTCATCAGGCAAGATTTTACAAAAAGCAGATTGATGGGGTGGGGAAGGGAGCAATAGGAGTGGGGGTGAAAAGGCTGACTAGGATGGCACATTTTTTCCCCGTCGTCTTTGAGCTGGCCTAATAAAGGTATTACACTACCTGGTTTTTGGAACTTTTCTTATGGCCAACGCGGCTGCCTCTGTTTTCTGTTTGTCTCGGACTCACTGTACATTTGTTCTGGGAGTTACATTTAAACATCTTTGGTGTACATCTAAAAACACGTCATGCGGGAATTAACCCTCCTCAGCAGCTTGGGTAGCACCACATTTGCGCTGTTGAGGATTGGAATTGGGGTGTCCTGGACACACAGAGAGAAGGAGCTTTTCAATCCCATTCCCTTTGGATGTTTTGTCAGCATGACAACGGACACTGAGATTGCATTTCCCAGATGGTTGGCTGGGCCCCCCTTTGGTGTGCTGTGAGGAGAGCTGAAGTCCGCCCTTGAAAAACTGAGATGCCACCTTGGATGACCAACCACTCTATGCCCTTTGGAACAGGGAGAACCCCTTGCAGCATTTATCCCTCCTCTCTATGGCAAATATATGGCCAGTGACTCCCAGATATATGGAAAAACAACAGAGACTCTTGTGGGACACTTTAAGGCAGGGTTCTCCAACCTAGGGTCCCCAGATGTTGCTGGCCTACAGCTCCCAGCATACCCAGCCAGCATGGCAAATGGCAAGAGATTCCGGGAGCTGTAGGCCAGCGACATCTGGGGACCCAAGGTTGAAGAGCCCTGCTTTAAGGTGCCGCAGGGTTCTTTGTTTGTTTTGCTGCAGTAGACTCAAGGCTACCCACTAGAAATTGTTACAATTATAGGTCCCAGATCTATGGGAGTGACTCCCAGAGGGAGGGAGGATGTGCCTGGATTCACGGAGGCCATCTGTGCTACAGCTGACAGCCATGGGGGAATCCCAGAAGTATTCCCATTGCTCAGAAAACACAGGTTCATCCCTGAGCCATGACTAAGCGGGAAAAGTGGAATTGCAAGATGGCAAGAACCCATATCAATCTTGTGGCTGTATGAAGAGTGCCTGCCCATTATCCTGAGAGTTGAATCAAGCATTTGTATCTTTTTGGGGGCAGGGGGGAGACAAGTAACTTTAATCCCATCATCATCATCATCATCATCATCATCCTCATCATCATCATGCCCCAGGTATCAAAATTTTGGGAAACACAACTTTAGAAGCATACCTGTATTTGGAACACATTGCTTGTGTGCACTCGAAAGCCAAGAGTACGAAGCCCTCTGTAATCTAAGATTTGTAAAAGCAGTTCACATCCAGCTGTTTTAAATACACCTTGCTCCTACTTAGTATCCTGGTGGAGGGATTTGTGAAATCCATCTGCTCTAAAGATGTATTGTGTTCTGAGCAGAATAAAACCAGTTGCAGTTATTAATGAGCAGGGAGGCCACTGAAATCCCCTTTCCCTGGCTTAGTAGACAGCGTGGTTTTGATTTTTATTTTTTTTTAAATGACTATTACAATGTATTTGAGTCAAGACGAACAAGCTGCTGTGTCTCCTAACATACAGGCAAGGGTCCTGATGGTCACAGTTGGTGGTCTGGAAACTCTAGGCAAGAGGAGGGATTTGGGCAGCATTACTCAGGCTAAACTCCCTTTGAGTTGAATAGAAATATACAGCCAAAGTAAAAGGTCCAGAATTTGGCTTCATGCAGAGAAAGGTAGTATGTAAAACTAATTATCCTCCCATTGAGATCTCCTCCCTGACCAGTTCTCTCTCTCCCTCCCCCCAATCCTCCCCATCTAACTTTTTCATTAAGGTAATTAATTGCTACATTCCCAGTAACACATAGATTGGGGCTTTGGGATTAAGGTATGTGATTGAGTAGTTAATACTAAGTGTAAACACCTCGGGTGTTCCTGCTAAGCATGGTTTTTCTTACCAGCAGACGTTAAATAATGACTCCACTAAGAAAGGTTTAAATACTTGGGGTTGTGTGTGCGCGTGTGCATTTGCGCATGTGTGTGCTGCTCTAGTAGATTTCAATCGCTTGTGACTTTGCTGTGACATGGTTTAGAGCATTCATTTATACGCAGTTTGATTTCTTTACATGACTGTCAGCTTAAGTTACTTTTTTAAAAAGAGAGAAGATTTTGGGGGGGGGGAGAGTGGAGAGCGCAAGGAGCGCAATATATTAGAAATTTGAGTAGGTGCCCCAGTTTGTCCATCAGTCCTGGCATCATTTTATTTATACATTTTCTAAAGGATTAGGCATAATCAGTTCCAGAGGATGTGCTCAGGAGCACTGGCTGAATTGACTTTCTTGGCAAACATTGTGAAAATGTTATACCATCTTACAGTGCTCAGCTTTGTGCTGCGGCTTGAAGGAGGACAGTGTTAATGTTTTAAATTCAGTGGCAGCATTCTCTAATCTATTCCACGTTATTATATGCTATACCCCAAAAAATCAGAGTTTAATTGGAGACAGAGCTCACCAAGGGAGGCTGGGGCTGGCTTCAGTTTTTTATGCCAAGGCCTAATCCTGAGATTGGTGAAGAGTGCCTCTGAGCATGTGCAAAGTATCTTCCTACCTTCAGTGAACTGCAGTCTTCCTCCTCTATGCTAGGGATGGATAAATCTGTCAGTTTTGCTTTCTCCCACATTCAGTGTTGTTTAAGGCGCAGTCCTATGCAAGTTTAGACAGAAAAAAAGCCTGCAACTCCCAGCATGCCCCAGCAATGCTGGCTGGGGCATGCTGGGAGTTGTAGGCCTTTTCTGTCTAAACTTGCATAGGATTATGCCTTTAAAGTCTCAAATTCTTTCTGTTCCTGTTTATGAAGAAATTTGCACATTTTATTTTTAAAATTATTTTATTTACCGATATGTATGAATCACTTACCGTACATTAAATGAAATTTCTAAGTGACATACAAGCAAAATCATAATAAAATAACTGTGGAGAAAGCCCAAAACTCAGTTACACACACGCAATAGCACGACAGCAAGGAAAACAAGATCACTGTTCTGGAGAAGCTTGTTGGAACAAGTACATTTTCTGTTGGTGCTGAAAACCTGGAAAGGTTGGAGCCTGTCTAATTTGTACTGGTAGAGAATTCCAAAGAGTGGGTGCTATGATATGAAAGGCCCTATTCCAAGTCATCATAGACTAGACATCCAACATCTTAGGCACCATTGGGTGGGTATTTCTTGATAAGTGCAGCAACTGAACATGTAGGTAGGGGGTGTATTACACCAGGGGCCATTTCCAGCCAAGGCACTGCACTTTAGATTCGAGGATAATCAGGAAGAAATAAAACCACTTGTGTGAAAGAGAACATACAGTTTATTGAATACAATGATGGAATATAGATGCGGATTATCAAGAAACAAGCAAAGAAACAGCTCACACACACGCGTCCCTCCAGTCGCAGGGCTGCCTAATACGACGGATGTCACTCCTGGGGCACTTGGTAGCTTGCTTGGACACTTGTGCGCTCCTCTTCCCTGTTTCAGAAGCTGTCAGTAAGCCACAAGCTAACTACCCTTCCTGGAAGACTAGGTGGGAGCGGGCGAAGCTGCTTCAATATAGAAAACAGTTTAGTTTCTCACACCAAAAGCAGCCCTTATCTAAGGGATATAATTGGGGAAACAGCTTCAAAGCAATTATCTCTGGTACTCTTCCTAACAAGCTGAAGGCTTTACATAAGGACCCGGCATGGCTCCAGGAAACAATCCTTGCTTTTGGACGCTGTGAAAGTTCACTATGCTACCTGTTGAACCGTAATATTTATTTATTTATTTATTACATTTATACCCCGCCTTTTTTCCTGCAAGGAACCCAAGGCGGCTTACATAATCCTCCTCCTCCTCTTCTCCATTTTATCCTCACAACAACCCTGTGAGGTAGGTTAGGCTGAGAGTCAGTGACTGGCCCAAAGTCACCCAGTGAGCTTCATGGCCAGGTGGGGACTAGAACCCGGATCTCCAGAGTCCCAGTCCGACACTCTCACCACTACACCATACCGGCTCTCATAATAACCTCCTCACCATTCTTCTGGCGGACCCCATCCAATACCCTATCCCCATCCCCATCTAGGTCAGGCGATCTAGAACCCTGGTCCGGAGTGGTTTAGGGCTTTGTAAACAAGTCCCCAAACCTTCATCCTGGCCCAGCGGCGTCTATGCCGCCAGTGCAGTGCCCTCAGCATAGGTGTAATATGCTGGCAAAGATATGCTGGTGGTGATGCTCCCATTAGCAACCTGGCTGTGGCATTTTGCAGCACCAGCCGCAGTTTCTGAACCAACCTTAAGGGCAGCCCCAGCCCCATGTAAAGCACATTTTGCAGTAATTCAATTTGGTTACCAGCTTTGAGAAGTTCTTATCGTAAAAAGAACCAAATGGCATTCTCACCGATGTCTGTGCACCAGCCAAATCCAATCGATAGAGCTATTCCAGGCACAGGGGAAGGACCATGCTGTGTACCTGCCTGCCACGTAGCTCTTACAGATGACAAGCCTGACAGGAAGAAAAGAGAGGTGGCAACCCCAATTCAGCACCACAGAGGTGGCTGAAGGAATATACAGACTTTTATGAGCTAAGCACACACTCACAGCCTTCTGCTTGCTGGGACAAATCTGTCAGTTACACATTCACATCTTTAAAACTTCAGTTTCTTACCATCCCCTTTATGAAGAAATTTGCAAATTTTGATAGACTCTTATTCTATACAGAGACCAACCTGTTGCCCATGGGAAGCCGACAAGCAGGACACGAAGTCAGTATCTCTCCCCTGTTATTTGTTCCCAGCACCTGGCATTCCGAGGTACAGTGCCTCTGAACATGGAGGTTCTATTTAATTACCCATCAGGATACTCCCTTCCTTGGCTGTCACCTGGCAGCAGCCATTCCATCAGGCTGCAGCAAAGAAAGAGAGAGAGAGAGAGAGACAGAGAGATGGGAGCTAGGGCCTTTCCATTGACTCTGTTGGAAGACCAGCACCATTGGGCTTCTCTTTCTCCCCCCAAACTGTTTCCAATCAAGGTGATCATCATACAAAATAGCTGTCTGGATTCGCTTGTTTTCCTCTTCCCTCCTCATCCCTTTATCCTTTTTTCCCTTTCATTGACTGGTTTCAGACAACACGATAACCCACACTCAAGGGTTGGGTGTGGCTTGTTGTTGAAAGATGGGTTGTGGTTGAAACGTGGGTTATCGTGTTGTCTGAACCCAGCCAAGATAACAAACCATGGTGAACAACCCACAGTTCACAACCCAACAACTAATCATGGGTCCTCTTCATGGGTTGTTCATGGTTAACAAGCCTTGGCTTGTTAGTGCAGCTGGATTCAGACAACACGATAACCCACATTTCAGCAACAACCCATGGCTCAAAGACAACGCACACTCAACCCATATTCAACCCTTGAGTGTGGGTTATCATGTTGTCTGAACCCAGCCATTGAGTAAGGGTGTTGTCCCCCGCGGTTCCCAGTGTTGTGCGAACACTGACCGGGGGAGCCCCTGCGGGATGGCCACGCGCGGGACGCACGCAAAGTGACCATGGTCGGTAGAGGTGTAAGCCCCTACCACGCGTGGCCACCCTGCCGTGCGAACAGCAGGCGGCCGTCCCGCGGGGGCTGCACAGAGGCGGCAGCCCAGAGTGGCCTGGAGCTGTGGCCGCTCCATCCTGTAGGGGCAAACGGCCCCTCTGGGCATCCTGGGCCCTGCCCCCTAGAGCTGGGAGGCCCACACTGCGGCGCGGGGACTGCCGGCTCCACCGGGGTCCGCCCACGTGTGCGGGGCGCAGGTCGTCTGTGGCGCCCCGCCGGACCCCACGGATCATCCCGTGGTGCCTCCCCCGCCCGCAGCCTGGGTCATGCGAACTGGCCCTAAATGTAAAGCAAGTGCACGGTGGAAAGTGGGCAGGCAGCTAACTAAAGAGAGGATCTTGCCTGAGGTATAACATGGGTGGATCTGGATAGGCAGTCTGAGTAAACAAACCAATTCTGAGATGTAGACCAGATGCCGCCTACATCCAGGCACATAGTCACAGAGATACATTTATTTATTTGAAATATTTTAACCCTGCTTTTCAGCAACAACAACAAAAAGACTGCCAGAGAAACTTACCGCTGCCTTCAGAGGTGTGTTTGGTAGTGACACAAAAGAAAGCCTTTTTGGTGGCCGCTCCCAGGCTGTGGCACTCCCTCCCAAGAGAGGCTAGGTTCTCTCCCTTTCTGCTATCCTCCTGCCGGCGGGCAAAGAATGCTTTATTCAAGAAGGCCTTTGGCCTGTAAGTGGGTCTATTGGGTTTGTGGGTGCTGTTTTTATTCTGCAATTGTTATGTTTTTACTGTATTTTAATGTATTGTTTTAACCAATTTTAATTGTCCCTGTAAGCTGCCTTGGGTGCCATTTTTTTTGGTAGAAAGGTAGGGTACAAATCAAAATCAGTCAATCAATCATACATACATACATATATGATCAATAAAAACAATACATTCCCAACCCGCAAGCTTAAAATCTAATAGACATGACACAAAAGAAAGGGAAAAAAAGGATGAGGAGGGAGGAAGAGGAAAACAAGCAAACCCAGACAACTATCTCCTGTGATACTCAGCATGAATAGAACTCTGGGCAGTCTCCAACTGGTCAGGGAGTGAAGAATCTGTCCGAGTACGAGTTACATGGACCGTCTCGAGTCAAGTCCAGTCCTGGCAAATGGGACTCCGTAGTCCCAAGACGCTGGTTCCTATTAAATCAGGGGTGTTCAACAAAAAGGTACTTCAGAGTGTGGCTAATAAATCTAGCACAAGGTGCCAAATATGCACTGTGGCAGAAGACCAGCAGACAACCAAAAAAAAAAACAGCCAGAGGAGGCAGGGCAAACAGGGGCAGAAGCTTTGTTGGAAATTCAAATGTGAACTGGAGGACCAGCGCAGGAGGTGGACCCAACAGGGCAGAGGCAGCCAACCACTGAAGGTTGCATTTAGGAAAGAATTAAAAAATAAATCTCGCAGGACGCACTCTCTCACTCCTCTGCAAGCCCAATGTCCTTTCGATACGGCGAGTCTCGAGTCTTGGACTCGAGTCATCGGTCAGAGGGGACTCAGCCGCCAAGTCGAGTCCTGAGTCGGTCCCCACCTGCCTGGTCCCATTGTTTTGCCTACAACTCCACTCGTTAGCAAAAATTGGGGACCAAGTCTCGAAAGGACATGTCTGGGAAATAGCTGGTTTCCCAGAGCAGGAATGACTGCCCCCATCCTCTCTTTGCTGAGGCAAGGGAGGTGCCCAATGGAGCTGGTCTTCTCGCAGAGCTGGTGGAATGGCCTTGCTTCCCACCTCTCCTTTTGCTTGAGCCTGATGGAATAATTACATGGTGGAGAGATTCAGGCAAGGGGGCTTGAACGGAAGTAAGGGAGCAAATCATGCACCCATGTAGCCTTCTTCTAAATTAGTAGCTAAGGTGGCCATCACAAAAAGTATGGGGCAGCCCTCCTGACACCCCTGTTAAATCAAGCACTGCTCTCACCTAGGGTGACCAGAGGGCAGCAAAGTAGAACTGGACTGTCGTGTCTTTAATTTTGCTCTGTTAAACTGTTCTGCTCATTTTTTCCTTATTGATGAATACTGTGGCTGCAGCCTTCTAGTTTATACAGTATTACTGAGAAGAAGGGCTGGCCCAAGACGTTTTGCTGCCTGAGACAGAGCAGCTCAGGTGCATAGTGCCCAAGGCCAGCCAAGTTATTTTGGCACCTGTGGCTGAAAATCTTACAAGTGCCTTTCCCCTTCTTTGGCACTACAAATGCAAAGATAATAAATTAAATAACTAAGCATTTGCTCTCCCATCATGACACCCAAAATCAACTGCTTCAGGTGGCCACCTCACTCCCCCTAATGTTAGGGCTGGCTCTGTGAGAGAGGTTCTTCTTCTTCACCCCACAGAAACAATGCTTAATGCAGAAATGACGTCTTCCAGCTTCTCTTCTGAGCTACGTTCTCTGAGAAAATGTCTCAAAAGAGGTTATAATTCTTACTACAGCAGAAGTAAAAGGTACAGAGTGGAAGAAACAGAAACTAAAGCATAAAATTCTTTTAAATAATAATAATAATAATAATAATAATAATAATAATAATAATAGCATGAAAGCAAATCCTGCTTTTATTTAAGACCGGTTTAACAAGAGAAGATGCAGGCAAAGCTGGAACATGGGTGCATGATCTTAAAAAAAGAAGACGACAAATGATTAGCAAAATTTATGACCATTTAACGAAGTAGGTAACATTTATGCCTTTCTTTTAGGAATGATTGGTTTTTAACGTGGCATTTGCCTAAAGTAATGTAATGTTACTGTTGATTGAAATAATGCAATTTTCATATCTAAAATGCTGAGACAGGGAAGCATGTCTATTTCGCTCATGTTTGCTGAAACTCAATCTACAGGAAAAGATTTTATAACAGAATTGGAGCTTAAATTTCATTTGCTGATTTAATAAAAACTAACAGGATGGATTTGGGGATATTTCATTAATCTTTCTTTCCTTTCAGTGAAAAGGAAATTAAGTTCAATCTAGTTCAAACTCGGCTTCACCATTCTACAATAGTCTGCCAATGTCCATTTTCTCTCTGGCAAGTTGAAACCTAATTAGTCACAGAAAATTCTTCCCTGATCCTGTCACTCCTAGGCAGGCAAAGATTGAACTACAGACAAAAGATTCCAATGCACAGTTGCTTAGCCTGGCTTCTTTGTTCCTGTACATTCCTTTTTATGCAGCATCGAGTGACCCTATCTGGAAGCAATGACTGCACATGCAGCAGTATAATCGTGCACAAATACAACCCCTATACTTTATAATTTGCATCAATAACACATGGAGATTATAATGCAAGAAAGAGAAATTAAAACATACCATAAATCCACACACTTGTGGGTAAATATTGCTGGTTGTTCCCGTTGTTTTAATCGTTCCAGCCTCTTTTAAAACCATATACAGATTCCTCTGGTTATGAGCTGATTATCAGCTGGACACAGTTGAGATGTGGGGCAAAACAACTGTAGTTCCTTGAGCCTGAGGGCTACTCCAAACTATGTGGCCGGCTAGCCACACTCCAAAAGATCTACTATTCACACAGCCAAACTGGCATGCTGAGAATATGAGATGATGGACCCAGGTCCGGTTCGGAATGCAGGGGTGAAGCCATGTGCCAAGATCTCATAGATTTCATAGATCATAGAGTTGGAAGGGGCCTACAAGGCCATCGAGTCCAACCCCCTGCTCAATGCAGGAAACTAGAGGAGGGTGGGGTCTCCCATCCAAGTAATAACCAGGCCTGACCCTGCTTAGCTTTCCACGCTCAGACAAGCTGCGTCAGCGTAAGCCACAGGCCTGAATCTCACGAGAGCCCAGAGCCACGAGATCAGAGCTCTCTTCTGCCACTGCTGTGCTGCAACCCTCCCTGCCACCACCAGCCCAAGCCTGGAGCACCGCCGTGTGGCAGAAAAGGAAAAGCTTCCACAGGGGGCTCTCTGGGGCCGGGAGCGGCAGGGAGGGAAGGTACGGCTGTGGCAGCAGCATGAGTCCTTTTGCTTCAGGTGGCAAGGGAGCTCATGCTGGGCCTGGGTCCACCTGGAGGGAAAATGATCTCCCCTCCCAGTCATGTAACACCAGCACTCAGGGCTAAAGGTGTCGTTCCTGACACTGTCTTCGGAACAGCAGTGGAAGCACATCGGCAGTGCTTTACAGATATTGAACACCTGTCGACTTTGACAGTGCCGATCAAGATTCGAAGTGGGAGCTTAGATTCAAGTTCCCCACTCCAAAGCCAAAGCTGACGTGATAGCACACTACTGACTATCTGTTAGGCTCATGTATAAGTATTTGTGGGATATTTAAAGTGCAGTCAAAACCAGTGGCTCATGTTTCACCAGTTAGGTGCATGAAATGGTTAAGACCACTGGTATCTTCTAAGGTAGATTTTCTAGAAGATACTCAGGTATGATTACCTGTGCCTCAGCAGGAAGTGGGCGTAGCTCTCAGCTCGCTCTTCCTGCTGGGACACTGAGTGAGGGAGTTGCATCCACGTTGTTAAGCGAACAACAGCATGTAACAAGAGTTGCTGGTCTGAACTCCATAAGTTCAGACCCCAAGTACGGTAATTCCAAATGAACTTTTACCAACTGTAAGAAACACTTTTAAGTCTGCCTGAATGAAACTGCATAATCTGAGTGAGTAAATGTTATTTTTAACTTTTACAAGACTGTGTCTCTGATTATTGTTTTGCGGGAGAGAAAAGGGGGCAAAACTAGGGAAATCCAGTCTGCCTTAAAGCATCCTGGATTACCAAATGCTAACTGGCTAACACTAGCCAAATATAAGCTTCTTTTAAGCTGGAAAGGGACTCTACTCTGCTGATCTCACTAACGTGAGATAGGAAGGATAATATTCAACAATATATCCTCTCCTAGCATCTTTTTCAAGTTCCAACAGTATTGAGGAGAGTAATTATAAAGATAATAAATATACACCTTGGACTTCTACTCTCTCATCATACTAGAAACCGAAGGGGTTATCCCATTAAGCTGTTTGGGGGAGAGTCAGGACAGATACAAGGAAGTACTTCTTCGCACAACACAAAGCTGAACTATGGAATTTGCTAGCACAAGATGTAGTGATGGCCACCAGTTTGGATGGCTTTAAAAGGGATTGGACAAATTCATCAAGAATAAACTAGCAATAGCTACTAGTCCTCATGGCTATATGCTACCACCAGTATTAGAGACAGGATGCCTATGTAGGCCAGTTGCTGGGGAACATGAGCAGGATGGTGCTATTGCACTCATGTCCTACTTGTGGGTTTCCTACAGGCTGTTCGTCGCCCAGTGTGTGAAAGGGTGGACCCTTATATTTTAATTATTATTTATTAATAATAATAAAAATATAAGAAATAAATTGGTCTGGTTCAACATGGTTCTTCCATTCTTATGACTGTTTGACTTGAATAACATGACTTTAACAAGTGGTCCTGATTGCTCAGTTATTCAGAGTCTAATTTCTCTCCATTGATCTTGCTGATACTTACTAATGAATTTTAAGAGGTAAAATATAATGGGTGGAGAGAGAGCGATACTAGAGCTAATTCACACGTGATCCTTTCTCCCCCTCCAAACTGGCTAGATCCCACTCCGTGCAACCATGGTGGGCTGTATTACTGTTTTTACCTCCCATGGGCACACTGGCATCTGGGTCCACATAGCCAGTTATTACCACCCATATTAAAAGCAGTATGCCGCCCAAAAGCAAGACCATTCTGAAAACGAACTGAGAAAGGAATTATTTGAATTATCCCTAAAACAACAGTGTTGTCACAGCACTTCTAAGATCTTGCTACCTGTGCTCCGAGATCATCATCAGAGGCCCTGCTCCGAGTCCCCCCACATACTGAGATTCAACAGGTCGCTACTTGTGAGCAGACCCTTTCAGTGAGCAGAGAAGTCTGTCTGGTGCCTACTTTGTTGATTTTTTGGGGTACCAGGTCATTATCTCAGGCCTTTTAAACTTGCTATCCACTCAGTTACTCAGATGTATCTTAAAGTTGTGTCTCAGAGGGTTTTTTTTGTTTAATCTCTGTAGATTTCCCCCAATCTTTTTAGTAGTTGTATTTTAAAAAATATTTTTTAGTCTTTACTATTTTGTCTTTCTGCTCTTAAGTCTCTATAGTGTATTTAACTAGATTTCATTGATTTTCCTGTGTTTTATTTATTTTGTATTTATGTACATCACTGAGAGAGCTTCGGCTACAGGGCGACTCATGAGTTGAATGAATGAATGAATGAATGATCTTCTAAATGACACATATGTAAACCCAGACATACGTATCCTTCAAAATGTGAAATGATCACCCACTTGGCCATAGTAAGTATTTTCCACTTACAAGATGTCATCATTAATCAACTATATTGCACAGAGGTGACTTAGCATTCCCCCCCTTCCTTCTTCTTCTTTCTTTCTTTCTTTTTAATTTTTTTTTTTTTTACATCTAGTAACAGGCAGAACTACAGCAACAAATTAGATGGGGCAGTGACCTTGTTGATTTGTCATTTTATATTTGTTTTTTATGGAGTATAGGCACTTGGGAGACTTCTGCTCCTTTGGAAATCCTAGACTTTCACTGTAAACAACTTTCAGATGAGATGGTTCTGCTCTATTTAGCAGAAAGTCCCTTGCTCGGCTCATGACATGAACCCCACCCACTACCCCTGGCAAAGAATTATGCGATAACACCAGTACTTTATGGTGTTCAGCTACTAAATATGAATAACTCCTTAAAGAACAGGAATCCAGATTGCCTCCATAGTCTAGGGTCAGCTCTAGAGTTTGAAGAAAACACAAACTTTTTCTAAGACATCCTGAGAAATGAAACGAGCAGGGCTAACATCAACGGTAGGCATGTTTGGGCACCTGCCACGGGCGTATATATCCCAGTAGGGGCCCCACTGACAAGATCCCCTTGAACTTGCTCCTGCTCTTCACCACTGCAACCTGCTTGCTCACCTGCCTCTCACTGTGGTCCACCCAATGGTGGTGGTGAGAAGAAGCAGTAGATGTCAGTGCCTGCTTGCTCACTGACTCTCTGCCTGTCAAGCAAGCAAGCTGCAGCAATAATGAGGAGGAGCGGCCGATAGAATCTCACTGCTTTGCAAATAGTTGTACTGCTTACAGATGTGCAAGTTGAGCCCATTAGAAAACTGTCTGTACAAATTTTCCACACGGTGGAGCTTGAACAGGCAAGATCCGCCCAGGGAAGATGCTTAGTTGTTGGTGCTCTGCTGTATCAAGAGCCCATGTTCCTCCACCCACTCAGAGCAGCTTTTGCGAATCTTTTAAAAATAAGTCAAAACAGAAATGAGCAGACCTTAAGAATAAAATTAAAAATAGGCAGCCAGCATGGGAGATGAGGAGGAGAGCCAAGGCTGATGGCACAAACCAGCGTTCGATTTGTATATCTGTCATGCAAACTGCAAAGCCAAGAAAAAGCCAGCTTCATATTTCCTGCAGTGACTTTTCTTTTTACATTATGTCTGTCTTTATCCTTAATGTGAACCAGGAGAAGGCAGTGGTGTAGTGGTAAATTCTAAAGCACAGGAGCTTATCACGACAGCTATTGTAGCAATGCCTACAAGGAGAATGCATAGCCACACTCCCAGGATGTATATCTGCATCAGGGTTGGCCAACTTTAATGGGTCTGGAAGCCAATTTCTCCCCCCCCCCCCTGCAAATCATTAGAGGTCAGGCTCCCCACCGCCGCCAAATTCGCCACTGGCTACATTCCGATTAAAAATGCCATCATGAAACACAGACATCCAAAACAAACACACTACGAATAAAATCTCACAATTTAGTTTACAGTCATGAGTGCAATAATATATATATTATTAATATATATTAATATATAATATATAATATATATCTTATTTGTCCCTCTTGTGCAACAGTGCTCTTTTGCTGATGTGAAATTGGGGGAAACTTCCAGCCCTGGCTGCAGCAATGTGCAGTGTGCACCCCTATGTACATTGCCCCAGCTGAGGCTGGAAGTTGCCCCCATAGTGCTTCAACAAATGAGCACTTTTGCATAACAGGGACAAATAAGATATATATATATATATATATATATATATATATATATATACAGCACCCATTCGTGGCTGCAAAAAAAAAACAGTAAAAAAAAAACAGTGGGCAGGCACAGGCAGTCCTTCTAAGGCATCACTGGGGACTTTGGGGCAGCTCATTCCTGCTCCTTAAGGGGACTGTGAAAGCCGATTCTCCAGCTGGCTTTTCGTGATCCCCACAAAAAAAGGGGGGAGCCGTGGCAAGCCTGAAAAGGGCTCACAATCACTGTGAGGAGAGGGGGCAGCCACTGCCAGCCCCCCCAAAGTGCCACTTGGGCACTGTGGGGGCGGCTGGCAATGGCAGTCACCCGAGAGCCGTTTGGTGAGAGCGGCAAGGGATTCTTGCCGCTCTCGCCAAGCGGCTCACTGGCAGTTGGTGCTCACCCACGATCTGGATGACACAACAATCCACCGTGGGGAGAACAAATCCTACAACAGTCCATGGGTGCTTATCATGGGTAGTTTGAAAAAAAAAACTACCCACGGTGAGTGACCCATGCTGGGTTTGCACGACACGACAACCAACCGCTGATTGTTATCGATGGTTGGTTGTCATGTCCTGTGAACCCAGTCATTGCCTTCTTGGTGGTGGTGCCTAAATTATGGAATAATTCCTGGAAATCTGCCAGGCTCCCTCTCTTTTTCTTTTTTAGTCATCTACACATACTTATTTCAACATGTTTCAGTGTTCTGCTTTTTGAAGGATTTGTGTGTGCGTGCGTGTGTGTGTGTGTGTGTGTGTGTGTGCGCGCGCATGACTGATGCGTTTGGGTTTTTTATGATTGGTGCTTTTTAGTTTTAGTGTTGCTATTTTACTATTTTTCCTCCTAATTGAACTTTCATTATTGTTTTTTATTTCTTCATTCCTGAAAGCCACTTTGAATGTTTCCACAGAAAAGTGGGGAAATCATCACCATTGTAATTACCCTTTTAAAGAAAATACTACTCTATGACTAGTAGGGTCTTTTTGGTTTTTATTTCAGAAGGTCTGACATCTGGGACATGACTATACTAAGTCTTCAATTTGAACACACATGCATTGCCAAAAAATAAAATAAAATATTCTTTGGGGCCTTTCCTTAACTGCTCAATTTCCACTCCAGATGACTCTCACATATGGGATTCAGTATTTCTTTCCTTAGGTCTTATGGGACTATGGTACTGTCATTTTAAAAAAATAACAGTGCAATCTTGTACACATCTACTCAGAAGTAAGTCTCATTGAGTTCAATATGACTTGCTCCCAGGTAAATGGGTATAAATAGAATTTCAGTCTAATGCTACAATCTTATACATGCTTACCTTGGAATAAGTCCCACTAAACTCAGTAGAGCTAACTTCTGGGTAGACCTGCATAGAATTGCACTATGTCCATGATGTACACTTAATTCCTCTCTATATTTCCAATAAAAATGAATATATACTGAACTTTCACTTGTCTATAGGCTATCCCTGCAAAAATACAACAACAGTATTTAAAACTCTGTGATTTGCAGTTTGACCTTTCCTTCAGTTTCATTTTTGAGATCAGCAAATCAGTGACATTGATTGGGTTCAGACAACACGATAACCCACACTCAAGGGTTGAGTATGGGTTGAGTGTGGGTTGTCATTGAACGGTGCATTGCTGTTGAAATGTGGGCTATCCTGTTGTCTGAATCCAGCCAACATAACAAACCATGGTGAACAACCTACAGTTCACAACCCAACAACAAACCATGGGTTCTCTTCATGGGTTGTTCACAGTTAACAAGCCCTGGCTTGTTAGCACAGCTGGGCTCAGAGAGCATGATAACCCACATTTCAACAACAACCCACACTCAACCCCTACTCAACCCTTGAGTGTGGGTTATCATGTTGTCTGAACCCAGTCAATGTGTGTAGCAACATCTGCTTCCTCAGAATTTACTTCTTCCCCTTCTCCTTGTAAGAGCTGCATGATGTTAAGAAAAGTCTTTTTGTTCCATCTCTGCCCTGGATGGAATATCAGCAGTGGCTGAATCTGATCTAGACACCACTTGAAGATATCTCTATAACGTTAGTAAGATGTTTGGATTCTTGAAGATACATTGTAGGAAGGTTTTCTGAAAACTGTCTCCAATTGTTTGTGGTCTGCTTTGACAATCACTCTTTCCCCCATAGATTAAATGGTGGGATCTTGTACACACAAACAATATTGCCAACATTTATTTCTCTTTTTGAGTCTAGTTCTGTCAAGTAGCTATCAGTGATTGAGAATCATTCACAACAGGTAAGCCTGCCTGAAACAATATGGTATCTAATCTTGTAGAAGATTACCAACCCTGGACTTTGACCCAGAGAGGTTCCAATTTTTTAAACAACAACATTGCTTTCTCTTGACAGCTGTCAAAAGGTGAGTTGTCAAGGGAAAGCACAGCTGCAAGGGATCTTTGCTCATGAAAAGGTGGTGGCAAGATTCACACCCCCTTCATGGTGAGATCCTCATCTTTTTTCTTTTTTGACTTGACTGTCCTCAGGGTGCTGTACATTTTGCAGTTTCCCCTGAGACTCTAGTTGCTCAGGAAAGTGCAAAAGTGCATCCCACCCTGTTTTTTTGTGGAATTGAGTTTTGACAGCTGGCTCCCTTTTAAAATTGGGTTTTGACAGGGCAATGGGGATTTTTGACAGGAACATATGGGTGTATATATCCCTGTCAAAAAAAACCCCACACTCAGTGCCCCAATACCAGAACTCCTACAGAGCAGACCCTGGTCCTGTTGGAGGCAGCTGTGAAGTAAGGGCTTGGATAGATTGTGATTTCCTTCTGAGTAAGGGCATTGGAGAGAATGTGATTTCCTTCTGAGCAGACATGCCTTTTGGCTAATTTACAGCTCCCTGTTCTTTGGGCAAGGGGGTGAACATGGCTGTTAGAAAAAGGGGGGAAGCCTCCCGCCCATGTCCCCTCTCCAACTCCATGGCGGTTATCCTGGGGGATACTGCCTTTCACATGCATGGAAAACAGCCATTTAAATTTATTTATTTACTTTTAAAATTGAATTTTCCGAAACAAAAACAAATCATATTTGGCTTCCGCCTCTTTGTCTGACAAACATTACCAATCCATATCCAATCTAAGTTTTCTCTATTTTCACAGAAAGAATTTCTATCACCTTTACTAATATCCAAAATTCAAAACCCAAAGTTATGAAGTCACTTTCCCTCTTCGCCAAGAAGTCCACCAGAGGTTTCCAGTCTTTCATAAACTAAGATAAAAAATTTCTCTAATTGAACAAGTCAATTTCGCCATCTCTGCTAAGTCCAACATTTTCAACAGCCAGTCTTCTATAGTTGGTATTGCTGCTTCTTTCCATTTTTGAACATAGATTAGTCTTGCTGCTGTCATCATATATTGTAATAATGTTCCATAGTCTTAAGGTGTAAATCCATTATGCCCAATAAGAACATTTCTGGTTTAAGTTGAATATTCACTTTTAAAATCTTTTGTATCCATGTGTGTATTTGTATCCAATATTTTTTCACTTTTTTACATGTCCACCAAACATGATAAAATGTTCCTTCATGGTTTTGACATTTCCAACATACATTTGACACATTTTTATACATCTTAGCCAATTTCACAGGGGTTAGGTACCAGCGATACATCATCTTGTAAAAATTATCTCTAAGATCAGAACACAATGTAAATTTTATACCTTTAGTCCACATACGTTCCCATTGTTCCATCATTATATTACAGTAATACCTTGGATTGCAAGCATAATTCGTTTCGGAAACGTGCTTGTAATCCAAAACACTCTTATATCAAAGCGAGTCTCTGGCGGGTGTGAGCAGGGCCGATTTCGGCCTGCTACGCCCGCTCGAGGCGAGCGGTTACATCCCTACAGGTCTTGCAAGACCTTGCTCGTTTATCAAGTAAAAAAAAAAATTTTTTTTTTGCTTGTCTTGCAAAACGCTCTCAGACAAAGTTACTTGCAATCCAAGGTATTACTGTATATCCAAAGTTCCTTGCCCATTTAATCATACAATCCTTAACTTGTTCTTCTTCTGTCCCTAACTTCAGCAGAAATTTATACATTTTTGCAATTACATGGTCATCACCTGTACACAATTGTATTTCAAATTCAGACTTTAACGGCCATTTAAGAAGAGGGTTCTTCCCCCCCCCCCCTGGTTCCCTGTCTATGCGGAGGTGTGCACATGTGCAGGAGCAAAACTGTTTTTTAAAAAAAGCAAAAAAAAAAGCACCCAAACGCAATTGCCCGAAAGCAGCCTGCTCGGAGGTGCAGAGGTACGCAGGAAGATTTACATACAAACAAACAAAATTAACAAGCTTCTGGGGAAGAAGGCGAACTGCAACAACAACAAATGGCAGATACCTCTCTTCCCCACCAGTAACGAAGCATTTTCTCCACCCCTCGAAAACTATTGGCTAACTCCAGTGATAACATTTTCGTGGCCACACGTGGGACAGGCAACGACAGTGCAAGTTTAGCACACACTAACCATGTACTGCAACAGTGAACTGCAATAATGGGGGGGGGGGGGGAATGTTATAAACCTAGTCCAGGAAATCCCAAGAGAAACAAAGAAGGATTGATTACACAGGACTAGCACAACCAGCACTGAAAAGTGTGTGCGTTGTGTGCCCCTCAAGTCACAGCAGCAGTACAGTATAGCAATAAACTGTGTGGATCCGGCCCAGGACAGAGGCTTCAGAACAGGTGATAAGTTTTTGAACTATCTACAAAGGCAGCCCCACATAGAGTGCATTTCAGTAGTCTTAATCGGGAGGTTACCAAATGCAGGGATGAAAGTCCACCATCTTCTAGCAGTGGGCATAGCTGGCGTATCAGCCAAAGGTGATAAAAGGCACTCTGGACTATAGCTGCCACCCAAGAATCCAGGAGCAGCACCATTTCCAGCAGTATTCCCAAGCTACAAACTGGGTCCTTAAAGGGGACTTGGACCTTGTCCAGAACAAGCAAAACCCAGCTAAACTTTCCGCTGAGTCCTGCACTATTATCAGCTTTGCCTTATCTTGGTCTATTCTTTCACACTGTAATACTTCATTGCACAGTTTATTTTGTTAGAAGCTCCTTTAACTGTTTGAATATGGTTTCATGGACTGGCATCCAGTATAATGTAGCATTTGGACCATTAACTCTCTTAGGATGCAATCCAATTGGGATGCTGGTAGCCCTCTGAACTCAGAGGATTATGGGCATTCTACAGAGGGCAGAAGGAGCACGGAGGTGAGCGCCCTGCAAAGCACTTAGGTGAGCAATTTTGCCCATCTGAGTGTGGCGCTTCAGAGCAGGAGGGAAGGAGGCTGAGGCACTGCCAGGATACCTCATATCATGGAGGCACCTATCCCCTCCCCTCCCCTCCCCCTGAATGCCCACAAAACCCCTTTCCGCACCAGCTGCAAAGTGGGGAGGGCACTCCGAGCTCAGAGTCCCAGCTACAAGGTCAGAGCGAATTTCTGACCTCGTAGCTGGGTCTCAAAAAGATCCCAAGCTCATCTAGACACTGTCTAGCGGCCATAGGGATTGCACTGTTAATCATAGAATCATAGAAAAGTAGAGTTGGGAGGGGCCTACCAGGCCATCGAGTCCAACCCCCTGCTCAATGCAGGAATCCAGGTCAAAGCATCCCTGACAGATGTCTGTCCAGCTGCACCTTGAATGCCTCCAGAGTGGGAGAGCCCACCACCTCCCTAGGTAGTTGATTCCATTGTCTTATTGCTCTAACAGTCAGGAAATTTTTCCTGATGTTTAGGTGGAATCTGGGTTCCTGTAACTTGAGCCCATTATTCCGTGTCCTGCAAACTGGGATGATCGAGAAGAGATCCTGGCCCTCCTCTTTGTGACAACCCAATAGTGTTGTCACTGTTGCCATAAATGTTATTAGCTAAAGTAACCATTCCTCAAGATCTTTGTAGAGCAGCCTTTGTAGAGCAGCCTAGGGGTTTCCCAGTTCATAACATGCTCAGTCATAACCATTATGCTGAAATTATAACCAAAGAGGGTAAAAGGTAGACACCTTCACTCTGTAATTTTATCTATCTATTTATTTGATTTGGATACTGCCCAACTGGCAAATGCCCTTGGGGTGGATTAGAACTGTAAAACTGCCCCAAGGGGGGTGGGTATAAAATCATAAAACATACACAAAACATTCACTCTCAAAACATATCATGCAAATGCATAAGCTAGTTAAAAATGAAGGGTTTGGTCTAGGACCTGCCTTCTGTTGATGGAAGGGTTCCTCCTCTCACAGACAGCTTTTCCACATGAGGCTGTTAATCAGCTATTAACTTGCTGTATCTACTTTGGGTTTTGTCACAGAACTGAGATCCGAGCACTATACCAAGAGTGTTCCTTTTCCTGCTTTCTTACTACCTAACCACTAGGTGGCACTGCAGTGTAGCGAAACTGAGCAAATACACAACAGGAAATTGTATTTTCTTTTGCTTTCACAATTAAATGCCAGGTTTCCCCTGCTCTAAAACCCCCCAAAAAAACCCTCTCCGAAAGTGCTGGCTAGACACAGAAGAAAAACTGGAGGGTCACAACATTATCCAAAGAAGCCATAAACAACTGTGAGTAGGGAAGGACAATCGCACAGTAAATGCCTCATGTAGAAAAGCCCAGAATGTGTCTCTGCCCGATTTTCAAGGATCCCTCCCTTCCCCACTGGCACTGCACCACAGCTCACCCCATTCAGCAGAATCCCCCCCCAACCTTCTGTGTAGCATTTGCAGGGGGCTGGAGGGGCTGCCGTTGGGAGGAGGGGGCAGGGAAGTCCACTTCTGGCAGCCCAGTTGTGCATGCCTAAATCTGGATCCAACCCAAAATGTTTATGCTGAAGGCTATCTTTTCAATGGGGGGAGAGGCACAGTAGAAAACAGGGTCTTTGGGAATGTCCATTTGTTGATGGGAGAGGCATAACTCTTTTGTGCTCCCTTAAGCCCAACTAGCACTACTGGGACTAAAAGGAGCAGGGGGCAATCACACCCTGTGGCCTTATCCAGCTGCCCCAAACATAAAGTAATGTGAACTTTTTGCATCTCTGGTTGGCAGTGGGCCCTCTGCTGGGTCATGGGCCTTGGCAGGTGCCTAATCATGCCAATTTACTGATGGACCGCTGCTTGCATAGAAATAATCAACAGATTCCATGGATGCATCAGTGTAATTGTCACTTACAAAAATTCACAGCTGTACATTTTGCCCATGGCAGAGGTCTGCATTTGGAAAAGGATTGTCAGAAGTACGATGCAACATCTGATCTGGCCCTCAGCAAGTTGCTTTGATACAAACATTTCCATATGCTCAACTGGCTCCTTGACAGTGCTGAACTGTTGACATGGAGGAAAAATTAAATATGTCAGACATACTGTGTACATTGAAACAAATGGAACATTCATTATATTCTTCATCAGCTTCTGCAAAATAGGATTTTATACTGCACGTCATGTCACCGTTCCCCCCTGCCTGACTGTTAACATACATCTTATTGTGAAAGGTATTAGCATGCCAGCTTTCCCCTACATTTGATTATAGCAGATAGCAATCAAGGTAATTTTACTGCCAATAACAATGATGCCAAAAATAACATAATTTAATAGCATGTGGTTTAGGTCTTGTTTATAACTTCCCTCTATACTATATGCAATGATCACATAAATAGCTAATATCTAATACCCTGGACTCACTTTTAACAAATGTTGACATTACTTGAACACAATCTGATGGAACTTGTTCTTGCTTACAATCATGTCATGAAACAAATTGTTTCATTTCTCATATATATATATATATATATATATTTGTTAACCACCATTTTATTATAGTATTCTGAGAATTGCCATTCTTAAAACGGATCACTTGATCGTTCTAGTGAACGGGGAACAAATCCAGGCTGTGTTTTTAAAGGCTAATCATAATGTACCGCATTGCCATTTAATGAGAAAATGAACCTGGGCCAAGATATTCCTGGAAAATAAGCTATCATCGTTAGCACTCTACTAACCTGAGCTGACTAAGGGCCAAGCTAGATGATACTTGAACTGCATCATCACCTTTGATGTGTCTGGATTGTTCTTTTAAATAGCAACATGGCTTGATCAGGATTGGGACCATGGAGACCCTGTGGGAAGGGGGGGCTCTGGCTTAAACTTTTTCCTCCACACCATAGCCCCCACCCCACTAAAATGGCTATTTGCCCTGGGAGGGAAGCTGTCACTGGCATCAATGTCAGCTCCTCCCCCCCCCCCCGGGAAGAATAGTAGCTTTGTGGGAGAGGATTTTGGGGGGACCACAGCTCAGAGGGAAAGGGTTAGAATCATAGAATTATTGAGCTGGAAGGAACCTCAAAGGTATGAACCTACCTGTACACTGTGATCAACAGCTGAGGTCCTCTTCCAAGTGCCTCCTCTAAGGGAGAGGACCTTTTCGGTGGTGGTTCTCCATAGGATTACAGGCCCCTCACCATCTTTGTTGCCCTCCTCTGGACATGTCCCATTTGTCAATATCCCTTTTAAATGTGGTGCCCAGAATTGGGCTCAGTACTCCAGGTGAGGTCTACCATAGCAGAATAGAGTGATATCATTACTTGTGACCATTTGGACACTATACTTCCGTTGATGCAACCTAGATTATATTAGCCATTGTAGCCACTGCACTGCACTGCTGACTCATGTTTCACTTGTGGTCTGCTAAAGCCCCAACATTCTTTTCACATGTACTGCTGTCAAACCGGATTTCATCCATCCTGTAGTCGTGCAACTGATTCTTCCTACCTAAAACTTTACATTTATCTCTGTTGATATTCATTTTGCTAGTTCTGATCCAGTTCTCCATCCAGTCAAGATCATCTTGATTCCTCATTCTGTCTTCTAACGTATTAGCTACCCCACCCAGTTTGATGTCATCTGCAAATTTGATAAGCATCCCTTCTACTCCTTTGTCCAAGTCATCATTATGATGCAATTGAACAACATTTGGCCAGGACAGAAACCTTCAACTTCACTTTCAACTTCTCTCCAGGTGGTTGAGGAGCTGTCACTCTTTGGGTATGATCCATCAACCAGTTACAGATCTGCCCAACAACAGCAGCATCTAACCCGCTTGTCCACAAGAATATCATTGGGACTCTGTTGAAAGCCTTACTGAAATCAACATAGACTATGTCCATTGCATTCCCCTGATCTACTAGGCTAGTAACTCTATCAGAAATGGAGATAAGATTGGCATGACTGTTCATGAGAAACCTGTGCAAGCTGTTTGTGATCACAGCATTTCCCCCCTACGTGTTCACAGACTGACTGCTTAATAATTTGTTTTAGAACCTTTCCAGATCTCAACGTCAACCACTCTAAAGTTACTGGGATACTCTTCCTCCTCCTTTTCGAAGATGGAGACAACATTTGCTCACCTCCAGTCTTGTGGCACTTCACCTGTTCTCCAAGAATTTTCAAAAAAATATAGACAGAGTTTCTGCGATTACATCTGCAAGTCCCTTTAGGGCCCTAGGATGCAATTCATCTGGCTGTAAAGACTAGACTTGAATTCATTTAGGGTGGCTAGGTGTTCCCATGCTACTTCTTTACCTATCTTGGGCTACAACTCCTTCCTTTCATTATTTGTTCTATTTTTGGTTGAGCACAGATTCCCTAGTGGCAGAAGACTGAGGCAAAGTAGGAGCAGGGCAGTTTCACCTTCTCTCTGTTGCCTGATAAAATTCATGCTCTACTTGCAGCAGATCTACCACTTCTTGTTCTTTCTCTGGCTCCTAACATAGCCAACCCACCCCCTTTTGTTATTTTTAACATCCCTCACAAACCTAAATTCATTCTGAGCTTTAGCCATCTTGATACTGACCCTACCAGCTTTGGCTAATCATTTGCACTTGTCCTCAGTGGTTTGCCCCTCCCTCCATTTCCTATACATGTTCCTTTTAGAACTGAGCTCATCATAAAACCCCTTATGCAGCCATTCCGGTTTCTTTAGATGCCTCCACCACAGTTTCTTTAGATGTCCTCCTTTTTTCTTGTTCTTTGGAATTGTTTGAAATTGTGCCTTGAAATGTCTCACCTCTAAGAAACTCCAGCTCATGGAGTGTCAGCCAATATTCCCTTAAACTTGTTGAAATTAGCTTTCCTATAGTCCAGGGTGCACATCTTATTTCCAGACATCTTATGGTAGTCATGTTCTGCCAATGCCAAGAAATTAGCTTTCTTTTGCCTCAGTATCACGAAGCCCAAGATGATGTGGTAACCTCCACCCAAGGTTCCTGCTTGTTTACCTCATCAACCAGTCCTTTCCAGTCTGGGATAGCTGATCTTCTTGCCTGTTCTTCCACATTCTGGAAAATGAAATTGTCAGCTAGGCAAGTTGCGCATTTATTACAGCATGCATTCTCGGCAGAGCTTGACTTCCAACAGATGTCAGAGTAACTGAAGACACTGACACACCTCCTTCCCACACACTGCAATCCGAATCCTGATGTCCCCCTTATTTAAAAAAAAAAAAAAAAAAAAGATACATGAAAAGCAATCACACAGTTCATGTACCATCTAGTTTGGTCCTGAATTGATCTATATTGGGGTTCATATGGAGTATCTTCTTTCCAGACATCTTATGGTTGTCATGTTCTGCCAATGGCCTCCTGTGCTCTGGATTATGTGGACTAATCTGTGGGAGGTTAATATCTATATATATAAAAGAAGAAGTCCTGACTGACTGACTAACTGATCAACTGCCCAGCTCAAACCGTGTAATCTAGGAACGTGAAATTTTGAAGGAACATTGTTTTTATGACGTAGACACCCACTAAGGAAGGATTTTTGGAAATTCCATAAGGGGGTGAAAAAGGGGGGGAAATCGCCCCACTCATATCTCCTATGGGCAAAACAACAGGGGAGCAGTTATGCAAATCGGCCTCACCTCATAATTGCTGCAGGACCCAATAGGAGCAGTTATGTAAATAGCCCATACGACACTTAGAATGTTCATATGAATTCCTGCAGGGGCCAATAGGAGTGGGTATACAAATCTCCCCTAGGCCATTTAGAATGTTCTTTATGGGGGTGAAAAGGGAGGAAAACTTTTTAAATGACTGACCGACTGAATGATTGTTGTGTGTGGAGCGTCGTCGCATAGGTTCCATCATGTTTTGACGGATCTACCCCAAACTTGGCACGGTCACTCTTCATCACCTGTAGACTCTCAGGATTAACCTGATTTTTCTTTAAGATCAGATATTTCTGTCAGAAAAGATTTCTGCTGCCAGCACCCAGCCCACGTGAGCGAAGCCTCAGGCAACAGCTAGTAGTCTATACCAGGATTCTAGTACCATACCTCCTTTATTTTTGAGGTCTTGAATTCTATTCCAGAGGCCTGTATGAATTATGCTCTGCCTGTGATGTTCTTCTGTGCACACGAAGCTTTTCCACAAGTGAGCAGCTTCATTCACTTTCGAAGTGACTGGAACCTTGTGAGCAGGGCAGATCTGTGCGTCTGATCACTGGATTGCTGGATCAGGTTCATTGATGTACTAGTGCTGCACTGAATTTTTGGGAGATTCAGTTTTCACTGTGAAAGTTGCCATTTTGGGAGGATGTTTATAACACACACATGCACACACACACACACACGCACACACACATGCATTCCCCCTCTTTCATGCATTTGGAAACTTTAATATGGAATTAAATTCATAATCTAAATGGATTTTAGATTAACTGTTCTTTTTTAATTTGTTGGTTTTATGGTTGCATGTACACTGCCCTGGGATTGCCTTTGTCAACCAAGCATTTTAAAATATCAAAAACAACAACAACATTGTACTCGATTGGTTTCAGCCACTCTTCCCTACTTGCTGCTGCTTGGGTTCCACTTTCATTTACTCGAAAGATAGGGGAGGCTCTTGACTCTTATGTCAGTGGGGCTCCTAATCCATTACAGCTTTTATTCTGTGCTTTATAGGAGCTATCCATAGTGCTCCATGGTGGTGAACTTATTTTGGGGATGGAGTTCAGCACCATGGATACCTCCTACAAAGATCAAAATAACAGTTGCAATGGATGAGAACATAAGAACACAAGAAGAGCCCTGCTGGATCAGACCAAGGGCCCATCTAGTCCAGCACTCTGTTCACACAGTGGCCAGCCAGTTGCCCACGGGATCCCACAAGCAGGACATGAGTGCAACAGCACCTTCCCGCCCATGTTCCCCAGCAACTGGAGTACATAGGCATGCTGCCTCTGATACTGGAGGAAGCATATACAATCAGGACTAGTAGCCATGGAAAGCCTTCTCCTCCATGCATTTGTCCAATCCCCTTTTAAAGCCATCCAAATTGGTGGCCATCACTACGTCTTGTGGAAGTGAGTTCCATAGTTTGACTATGTGCTGTGTGAAGAAGTTTATCTGTCCTGAATCTCCCACCAATCAGCTTCATGGGATGACCCTGGGTTCTAGTATAATGAGAGGGAGAAAAATGTCTCCCTGTCTACTTTCTCCACACCTTGCATAATTCTGTACACCTCTATCGTGTCTCCCCTTACTTGCCTTTTTTCCCCCTAAGCTAAACATTCCCAGCTGCTGTAACCAGAGTAGCCCCACTGACATAGGACAGGAGTCACCAGCCTCCCCTGTCAAAAGAGCTTCTTCACTGCATGATCCCCACCGAATGGGGTAGGGACCATGCCAATGA
This sequence comes from Shinisaurus crocodilurus, assembly GCA_021292165.1. Lineage (NCBI taxonomy): Eukaryota > Metazoa > Chordata > Lepidosauria > Squamata > Shinisauridae > Shinisaurus > Shinisaurus crocodilurus. The sequence goes on along the minus strand of CM037876.1, from coordinate 287,807,195 downwards.
TGGCATGGTGTCACATGACCAATCACATTTAGTTATGTGATGACACACAGTGAGCAAATGAAGCCCTCCCATTGCTCTCACTCTGAATTGGGGAGGGGGAAGAGGGTATCTACCATCCCTTTCACCCAAACAACTGGACCAGGATGCTTGCCATACTCGTTTTCTCAGCAATGGAAACAATTTTTCCCCACCTCCCAGTGCAGCTTTTTTTTTCAAAACGTGCTCCCCCCACATTTAGCTTCGGCATTATAACAAACTTTATTTCTCAGCATATTCTTCATCTTCTTCTTTGCTTCAGAAAATGTCCAGTTACAGTCTTCGTCTTCATATTCAAAGGCTACACCCCAGCTAAGAACAAACAAGCAAACAGTCTCCTCATCTCACTCGACAGCGAGTTGCCTCCCTCCTTTAATAGACGTGGGGTTAAAGACAAAAAAGAATTGTGTCATTATTTCCAGGATTATTAAATTACATATCTAATATACTTCCTGGGTATTAGTAGAGTTTATAACTGAATTCATCCCAACCGTGCTCTGGTTACGTCTAATGAGGATAATTATTACAGGGCTTAACTATAATTCTCTATTGATTCTCTTGCGCATGAAACGCTTCTGTTGGCAAGCAAGGCTGGAGGGTTTCAACAAAAGGCATCTTTAACTTGTGTAAATATTGTTGGTTTGAGGTCTCGCCCTAACCTGATCACAATCTAAGAGCCAGCTCTTCAAGTGAGACAAAATGAGATAAGGATGCGAATGGATAGTGGCACAATGCAGGAATGGGGAGGGGGAAATAATGAAAGTTGGGGGGGGGGAACCCCAAAATGCAGTTAATTCCATCCTGTCAGCAGTGGATATTAAAGATTATGAGCTGGCACATTCACTTATGTGTAAATCACAATAGCGGCACTGTTAAATTTTTATTTGATTTTACAGAGGCAGGTAGGATTCAGAACACAGTCTTGGTATCATCCGCTGTAATTGCATCTTGCCTGCTGTGACCGGTGCTTATAGGGGCACTTTCAAATAGGAGACAGGCACGTTTGCCATGCATTTTCACAGCACATGGGCGATTGATGTATGTAGTTCATTTCGGTCATTGTGACTGCTATTCATAATTCTACCATCCTTGGTCAGGTTGAAGATTTTATATAACTGACTATGCTTAGGTATTGTACTAAGTTTAATTGATTGCCCTATGTTGATTTATTCATTAAAAACATTTATGTACTGCCTTTCGGTCCTAAAAGGGGCATTCAAGGTGGGTTATGACTAAGGATGGACAAAACTGTCCATTTCTGTTTCTCTCGGTTTCTCGCGTTTCCAATCTTAAATTCATCTAATTCCAAATTTTGAGGCTTTCCCCAATCTTAAGTTTGGCTCAACCTGAATTTAGAGATTATCTTTTTAACTTTGCATGAAAATTAGCATCCATGTTTGTGTGCATTCTCCTAACGTATGCAATTTTGTATGCAGTTTTGCCTAATATAGACTAAACATGGCCTCCAAACCCTGAGGAGGAAGGTAAGATAGTTTTGTAGTGAGGGTGAATAAAGAGGCAAGGTAGAACGTTGCCTCCATCCCTCTTACTAGACCTGGTCCCAATCTGAGGAGGGCATCATTGGTAACACGTTGTCCCTTCCTACAACCATAGAACTGTCTTCAGGAAAACTATGGAAGCACTGCTTCTCTCCGTGGGGTCCCTGCCAATGATGACTGGGCCACCTAATGTTGGTGAGAAGGTTTTGCTCTCATCGTAACATTGATCCCACATACAGTACTATACTTTCCCCCATAGTTGACTACTTGGGAATGGTTTGTGTTCACAAGAACCCCCTTTCATAAGTGCTCTCCCGACATGGCCAAAAAAAAAAAAAAAAGTGAGAGCAAGACCACTGGTCCCGCCTCTTATATTGCAGATCCCCACTGACCCTGCTCTGCCCCCACATGTTACCCAGAAAGTCTGAAAGGGGCACCTATGCATGTACAGCTGTTTGCTGCCCTTTTAGTGCAGAGGTTGGGGAGGGACCAGTAGGTCATGGCAATGTCAGGGGCTGGACCAGCAGGTGCAGTGCAATTCCCCCCCTCCATACGTTTAGTTTACACATAGAGGCAACATCTGAAAGCATCTTTAGGAAGGCACTGGGTGGTGCATTCAGTTATCAGGCGATGTAGTACCTTATAGAACTCATTACTCTTCCCCATGGCTTAAACCTAGATTATCTGCTGCATAATAAATGTCTCTAATTAATTATCATTTGCCGGAGTCAGTAGTATTGCCCATGTTTTTTTGTTTTCTAAATTATTAAAACCAAGCACTGCTCCCATGCATATAGTCCATTGAAGAATCCATCCTAATATGTGCTGACTCTTCTGAGATTTATAGGGAAACTAACTCCACAATTAAAGCTTCAAGTGTGGCATACTACAAAGAAAAAACAAGAGGTATTGCTAGGAAAGAAAGAAAGCTGGCATAGTCCGCTTCCTGTACACTGCTGATATTTAAACATAATTATCTGGGGTTTATAAACAGGTGTCATGGCTGCCTTGCTTTTCCAATGCAAGAAAAGGTGAGGTGAAATATACAGACCTAAAATGGCAGAGTCCCCAGCCTTGAATTAGTTGCAAACTGTTACATTTTCAGGATCCCAAATAATATTTATCATGAGCAAGGATTGATTTTCATGGAACTAAGTTTATAACAGATCATTTTGGCTTGGCATGTCACGACTATGCTACACGGCAGCTGTTAATGGAAGCACATCTGATATCCCAAGATGCTAGACCGTCACTGCATCTTGTTTTGTTAGATGGTATCTCCATTTCTTTTTCAGAGGGTTGGCAAATTGTTGATATTATAGGTATCAAGTTAAATTCAATGCCGCACTGCTATGGAACTTCCCCTTTCTCTTTTCCCCCTTCAGCCCTCCCAGGCACCCCCAAATCTGCTCCTGACCTTTCCCAGTTAATGCAGAGTCCAGAAGGACTCCCAAACTGTACACTTGGCCTTTCAGGGCTAGTGCAACCCCATCTAAGATCAGTTGTAAACTTCCATCCAGAGTACTTGGTTTTCCTATGCACAATACTTCCATCTTGCCTGGATTACATCTCAGCTTGCTTACCCTTATCCACCCCAAAACCACCTTCAGACACTGGTGCAAGAGTTCCACAACCTCCCTGAGGTGAGTAGATGAAAACCTCACTTCAGCCCAAACCTCTGGATGACTTCCTTCAGCAGTTTCATGTAGATGTTAAAAAGCATGGGGGACAGGATGGAACTTTCCGGCATTCCATATGGTAATGACCATGGGGTGGAACAGAGGTCCCCCAGCACCACCTTCTGAGAACATTCCTCCAGGAAGGATTAGAACCACCAAGCAACTATGCCTCCTAAGCTCAACCCAGATAAGTGATTCAGGATATCCTGGCTGATGGTATCAAAAGCTGCTGAGAACCTCAGAAGAACCAACAGGGCTGCACTGCACTGCCCCCCCTTCCATTCCCTCGTGTATGTAATCAACCAGGGCAACCAAGGCTGTTTCCATCCCTTAACCAGGGATGGGGACTCGGACTCGAGGACTCGACTCGTGAGTCGGACTGAGTCCCCCCTCTGACTCGACTCGGACTCGAGTCCCAATATTTTTAATGGGACTCGAGACTCGACTCGGGACTCGAGACCAAGGACTCGTCAACATCCCTGGGCTGTTGACGAGTCTTCTGGCTGTGCCAGAAGGAGCGCGATCACCGGTGAAGAGCGCATGGAAGCGAGGCGCGCCGCTGCTCGGCCACTATGGACAGCTACCAGGAGCGCAGCCCCAACGATGTGTTGAGATTTATTTTGATTGATGTGTTGTTGTGGGGGGTTTGGGTTAGGGTCAGACATTTTGGGTTTGGCTGCCTCTGCCTGCCTGCTTTGGGGTTCCCTGCCTCCTCTGCCTGCCTGGTTATTTTGGGTTTGTCTGCCTGGTCTGTTCTTGCCAAAATCAGTTGCAGAGTTTTGAAATAAAAAGGCACACTTGTGCCTAGAATTTATTTAAGCCACACATCTGAAGTAGCCTTATTTTGTTGGGGGGAAACCCCATTGATTTTAATAGGGACTCGTGGAGTCAGTTTTGGGAGTGACTCAGGACTCGTGACTCGTGAGTCACCATTTTGGACCAAGGACTCGGACTCGAGACTCGGGTCCAAAGACTCAGTGACTCGACTCGTGACTCGAGACCAAGGACTCTTCAACATCCCTGCCCTTAACCAGGTTTGAAACCTGATTGGAATTGATCTAAACAATGAGTATCATCCAACACTGCCTGGAGTTGAGAGGCCACCACATGCTCCAGCACCTCGCTCAAGAATGGTAAATTTGACACTGGGTGGTAGTTATCCTAAACCATAGGATCTAAATTTGGTTTCTTCACCACTGCATCCTTCAAAGCCGCTGGGAGCTCACCATCCCTCAAGGAGGCATTGACTACTTCCAAGGTCCAAATACCCAGCCTAGCTCTGGCCAATTTCACTTCTAAAGAGCAAGTAGTAGGCCTCAGTCCTCCAAGCATTTATGTTGGCGATGCTGGCATTCAAAGTAAAGACAGAACTACTTAATCCAGCTCTAGTCAACTTTTATTATGTCCCACTGTTTATTTTTCCCTGCCTTTATGACTTACCATGTTGATTTTTTGGTGTAAGAAGGATCTACAAGCCAAAGATACATGGCATAATTGTATACATTCCTCCATGCGGAGTCTGTGAAAAAGGTTGATCTGTTTTTATGAGGAAACACAAAAATGCTCATTTTGATGGACCTCATTGGCATTTATTGCAGGCCCGCCACTACTAAAATTTAAAGGCAGCCTTGTAAATTATATGGAAACTGCATGCTGCAGTTATTAGCCCAAAGACCTCCTGTCTCGAAGGAATGGGTCGGATTTTGCTTTCCACATACACATGGGTTTACACCTGAAAGAGATTAGTTGGGGACCACCAGTAGCTTGAAAACTTAATCTCCAGTATTTTGTTTCCAGTTTTGCTCTGAAAGATACTCCAGGTGTTCTAATTAATTAGCCGGAGTAAGTCACTGTGTCACTGGTCTGCGTGGAACAGCTGTTTGCTGGTCACACCTTCTCTTCAGGAGTGTTTTCAATTAAGACCTGGTTAACACACATTGTAAGTGTTTCAAAACATTTATGTGAACATGTATGGAAATGATTCACCACCACCACCACCACCACCACCCAAAAAAAATGGAAGAAGAGAAAAGAAAAGCTTCCAGCAAAGTAGATGTTGGGGAAAGGAAAAATTCAGAATATTCAGAATAAATCAGTAATGCTAGATTTATAACGTCTAGGGCAAACCCAGCCAAATGGAAATAGAGTTCAGTCCCACTGATTTCTACAGAAGAGTTAGGGCACCATCCTATGGGGAGGCCTGTAACCCTTCGAACTCTGAGGACTACAGGCATCCATGGCAGGGTGGGAGGGAAGCCCTGCAAAATGGCTAGATGGTCTAGCTGCTTTGCAGGGCTTTGCAGGGCTTCCCTTCCACCCTGTCTTGTATTTATTTATTGTATTTATACCCCACCTTTTTTCCTGCAAGGAACCCAAGGCGGCTTACATAATCCTCCACTCCATTTCCTCCTCACAACAACCCTGTGAGGTAGGTTGACTGGCCCAGTCAGTCACCCAGTGAGTTTCGTGGCCGAGCGGGGACTAGAACCCAGATCTCCCAAGTCCCAGTCCAACACTCTCACCACTGCGTCACACTGGCTCTTACTGTGTCTTACTGACTGTGGCACTTCAGAGCAGGAGGGAAGGAGGCTGAGGTGCTGCCAGGATACACTGCACGTCTTGGCTGCGCCGGTCTCCTCTCCTCCCCTCCCCGCCCCCCTCGCCCACTAAACCCCTTCTCCGAGGTTGCTTTTTGCAACCTCGGAGAAGAAGCTGGTGTGGTTCTTTCCGCACTGGCTGTGAGGTGGGGGGGGGAGTGCGGAGTTCCAGCTCTGGCACTGAAGCTGTTTTCCGACGTCAGAGCTGGGACTCTGAAAAAACCTATGACCCTCTAGATCAGTGTTCTCCAAGCTTGGGACCCCTGATGTTTTTGGCCTACAACTCCCAGCAGTTATAGGCCAAAAACATCTGGGGACCCAAGCTTGGAGAACACTGCTCTAGATGCTGTCCAGGGGCCATAGGATTGTGCTGCCCACCATGTATTTTGCTTTCTCCCAGTGAAGTCAATGGGATATACAAGTGCTTAATTTTGGCTGGATTATTAGTAGTTCTTCTGTCTGGGAATCTTGCAAAGTTTTACTAATACTGTATGTTACAAAGCCAGAATCACTTCTCTCTGTGTGTGTGTCTCTCTCTTCCTCCCTTCCCTCCCTCCCTTCCTTTTTCAAAGCATTCATTAAAATAAACTGTGTGCAGTTACTCCATCTTTGGTTCTTATGGAACCATCTGGCGGTTGATTTCCTCTCCCTCCTTCCCTTTAAGGCTCATCTACAGAATCATGGTTTTTTTCGATTTTGGATGAGTTGAACTAGAATCAATACAACCTTTGGTTCTGCTCTTACCACTCTGTACTTTGAGATGTACTCAGGGCTATGGGTATGCCACAGTTCTATGGGAGTGCAGAAAAAATGTAGAAGATGATACAGGGTGTGGAATTCAGCTTTCTGTGAATCTCAGCTTCTTCTTCTCTTTAAATAAGGTTTCTCTAGCCCTCATGGCTGCAGGGATATATTTGAAACTGTGTGGACATTAAGTGACATAGAACAAACACCCAGAATAGGTTTACGCCAAATCATCACCATCATGCTGTCTCAGTGTTCAAATAGCCTCATATACACTATTTCCATAATCCTTCCACCAACCTTGCAAAGTTAAGTGGGTATTATTCTCCCCTATTGCAGGTGGTAGACTAAGGCTAGTTTACACAGGAAGCTGCCTTATACTGAGTCAGACCATTGGTCCATCTATGGCCAGACTCTCGTGCAGTTGTGCAGTGACTCTCTAGGTTTTCCATGGCAGGAGTCTTATCCAGCTCACCTTGACGTATGACAGGGATTGAATTTGGGACTTTCTGCACGCAGAGCCTGAATTTTGCACTGAGCGACAGCCCTTCCTCCAACTCTAGCGATTCCATGACAGGGTGAGATTTGAACCAGGGCCCAACTGCAGGTCACTTAGCCACTATAACTCAGGCCGGTGCGGCAGTTTGGCGCCCCAGCGAAAATATTTGAGCGCCCCCCCTCTCCAAGCAGAAAAACAAACACAAAACCTGCGCCGCACCACCAACCTACCTTCCCCCCCGCCCTGGCGGCGCGTCAGCGGTCGGCGCTGCTGCTGCTGCTGCTGCTGCGAGCCTCCTCCTCCTGCTCCCTCGCTCCTGAAGCGACGTGACGGGAACCCCCGCGCTGTTTTGCTGGGGTGAAACAAGGGCAACATGGCGTGGTTAACCCTTCTGCCCTGGTTCCTCCCCGCCACAAACAACGCGGCGGGGCTCCTGAAGTGACGCGACTAAGGTGTGTTACGGGGGTGGTTGAGTGGGTGTACGGGGGGTGTGCAGCGCAGCGGCAGCGAGCGGGTGGGCGGGGGAGGTCGCAGCGGCGAGCAAGTGACGAGCGGTTGGTGGGTGGGTCTGGGGAAGCGCAGCGGCGAGCGAGCGAGCGGGCAGGTGTGGGGAGCGCGACGGCGGCAGGCAGAGGGTGGGGAGGCTGAGGCCTGGCGGGGGCGGCGCATCGGCGGCGGCGGCCTGGCGTGGGCGTCGCAGAGCACGAAGAGATCGCGCGTTTCCGCAGCCCTCTTCAGCCGCGCGCCCTAGGCAAATCCGCCTAGTTGGCCTAGCGGTAGCGCTAGGCCCTGACTATACTGCACCAGCATGGGAGAAAGTATGAGAACTGCTCAACTGGCATCATTCATTTAGGTTGCAGAATTCTGCACTTTTGTTAGTGCAGAATTTGGGTAGGCTTGATGCAGAAAAAAAATATATGGGAAGTACAGTATGGAAGGCCAAGCACCTTCTCGTCTGGGATCACATTGACCATGGCATGCATGGATGGGCAGGGAAATAGTTGGTTGGGCCCACTAGTGTAGCTTGCATGCTAGCGTGGAGATTGGAGGCACTGAAGCCACGCTTCTGACCCTCATGATCAGAGCCATCTGGACACGGCCTAAGTCTAAACTGGTGTATGCATGATAAAGAGGAATGGGTGGAATGGGCAGGAGGAGGTTATATCTATCATACCATCTTAATTTTTTACCATCTGTAAAATATAAATAAGAGTCAGATTCTTACATTGCATCTGGCTGTCCCACAGCGGGAGTGTGTTAAATCCTTGCTGATTGCCTGGGATTGATGAATGAGATGGTCTGCTGCAAAGGACAATTCAGTGATAACAGGCTAAAAAAAGTTCAAGAAGAAAACTCCTTGTGGAATACAGGGAATTGGCATTAAATTTATTATACAGTCGGCTGTTCTGGAAACTTTTCAGAATGTGCTGGGCCCTTCATCTTTTCTTGAAAGTAAGTGTTCGGGTAAGATATTCATCTGACAAGAGATTGAAAAGTCTAAGCCTAGATTTTCTTTATATATATGTGTATGTAATGGGAGTTGCGGAAGATGGCGAGGAGTGCAGTGTTGCACAACAGTCCCGCCTCGATGCTCTGTATCATGCTCTGTATTACACTATACTCTGTATTATGCTCTGTAATATCAAGGCATGGCCTTGCTATAATTGCTAGCATGTGAGTTGGCTGCTAGCCAGGAGTTGTCAGCCGATAGGCTGATGCAATCTCCAGTAACGTGTGACCTGGCTGCTGGCCAAAAGAATGACACTGCACAACAGCACAGCACAGGTGCTGTCATTTAAGCACAAGGTCTGCAGCCCATGGAGTTTGGTGCTAGAGTTGTATATAAGACTAGCAAATGCAACCTGAAGTGGTGGTTGGTAGCGTTGGTTGGTTGGTGTGTGTGTGTGTGTGTGTGTGTGTGTGTGTAGTGGTGGAGTGCTGAAGAATCGGAAGGAGCAAGGAGGAGCAGAGGAAGCTGTTCAGAGAGCCCTGCTGAATCCCCAACGCTGAAAGCTGATACCCAGGCAGAGAGCTGCTGGAACTAGCATTCGGGTTGGTTGGAAATAATACAGTGACTGTGTAGCTAAGGGGTGGGATTTCCACCAGGGAACTTGGAGGAAGGCATAGCATTGTTATATTTCATGCTCAGCTTTGCAATAAAGATGTTTGGCTTTAATTTCCTGGAGGAGTATTTATTATGGTCTGAAAATCTTTCAAAGAACCTTTGCCAATCCCTTTTGAGGAACCTGTGGCAAACCAATATGGAAGAGGCGCCATCGCTCTCTGGTAGAGCACAGGACTTTGCATGCAGAAGACCTCAGGATCGATCCTTGTCATATTCAATTTAAAAGATCTCAGGTTAGGAAGGACCAGTGATGGATGCTTCATAGAGTCGCTGCCAACCAGACTAAACCAGCTAGGTGTCCTCCAGGTGTTTTGGACTATGAAGCTCATCACCCCAAGCCAGCATGTAGTCCAACCAGGGATGGGGACTCGGACTCGAGCACTCGACTCATGAGTCGGACTGAGTCCCCCCTCTGACTCGACTCGGACTTGAGTCCCAATATTTTTAATGGGACTCGAGACTCGACTCGGGACTCGAGACCAAGGACTCTTCAACATCCCTGGGCTGTGCCAGAAGGAGTGGAGAGGAGCGTGATTGCCGGCTGAAGAGCGCATGAAAGCGAGGTGCGCCGCTGCTCGGCCGCTATGGTTGGCTACCAGGAGTGCAGCCCCAACAGTGTGTCAAGATTTATTTTGATTGATGTGTTGCGTACTTGGGAGAGGCAGAAGAAGGACCTGAGATTACTCTGTGCGGCTGCTCTTCTGAGTGTGTTTCTGGTTCCAGCAAGTTCATCACCAGTGGAGCGGGTGTTCAGTGAGGGTGGAACTGTGATGAGATCTCACCGTTCCAGAATGGGGGCCAAACATTTAGAAAAAATCATGTTCCTCAAATGCAACATGGATAAGTTTTAGGAAGTACAGCAAGTTTATTTTTTAAAATCATTTTTCTAAAATGCAACCTTTCAGACATTTTGGGTTTGGCTGCCTCTGCCTGCCTGTCTGGGGTTCCCAGCCTCCTCTGCCTGCCTGGTCTCTTCTTGACCAGTTCAACAGTTGAATTGTCCAAGACAAAGGCCTCTGCCTGCCTGCTTTGGGGTTCCCTGCCTCCTCTGCCTGCCTGGTTATTTTGGGTTTTTCTGCCTGGTCTGTTCTTGCCAAAATCAGTTGCAGAGTTTTGAAATAAGAAGGCACACTTGTGCCTAGAATTTATTTAAGCCACACATCTGAAGTAGCCTTATTTTGTTGGGAAAACCCCCCATTGATTTTAATAGGAACTCGTGGAGTCAGCTTTGGGAGTGACTCGTGACTTGTGACTCGTAAGTCACCATTTTGGACCAAGGACTCGGACTCGGACTCGAGACTCGGGTCCAAAGACTCGTGACGACTCGTGACTCGAGACCAAGGACTCTTCAACATCCCTGAGTCCAACACATTTAGAGGGCACCAGTTGGGGGAAAGAGTTGGACTAGATTATCATAGATTTCATAGAGTTGGAAGGAGCCTACAAGGCTATCAAGTCCAACCCCCTGCTCAATGCAGGAAACTAGAGGAGGCCGGGCCGGGTCTCCCATCCAAGTAATAACCAGGCCTGACCCTGCTTAGCTTTCCACACTCAGACAAGCTGAGCCAGCATAAGCCACAGGAAAACTAGACCAGCCACTAGACCAGCCTCTCCCAACCAGGGGGCCCTCCAGATATTTGTGGACTCCAGTTGCCATCAGCCCCCGCCAACATGGCCAATGATCGGGGATAATGGTAGATGCAGTGAGAAACACGTGGAGGGTACAAGGTCAAGGAAAGCTGGACTAGACATGACTGGCCTAGATGGACCGATGATCTGACGCAGTATAAGATACAATACGAATCTTAAAAAGATGGCCATAAAGTGACATTCCTGCTGGGAACAGGAGACGGGGGTGAGAGGATGCTACAAGGTTTAACTGCATGGGCATGAATCCTCGTTCGTCAGGACAGGGTTAGCAAGGCTGTAGTCATCGCCATGGTTTTACATCTTGTCAAGGGGAAACTTCCCACCGGTGTGGGAATTATATATATCGAACAGATGGAAAGCTTTTTAATCTCAGCAGGCTGAAAGCAAAAAGTAAGGTAATTACAACCTCCGTTGTGGAACTTCAGTATGCTGATGATAATGTGGTCTCCGCACATTCAGAGGATGATCTCCAAACTATCCTAAATGCTTTTGCAGAAGCATACGAAAAACTTGGTCTCTCACTTAACATCAAAAAAACCAAAGTGCTTCATCAGCAAGTGCAAGCCAATCCTTTGGTGATGCCATCTATCCAGCTTGGCGGGACAATACTGGAAAATGTCGATCATTTTCTCTATCTTGGCAGCTATCTTTCTGTTACAGCTAACATCGACAGTGAAATCCAGCATCGTCTGAGCTCCGCAAGTGCCGCATTTTCTCGAATGAAACATAGAGTGTTCGAGGATCGGGATATTTGTAAGAAGACCAAAACACTGGTTTATGAAGCCATTGTATTACCAACTTAATTGTATGCCTGCGAAACATGGACTATCTATAAACGTCACTTCCACCTCCTTGAAAGGTTTCATCAACGTTGCCTCCGGAAAATCCTGCAAATTACTTGGGAAGATAGGCGAACAAATGTCAGTGTACTGGAAGAAGCAAAGACTACTAGCATTGAAAAAATGATCCTTCAACGCCAACTTCAGTGGACCGGTCATGTTGTTCGAATGCCTGACTGCCGTCTCCCAAAGCAGTTACTTTACTCCCAACTCAAGGATGGAAAGCGGAATATCGGTGGTCAATATAAGAGGTTTAAAGATGTTCATAAGGCTAATCTAAAAAAATGCAATATAAACATCGAAAACTGGGAAGCTCTGGCCCATGAACGATCTAAATGGAGGTTGGCCTTTCACAAAGGTTCCATGGACTTTGAAGAAGCCCGAGTGCAAGGTGAAAGGGAGAAACGTGCTAGGCGAAAAGCACGTCAAATGAATCCTTTACAGGACCATCTTCTATCTGGTAACCTGTGTCCTCACTGTGGGAAGCTGTGTGGATCTAAAATTGGCCTCCACAGTCACTTACGGACCCATCGCTAGAGTCTACACAATCTTCTTTAGAATTTCCTCCTTTTATCCCGGAAGACAATCTTACTCGGTCACGAGTGATCGCCTGATGAGTCAGCCTAAATGTTCTGGGGGGGGTCACCAAAAACATGGGGGGCAGTTCATCTGGTTTGCAGGCCTTTTAAAATGTAAACTGTTTTTTTAAATTATTTGTTCATAAAAAAATTTATGGGGGGAAAGAGAAAATTTAGGGGGCCAGCCCCCCCCCGTCCACCCAAGGGGTAGGTATGTACTGCACAGAAGCCACTTCCAGCATTCTTGTTAGATACTGTAACTCATATTCAGGGCACTCACCTTTTTCTTTTATCTTTTCATGGCATGATTCTGGTGCCTTTTAAAGCTTCCTTAGCCACAGGCAAAACATGTAATTGCTGCAGTTCCCCCCGCCCCCGATCACTGTGAAAGAAGGCAAAGAGATGTGATTACTCTACTCCAGGGGTGCAGAACCTCTTTCACCCTGAGGGCCAACTTCCATTTCAGAGAAGCTCTCAGGGGCCTCATTCCAGAGATGGGCGGGACCAAAGGCAAAAGGGGTGGAGCCAAAAACACCAACATAGTTGAACTTAAAGCTCCTAAGGCATGATCCTATGCATACTTAGACAGAAAAAAAAGGCCTACAACTCCCAGCATGCCCCAGCCAGCGTTGCTGGCTGGGGCATACTGGAAGTTGTAGGCCTTTAGGATTGCACCCTTCCTGCCTTTAACTAAGCTTTAGGAGAGGCATTTCAATCTTTTTAGAATTGGGAAAGAACTGCACAAAAGATGGGAAACCACCAGTCAATCAGCGGTTGGGGGAAAGGAGTGGTGGCGACGGCCCTCTGCGGAACCCCAAAGGGCCGGATTGGAAACCCAGAAGGCCAGACCTGAGGTTTCCCAGGACTACTGGCTGCTGGTGTCAATGCCTCTTGACCGAAAGAGCCTTTTCCTTACTACTATTCCTAGTGCTGCAGACAGGGCTGGCCCAAGACATTTTGTTGCCTGAGGTGGAGGACAAGATATCCACGTCCCAAATTCCTTGTACAGAAGTCAAACAGACGGGGGCCCGTTGAATCTTCTTTCAGCACTGGCGGTGGGATGGTGCCCCCCCCACCGCACACAAGGGCAGCTGGCTAGCTTAGGGGGTGCAGAGCTGGCCTTGCAGCACACCCAGGCCTGCCCTCCCAACACCTCACCGACCCAACATCTGCTGCCTGAGGCAGCCATCTCACTCTGCCTAGTGGCAGGACCAGACCTACATTCATGTGAAAAAGAAAGTACACCCTTCTCGAGTTCCATGATTCCACATATCAGGACAGAAGAAAAATCATCGGGCCCGTAGCAGGTCTCAAAATTAGGTAAAGACAACCGCAGATGAACAACAACACATGACAGAGTACACCGTGGCATTATTTATTATATAGAAATACAGCCAAAATGGAGAAGCCATGTGGGAAAAGCTAAGTACACCCTTACTGCTGCAATAGGAATGTATGAAGAGGCTAAGGAGCAGCCAGGTGCTGCTAAGCAAATGCCCTTGATGAATTGATCATCAGCAAGTGTGATCACCTCTATAAAAGCTGAAGTGTCAGGAGTTTGCTGGTCTCCAGCAGTCAGGTGTGTGTTACCACAATGCCAAGGAGAGAAGACATCAGCAATGATCTTAGGGAAGCAATTGTTGCTGCCCATCAATCTGGGAAGGGTTAAAAGGCCATTTCCAAACAATTTAAAGTCCATCATTCTACAGTGAGGAAGATTATTCACAAGTGGAAAACATTCAAGACAGTTGCCAATCTTCCCAGGAGTGGACGTCCCAGCAAATTCAACCCAAGGGCAGACCGTGCAATGCTCAGAGAAATTGCAAAACATCCAAGTGTTACATCTCAGGCGCTACAGGCTGCAGTCAGCAGGTGCAACGTTAAAGTTCATGACAGTACAATTAGAAAAAGACTGAACAAGTATGGTTTGTATGGAAGGGTTGCCAGGAGAAAGCCTTTTCTCTCTAAAAAGAACATGGCAGCATGGCTTGGGTTTGCAAAGTTGCATCTGAACAAATCACAAGCCTTCTGGAACAATGTCCTTTGGACGGACGAGACCAAAGTGGAGCTGTTTGGCCATAATGCACAGCGCCACGTTTGGCAAAAACCAAGCACAGCATATCAGCACAAACATCTCTGACCAACTGTCAAGCACGGTGGTGGAGGGGTGATTATTTGGGCTTGTTTTGCAGCCAGAGGACCTGGGCACCTTGCAGTCATTGAGTCGACCATGACCTCCTCTGTATACCAAGGTATTCTAGAGTCAAATATGAGGCCATCTGTCCGGCAGCTAAAACTTGGCCGAAATTGGGTCATGCAACAGGACAATGATCCCAAGCACACCAGCAAATCTACAACAGAATGGCTGACAAAGAAAAGAATCAAGGTGCTGCAATTTATTTATTTGTTTGTTTGTTTGTTACATTTATTTATCGCCCATCTGGCCAGCAAACACTCTGGGCGATGTACACATGATAAAATACAGAATAAAATACATTTAAAACAGTATATTTTTAAAAAATCTTAGCCCACCCCATATTCCCGCCTGAACAGCCATGTTTTTAATGAGCGGTGGAAGCTCAGCAGAGAGGGGGCATGGCGGAGTTCACTAGGGAGAGAGTTCCACAGTATGGGGGCCGCCACAGAAAGGCCCTCTTCCTAGTCCCCACCAGTCTAGCTGCTCTGGCTGAAGGGACAAGGAGAAGGCCGTCTGTGGCAGATCTTGTTGAGTGGCCTACTTGGTGTTGCTGGAGACGCTCCTTGAGATAGACTGGACTGGAGCTGTATAGGGTTTTAAAGGTCAAAACCAACACCTTGAATTTGGCTCAGCAAGCAACTGGTAGCCAGTGCAATGGCCCAGTCAAAGTCTAGACCTCAATCCGATTTAAATGCTGTGGCGGGACCTTAAGAGAGCTGTGCATAAACAAATGCCCGCAAACCGCAATGAACTGAAGCAATGTTGTAAAGAAGAGTGGGCCAAAATTCCTCCACAACGATGTGAGAGACTGATCACGTCATACCGAAAACAATTACTTCAAGTTATTGCTGCTAAAGGTGGTCCTACCAGCTATTGAATCATAAGGTGTACTTAGTTTTCCCCACATGGCTTCTCCGTTTTGGCTGTGTTTCTGTACAATAAATAAATAATGCCACGGTGTACTCTGTCATGTGTTGTTGTTCATCTGCGGTTGTCTTTACCTAATTTTGAGACCTGCTACGGGCCCGATGATTTTTCTTCTGTCCTGATACGTGGAACCATGGAACTTGAGAAGGGTGTACTTTCTTTTTCACGTGACTGTATGTAAATTGGCATATGCAAATGTGTGTGTGTGTGTGTGTGTGTGTGTGTGTGTGTGTGTTTTGTCCTATAGACCTGAGCCCCAGATCTTTTTGGTACCTAGCACTGTCCCTGGCAGGCGAGATGACACCCAGCACCCTCAGAGAAGATCCTTCTGCTCTACTGATGACACCAAACTGTAGAAAGTAATGCAAAAGCACATTAGAGAGAACATATATAGCTGCCTTACAGTGAGTCAGACCAGTGATCCATCTAGCTCAGTGTTCTCCAACCTTGGGTCCCCAGATGTGGCTATGCTGGCTGGGGCATGCTGGGAGTTGTAGGCCAAAAACATCTGGGGACCCAAGGTTGGAGAACACTGATCTAGCCAAACACTCGCTGCTCTGCCTGGCATAACCTCCTGAAGGATTTAGGCAGCGGGAAATTAGCCAGTGTAATCACCCTTCTAACTGGGGATATTAAAGACTGAAGCTGGTTCCAATGGTAGCTTTCCTCCCATTGTGAATAGCAGGTGGCTGGAGTCATGGTGGTTTGACTGGGAACCCCGCAGGAACAAACCCTTAAAACTGCTCCCCCTATACACAATATCATTGTCTCAGCTCTCCTTGCTCTGTCTTTCTTTCTTTCTTTCTTTCTTTCAAAGCACACTTCTGCTAAAGATATGAATAACACCACATCTAGTTTGGTCCACAATTATCCCAAATCTGAAGCAATTGAATTTTCCACATTGGCAGAACCGGTCACAGGAGAATCTTGCTTCTGTTATACCACATCAGTAAGGGTTCTTTCTTTCTTTCTTTCTTTCTTTCTTTGTGCCCTGCCCAGGCTGCATATTTCATTATTACTTTTTAAAACAGTAATTACCATACTGTCTCCCAAATACCAGGAGAAATCTCTATAATCTATTTTTCAGATCAAGTTCTTCAGGGGTTCCCAGTGGCGGGAAAATAAAGCTCATAAATTCTCTCTCAATTCCCATTTAATAGTTTCCTGTTCCAGGGGCAAGAGACAGTTGTCTCCTAAAGTGGCTGTTGCCCATTCATAAATTGCAACAGTGCCATTTCCTTGAAAATCCATTTCTAATGTAATAAAAAAAAGAAAATGGAATGGAATTAACTGCTTGGAAATTTTGTTGGGCAGCACATAGCTTAATAGACTGGGATCAAGTGTGTTAATGTACTAAGAGAACAGAATTATTTTAAAAATGGAAAGCTAAAATAAAATAAAGAATTAATGACAATAACAGAAAAAGCAGATGATGGTAGTGAAGGTGGTGATGATGATGACAATGACTATTATTTAAGGCTGCAACATTTAGCTGATTAATCAATTAGATTCGTCAGTTAACAACACAATCCAATATGTGTCTACTTAGAAGTAAGCCCCCTTGATTTCAACGGGGCCTACTTCCAGGTAAGTGAGTATGAGATTCTTGCTTAAATATGGTTTGGTTGACTAAAATGGTGCCCCGAATTAACTGGGCAGATTTACATTTCGTATTCTTTTTAGTACAAATAAAAATTAGAGATGGCAAGCGCCATGTCAAAGGAGGCATTCCCTCTTACATTTGAGAGAAGGGAGAACAGCTCTTTTAAGATTACCGGTACCTGCTGCAACACATCTGTGCATCCCTTAAAAACAAAGGAGGCATTTCCCCCTGTAGGACCATTATTGTTATGAATGTATTTTATTCCATACTAATCATTTGCATCTGAAAGTCAGCGGGCTCAGTTTCTTAAAAGGAAAAGAAAAGAAAGTACAGTAATACCTTGGATTGCAAGTAACTTGGTTTGAGAGCGTTTTGCAAGACAAGCAAAATTTTAAATATTTATTATTATTATTTTTACTTGATATACAAGCGACATCTTGCAAGACAAGTACTGTAGTACGGCTTAAATTAAAAATCTCTGTACAGATTTTTTAGGGGGGAATTTCATTTTGATATAAGAGTGTTTTGGATTACAAGCACGTTTCCGGAACGAATTATGCTCTCAATCCAAGGCATGACTATACTGATTTTCAAGTGTTCCTGGAAGTCATGCTGCCGCCGTCTATCCAAGTAGTCCAGCTTTTTAATTCTAGTATGTGCAGTAGGCTTTGCTTACCCAGTGATAGGGGTGAGGGTGGTTACAGGCAACTCCATAGGTGAGGGACTATTGCACTGTGTTAGGGCTCAGGGTTCACATGCAAAAGGCCTTAGGTTTGATGCCTGGTATCTCTGGTTAAAAGGATTTCATTTGCAGGGCCGAGGAAGTCTTCTGCTGAAGACTTTGGAGAGTGGCTACCAGTCAGTGACGAGAACTGAGCTGGGTAGACCAATGGTATACGATCCTCAAAGGTACTTTTCTCCATTACTTCATATACTCCAGGACTTGGCCAAGGCACTGAATAGAGATCCTAGAGCAGAGCTCTCCAACCTTGGGTCCCCAGATGTTGCTGGCCTACAGCTCCCAGAATCCCTTGCCATTAGCCATGCTGGCTGGGTATGCTGGGAGCTGTAGGCCAGCAACATCTGGGGACCCAAGGTTGGAGAGCCCTGTCCTAGGGCTAGACCATGCCAGATGTTGATGGACCACAACTCCCATCATCTCTGACTATTTGCAATGTGGGCTGGACTCCAATAACATCTGGAGGGCCATAGGTTCTTCACCCCCTGCTTTAAGGATTTATCTGCATTTTCTAGAAGTTTCCTCTTTTGAAGTTAAATGTGACTTTATTGGACTTCCTTGGCAATTGTCTATTTACAACGTATATATATTAAATTTGATTTGAGGTCGCTGTTTCCTACTGGTTCATCAACTCCCATGTCTCACACTAGGTACTGGGTGCCACTTAGAAATAAATCCAGGGCCGCCTCCCCTCTGTTTGGTTCTGTGACCGACTCTCCTAGGCCACAGTTGCGTAGGGTATCTAGAGATCTTACCACTATGCCATGACCGGAACATGCAATTATCCAGGGCCGGTTCACACGACACGGGGACCGCGGGGGAGCAGCCGTCCCCCGCGGTCCTCGTGTCGTGTGAACAGTGGCCCGGCACACCCCCGTGGGACAGCCGCACGCTGGAAGTGCCAAAATCCACCAAGGGTAGTAGGAGGGTGAGCCCCTACCACGCATCCCATGGCCGCACAGAGACGGCAGCCCATAGCAGCTGGAGCTGCGGCTGCCTGCATGCACCGTGCTTGCAGCAGCGCAGCCACCCGTGGGCAGCCAGCACGCCACAGCCACTGGACCTCCTGGGCTGCCACCCGCTAGCGCGGGGAGGACCATACCACGGCGTGGGGGCTGCCAGCTCCACCGCGGTCCGCCCACGCATGCGGGGCATGGGCCGTCTGGGGCACCCCACTGGGCCCCGTGGACAGCCCCGTGGTGCCTCCCCTGCTCGCCTCCTGGGCTGCGTGAACCAGCCCCCAGTCTATGTGAGGGTAACTGAAGTCACCCATTACTACACTTTCTCCTTTGGGGCCTCCCTGATTTCATTCTCCATCTCCAGAATACCCTGAGCATTTTGGCCTGGGGATGATAGCATGTCCCCAGTACTAAGTTACTTTGGGGGGTTATTATTTTCACCCACATTCAATCTGTGGAGGAGTCTGCCCCTTTTGCAGTCTCTAGTTTGTTTGGCGCTATGCCCTCTTTGAGATATAGAGTGACACACACACCCCAGCACACCCTTCCCTGTCCTTCTTTTAGAGTCTTTATCCAGAGATGACTGTATACCACTAGTTCTTTCTGTCCCACCAGGTTTCCGTTATGCCCACCATATCTATGTTCTCTTTTAAAACCAAGGACTTGGCTCAGAGGCTTCTTGCATTAGCATATAACAGAACTGTTGAACCTCAGATCTGCACACTAAATCCAGCCCACCTGGGGTCCCAATTTGGCCCACTTGGGTTCCAGAGATCATAGAATCATAGAAAAGTAGAATTGGAAGGGGCCTATAAGGTCATCGAGTCCAACCCTCTGCACAACGCAGGAACCCAAGTCAAAGCATCCCTGACAGATGGCTGTCCAGCTGCACCTTGAATGCCTCCAGAGTGGGAGAGCCCACCACTGTTCTGCCAAATGTTTTCCCAAAGGGCTTGGCAGGGGTTCTTTGATGAATTCTCATGCCATAATAAATCCAGGAGGATCAAGCCAAACATCTTTTATTGCTAGTTAAGTTCCTTATTATACAGAGTACAACAATCCCAAGTTCTCTAGTAAGAGTCCCACCCCTTGGACAGGCGGCAACCACAATATCACCAACCAACCAGTCAAGAAGCTCTGCCTCCAGTATCAGTTGGGTCCTTGCTGTAGTCACTCAGCCTTGAGGTCTCTCTCCCCCTCTGTCCGTGTCAGGGCTCCTGCTGGTTCTTTGTCCTTCTTCAGGCTGGCAGCCAAACGGTTCCTGGATCTCTCTCTTCCTTCTCAGCACACTTCAACCACCCACACCACACCACACCACACCACCACAACCACAACCAACCAACACTTCAGGCTGCATTTGCTAGTCTTATATACAATTCTAGCACCAAACTCCATGGGCTGCAGACCTCGTGTTTAAATGATAACACCTGTGCTGTGTACAAATTCATCATCCTGGGTGGCAGCCAAGTCACATGCCGGTAAGTTGCTGAAGATTGCATCAGGCTGGCAAGCAGCCAAGTAGCCAAGGCCATTCGCTGATAGCACAATGCAGCAAACTTTCTACATTTTAGCTTTTCAAATCAAGCCCGGAGCATAGAGGCAGAACTCTTTACAACACTCCTGTACTCCTCGATCATCTTCCTGCAATTCCCGGCACAACCACCTCCCTGGGTAGTTGGTTCCATTCAGTTTGATGGTCATGACCCCTTCCCTTAGCCCCACCCCTTTCCCCCTGACTGCAGGTCATTTGTGGGTTTTCTGACTTCTGCAGAAAACCCACACATTTGTGGGTTTTCTGACTTCTGTAAGAATTTTACACTAAAATATGCTGGCAGTTTTGGTGTTTGGATTATGCTGGCTTCGTCCCTTTAGCCTTTAGCCCTGCCCACCACTGGAATACAGGCCCTGGAGGCGGCATTTGGGGCCATAGCTCAGTGGTAGAGCACATGCTTTGTCTGCAGGTTCTCCTGGGAGAACTTCCGCCCGAAACCCTGGAAAGCCACCGCCAGTCAGTGTCAACAATGCTGGGCTAGATGGGCCGATGGTCTGAACTCAGGATAAGGCAGCTTCCTATGTTCCCCTGAGAGCTTCTCTGAAATTGAATTTGGCCTTCGGACTGAAAGATACTATGCCCCTGGCATAGAAACACCTATACATGGTGTGTCCCTCTCCAAATGTCTCTGGTGTGTGTGCCTTTTCCTCGTGGCCCTTTGGCCTCTTTAACTGGCTGTCATGTCCTACTGCAAGGGAGGGCAGACTTCAGTTTGATTGGAACAGTGGTGCTGGGCGAGAATGATTAACTATCCCGCACCCACCTCCAACACACACACCAACTGTGCCCCCTCAAAGAAGGTCTGTTTCTCCACAGTGAAAAGGTATTTGTGTGTGCATGCGTGTGCCTGTGTAAGTGTAATAAATAGTTTATTTATTTTCTCCAGTCTCTCTTGATGAGAGTTCAATGTGCGAGTTTTCAGGTGACACAGAGCTGTCCTTCAGTTTGCTCCAGACACAGCTTGTCTGAGCGTGGAAAGCTAAGCAGGGTCAGGCCTGGTTATTACTTGGATGGGAGACCCCTCCTCTAGTTTCCTGCATTGAGCAGGGGGTTGGACTCGATGGCCTTGTAGGCCCCTTCCGACTCTATGATCTATGCATCTATGAGAAAACAAACTGAAATACACACTAGCTTTGTCTAGTTGGTTTGTACGAGGCCTAAGTGATTGTTGGTCTGGCTTCGGTCTGTACTTCTGATTAGTTGTCCATCCCTGAATTTTCTGAGTGAATGAATAGCCGACTATTTTCTCGAGAGAATAAGTCACCGCAAATTCTCAGATGCTCACTTTAGAAATTACTATGATCACTGTGTGTGTACATAAATGCTTTCCGGGGTTAACAGCACCTTCTCTTAAGGGCATAATTCTCATCCTCAGCGATGATTAAACTTTAAGATTCTGGCACCTTAACAACTGTCCTTGATGAAGGTTTTGAATTGCCTGTCATTGGGGAGAAAGAGCTTTGGACACCAAGCAATTATTTAGTGATGGCCATCAGGATGAATATTCACCAACGATAGAGCAAGGGCGAAAAAATATAATCATAAAGTCAAATGTTGATTTACATGTGTCTCCTGTTCTGCTCTATAAGTTTCCCTTTTCAATTTCCATCTGCTGGAAATGTACCAAAGGTAAAATTTAAGACTTCACAATAAAATTGTATCTTGGCAAAGGTTATGATATAAAAGGCAAAGGCCTGGAGTTTGATGTTAAATCAAATTAGGTACATTAACACTGAATGTGTTATAAATTCTATTTGTGCATTGCACATTTTATGACTAAACTTGTTTACTAGCTTTGGGATCTAACATTTCTTAGGGTGCTTAGTTCCTAGGATGGTTGTGGATAAAGGGCACAATCCAGCCAAAGTTAAACCCAGTTACAGTGCATTCGTATGCATGTCTGTTCAGAAGTAAGCCCCATTGATTTCAATGGGACTTAATCCCAGGTATGCGTGTTTCAGCCAAGTTCCATTGATTTAGAGGAGAACTGAGCACATTTTTAGCTATCTCCCTTTGAAGTCAATGAAATTTAAAACCACTTGACTCTGATATTTAGAGCTTTCTACATGAGGCATTTATTGTGCACTCATCATTCTCTACTCATGGTTGTTTATGGGTTCATTAGATGACATCATGACCCTCCAGTTTAGCTCCTGTTTTTAAATAGCACTTTGGACGAGTTTGAGCAGAGAAAATGTATTATTTGTAAAAGCAAAAGAAAATGCTTTTTCCACTTGTGTAATTGTGCTATTCCACTATACCACAGTGAACTGATTGCTTGCAGAGGGCTTTTGAAATTAGGCTGAGCCCTGCAAGGTGCAGCTGGACAATCATCTATCAGGGATGCTTTGACTTGGATTCTTGCACTGAGCAGCGGGTTGGACTCGATGGCCCTTCCAACTCAACTATCCTATGATTCTATGACTAAGGTTGCAATCCTATGCATGTTTAGACAGAAAAAAATTCCTACAGCTCCCAGCATTCCCCTGCCAGCAGGGGAATGCTGGGAATTGTAGGATATGGCTGGCTGGGTAATGCTGGGAATTGTAGGACTCATTCATTCATTCATTCATTATATTTATACCCCGCCTTTTTTCCTGCAAGGAACCCAAGGCGGCTTACATAATCCTCTCCATTTTATCCTCACAACAACCCAGTGAGGTAGGTTAGGCTGAGAGTCAGTGACTGGCCCAAAGTCACCCAGTGAGTTTCATGGCCGAGCGGGGACTAGAACCCGGATCTCCCAAGTCCCAGTCCAACACTCTCACCACTACGCCACACTGGCTTTTTCTGTGTAAACATGCATAGGATTGCACCCTAAGGCTGCAATCCTATATACGATTATCTGGGACAAACTCAGTGTGGCTAACTTCTGAGTAGACATGCATTGGAATGTGCTCTCAGGCAACAAATGGGGAAAGATTCATAACCTTGCATTTTCTTGTTGTATATATCTCCACTAGAGATAAATCAAAATACTTCTCCCCTATTCACCATCCCATTCATCTGACTTATAATGCACTGAGATTTGTACTGAGGTGTTTTCATGGGGGTGAAAACTCTTCCGAGGCTTACCAGCAGCACAGTGGCCCTGTTTTCTCTCCCTTTAAAAACTATTTTCCCCACAATGCCTCAGATATAGTGTAATTCCAGGGCATTCTGGGGGGAAAATGTCAGCTGTCAGCTGATGGCTGCTGATAATACATCTGTTGGTACCACAAGCAGTCTTGCTAAAAATGTAAAGAAATAGAGGGGGGAAGGATCACTGCTCTGCTGCGACTGCTGGTAAAACCCCTAAACTTTCTGAATAAGTCTCACTCCCCCCCCCACACACACCATAAAATCACCCCCATTTTCAGGGAGGAAATTCCTCCCCCCTCCCAAACTGAGTCACAAGTTTCTCATCAGAAAACTGTTAGGCTCACAGCTAAATCTCAGCATGCTGCAAATGATGTGGGGAGCAAGGGAAAGAGATTCACAGCTGCATTTCCCTTGCAAAATGTAGGCTGGCCTTCCCCAACCTGACGCCCTCCAGATGTGTCAGACTACACATCCCATCACCCCCAGACAGGATAGACCAGCATGTGCTGAGGTGATGGGAGTTGTAGTCCAACACATCTGGAGGGCGTCAGGCTGGGAAAGGCTGATGCAGTCACTATTTCTGCTTTTCATACTACATTGTAAGCTCCCTTGATTTTTGGATTGGCAGGGTAAAATATTTTAAAGCAAGCAAGCAAGCAAGCAAACAAACAAAACCAAAGGGGGGGGGGGAGACCCAGGGCTGCAATTGCATACCACAAGAATTGAGTAGTTTCTAATCTTACTCAATTGTGTCCAAGAGAAAAAGAAGGCTTGTCTCTTAAGAGTTCCCTTGGAGCCATAAAACAAGCTGTGTGTGTGTGTGTGTGTGTGTGTGGTGTGGTGTGCATACAGAGTTCCAGATTCCTTGTACTGTACATGGAACATCAAGTAGCCTGGGATAGCCAGTCTTGGCCGAGCTCCAGGCATCTTATTATATACCACGAGAGCCAAGTATCCCTCAGCACCATGTGTCCATAAATAAAATGTTTCTTCCCCGAACAATTAAACAGAAGCCTTTCACCAGCCAGCATGCAAATTCTTTGTTTGTTTTGCATTTACCAGTAATATCACATCCTGGATGGTAGTTTAAGGACAGCTCTGTTTTTAACAACAATCTTTTAAAAATGGTTTCTTCTCATTCTCCTCCTCCTATCTATTTTTAAAGTGGTGAGCATGGAGAAAGTGACCTTCCAAGTCCGCTTTGTCCATGATATGCTGAGAGATGTCACCAAATGCGACTGGGGGAAAAACAGGACTTGCAGACTGTACAGGTGCCCAGGTGAGGAGATGCCCATCCTCCACCCTCCCAGAGTGACCTAAACATCTGGTGCTACCTGGTCCTGGTTGCTAGGGAGCACACACTGGATGAGATATGGTCTCCATGGTGTCTTCTGTAGTTGAAACAGCCACCACAGGAGCAACATCGAATCCCTGGGAAGTGGACATTCCGCATTCCTTCCTGAGTCACCCCTGTCTTTTACAAGAAGCTTATGTGTTGTTATGTATTCGTTTACACTAATTCTCAGCTGGCGTGGAGGCTTGTTGTCAGGCAGAAAGGTGAGAAATAAACATTTTAGATAAAATAAATAGTGCACTCCTATACGTGTCTACTCAGAAGGAAGACCCATGGAGTTCAGTGGGACTTTCTCCCATGTAAGTCAGTGTAGGATTGCGGCCCAAATGTGCCATTTTAAGGCTCCCTATATGATTTGGCACATCTAAGTATGTCATCTTGTCCATTTCTGTATTTGTATTATTCAGGTCTTAACAGTTTTCATTTGTATGTTCTAATCCTAGTGGCGTGGATCCAGGCCTTGCCTTCCACCAACTAATGGGCTCCTTTTGTCCATAGATACAAATGAAGCATTGATTCTGACACAGCAAAGTATTTCCACTGGCAGAATGGAGCAGGAAGCCATTTTTGCCCCTTCCCCTTCCCCCTGCATCCCTCTGTGCCCCCCCCATCAGCTCCAGAGGGTTGAGGTTGTTGGTTCGTGAGCAGAGTGTGTGCGGGTTGGGAGATTTGAATCCTGTCTGTGTGCTAGCAGACACCTGAAATTCCACACACAGATCTTCCAGATCTCACCTCCCCCCGGCGCAGCATGCAGCGTGTTGTGCCAGTTAACCAGCCCAGTCTGCCCTGTTGTCAGACTGCCTCCAGCTTTCCCGTTGCAGATTAATCCATGGAGTCAGGAAACACTCTGTAACACCACAGGTCTAATTCTACCTGTTCATTCACTTAGCAAGTAAAGTTCTACAGAGTATACATTTCCTAGTTACAGTCCATGTGCAGAGTATAAATGCATAGCAAGCATTACATCCAGTGGAGTAAGTTGAGCTTCACTCCACCTCAGCAAAGAAGTTACATTGTTGCAGTGACAAAGTCCAGCAAGAAGAACCAAGAAGAACAGAGAAAGCAGTCCAGCTTCCCTCTAAGATGGCTTCAGATAGAAAACAAGTTAGCACGTCATCAGAACATACAAACCATGTGACCAGCTCATATTGTTTCTCACAGTCTAGTTTCCCATGCGAAAACACGAGAATCCAGAAAGAAATAACAAACCTGTTTACCTCGCCATTCTGTCCCTTCCATGTGTCAACAATGTGCTACAGCTGGTAAAGTGATACATATCACAACAGAGGTATCTTCTGGAACAGTGTGGAAGGTGGCACTAGAGGCCACAGGGGGAGAAGGCAATAAGCACAGATAACCCCCACCCGCTGCTTCCCACCTGCTGGAGCATCCTAAGCAGAACTCTGCATCCAACCCAGTGTGTATGTGATTATATATATTTAATTAACCAAAAAGAAAAAAACCATTTCAGTTAAGGACTTTCCATGTTCACTGAAGATACAAAATGCAGAGAAATTATGGCTGCCAAGGGCCATGCCCTGAACAGATGCATTATTTAGGCAATATGCCTGTGTGGTATGGTATCCTACCAGTGTGGTTAGCTCCAGCTTCACCGGTACCTTGAAGCTGGGTGGCTGTCGGTGGCAGAGTGGTGGACCCAAGTCCCAGATTTGTCTGTTCACTGGAATAGACAAATGTGGTTTATGCAACTGAAGCTCTCATGCACCTGAAGCTGCCATTACAAGGACCCACCTGGCAACCAATACCATCCACATAGAATGAGAGAGTTGGAAGGAACCTTGAAGGTCATCCAGTCCAGCCCTCTGCTACTGGTAAACCATTTTAAAGCCTCTTTTCTTTTAGCCAATGGAGGCTGCAAATGCAATACTATACCCACTTACCCAGGAGTAAGCCACATTACACTCAATATTTAAGGATAACAGTGTAAGGAGGGAATGGACAGGACAAGGACTAATGTTGTGCTACTGCCAACACAGCTTCAGGCATGGAGCTTGTGTGATGCTGCGCGCCATTTTGCACTGCAGATTTGGAGCAGCAGTGCATCAATCATTTGCTGTGCCTGGGCCCAGCTCTGTAATATGCAAACCATGCTGATGATGATTTTCATATATTAATAGAGTTGGAAGGAGCCTACAAGGCTATCGAGTCCAACCCCCTGCTCGATGCAGGAAACTAGAGGAGGGGTCTCCCATCCAAGTAATAACCAGGCCTGACGCTGCTTAGCTTTCGGGGGGGGGGGTAACCTTTGAACAGGTGCAGAATGGAATTTCCTCCGAAATGAGTCACCAGAACACTTTGTGGAGTAGGTCCTTGGATCAGAGAGTGAACCTTCCTTGCAAGGTTCTGAGCACATCTTTCTTTCTTTCTTTTTTTAAAGAGCAGACATGTATTTAAGAATAGAGAACCATTTTTGATGTATGGCTGATTCATTTCTCTCATCTTGTCATGGAATTTGTTCTTCTCCAGTCTCTCTGGCCCTTTCCTCAACCCACCCACACCCCACATTATGATGGAGATCAAGATTACAATTAGAGTTTACAATTACAATTGCCCTACACTGCCAAGTTTCAGATCAGTCTGTTAAGCCATTTTCTCAGTGTTAGCCATAGAACCTACTCCCCCCCCCTCCATTTCTGGTTATACGGGCAGAATATAATTCAGCAGACCACAGGGCCTCTACAGTGGCCCTATAATATATACACACACATACCATTTTGATCATTTAAATATAGCTGAGTTCATAGCCTACCTTACTCTTAACCTGTGAAAGAAATTACATGTTATGTGTAGTTCCAAGATTCTGAGGGTGGAATTATATGTTTTGAGTAGTTCTGTGGTTCTTATTTAGTTATTTATTTATAGAAATTATTTAAAGTTTTTTTTTTAATCCCACTCTTCAGCAAAAACAAAAAAGCCTCATGAGCAGCACACAGATCAATAATATTGATATTACAATATTGGAAGGACAAACATCTGCCTCCGATGACATGGTGGATTGAGGACTTAACTATGCTTTTTCAACTTTTGAACGGGTGATCTCTTTAGGCGTAACCTACGAATGGATAAATACAGAGCCTACACAGAGAGTCAGAAGACCATGCCAAATGGGGAAAGATGTGGTATGTGAATACAGGGGAGGGGGCTCCCCAAAAATCAGGCAGAGGAACCTTCCACAAACAGAGCCATTCCCCTTGAGGAAGGCAGATTGTGGATCCAACCCAAAGAAGCCTGGTCTTCCTCTTCAGATTTCAGCCTCTGCAACTGCATTGTATGAAAAAGGAAGTTCCCCGAAAGAGTCATGGAAAAACACATAATATTTATTTATTTATTTATTTATTATATTTATACCCCACCTTTTTTCCTGCAAGGAACCCAAGGTGGCTTACATAATCCTCCTCCTCCTCCTCTCCATTTTATCCTCACAACAACCCTGTGAGGTAGGTTAGGCTGAGAGTCAGTGACTGGCCCAAAGTCACCCAGTGAGTTTCATGGCTGAGTGGGGAATAGAACCCGGATCTCCCGAGTCCCAGTCCAACACTCTCACCGCTGTTAATTACTGTATCTACTTTTGGTTTCATCACAGAATTCAGAATTGTGCTCTACACAAAGAGCTTTTCCTTTCCTGCTTTCCCATACATAACCTCTAGGTGGTGCTGTGCTGTAGCAGAATAGCACAAATACACAAGTAGGAAAATACGTTTTCTTTTGCTTTCAGAAATAATACTCCATTTTCTCTGCTCTAACAAAATCTGGGAAAGTGTGCTTAAAAAATAGAAACAAAACTGGAGGATCATGACATAAAGAACCCATAAACTACCATGAGTAAGGAATCACAAGCGCACAATAAATGTGTCATGTAGAATAGGTCAATGTGTAGTTCTTTCTACCTTGATAGATTCTTCTTACTTTTACAGTTTCTGGAATTCTCCACTCAGTGCAGCCCATGGGGCTACTTCAAAATAAATGGATTTGGGATTCCAGTATGCCTCTCAATATTGTACCTGACACTTCAGTCATAAACACTTCATTGTCATTATCCTTATGATGTATTACTTCTATTGTCCCTATCATTATGCCAGATGCTATACAAAAGTTAAAAGAGAAGCGGCCAGGTTGACAGGCTTATATAATATAATAAGGAACAAGGAAAAGGAATCAGAAGAGAAGAGGGATAACATGTTAAATGCTGATCAATAAAAACAAAACAAAAAGGATCATGAAGGAGACACAAAGGTAAAATGATGAGTTTTCAGTAATTTTTTTTAAAGTAGAGCAAATGTCCATCAGATTGATGGTAGACAAATGTTCCAAGAATATGCAATGGCAAGATAAAAAGAACAAAACTGAGAAATAGCTCATAAGAAATGAAGTTTTAAAATAAGGTTACTACTTGAGAGACTGAAAGAGAGTATAACGAGAAAGTAAGAACAAAATACAGAACAAACCCTACAAAGACCCTTAAAATTGATAAGAAAAACTTAAGCTTAACCCATTAAGGAAGGAAGAGTCAATGCAAGGAAGTATATAAAAGAGAAACATAGTCCAAATGAGGAAAAACAAACAAACAATGTCATGGTAATTAACACACATACACAACATACACAACACACACAAGAGTCCTGTGTCATTTAAAAAACTAATTGAGAGCACAATCCTATGCATGTCTACTCGGAAGTAAGCCCCACTGAGTTCAATGGAACTGACTCCCAGGTAAGTGGGTATAAGATTGCAGCCTTATTATGGAATAAGCTTTTGTGCAGTAGAGCCCACTTCATCAGACACACACACACACACACACACACATTTTAAACAGTGGAGCCAAAAGACCATAGGATACAAAAGGTATAGTCTGAGGTAAGTTTATGCGAAGCTCAAATGAATACAAGGTATGTACAAATGTATACAAGATCCACAACAGCAGAATTTTTTAAAAAATTATTATATTTATACCCCGCCTTTTTTCCTGCAAGGAACCCAAGGTGGCTTACATAATCCTCCTCTCCATTTTATCCTCACAACAACCCTGTGAGGTAGGTTAGGCTGAGAGTCAGTGACTGGCCCAAAGTCACCCAGTGAGTTTCATGGCAGACTGGGGACTAGAACCCGGATCTCCCGAGTCCCAGTCCAACACTCTCACCACTACGCCACACTGACTAGATTGAGTCCTAAACAAATAGAATCAAACTTATTTACAAACCCAGCTACCCCTGATTAAAAATAGGGTAGAAAAGGATGATGATGATGATGATGATGATGATGATGATGATGATGATGATGATGATGATTCTCACCCTTCACAATACATTCCCAGGGCAGCTTACAAAAACAATTAAAATACAGTAAAACAGTAGTGAAGTTCAGATAAAATATATGAAGATTACTTCACTTCTTGGTTTCCCAGGATTTCTGACAGAGAAAACGGAAGGTTAGAACATCCTTGAATTACAAGCATTTCAGACTTAAAAGACAATCAGATTAATACCTGTGTATACACTTCTTAAGGATTCTGATTTTTCTTTTCTCCTATTTCAGCATGTGCTTCTTAGTAATCAATGTTACTTTGAATATTGGCATTTAAAATATAGAGAAATGTCATTTCATTTCCATTCAGTTTTGTAGTGTCTGACACTTTCCCCAATCTGGTGCCTTCCAGATGTTTTGAACTACAGCTCTCATAATCCCTGACCACTGTCCATGCTGACTGGGGCCCCGATGAAAGCTGCCTGTAGTCTAAAACATCAGGTTGCGGGAAGGCTCCATGGTGATCAGATACAAGAGGCATCTTTTACAAGACAAAGTCTGTTTCTAAAATAATAAATGATCCTTGGCAAGAGTTAATGATCTGTTTATTAGTTAAACTCTCCAGCTGTTAACACACAAGAAAACCAGCTAACTACTGTTAAAGATCAGTTTGGACTAACCTGATTAACACATCACAATTGCTTGCATTTTAACAAAAAAAAGTTGTCTGCTGTTGTTGTTTAGAAACATTAAAATTAAAGAAAGTGCTCCAAAGTAAACATCTAGTAAATTGAGGTAAAAATGTTTAGGACACTGACATTGTGTATATCTGTGTGTGTGATTAGCAACTGCTCTTAGGAGCTGACTACGGATGGAATGTGTTATATACAGCATCCCACAAGCATGTTATGGATAAAACCGTATTCTGGTCTTACCACTCAAGGAACTAATTAATGCCATACATGTTCTATTTAAAGAAGGGAGTTCTTGAGGGTTTATTTTGTGTCCAATGCAGGTTGGATGGTAAACAGCTGGACAGAGTGGCCACAATCCAATACACAGTTAAGCACAAGAGCAGTTTGATCCTATGTTATATTTGCTTTAAAAATGTCCCAGTCCCACCGAGTTCCATGGGACTTGCTCCTGAGTAAGTGTACACAGGATCATAGCCTTACACCTATTGAAATCAGTGGCCTTATGCTTAATTCTTAATTCTGTGCAGAATTGTGGCCACGATCTTAAAATCTCTGGGCTGCCACATGGAAACCATTTAATTTGAGTAGGCCCATCCAAACCAGTTCATTGGCTGCAGCCTTGTCTGGAGAAACTGGATCTCACCACAGTGATGTGTGCTCTGGTTACATCCAGACTGGACTATTGTAATGTGCCCTAGGTGGGATCTTTAAATATGGTTTGGAAATTTCAATTGGTCCAGAATGTGGCAGCCAAGAACACTAGTAGGTGCTAAGCATCCAGAACATATTACACCAATTCTGAACCAATTACACAGGCTACTTGTCTGTGTCTGGGTCCAACTTAAGGTGCTGATCTTGGCCTTTAAAGCTTTAAACAGTTTGGGACCAGGTTATCTGAAGGATCACTTACACCTGTATGAGCCTCGTAGGCTTTATGATCAGCTACTAGGGCCCTGCTCTCTGGCCCATCAATAAGAGATGTTAGGTTGATGGGTACCACCGTTTTGGTAGTGGCCCCGCACCTGAGGAACTCTCTCCCTCAGGAAATGCATGAGGCCCCATCCTTAGAAATCTTAAACGTTTCAAGCATTTTTTAATTTCATTCCACTTCTTACTAATCGCTGGGATTAATTAATTGCTTCTCCTCTGTCTCTGTACAGTAATACCTTGGATTGCAAGTAACTTGGTTTGAGAGCATTTTGCAAGACAAGCAAATATTTAAATATTTATTTAATTTTTTTGGACTTGATATACAAGTGACATCTTGCAATACAAGTACTGTAGTACGGCTTAAATTAAAATTTTCTGTACAAATTTTTTTGGGGGAATTTCAGTTTTGATATAAGAGTGTTTTGGATTACAAGCACGTTTCCGGAATGAATTATGCTCTCAATCCAAGGCATGGCTGTATTGTGATTTTAATTGGATTGTTATATTTTATGATTATTTATGTGTCTTATGAATTTTGTACACCACCTCAACAGGGAAGTTACACCCTGAAAGATAGTTTGTAAATCTTTGAATTAATAAATAAATAAGTCAAATGCTGAGAGCTTATAAAATGTATTCCATCTTGCCTGAAAAATATCCGAACAATTTGCATTTTGTGTCAGCAAAGGATGGAAGGCCTTTTATCTGCCCGATGAAGAGGGATGGCATGCTGTTAGCCTTATTTTTGAGATGATCTGTTGAGATCAGTTGAGAAACTACTGCGTATTTCTTCACATTCTTGCTGTTGCTTCCTCTTCACTGATGGAAACCAGGACCAGCTCAGACCAATCTCCAAACTGATCTTCTTTAGAACACCTATGTGGCTCTTAGCAGAAATGGAGCGTGTGGCTTTGCATGTGGCATGTGACTTTGTGTAACTTCTGAAGCAATGATTGGGTTCAGACAACACAATAACCCACACTCAAGGGTTGAGTATGGGTTGAGTGTGGGTTCTCGTTGAACTGTGGGTGGTTGTTGAAATGTGTGTTATTGTGTTGTCTGAACCCAGCCGAGATAAGAAACCACGGTGAACAACCCACAGTTCACAACCTAACAACAAGGCATGGGTTCTCTTCATGAGTTGTTTGTGCAGCTGGGTTCAGACAACACGATAACCCATGTTTCAACAACAACCCACGGTTCAATGACAACCCACACTCAACCCATACTCAGTCCTTGAGTGTGGGTTATCATGTTGTCTGAACCCAGTCAATATGTTGCCTGATCCCCTTTCTGTGGGTTCACAGACTTTTTGTTTGTGGCACAACTGTGGTCTGGATTGGGTCAATTGGGCAGGGTAGGGTAGATGACTCTTATAGAATCATAGAATAATAGAAAAGTAGAGTTGGAAGGGGCCTACAAGGCCATCGAGTCCAACCCCCTGCTCAATACAGGAATCCAGGTCAAAGCATCCCTGACAGATGGCCATCCAGCTTCACCTTGAATGCCTCCAGACTGGGAAAGCTCACCACCTCCCTAGGTAATTGGTTCCATTGGCGTATTGCTCTAACAGTCAGGAATTTTTTTCTGATGTTTAGGTGGAATCTGGGTTCCTGTAACTTGAGCCCATTATTCCATGTCCTGCAAACTGGGATGATCGAGAAGAGATCACGAGAGCCAGTGTGGCGTAGTGGTGAGAGTGTTGGACTGGGACTCGGGAGATCTGGGTTCTAGTCCCCGCTCTGCCATGAAACTCACTGGGTGACTTTGGGCCAGTCACTGACTCTCAGCCTAACCTACCTCACAGGGTTGTTGTGAGGATAAAATGGAGAGGAGGAGGAGGAGGATTATGTAAGCCGCCTTGGGTTCCTTGCAGGAAAAAATGGTGGGGTATAAATATAATCAATCAATCAATCAATCAATCAATCCTGGCCCTCCTCTGTGTGACAAGACAACCCTTCAAGTACCAGAAGAGTGCTATCATATCTCCCCTCAGTCTCCTCTTCTGAAGGCTAAACATGCCCAGTTCTTTCAGTCTCTCCTCATAGGGCCTTGTTTCCAGTCCCTTTATCATCTTTGTTGCCCTCCTCTGAACCTTCTCCAGTTTGTCTACATCCTTCCTAAAGTGTAGTGCCCAGAACTGGACGCAGTACTCACGATGAGGCCTAACCAGTGCTGAGTAGAGGGGAATTATCACTTCACACGATTTGGAAGCTATACTTCTATTAATGCAGCCCAAAATAGCATTTGCCTTCTTTGCAGCCACATCGCATTGCTGGCTCATATTCAGTTTGTGATCTACCACAATTCCAAGTTCCTTCTCACTTGTAGTATTGTTGAGCCAAGTGTCATTCTGTAACTCTGCATTTGGTTTCTTTTCCCTAGATGCAGCACTTGGCATTTATCCCTATTAAATTTCATTCTGTTGTTTTCAGCCCAACGCTCCAGCCCATCGAGATCGCTTTGAATTTTGTTTCTGTCTTCCAGAGTATTAGCTGTTCCACCCAACTTTGTGTCATCTGCAAATTTGATAAGCATTCCCTGCACCTCCTCATCCGTCATTAATAAAAATGTTGAAGAGCACAGGGTCCAGGACCGAGCCCTGTGGTACCCCGCTCAATCTCATTACCTCTCCCCAGTTTGAGAAGGTACCATTGATAAGCACTCTTTGAGTCCGATTCTGTAGCCAATTGTGGATAGTTGTTCCATCCAGCCCACTTTTAGCTAGCTTGCTAATCAGGATATCATGAGGCACTTTGTCGAAAGCTTTGCTGAAGTCCAGATATATGATGTCCACAGCATTCCCACAGTCCACAAGGGAGGTTACCTGATCAAAAAATGAGATCAGATTAGTCTGGCAGGATTTGTTCTTGACAAATCCATGCTGGTTTCTAGTAATCACTGCATTGTTTTCAAGGTGCTTGCAGACTGACTTCTTTATAATCTGCTCCAAAAAATTCCCAGGGATTGATGTTAGACTGACTGGCCTATAGTTCCCAGGTTCCTCCTTCTTGCCCTTTTTGAAGATGGGAACAACATTTGCCCTCCTCCAGTCATCTGGCACTTCACCTGTCCTCCATGATTTCTCAAAGATAATAGTGGTTCTGAGAGTTCTTCTGCCAGTTCCCTTATTACTCTAGGATGCAGCTCGTCAGGCCCTGGAGATTTAAACTTGTTCAAAGTAATCAGGTGCTCCTTGACCGTTTGCCTATCAATCTCAAGTTGCAATCCTGCCCCTTCAGTCTGCACTTCAGGTTTGCCAGGGACATAAACTCTCTTTGGGAGAAGACCAAGCCGAAGTAGGAATTGAACACCTCTGCCTTTTTTTTGTCTTCTGTTATCAATTTGCCATCCTCATTGCGTAGTTGAACCACCATTTCTTTCCTCTGTCTTTTACTATGCATGTATCTGAAGAAAGCTTTTTTTTGTTATTTTTAGCATCTCTGGCTAGCCTCAGCTCATTCTCAGCTTTAGCCTTCCTGACACTATTCCTGCAGTTCTGTGCTACCTGCCTGTACTCTTCCCTTGTAGCCTGGCCTTCCTTCCACATCCTATATGTGTCCTTTTTTGTTTTCAGGTCATCTCTGAGTTTTTTGTGAAGCCACATTGGCTTCTTCTGTTGCCAATTGTTTGCCATTGTGTCTCTAGAATTCCTTTTTTAAAAACTCCCATCCCTCCTGGGATCCTTTTCTCATTAGAGTTGCTTGCCATGGGACCTTACTTATCATTGTTCTGAGTTTATTAAAATTGGCTTTCCTAAAATCCAGGGTACGTGTTTGGCTACACTCAGCTTTTGCTTCCTTTAGAATCAAGAACTCAAGTATAACATGGTCACTTTCCCCCAGAGTTCCCGAAACTGCCACTTTATCCACTAACTCGTCTTTGGTTAGAATCAGGTCAAGGATAGCCGATCCTCTAGTTCCTTCCTCCACTTTCTGTAGGAGGAGGTTATCAGCAACACAGGTCAGGAATTTCTTGGAGGGGCCATGTTTGGCAGAATTTGTCTCCCAACAGATATTGGGGAAATTGAAGTCACCCATCACTACTACATCATGCCTCCTTGAAACAAAGGCAATTTGCTTTTCAAAAGTTTCATCCTCGTCTTCTCCTTGATTGGGTGGTCGGTAGTAGACTCCAGCTGCCATGTTCATCTTATTCTTTGCCCCCTTTATTTTAACCCAGATGCTTTCAATGGGGCTGCCAAGCTCATCTTCCTGTATCTCTGTGCAGAGATACGTATTTTTAACATACAGTGCAACTCCAAATTTGCATATGCTACTTTATATTTCTGTTGCTTCTGTTCCTTGTGAACAAATTATATCCTTCAATTGCTGTATTCCAGCCATGGGAGTCATCCCACCAAGTTTCAGTTATACCTATCAAGTCATATTTGCCCTCATGTATTAAGAGTTCAAGTTCGTTCTGTTTGTTGCCCATACTCTGGGCATTAGTAGAGACATCAAAGACTATGTGCTTTATAGTCCGACTTTCTTCCTACATTTTGTGGTAGACTATCATTGGGCACCGCTGGAGCTGTTCTCCCCGTTGTGGCACAGATGCCTTCTTCCATTGTTACCCCCAAGTTTATGTCTCCCTCCCCTGTTGGATTCAGTTTAAAGCCCTCCCGATGAAGTTCCTCATACTGTGGCCAAACACATACTTCCCAGTCCTTGTGAGGTGCAACCCATCCTTTGCCAGCAGTCCATCTTCCAGGAAGTGTAGCCCGTGGTCCCAGAATCCAAATCTCTTACGTCGGCACCACCTTCGTAGCCAGTCATTCACTCTGAGCATTTTTCTTTCCCTTTCTATTCCTCTTCCAAGTACCGGAAGGATGGATGAGAAAACTATCTGGGCCCCAAAGTTCTTGAGATCCCTTCCCAACTCTTCAAAGTCTGCCGTGATTTCTTCGTAACTCCGCTTGGCAGTATCATTTGTACCTATGTGGAAGAGAAGAAAGGGTTATGTGTTGGTGGTCTGTATGAGCCTCGGCAGCTGTTCTGTCACATCTTTAATCCGTGCCCCAGGGAGACAGCACATCTGGCCAGTCCATGGGTCTTCGCGACATACTTTGGCTTCAATCCCCCGCAGGAGGGAGTCTCCCACTACTAGTACTCTTCTCTTTCTCTTGCTGTAGGCCTTGGTTTGATTGCCTCCACTTGACTGACCTTCAGCCTCTTGCTCGCTGTCACGTTGGGTGCCCGGTAATTCATCCTTTGCAGGCTGTCCTCTGCTCTTGTCCTCAAGTACCTAAAAGCGGTTCCATAGCTCCACTCTTAGCTGTAGGAGAGTCTTGGCTCAGATAGCCTTAGGGCAGACACTGACACAAGGCCCCCAAAGAGGACATGCATCACCAAAAAGGAGGACAAAAGATGACACCAATTTGAATATGCAAACGTATAGGTGCAAATTTAGAAATGATAACTATAATTTAAATAAAGTGCAGTACATCTCACCATAGTGAAGAGGACTGACAAGGTGACCTGTGTCCCTTGCTCCATCTGCTATCTGAGAACTAACTGTTGATGGGCAACTTCAAGGCCCCTGCTCTCCCATCTGATGGTTCTTTATCTTTAAACTGGACTCAGACTGGGCACCTCTTCAAATAGAGGACTGTCCTCTGCAGCTCCTCAAAACAGAGGACTGTCCTCTGTAAAGTAGGGCACCTGGCCACCCTAGCCTCTTGGTTCTGTTCAACTCAATGTACAGAAAAAGTGGCTCAGAGCAGAACTTCTAGCATGATTCCCTGGGAAGGTGCCCTCTAGGAAAATGCCATCCAAAATACTTTTAAGAATATAAGAAGAGTCATGCTGCAACAGATCAAGGTCTATCTAGTCCATCATTCTGTTCGGCTTGCATGGATCCTTGAAACACTGGGTGGGCATCACGGGAGATGCTAGGTACCGAAAAGATCCAGGGCTCTGGCCCACAGGACCAACCCCCCCCCACAAATGTGCATATGCTAATTTATATTTTTAATTTTTAGAATAAATATTATTTAAATTTTTATCAAACAATACAACAAATAAAATACACACAACTAATACAGTGCTCCCATCACCATGAGACCAAGAAATACACTTATTATCCCTATAATCCATTTTTGTCCTAAATTCCAGAAATACATCAAATCTTGACATGGTGAACTCCCCTTTCCCTCTACTAGAACATAATCTAAAAATAATCACCAAATATCCTTGAAATTATTTTTCTTTAATTGTCCCCTTTTGCATTTGATATTATAAGTTAACTTATCATTTAAAGCCATATCCCACACCTCCTTGTACCAATCAGTAATAGAAAAAAACTTGTTGAACTTTCCAGTTCCTTGCTAGCATATGCTAATTCACATATGCTCTAAAGCAGTGTTCTCCAACCTTGGGACCCCAGATCCAGGAAAACATCTGGGGCATGTTGGGAGTTGTAGGCCAAAAACATCTGGGGACCCAAGGTTGGAGAACACTGCTCTAAAGTTTCTCTCTGTGTGTGTGCATCTTTAAAGGACCCTGTCTCCTAAGAACACCCCTATCTGTGAAAGGGGGCATTATGGGCAGGAGAGAACCAGTGAGATGCAGAGGTTAGCATTTGATTTCAGAAAAAAAACTTCAGGCAGAAAGATTCAAGGGTGGGGGCCAGCAGGAGGTGAAGCACATGTGGGCAAAAAGCCAGCTAATCCAGGGGGATCAGATGCAACAGAGATCCTCAGGGCCCCTGTACTTTTATTTCAGCAAGTGCCCCTGGACAGCAGGGTGGTGGGGCAGATGGCCTCCCAGAGATTCAGGGCTCCAAATGAAAGATTCGGGGCTCCAGCCGTAGTGGGTCGTCCCCTAACACTGCCTCTGGTGTGCATGTTAACAAAAACCAGATGTGCAGATCTGATGCTAGGCAAGCTCTGCTAGCAGCTGGGGAGACTGAAAAACTATGGCATGTTTTAACATAGATTAATGTGTTCAGGAGGTAAAATCAATGTCCAGTTCCACGCCTAGTATGCTAACCTCTGCACCTCACTGGTTCTCAATATCTTATGTATTATAAATGAGAATATTTTTTTCTCTGAGTTTTTCAGGATATGCCATGGCTGAATTGTGTTTAACAATAACTAACTCTAAAAAAGTCACCATTTGGTACAACATATATTTGGGTGTGTGTGTGTCAGAATTGCCTATGACTTATCAGATAGAAAGCCTACACACATCACAAATGGAAAAAAATAGGACCCACTGGGAGTAGTTAATTCTGCAGTATCATGTAGACATTGGGTTTTAGTTTAGCTCCTTAACATTTGGAAATTGCATTGAATTCCCCAAACTATCATTACAAAGAACAGACTACATCTCCCCTCCTGAATACATAAATTAGAACGAAAACAGGGATAAAGCCGATTCAGTACTGTGATTTAAACGAGACCTAGTCTAAGGATGAGAGATTTCCCTGGCTGCATGAAACATGGTGATGTTTTCCTGGATACTTTGGTTTTATTATTTTATTGCACATCCGGCCCTATTTTACTGCACATTTATTGCACATCCTTTAAAGGGTGAGCATACCCGGCTCTGGGGCAGAGGCAGCTGAGGCACTGTCCTCACCCCCTGGCACACCTTAAGGTGTTGAGGGATGCCCTCTTGAGTCACTGCCCCCTGAGTCCCCAGATTCTAGGGCCCCAAAAGGGGCTCCTTCCCTGCTTCACATTCCTAGATCCTAGGTGGCAGGTACCAGGAGCCCCCTTTTTGCCATAAAGACACCTCCGGGTGCTCACTGGTAGTTTTGACTCTCACCGAAGGAGCCCCAGAGTGATGCTGTTTGGAGAATCGAACAAACCTCCAGTGGCTAAAGCCATGGTGGGCTGTGGGACTGTGGTGTGTGCCGGTGGCCATTTAAATATACAAGCCGCGGCTTGTTGCTGTTGTCCAAGCCTGGGGACCGTGGGTAATGCGAGTGTTAAACAACCCTCACGTAACCCAACAACAGACCATGGGTTATGCAAGGGCATAACTCACGGTCCCTGGGTTAAGATGGCATGGCCAAGCAGTGGTGGTGGCTTGAATATTCAAAACTGTCCTGCATGAGCGGCACAAGCCATGACTCACCGTGTCTTACCGCACCGTGATCCTGTGAACCAGGTCAATAAGTCTTGCCTTGACCTTATGAAGGCATGAGAGGGGAGAGGTCTGAATCTCACCAAAAGAGAAATAGTGGTAGGACACACACAGAGACACAGACACACCCCTACACACACATTGCTATGCAAATGGCAAGTAATTTATCCTGCAAGCCATTGCACTACAGTAACAAAAACACAAAGCACAGGGAAATGATCACAGTACCAAGGGAGCAGAATAAGGTACAGTTTTTTTGGGGGGGGGGTAATTGCGAGGCTAGCAAAGAATGCACTTCTGGCATTTGCAATAAAGGTGAGAAGCACACACACACACACACACACACACGCTTCCCCTCTGTTTGCTAACTACAACTCAGTATGTTCATTTTGAGACAGACATGGAACCTGCATAAACACCCTTTGTGTTTCGCCTCTGGCTAGTCCACCTTTATAGACACATTTGGGGGATTCTGTCTTCTAAATTGGTTTTCACCCCACAAGAAATGTGTCCCGTCCCCCCATTATTCATTGCATTCAAAGTTGCTACTGCATCTGAATGGTATGCAAAGAAAAGCGCCTTCCCTTGTTATAATTCTGAGGTGCGCAGTTTGTGTGCGCGATTACCTTAAGGAGCTAACAAAAGGGGCAGTGTGCCTCCAGAAATCTGCGCATGACAAACTGACATATACAATAAATATGCATTTCTTTTACTACAGTAACAGATTGAAATTATATCACTCATTCCAACCCACCCCCTTCCCGGCTTCAGCTTAGTCCCAACTAAAGCACACAGGAAATAAACATATTGAGCCGTCTGGCACCAGGCAACCCTTCAGGTCCTGCTCTGTCTAGCATGAGGGTGAGACTTATCCATCCAATCAACATTAGGAGGTTTATTTATGTCAGACAGATATATTAGCAATAAATGGATTTATTCAAGTAGCTTGCAGGATTTATACACATTCAAAATCCATTTCGTTTAAGGAAGCTGGGAAAGGTGTCACTCAGTATTTTCAGGAAACAAAGAGCAAGTGGGTTGAATAGCTTGTATTAGGCCAACTAATCTTACTGAGGCTTCTGAGTTCTTCTTCAGGTGTTCAGAGTAAAAATAAAATCGATGTTGCATTTGGATCCTAAACCCATTACTTTAAAGTAAGCACTGCTGCATTTAATACTGAGGGGGAAAGCACATGTTTACTTTGCTAAGAATTTTCTGTATGACATGTCATGTGGGTCTTACTCTGGTTTTACTCAATTTTTACGTAGGGGTGAAACTAGCTGAAATCACCAAGAATATTGCCTGTGTAAAAACTAAGGCTGAAACCTGAAACACATGGAAGTAAGTTCCATTGAAATGGATGGGACATGATTCCTGGTAAATATGGTTAGGATCGAAGCGGAGAAAAGGTGCCTGTAGTAGTCTAAACTGGCTAGGATCAGTCTGAATACTGTACATAAGTCTAAACCTAAGTCAGTGTATTTATACTTAAACCAATTAAATCACATTGAAGCCAATGGGAACGTATGGCTTGATGTCTTCAAGAATTTCAACCCTGGAACACACTTTTAACTGGCAACATGGGACCAACTGTTGATTGTTTATTCCATGAATGAGGGATTGTCTTGTAGCTGGAGAGACAAGGGGAAGGACAATCTGTCCCCGGGCATCAGCTAGTGGAAGAAGCAGTGGCATTGCTAGGCCTGGACTAGACATACTGCAATGTCCCCCACAACCACCACCCCCTTTTGCATGGCAATTAAGCTTGGGGGGGGGGGAGAATTTCCATTGGTGCCAATGGGAGATTTTTCCTAAGCTTAGCTGCCGTGCAAGGGGGGGGATTTCCATGCAAGGGGGCTCACAGTTGAGGAGGGAAGGGTTATGCTCCATGCACCTCAATCCCCCCCACCTCATGGCTTTTCTTAGAGCTTTTCTTCATGAGCCATTTATTATGCACTCATCATTTCCTACTCACAGTTGTTTACCGGTTCTTTAGATGATGTTCCCCCCTCCCCATTTCACTTCTGTGTCTAACCAGCACTTTTGGGCAGTTGTTTTTAGAGAAGGGAAAATGCAGCATTTAATTGTGAAAGCAAAAGAAAACAGGATTTCCTCTTGTGTATTTGCACTATTCTGCTATATGACAGTGCCACCTAGGGGTTCTGTAGCAGAAAAGCAGGAGATCCAAGCACTTCCTCAAGTAGTGCTTGGATCTCAATTTTGTGACAAAATCGAAACTATATGCAGTGAATTAACAGCTGATTAACAGCCTTGTGTAGAAAAGCTCCTAGTCCCAGTTACTCCAAGCAAGAATCAGTGCTGGGGCTTAATAGCTGTTTTTGAGGAATATCTGGTTGGTCACAGTGGGAAAATGGCTGTTGGACCAGAAGGGTTTTTGGCCTGATTCAACAGGACTTTTCTTATGAGTTCATAGAATGATTAAACAAATCTAATTGCTTTGCTTTCCCCCACCCTTCTTTTAAAATAAGTGTGTGTGTGTGTGTGTGTGTGTGTAAGCTGCTCAGAGACTGGAACAGAGCAAGATATAAAATGGATCAATAAAGAAATACATGTTGGTGTGCCTGGGCATTTGTATTTTTCTTTCTCACCCAATATCCTCCTTATTTGCCTGAGTTTAGGCTCAGGAAGAATTTTGTTACACCTAGGGTACAATCCTATGGGGATGCCCATAAACCTCTGAATTTGGTTGCCTCCACACTCCTCTCGCTCTGCAAAACACTTAAATTTCGGCCGTCTAAGTGTGGTGCTTAGGAGCGGGCGAGAGGAAAAGAGGTTGAGGAACCACAGGATACATCATATCTTGGAGGCACCAGTTTCCTTCCCTCCCTACCCCCCAGAACGCCCCCAAAACCCCTTCTGCAAGGTCACTCGTATGACCTCAGAGAAGCAGCCAGCATGGTTCTTTCTGCATGGGCTGTGAGGTGGGGAGTGGGATCCGAGCACAGATCCCCAGCTACCAGGCTGGAGCAATTTTCCGACTTCACAGCTGGGAATCTGAAAAATCCTATGGCAGTCTAGACGCTGTCTAGTAGCCATAGGATTGCTCTGCCTGTGTCTTTGTAAGTCTGATAATGACAATTATTTGTCCTTGCCTGTTTCCTTATTTGTGCTGGCAGCCAGGAAATTGAGAGCTAAATTTGGTGCTCAGCTCTGAATGCCCCTTCTGTTTTTGTTATGGTGTATAGCTAAATAATAACATTATTACTACTATCCTCCTCTTCCTCCTCCTCCTCCTCCTCTCTCTCTCTCTCTCTCTCTCTCTCTCACACACACACACACACATACACACACTTTTCTCCTTATTAAAAAAGAAAGCAAGGTTAAAATAACAAAGAAAAAGAAAAAAGAAAAAAAGAAAAGAAAAGAAAGAAAATTGATGCGATGCCCCTAATGGAACCCACCTGAGGTCAAGGCATGACCCAATTATAGGTTCTGATGACCCATCAGCTGAAGTCCAATGCCTTAACATGCAAGTAACTTCATAAATTGCCATAGCTCAGTGGTTGAGGACTTGCTTTGAATGCATAAAGGTCCCAAGTTCAATCCCCAGCATTTCCAGGTACAGCTGGGAAGGACTCCATCCTTAAAATTGGAGAGCTTCAGCATAGGCAATACTGAGCTAAACAGACCAGTGACTTGATCTGTGATAAGGCAGTTTCCTATCTCTTTCATTGTTCATATGCTCAAGGGTTGCCCTACTCCACAATGTAGTGAATGTACCAGTTTGAAAAGGAGGTTTTGAAAATAATATTTATTTATTCATTTATTTTATTTACCATCTCTTTATTTGTGAGTAAAACAAGAACTGCAACATTCTAGGTGTGCAGCCTGTTTTTAATTTGAATCGAGGCACCCACTGAAGCATTTTAATGGATATCTATGCTGAAATGATAACTTCCCATCCACCCACTCTCACAACACCTTTTAATGCTTTACTGGTGACTGATTTGTTGGAAGACATATAT
The DNA here is from genome assembly GCA_021292165.1 of Shinisaurus crocodilurus. Taxonomy (NCBI): domain Eukaryota; kingdom Metazoa; phylum Chordata; class Lepidosauria; order Squamata; family Shinisauridae; genus Shinisaurus; species Shinisaurus crocodilurus. The sequence goes on along the minus strand of CM037876.1, from coordinate 287,763,571 downwards.
TCAATAGCATGCGAGTCAGAGCTTATGTTAAGTGTTTCTGCTCTCTAATTTTCCCTTTTCTAAAAATAATAATAATAAAGAATGACAGAGGCTGCACTCTAATGCTGCGACCCATCCATTTCAGTCAGAGAATAAATGCACATTCTCACCTCATTTGCCTTTATATCTCTCCAAATGGACATTACTTTGAAAATGCTATCCACCCCGCCCCCACCCTCTCTTGAAAGCTGAAATGGAGCAAAGACTGTAATGGTAGGTGCCAGGCTTGCTGCCCCCCCCCCTTGAATTACTGGGTGACTGCTTTAGCTGATCCTAAAAAGCGAGTGTCTTTTTCTACCGCATAAAAGAGCATGAAATGTTTACATATCAAAAGGCTATAGGCCAATTTCTGTCAAAATTATACATGAAGTTAAGCAGTACAAGCAATTTATTTAAACACTAGTCATTGTAGAAAAATTCCAAACCATATGCTCTTTTTAGCAGTTTCCCCCCCCCTTCCTCCCCCCACAAATGCATTTGACCCATGACTTGGCAAGACATGCAAGCTTCATAATTTACTCAAAATTTCAAATCCCCCCTGACATTTCAAGCAAAGATCTTCATTAATAAGGTTTATGTATGAATGAAAACTTTAGAAGCTGATATTGTTCAAGGGAAAGTTGGGGAACAGACCTTTTTCATGCTTCCCCCACCCCCTTTTGCAATCTTTTGGTGTGTGTTTTCAAAATGGACTTGACTTTCCTAATCAGTTCAAGAGAAGTTTATTCTGGAAACAAATTATACCATACTGCTGCACTGACTGTAGGGACTTGATGATTCCACCCTGGGCCCAGCGCCCATGCACGGAGGGATCCCCACAGGGCATCACAAAAGACCTGCTTCCCCTCTCTCCTCTCAGTGCACATTCAAACTAGGCTCTCAGCCTGCCAGGCCTTTACAGGGAATGTGAAGTCACCTACATGTGATTTCCCTGACTGAGCAGAGGGAAGGATTGGGGAGGCACTCACGCAGGTGTCCCTTTCCCCATCATGGCATGGCAGACACAGAGTGCCTGTGCACGAGTGCCAGGTAGACGGGGAAAACGTGGTTCTACAATGCCCTTCGGCAGGCTTAACAGTGATGGCCACCAATTTGGACAGCTTTGAAAGGGGACTGGACAAATTCATGGAGGAGAAGGCTATCAATGGCTACCAGTCCTGATTGGCTAGATGCTTCCTCCAGTATCAGAGGCAGTGTGCCTATGTACTCCAGTTGCTGAGGAACATGGGCAGGAGGAGGGTGATGTCGCACTCATGCCCTACTTGTGGGATGGGATCCCGTGTGCACAGTGGTTGGCCACTGTGTGAACAGAATGCTGGACTAGATGGACCCTTGGTCTGATCCAGCAGGGCTCTTCTTATATTCTTAGGTGTGGGGAACCTCTTTAAGCTTGAGGGCTGAATTCACTTTCAGAGAAGCTGGGGGAGGCACATTCCAGTGGTGGGTGGGGGCCAAAGGCAAAAGTTGTGGAGCCAAAAATACCAAAACAACCAGCATATTTTGCTTAAAGCTCTTACTGCAGGTGACTGAGCCTTAGGAGAGGCATTTTAACCTTTTAGAAGGGTGGGGGAATTGCACAAAAGATGGGAAGTCACCAAAGAATCAGTGATTGGTGGGGAGGGAGAGCCATGGATTTCTGGAGAACTCCGGAGGGGTGTATTGGACCCCAGGTGGGCTTCATTTGACCCACAGGGCCTGAGACTCCTCAGCCCTGTTTTATGGGGACCCATCTGCATGTATGCCCTGTGTCAGTGGTGGACTGGATCGAGCCTTACTAGTCTTTTGAAAAGATTTGGGAAATCAAAGAGGGCGGCCTTAGTTAAAGCCCCATTAGTTTCAATGGCAGAATTAAACACAAAATCCTCAATTTGGAAATTCAGTGAGTTGGTTCCAGAATTACTCATATTTAGAACAGACCCATTGAACTCAATAGGACTAAAGTTAGTCGTGAGTTGGTTAAGTTCCATTGATTTTAATGGGTCTACTCTTGGCATGAGTAAATCTAGATCTAACCCAGTAATACTAGTATTTTGCTATATTATGTACACTATTGATAGTATAGGGGTTTTTTTGTTTTTTGTTTTACTGTTCAGAGTGCTTCTTGTGTATTATTATATCAGTATTCCTTGCAACAACTGTGTAAGTGATGTCAGTATTTTTACTGTGTCCCAAGTCTGCAGAAGTTTCCGCCTCCCTTAAAATTCTTAGCTTTGGCTGGATCATGCACTTACACTACAATCCTTAAAAGCACTTTTACTTGGAACCAAAGTAAGTTGCATGGATTTTGCAACATTACTCCCAAATCAGTGCATAATTAAGGTTGCATCCTAGAAGTACAATCCTCTACTCAGAAGTAAGCATAACACTTTGAGTTTAATGTGATTTGCTCCCAGGTAAGTGTGCATGGTAAGTATAGCCGTAGTCTATAATTGTTGCAGACTATTCCCAAATGTTTCTTTTTAAGTGTGCTTCCATACAGAGGGTTCCTAGTGCTACCAATCCAAAAGTATTGTGCAGTTATTCCACCTTTTCCTCCTTAATGTTTTTCTTGTAAGAAAAGAAGACAGAAGAAGCACTGGGGAAATACAGGAGGGTTACAAATGGAAGATGACTGGACCCTCTGTAAAATTTAGTGAATGAGGCAGGGAGATCACAGAATAAAAGGAAGCGCAAGAAGGAGAGAGAGGGTGAATGAGTGAGTTCTGGGTATCATTGTTTGTTTCTCCCTTTTATTTCATCAGCCAATAGTTTATCTGGAAATTGTGTTCAGTGAACCCTGGAATAAGGGAAGGAATAAAGAATACCTCTGAAAGAATTTACCTCTTTCAAAGAATAAAAGGAGCGCCTCCAGCAACATCAAGTAGGCCGCTCAACAAGATCTGCCATGGAGGGCCTTCTCCCTGTCCCATCAGCAAGAGAAACCAGGCTGGTGGGGACTAGGAGGAGGGCCTTTTCTGTGGCAGCCCCCAATTTATGGAACTCTCTCCCCAGTGACCTTTGCCATGCCCCTTCCTTGATTAGCTTCCGCTGTGCATTAAAAACATGGTTTTTCAGGCGGGAATATGGGGTGCATTAGGATTTTTAAGTTTTGTACTGTGTTTTTTTTTTTAATTGTGTTTTACACTCTGTTTTTTCTTGTATTTTATTGCACTGTACATCGCTCAGAGTGGCTGGATGACTGGCCAGATGGGCGATTCAAAAATATAATAAATAAATAAATAAATAAATAAATAATAACCACAACCTGGCCTTCACTGAGACATAAGACTTCTGGTTCCGGTGGTATGAGCAGCCACATCCAGGTACCTTTGAGTTCCGGGGTGCTTTGAGACAGAGGGTTCCTAGCAATACCAATCAAAAGGCATTGTGGAGCTATTCTGTCTTTTCCCCCCCTGATGGGTTTTCCACAGTATGAAAAAAGTTGGAAGAGGTGGTGAGGAAAAAATATAGGAGGACTACAGATGGAAGTTGATTACATTTGGACCTCCTGTAGAATTCCATGAATGAGACAGTGTGATGGCACAAAAAAAACCTAACCTGGAAGCACCCATGGCCCCAGTTCTACTACTACTATTATTATTATTATCAGGGCCAGCCCTCCCATTGGGCAGAGTGAGGCAGCAAACTTAGAGCATCATGAAAAGGTAGCAAATTCTTAAGTGATTTAATTTATTATGATTGTATTTTTACTGCCAGGAAAGGGGAGAGGAGCTTGTGAGGTTTCCTGCCTCAGGTGCCAAAATAGCATGACTGATTTAGGGTACTACCTTGACTTTGGGAGTTGGGCGGGCCTCCATTTGCTCTTCTGCCTCAGGCAGCAAAATGTTTTGGGCTAGCTCTTAATGTTGTTGCCATTATTATCTAAAGCCAGTAATTCTTGTGCTGCAATAGTTCTGTATTGCTCCACTACAATAGAATGACCCCAGAAAATCTATACCTCCTCTGTTCTTTACAACTCTTTGCTCTGTTGTTAATGTCCAGGCAGTGGCCTCCTTAGTGCATTTACTCAAAGGTAAATTTCTATGAAGCCAGTTTAGGATTGAGGTCATACAGTCTCTTCCTCTGTGCATGCTTACGCTGTGTTTGGTGCTAATTGTTAAAGTTTTAAGGAGAGCCCAGCTGAATCAGACCAAAGATCCATCTAGTACAGCAACATCTGGTTTACAGCAGTGGCCCGGTGGCCTCTGGGAAGCCAACAAACATGGCATGAAGGCAGCAAACCCTCCCTCACTACTTGTCCCCAGGAAGCGCTTGGTGTTCAGGGGCCTACTGCTGCCTCTGAACATCTTCATGTGTCTCCATGGCCTACAGCCATGGATAAACCTATCCTCTAAATCAGGGCTCTCCAACCTTGGGTCCCCAGATGTTTTTGGCCTACAGATGTTTTTGGCTATGCTGGCTGGGGCATGCTGGGAGTTGTAGGCCAAAAACATCTGGGGACCCAAGGTTGGAGAGCCCTGCTCTAAATTCACATGGTTTAAAAGCCCGGTTTAAAAGCCGAGCTACTGGCCATCATGGCATCTTGTTGCAGCAGTGAATCCATGCAACAGTAAACAACCATTTGTACTTCCTTTTGCTTCCCCCCCCCCCCTCCTCAACCTGCTACCATCATTTTCATTCTGTGGTCCCAAGTTCTAGTATTATGGGACAAGGAAAAAAAATCTCTCTCTGACCAATGTTAGTCCTACTTAGAGTAGACCCATTGAAACGAATGGGTCTTAAGTTAAACTACGGGTGCTTCCAGATGAGGCTTTTCTGGTGCAAGCACCCTCCTTCATTAACAGGGAATTTTTTGGTGTATCCAGACAATGTAGTCAGCCATTTGTAATCTTCCCATGCTTGCTTCTTCCAGATTTCTTCTCTTCTCTTCTCTTCTCCTTCTTTCTTTAATTAAAAATCTGTTAAGGAGAGGAAGATGGAATAGGTGCACAATGTCTTTTGACTGGTAGCTCTAGAATCCTTCTGTCTGGAAGATCCCTAACATTGGATCCAACCCATTGGATAAAATCCACTTTCTCCATACAATTCACCATTATATAAACCTCTCACAACTTGACTCTCCCGCCCTCCCAAACCCTCCCTAAAGGAAGAAACTCCAGATGTTTTCACCTTAATTATTAATCACTTAGGTTGCTTTTTTTCTTCTGTACCTTTTCCAGTAGTATAGAATGATCTCTTTCGGGGTAGGGGTGCAAGTGTGTGTGTGTGTGTGTATTTTACTAGGGGTGCAATACCCGAGGGAACGCCTCTCCTGACATGGATCCACTACGATCAACATCTGAGGCCTTCCTCTGAGTGTCAAGGGTGTCTTTTGAGTGTCAAGCCTTCTCAGTGGTGGCCCCCCAGTTATGGAATGATCTCCCCACTGAAGCCCACTTGGCACCAACACTGTCATCTTCTCTGCACCAGGTTAAGACTGCCCTCTTCTCCCAGGCATTTCACACGGTATTTAATGGCATATGATGCAGCATCAGCTGTCTTTTTAACATGTTTGTATTTTTATTGAAATTGTTTTTTTGCTGTTTAAACTGTTTTAAATTTTATATATTGACATTTTATATGGTATTTTATTATCAGTGGGTTTTATGAATTTTTGTGAACGGCCCAGAGGGCTTCGGCTATTGGGCATTATAGAAATGAAAGTAATCCTCATCCTCATCATCTATGTTTAAACAGAAAAAAGTCCTACAACTCCCAGCATTAGCCCGTTGTAGAACTCCACCCCACCCCCCGTCTAAATACGCATAGAATTGTAGGACTTTTTTCTGTCTAAACATGCATAGGATTGTAGGACTTTTTTTCTCTCTAAACATGCATAGGATTGGTCCCTGGCAAATTTAACTAAGAAGGGAAACAATGGCCTGGGCCGCCATTTTACGTACGCTCCTGTCCTAACTGTCTATAAAATCCCATGGCTGCAAGTTAAATCGGAGTATTTGAAATTAAATCCGGGCTGGTTTAGATCGCGATCCTTAGGGATAAGAACTTGGGGAAAAGAGTTCCAGTGTAATCGGTCTGCGTTTATTCTATAAGGATCAGTGTGCAGTTGGGTCTTTCGTGGAGCGGAGGCTGAGATCCACACAACTCAGTTAAACTTGAGTAGTTCGTCTTCGGTGGATTCGGTGTCGCTGATTTATTTTTAACCTCTTTAAAATCTCGTCACTCCGGGTTAACCGATTTGTGTGGATTAAGCTGCTAAGTAAGTCACTCGCGCACCGGTGTGAATTCGCAATCAACTGTCACGTCGAACTGAAACCGCAGCGGACGGGAAGGCACGTCCCGTGAAGCCGTTTTCCAAAAGCGGCCTTTTAGACAGGATTAAACACGGGCACCGAATCGGATTACCTCAAAGCGCGGCTCCTTAACCGCTTAATATGGATGCCATCCTTCGGAATCGCTCTAAGCCATCTGGTACACATGGGGTTCGAAGAAACCTTCACTCGCTCTTCCCCTTACACCTAAGTAATACAAGGTTCTGGCTCCGAAGTCAAGGGAACATCCATCAAGTCATGTCAATTAACCCCGCAAGTTATACTTCGCTCCGTTTTGACCAACATCCAATCCCTTCTTAGTCACAACTTTGTAAACATGCCCTCGCCCCCCACGCCCAATACACACGCCTTATTGCGCGTCCCTTTATTCCGGGAGATGACCCCGATTCAGTATGGAACGACGTACTGAAGGATAAGATCCGGTCTGTAGCAAAATGAATATGTTAAAGCAGGCCGGAAGGAAGGAGACAGTTGTGCTGCTTAAAAGAAATAATGGGTTATCTTAACCCGGCGTCGAGACGCATACCTTTGGATATTTCGCTTTAAAGTGCAAAGCCAGTTTAAATAAAAAGCGCCGTAACCATAACCCCGAAAACTCAATCTCTCGGCTGCCTTTTGAACCAGCTGATTTGCTCTTTAATATTCCCCAAATGAGGACATGCTGGTCAAAATTGGCCGGCTCCTCCGCAGACCACATTTCCATAGACTTCCTTGCATGGTGATTGCTTCGTGGGAAAATCGTGTTTGGGTCGGAATATTGAAAATCAGTGTCGTGTTTACTGGATGCCTGGTCTAACGGGCTCCTCCGGCCCTCGCTCGCCTCCCTCTTTCCGTGCATCTCGTAGCCCACGCTGTGACTCCGGCTCTGGTAACGAACAAGCCCTTAGCAACACGCCGCCGGCGCGCGATTCGCTTCGCTTTCATTTGTTATTCCAATTTCGTCCTCTTCCAATGAGTGACAAGTGATTGTTTGTTTAATGGGGAAGTTAGAACTGGGGTCGGGGAGGAGGAGGCGAAAGTGGAGAGGAGGGAGATCGAGGACTGGCTCTCCGAAGTTCACCGAAGTCCATCCAAAGTGGTGGTGGTGCGGGCGGCGGCGGGGGGGGGGGGGAGTTTTACACCTGGATGGATCGGGTCGGGCTGTTTAACTCGCAGGATGCATGCGTGGCAAGCCAGAACGGAGATCTTTTCACAGTGAAAGACAACCTTGAAAGGAGGGGGGGGGGATAAAACAGGAAGAAATAAAATAATCATACATGGGCAGGCGCTCTAAACCCAAACGTAACTAGAAACATCGATTCTAAAAATGCTTTAAAAACAACGATTGGGATATGGGTGTGTGTAGAGGCGGCGGCGGCGGGGGGGGGGGAGATTGTGGAACCTTCAAGACGACCGCGTTTCTGATGGCGTGGCAAGCTTTCGTGCTCAACCGTCCGCTTCATCGGGAGCTGGGTGTTTTGAACCGGCGCGAGCCATTTCACAAAAACGTAGTAAGCAACCCTTACCCGATTCATCAGCTCGCCTAAAGCGGCTGGGTTGAAACCAATATCGACTCCGATTCTAAATGACAACAAGAGAAGGCATCCAATGTCTCGGAAAGTAAAGAGAATTCTGAAACTGGAAGTGAGTTCCGTAGAACTTCAAGAGTTTGCAATGCGTGCTGTGCTATGCACACTTCTTTAATGAAGTGGAGAAAATGGAGAAAATGACAGGAGGAGGGTCGCCACTTGGCGCCCCGATCCTAAAACCATTTGTTTGGAAGTGGGCAAAATTAGGTATCAGTTGGGTTTTCTAGTTTGGGGTGGAGGAGATATTGAGTCCCTGCAACCGCAGCAGTTTGAACCGGAGTGGTCCCCCTTAACTGATGTGTGGACCGGACCACGACTATCTGTCAGCCACCCGAATCCGCAGACCTGCTAACTGGTGGGTCTGATCTGTGTCTTGTCCATTGTTTGCAGCTCCCTGGGTAGGTCAAATGCACTTTCTTTTCACCTGGATTGCTGTTTCCTGAAGAACTATTTTGGGTCCAAATATCTTAATTCTGCTCCCGAAATAGCCCATGGTAGATTTCCTTAACGATAAGCGAGCTCTTATGTCCCAAGGAGAAATTCTACAGCTGAATAATAATAATAATAATAATAATAATAATAATAATAATAATAATAATAATAATAGCAGCAGATATATTATTTCAACACGACTAGCCTATATATTAATCTCCACAGATTTCTCTGACAGGGCGTGCGTCCCACTAGAAATCCTCCCTTCTCTCGAAAGCCTTCTGCGGGCGGGCGCACGACGCTGCCGTGAAATTGACCAGCCTCGCAGCCGCTTGCTCTTTTGCTTAGGAGGGTAGGAGGAGATCCAACAAGGAGTGACCGCTTCCTCGCTAAGCAGCCGCCACCAGAGAACTGGGTAGCTTAGAGGAAGCACAGCAGGGTGTCTAGCAGAGGTCCTTTCCATGCTCTGCCTCGCACTTGCTTTTGCTATTTTCTACAGGTAGATTGGCTCTGTTTATTGAATGTTTCGGCGTGCCACAAATCTCCCTCTCTCTCTCTCTCTCTCTCTCTCTCTCTCACACACACACACACACACCAGTTTTGTAGCTTCAGAGTCCAAGATTGTGGCATATCTATCTATATCGATGGATGGTTTAAACCATCTTGACTCGTTGCCCGTTGCCTGTCTTTGTTGCATGAAAAGATCTGCTTCATAAAGTGGAAGGGTGACACGAATCGAAGCACACTGCGAAGCGCCCAGCAGCATGTGCATATAAAGGCGAGTTTCCTGTTGCAGGCGGTGGGGCTCGTCTGCATCGGAGAAAAAGGCACCCGGGAACCGGGGATCTGAATGAAGACTGCGATCGTGAAATTGTGAAACAGGCTGGTTACCTTCCCTGCCACCCATTCCCGTGTCAAATTGTCTGTCCAGCGCTATCTGTCAAGCCGCTGTCAGTTTAGCATTTCGGATAGCCGCCTGAACTTCGAATTATTGCTTTCCTTCTACACCCAAACCTATAATTACTTGGATCCTTTGGGAGCCGGCTGGGGGGCAGGTTCGGGGAAGAGTTGGTAAAATCGAACTCATCAGTAAATGTTAAGAGAAGAATTCTGTGGAAAGTGTGTGAACAAGATGCACTGCGATTTACGAAACGACCACTCGGAAAATATTCAAAAAGTTATCAAACATGTCAGGCGCCAGGTATTATCAGTGTACGATTACAGTTACGATAGTCAGCTATATTAATTTTAGCATTTAGACATCACATCCTTCTCTTTATACACTTACTATTTGTTCTTTGTATAACTAAGGCTGCAATCCTATGCACACTTCCCTGAGAGAAAATCCCATTGAACTCAACGGGGCTTACTTCTAGGTAAACATGTACAGGATTGCAGTGTAAGTGGCTCTCTCTTGTCTTGGACCCGAAGGAAAAGTCTCTGCCGTCGAGGAGCTTACATTCACGATAGGTCTATCCATGCATGACCCTATTAACCCCTACTTAGATTTATTTTAAACAGATCCAGGGCCGCTGGGTAGACTGGAATTAAATTGCCTTCAGACCGTGGTCTGCTTATTATAGGCGGAGGAAGACGGAGGAGAAGGTGAACAAAGAGATATACAAATTTAATATCCCTCCTCCCTTTTTTACTGCGCTTTGAGGTCTGTCCAGATTGAGAGGGAAGGCATAGAAGTCAGATTCTTATATCAGCCGTGTTGAGAAGTATATTATCTTGTTGGCTTTTGGGGTTTTTTTTGTTTTTGTTTTTTTAAAGGAAGAAAGAAAACAATTTGTTCCTTGTAAACAGCCCCTAATGGCTTGTTTTCGTTTCTCGCGTACGATTTCCTACCTTCTTTGATGGAGGGCTGATGCGGTAAATATTCTAATCTGATTCACTTCGCCTCCTGTGGATTACTAGAGACAATCGTGACAGACCAACTGTTCTGCAAATCACAAGGACCAGGCTACCAGGAGAGACCGCCGTCTTAATAAACAAGATTTTTTTTAAGGGACTTAGACAAAGCCACCCCTTCAATATAAATGCAAAATATAAAATACTGCATCAACATCACAACGTATATGAGGTTGGCTTGTAGGACTGGAAAGAGAAATGTGGAGGTCGTTCCCCCTCCCCGCCGAAAAATAGGAAAAAAAACCCGAAAAATGGGGGGGGGACCCCGCATCTCTATTTTCGTCTAAAATCTAATTTAAACAGGTTCCTCAAGAGGTCAGTTTTAAGAGTGTAAAAAGCTTGTTATTAATCTCCACTTCTTTCCCGCAACTTTAAATCTGCATTAAAAGAAATCCTAAATAATGATTACTCCTTAGTGGCGCCTGGCGCTACATCAGCTCGAAGATAAGCGTGATAACTTCCAAGTTAAAGGCACCCCTACCTGGATTCTATATACTGTGGGTCAAATCGAGACAAAGTTAAAGCAAAATTAAACCCCGTTGGTGTCAATGGAAGAGTTAAGTACACGATTACTTCGGCTTGCCACCCCCCCCACCCCCATTGAAATCGGCGTGATTAAAGAGTGGCTGGATCGTGCCCGTTACTTGATTTGCAGTGGAATTTATTTCCAAGTGAATGTACTTAGGAGCGGACTCTTTGAGGAGCTGGGTAGAAGCCCAAAGGCATTTGATTCTGTGCAGGAGTGCGTGCGCGGGCGTGTACGTAGGTAGGAATTTGTTTCGAAGCAGGAGTAAATGTATAATTTCATTCCACCAGTAGGATCCTTCTTCACGTTGTTGCCTGCGGCACCACCCTAAAGTCTGGAGTACCAAATCTCTCACAAAATCTGAGAGCGCAACATAGATCCTCAACAGTTTTCCTCGATGGAAAAGTCCAGTGGGGCAGCATTCCAAATAAATATGCTCAGGATCGCAAATGTCAGCGGGGGGGGGGGATTGGAGTCAGAAGTGGGGGCGGGAAGACACACACACACACACAGCATCTCCGAAGGGAATTAAGGCTACGATCCTGTGGACCCTTTTCTGGGAGTCCGTCCCATCGAACACGAAGAGACTTACTTCTGGGTAAACACGCGCAGGATCTGGCAGGGCTGGAAGTCTCTTCAACCCAAAAAAAGGGGGGGGAGTACAAGCCTACTTTTATTTCTCTATCTCCCCCCCCCCCCACCTTCCAATTCCCGTAAGAAATCAGGAATCTCATATACCCCGACCCCCAAACTCATTTATTCGGTAGTAAAGTCCCACTGATGACATTCCCACGAGCGCGTTTTCGGATCGGGACGTCAGCCCGAGGCAGAGGAAACGGCACACAATCTGCGAAGCGAAGTAGCGCGGGGGCGGGGCGGGGGGACGGGACGGCGGAGAGAAGAGGAGCCCAGGGTGGGAGTAGCTGGTGTTAACCGATTTCTCCGCGATAACATCAACCGATTAACCCGGGCAACAATTAACGAGGGAGGGCGGTAAACAGTGAGAGGCAGAGGAGGAAGAGGCGCGGGGGGGGGGGGGAGGGAGTTCACGAAGAGCCAGGAAGAGAGAGAGAGAGAGAGAGAGAGAGAGAGAGAAAGGAAGAGATCCCGCTAATGGAAAGGATTACGTTAATTTCGTTAATTCTTAATACACAGAGATCCGTGTCTCTCTCTGTCTCTCCTCCACCTCCTCCCTCCTCTTCCTCCTCCTCCTCCTCCGGACGCGCCCACCAGCTCCACCTCCTCCGCCCCCTCCCTCTCCACTGACACACACACACGCGAAAAGAAGGAGCGAAATCTGGTTTTATTTGCGATCTGATACATAACCGGGAACTAAATCCAGGATGACGTCGCCCGGGTATAAAAAAGGAAAGAGGTTGGGGCGGATTATAGACTCCACGCAGTTGAGATCGGAGGAGGAAACTGACGAGGGTGAAAGAAGAAGAGAAGGAGGAGGAGGAGCAGCAGCAGCACCGCCACCACCCGAGAGAGGAGGGGGAGAAACGCGCGAAGTTACGAGGAAGGACCCTTTCTCTCTCTCTCTCTCTCTCTCTCTCTCTCTCTAAAAAAGAAACTGCTTGCGGGCAGCCCCCCCCCCCATAAATCCGGCTCGGGGAGCCTCGTTCCTTCTTGCTCCGACCCTCTGCCTTCCTCCTCCTCCTCCTCCTCCTCCTGCACCCCGAAGGCCGGAGGAAAGTTTCCGCTTTCGCCCTTCCGCGCCCGTCCGCCCAGCTTTGGGGGATGCCTGCTGGCATGTTCAGCATCGACAACATCTTGGCGGCCAGACCCCGCTGCAAGGAGTCGGTGCTGCTCCAACAACACCAACACCCCCCGCAGCAGCAGCAGCAGCAGCAGCAGCAGCACGCGGCGCCCGTGGTCTTCTCGGCCGGCCTGCACAGCGGCGACTCGCTCTACGCCTCGGGAGGCGGCGGCGGCGGCGACTACGGCGGATATTACGCGCGGGCCGTGGCGCCGGCTTCCAACTTGCCCGCCCTCGGTGGATCTAGGCTGGGGGGCTACAGGCAACTACTACTACGGGCAGCTCCACGTCCAGGCGTCCGCCGTGGGCCCGGCTTGCTGCGGGGCGATGCAGCCCTTGGGCGCTCAGCAGTGCTCTTGCGTCCCAGCCACAGGTAAGGCAGGGAAGGCGCCTCCCCGACTTCCCGGGTCACTTTCCACCCATGGGGCAGGGTGGGGGTGGCGGGTGCGGGGGGAGAAGAGGGTGAGCGTGTGTTTGAGAGAGAGAGAGAGAGAGAGAGAGAGAGAGAGTGCACAAAGTCCCCTCAGGTATTTTTTTCGCTCCCCCAACTCTTGCGCTTGGTGATTTCCAGCGAAATGCCATTCATTATGATCGGCAGGATAAGGGACTGTGTTGGTTTTGCTGCAACAGATTGACAGGATAATTACTCCTCTGGGAAAGAAGAAAGGGTGGGTGGGTGGGAAGGTGGCCCATGTGTAGTACTGGGTTGTATCCAATGTTAGATCTACTTCGAGTAGACCCATTGGAATGAATGGGGCTTAAGTTAGTCATGGCTAACTTAACTCCCATTCAGTTCAATGGGTCTACCCTAAGGACTAACATTATATAGAACCTCTTATTCCCTCCCCCGTCCCCGGAATGAATAGCAGCCCATTCGCTTATATGGGAGAAAGTTACAAGGGTGCGTGAGGAATTGGGAGCGAAATCTACTCCCGCCTCCTGGTGACTTTCTCCGTTTCGAATCGCGACTGTCTCTGTTAAATAAGCGACTGTCTTATAATAAGTGTCACCCTGTCCTGGGTTTTGTGACGGGATGTTGGGATCGTGGACGGGATGTTGAGAACCGGCGATAGATTCCATCTCATTGGCTGGAAGTGACGTTCCAATATATGATTTGTAATCGAGGTCCGTTTATGTCGAGAACTGGAGTGAGTGGACGTTTCCGAAATGGAGTTTGCCCGAATTCTTTCAGTTCCATCCTTGATTAGCATAAGGGGTGTATCTAATGTTAGTCCTACTTAGAGTAGACCCATTGAGATGAATGGGACTTAAGTTAGACTAATATTGGATACAGTCCATACCCTTTTTGACACCCGTCACAAACGCCTGTATTTGGAATCAGCGCATCACACGTATTTACTTGGAACATTATTGGGAGCGATTAGATTAACGTCCAAGTGAGACTTCTGTTCCAAACGCGTATTTATCTGGCAGTAAATCAGCCTATTAAAATAAGCCTATTATTTTAATCAGCCTATTAAAATAAGCCTATTATTTTAATCAGCCTATTAAAATAAGCGCGACTTACTTTTGAGTAAGCAGGTAGTGCAAATGTGTTTCCGCTTCTGAGGCGGTGTTCCCCTTCCCCTTAATTCGGTTTTTAAGTTTCTAGCAGGGGCTCTTTTGGAACTCTTTTAACTCTCGGTGAATGAAATGGAATTTACTTCCAAGGAAATACGTTTGAGAGCGGGATATAAACCTTTCACTCCCAATCAAATAAACCGGCCTGGCAGATATACAGCTGATCGACAACCAGTGAAACGGGGTGGGAATCGGGAATGAATCCGATTTAAAAACTCGCAGGCTAAACATGTTTACGTAAAGGTCACAGTTTAATTCGGTTTTTAATCCTGTTCCGTTTAACCGCGTTTTTAGATCGATACAGCAGGAAAAATCCTCATACTTTAGTTTAAAGTGATGTACAGGGCTGTTTTAAACGATTTTTAGGCTTTTGCTCGGAAACCGCTTTCCTAAAATCACTGGGATTTATTATTCCAGAACGCAGTGGCTGGGAGCTTAGCTTCTGAACCCCTTAAACTGCCATAAGATAAACTTATTTACTCTGCCTCCTAGGATACTAAACCTATGAAGTAAGCCCCCGTGAGTTCAAATAAGCCCTAGGAGTAAGAATGCTCCAGCCGTACTAAAGTCAAGCAAATAGCCACGGAGCTTCGTTTAATTCGCTGGAATCTATTTTGATGTCTGTGTTTAGCAGTTGGAGGCGGGTGGAAATCCTTTGAAACCTATGGAGCTACTGCTGGGCAAATCTAGTGTAAGCGAGATATGCGTGAATTGCCGCCCAGAGCCAAGGCATCGCCTTTCCACCCTGTCTATAATTTCCATCGTAGTGAATGGGCATGTCCCTTTGCTCCATGGGGAGGTTACAAATCCCCATCCGAAACCTCCAAAGTTCCAAATCTAACCGTGTTTAGAAGGGTCTTCAGGTTTGGCCTTTTGCTTCTGAGTGAGAATTCGGAACTCTCGGAAGTTTGTGGGCAATATACCATTTTCATACTTTTTTTTTCATGCGCTCCGAATGCAGCTGAGAGTGTCATCTCCTTTTGCACACACCCCTCTTTTTCTGTCCAGGCTACGAAGGTACGGGGTCAGTCCTGATGTCTCCGGTGCCCCATCAAATCTTGCCCTATATGAACGTGGGAACCCTGTCCCGGACTGAGCTGCAGTTACTGAACCAGCTCCACTGCCGGAGGAAAAGGAGGCACCGGACCATCTTCACGGACGAGCAGCTGGAGGCTCTGGAAAACCTCTTCCAGGAAACCAAATACCCAGACGTGGGTACCCGGGAGCAGCTGGCCAGGAGGGTACATTTACGGGAGGAGAAAGTGGAGGTAATGTGACATTTCTTCTCAAACTTCCTTTAAAAAAATGAAACACCAACGCGAGAAGATGTCTGCTAGTTTGCGGCGGCTGCTTCGAAGTCCGCCTTCCCCAACCCTGCCGTTTTGGACTACAACTCCCAGCATTCCTGACCATTGGCCGTGCTGACCGGAGCTGGTGGGAGTTGGAGTCTAAAACCTTCGGAGGGTGCCAGGGTTGGGGGAAGGTTCTTCTAAGATGTTATCCAAGAGCTGCGGTGCGGGGTGTGTGAGTGTGAGAAGAAGCAGTCAATAGGTTTCAGGGGGAAGAAGAAAACTTAGGTTGTAAGCAGGACTGCAGGCGATTCTGTATTGTACAGCGCCTGGAAGTTCTTGGTGCATGACTGAGGGCGCAGTCCTATGGATCTCTGGACAGAAAAACAAAACAAAACTCTACAGCTCCCAGTATTCCCCAGCTAGCCATGCTGGCTGGGGAATGCTGGTAGCTGTAGGTCTTTTTCCTGTCTAAACATCCATTGGATTGTGCCCTAATAGTATAGTAGTAGTAGTGGCAACCGCAGCACCAGTAGCAGTTACTCAGAGAGGACCAGCTGCCAGCCTTACACCCCAGTGCTGCTCTGTTTACTCCTGAGTGATCGCAGTGGGATTAAATGGGGTGGAATTCTAAGCAGGTGTGTTTAGGAGCGCAGTGGGTGAGGATTCAATCGCACCTCCTCAGCGTATTAGTGGAGCGAAGCTTCCGTCTCACCGCTTCTCAGCCAGATCGGGGCGGGGGGGGGGGGGTTGGCTTTCGCGTAAACGATTTTGACTGCAACCCTGTGACCCACTGACTTGAGAGTAAGCCCCGTTGCACAGACTAGGAGTTACTTCTGTTAGGCATGCAGAGAGTTCCGGGGGATCCATCGTTAAAGGTGTTCAATCCTGTTCTCTGCGGCGCCACGGACTACAGGTTTACAATTGGAACTCGAAGTGAGTTTAACAGAACTTATTCCTCGGTAAATCTGATGAAAATGCGCAGCTCCTTCCACCGCCCTAAAGTCAGTTTTCAGAGGAATCGAATCCAGCCGGCAACTCTTTCGAAATTTCAAATTCTTCCGCGTTAAGTGGCTTGCGGATCGCACTGCGAATCCTCTTTGCTCTCTCGTTGAATTCCTGGGCCAACGGCAACCGAAGTCAGTCACGGCGCAATCCTATATCAGCGTGTTTCGACAGGAAAAAGAAAGTCCTACAACTCACAGCATTCGCCAGCCTGGCTGGCGAATGCTGGGAGTTGTAGGACTTTCTTTTTCCTGTCGAAACACGCATAGGATTGCATCTTGAATTGCTCAGGACGACAATTGCTCCTCAACGTTTGCTTCGCGCCCGACAGTGTGCCGGGCTGTGGACAAAACGGGAGCCGTCGATCCTGGTAGGCGCTGGCGCACCTGTCCTAGGCTAGTTGGTGCAAACAAGTTCCGCGGCCGCACCTGATCCTGTCCTCCTTCCTGGCTTTGGGCATCCTTGGCCCAGGACAACACCAGAGGTGGGCAGCTCCATCGCGCTTGCATCTGCAGCTCCGGTGCCAGGTGTCGTCCCCCCCCCCGTCCCCCCCTTCCCAGGAACTCGTTTTTCAGGCTTTGGGATGGGATGGAAGTCTCCCCTACCTGCGCAAGTTTTGTATTGTGGCAGACGCTAAGCTTTTTAGGTAGAATCCCTGTCAAATTTGTATTTTGCCCAGCGCACGGAGCACCCCCCCCCCCCACGCCTCGGGTGCTTAACGTGTAAGAGTAGCAGCAGTTGCAGGCTTGCAGCACTTTTCGGAGCAACTATTCGCCACCGGTACACCCCAATCCTGCAAGGTTGGCATGAGAGCAGCCCCCGGTTGTACAGCGATCCTGTGCGGGATCAACACTTGCCCTACCTGCGCCGCGCGGAAGTAACTGCAGGAGCCGCGAAAGCGCAGGGGATCCGTTCGCCCTGAGCGGGGGAGTCAACTTGCGTTGGGGGATGAGAGGAGGAGACCCTGTTCACACGAGCGTGGATACTTCGCCTGATTGCTGTGCACTTGCAGTTGTGAGTGAGCAGTATTCCATTGGGAGGGTGGGAAAGAAGCATTACATCTGAGGCGGTGGCATTGAGTGACAGGATTGGAAAGTTCTGCTAGTGCACACACACCGCTCCGTATTGTAGCCTGAATACCGTTGCATGCAGAACAAGGCTGTTGTTGCAAGAAATGACACCCCCCCCTCACCCCATCCCTTCGTTTACTTGAATGGCAGGTTTGGTTCAAGAACCGCCGCGCTAAATGGAGGAGGCAAAAGAGGTCCTCTTCGGAGGAGTCGGAGAATGCCCAGAAATGGAACAAAGCTTCCAAAACGTCCGCAGAGAAAAGGCAAGAAGAAAGCAAAAGCGATTTGGACTCGGACAGCTGATACCCCTTTTCCCAAGGGATGCCTCCCCCGTTCGCTTTGCCAGCGGGATGGACTACTGGTCTGTACGACTTGCACCGAGAAGATGCTTAAAATTCTTGCACAGACTCTGCCTCTGCGAAAGGAAGGAAGGAAGGAAGGAAGGAGGGGCCGTATCTATCTGTATATAATGTACATGACCCTGGGAAGTGATCCCTTTTAAATAAAAATGGGTTGCGGAGAGGTGTTGCACAGGGGGATGCGGGTCACGCTTATTTTATTTGGATGTTTATGAACGATCAGTTCCCCCAAAAAAGACAACCCAAAGGAAAGCGTTTAGTCTTTGTTGTTTAGGCTAGGCTAGGCGCTCTGCACAACTCTTTTTAAAAATAACTCCTATATACACTCACCTGGGAGTAAGTCCCATTGAGCTCAGCGGGATTTACTTCCGAGTAGGATTGCGCTGTAACGTTCTTTTGGCTAGTTAGGTAAAAGCAGCGGTGGGAAGAAGGTAGAACTGTGGATTCAAAGCATGCTGTTATTATTCACTGACTAGCCTCACTCTGGAAAGAGACATTCATTTTCTACGGCGAGAGAAAGTGTGTAAAGCTGCAATTCTATGCATGTTTACTTGGGAGTAAGGCCCTTCGAACACGGTGGGATTTACATCTGAGTAAAGATGCAGGCAATCGGGCTGTAGGTCTCTTTTGGGGGGGGGGGGTGTGTTGTCAGTTATTTTCTACGCTGCGATTCTAAAAAACTTAAAGGATAACTTAAAGGATAAACTCCTTAAAGGAGTTATCCAGACTAATAGAGGGCATCAATTGCAGACGAACCACATTCAAGTGCGCATAACTTGAAACCGATATAATTTTATTGTGTCCAGGGCAAAATGCTTCACCTGAACTGATGTGAGGATCGGGCTGTAAAAATTGAAGTGAGCTTTAATAACCAATAGGAAGTCGCAAAACTCCGAAACTGATTCCCCCCCCCCCCGCCCCTAGTAAAAACACCCTGCCCTTTCCCAAGTACATTTACTCGGAAGAATGTCCCATCGATTGCAATGGGACTTATTTCCAAAAACGTATGCGTAGGATCTCAGCCTTAACTGTAAAAAAAGAGAGGGTAAAACAGCAACGCAATGAAGTCACTTCAGACAAGTTTGAAATTAATCTTAAAATGATAGTGAGACAATTTTAATTTTAAAACTATTTCTTTTTTAAAAGTCTAATATCTGCTCTTTTGAAACATCTAATGACTCCTGCTTTAGATGGTTAACTTTCAAAGGCCCTTGAAAGCTGAAGGCACTTTTGAAAAGTTGCGCTCAGCTAATGACCAACTTGAATACTCCTAGTAAAAGGGAGTAAAGGAGGACAGAGGCTGCTGACACTTATTCCGTTTGCTCTGGAATGGAATCCAAGGCCAGATCGAGATTCTCTGAAGCGCTGGGTAGACCGCGGTATAAAGCTACCATGAATATTGAACATAACTTCTGCGTCTCATAGTCTCATATGCAGTTATCTTTTCACAAACCTTTACCATCGCTTTGCGATTAAAAGAGTGATCAGTTCTTTCCCCGCGCCTTCAGTGCAGCAGAATCCTAGTGAACAGCAACTGGGTGTGGTAATTTCTCTGAATTAATCCGGAGTACCTGTGATACTTTGTTTGAACGTTTTGCACCACGGAGGGAGTTTTGGCGTTTAGTCCTTAGGTTTGAGGAAACTAAATTGGAAAGTTTATTATGGTGAGCACACTGACTCAAGCTTAAGGCTGCAATTCTCTACCCACTTACTGGGGAGTAAGCCTAACTGAAATCAATGTGACTTACTTCTGAGTAGACATGGATTATGACTGACTGCGCTATAAATGGGTCCCTGTGTTCACTATAGACTAGTGCGTGTGTTGCACGCGCACACACACCTTTCCCTTCCCCAAAGTATTGAGGATCTGTCGCTACTGATTGTACTTCCCTGTGAAGGGCCAAATTAGGACCAAACCTGGGACCTTCTGCGTGCCAAGCGTGGGCTCTACTGCTGGTGGGGAAACTGCCCTTTCGTCCTGTAGCTAAGGATGGGTTGGTGGGGCTGGCCCCCTTTAAATTTTCTCTGCCCTCCTTAATTTTTAATTTATTTTTACAAACAAATAATGAGTTTGTAAAAAATGAAATGAGTCTGTCCCCTTTTTAACCTTTCTTTTGACCTGAAACCCTCGGGTGTTTTGTCTATCCTAAAGACACATTAGGCCTACAATCCTATGCTCACTTACCTGGGAGTCAGCCCCACTGAAGTCAATGGGACATCCTTCTGAGTATTGATGTAGGCTTGGTTGGTTCTACTTACCTGTGTCTCAAGGGGGTGAAGTTTACACATAATTCCAATAGGCCCGATGACTGTGCTTAGGATCAGGGGGTCTAGGTGTCTATTCCAGATGCCTCCTCTCACGTAACTGTGTTTCAAATGAAGAGAGGCCGCACTGAGTTGCACAGCTGGGGGCTCTGGTTCGTCCTCCTGCCCCCCTCCCACGCTGGAGAGGGAAAGGTAAGTAGGGTGCCCTCACCTGGGTGGGTTGGCAGGCAATGTAAGACTCCACTTTGCAACATCCCAGGGTGCCCTTGATCCCAGGTTGATAATATGTGTGGTGTGAACATGAATACAAGTTTGGGGGCGGGCATGTCAATATATCCCAGGACATGGTCTGAAGGCACATCAGGCAGCCACTTTGCTGAAGCTAAGCAGGTCTGGGTCTGGTAAGAGCTTGGAGGGGAGACCACGTGGGAACCACATGTAGCCACCTTGAGTTCCAGGACAGAAGAAAGGTGGGACAGAGATGTAATAAATAATAATAATAAATAAATTATACACACACGCACGCAACCACACCCAAGGCCTTTGATGCTCACCCCTTCTTTTGCAAGCCAGGGTAGTGCTCCTGTCCTCCCCCATTCCTCCACTCAATAGGAAAGGAGATGAAAGGGTAGGCGAAATTTTGAAATGCAGGGAACGGAGATGTGGAAGCAAATCCTTCCTCTCGGCTCCCCTCTCCCTCAAATGGCTGAGCTGTTCAAATAAGTTATCTCTGAGTAATGCAGTGTTTCTCAACCTTGGGTCCCCAGATGTTTTTGGCCTACAACTCCCAGCATGCCCCAGCCAGCTATGCTGGCTGGGGCATGCTGGGAGTTGTAGGCCAAAAACATCTGGGGACCCAAGGTTGAGAAACACTGGAGTAATGTAACATGGAAAGCTGCCTCATGCAGACCATTGGTCCATCTAGCCCAGTACTGCCTGAGCTGACTGGCAGCAATGGCTCCAGCTCTCCAAGCTTTCAGGCAGGGGTCTTTCCTAGCTCTATCTGGAGATGCAGAGGATCGAACCTGGGACCTTCTGCGTGCCAAGCGTGGGCTCTACTGCTGAGCCACAGCCACACATCATGCGATGATGTGTAATTAGCGCTTGGAAATAATCCTCCTAAATCCTGCTTTTTACCTAATACCCATGATTTGGTTCTTAAAAGGTTAAGATCAAATTGGATGGGTGAGGAAACTGCCCTTTGGTCCTGTAGCTAAGGATGGGTTGGTGGGGCTGGCCCCCTTTAAATTTTCTCTGCCCCCCTTAATTTTTAATTTATTTTTTTTACAAAAAAATAATTAAAAATGTTTACAGTTTTGTCTTTAAAAGGCCTGCAAACCAGATGACCCCCCCTACTTTTTTTTTGGTGCCCCTCCCTTGAACTTTTAGGCTGGACTATGGACCTGCTGCCCTGATGTCAAAATCCATTGGTTTTATTGTAGTCTAGTTGTTTTTGTTTTTTCTTCTTCCCTTGAAATGTGTTTCCCTGTGATTCACACCTCCAGAAAAGCAGCCGGGCATCCCCCTCCCTCTGCAAAGCTTGATGTGGATTGGAGCCAAGAACCTGCCTGGTAGCCTCTGGAGGCTAGGTTTAGGCCCTGCTGGGCTGTGCTTTAGCCCAAGGAGAAGGGTGTCACTTTTGCTCATGCATCTCAGAATGGCTTGGTGGGGGTGGATTGGGGAGAGCAACCAACCACAAGGAGCCATTCCATCCCTGTGTGAAGGAGCCACCAAAAGAATGTTTCTGCACATTGCACCTTGAAGGGCCTTATCGATCATCTGGAAATCTTTGAGGCATCACAGTCACAGTGGTGTAGCACAACCTTCGCCAACCTGGTGCCCTCCAGAGGTGTTGGACAGGCTGGCTGAGGGATGTTGGGAATTGTAGTCTAACACTTCTAGAGGGCATTTGGTTGGGGAAGACAGGTGTAGTGGTAAATTTTGAAGTGCAAAATCCATACAGTGTATTATTTTATTACATTTGTTTATTACATGCATACCCCACCTTTTTTTTTCCCACTTGCAAGGAACCCAATTTGGCTTACATCATGATCCTCTTGCTCTCCATTTTATCCTCACAACAACAACCCTGTGAGGTAGCTCAGGCTGAGAATCAGTGACTGGCCCAAAGTCACCCAGTGAGCTTCGTGGCTGAGGGGGACTAGAATCCAGATCTCCCAAGACCCAGTTCAACACTCTAACCACTACCCCACACTGGCTCTAGTGTAATACTTTATTAGGCCAACTCAAAGATCACAAAAAGTGTACAAGCTTTCAAGATCTCCAGATACAATATAGGAATTTTGGAATTTTTCTTGTGACCAGCAGGGCTGCCCTTGTTCTTTGCTTTTTTGAAGCTCATCAGGGCAGCCAGCACAACCAAATTCCTAAGGAGAACCCATAGTCCTCATCCCACTTTTCTATTATATATACTCAAAAGAGCTAGAACTCTGGTTTAAAACTCCATCATAAAACATGGACATCTAGAACAACCAACCCACTAATAAAATCTGACAAGGAAATTTATGGGGCGTGGCTGCAGTCCTAGGCATAGTCACCTGGGAACAAGCTCCACTGAACAGAGCGCAGGGATGGGGACTCAGACTCCAGGACTCGACTCGTGAGTCGGACTGAGTCCCCCCTCTGACTCGAGTCGGACTCGAGTCCCAATATTTTTAATGGGACTCGAGACTCGACTCGGGACTCGAGACCAAGGACTCGTGTTCCAAAATTGTGTTCCTCAAATGCAACATGGATAGGTTTTAGGAAGTACAGCAAGTTTATTTTTAAAAATCATTTTTTCTAAAATGCAACCTTTCAGACATTTTGGGTTTGTCTGCCTGGTCTGTTCTTGCCAAAATCAGTTGCAGAGTTTTGAAATAAAAAGGCACACTTGTGCCTAGAATTTATTTAAGCCACACATCTGAAATAGCCTTATTTTGTTGAGGAAAAAAACCCATTGATTTTAATAGGGACTCGTGGAGTCAGCTTTGGGAGGGACTCGTGACTCGTGACTCACCATTTTGGACCAAGGACTCGGACTCATACTCAAGACTCGGGTCCAAAGACTCGTGACTCGACTCGTGACTCGAGACCAAGGACTCTTCAACATCCCTGACTCAGTGGTGCTTATTTCTGACTGCACATGTTCAAATTCTAAAACACATTGAGCTTTAGCAAAAGATCTCCAACAAGCTGAAATGCAACCTTTAGCTTTAAGTTAGCAACATCAATGATCTTGCAAAGAAGTGATACCATTTAAACTGGTAGCATGAAGTAGGAACCTCATCAAAGAAAAAGAATCCAGCCTCTGCTTGATTGTTTCTCTCATTCTCTGACTTCCTCTGTGCTGATCCATCATCAACAATAGGAAAACTTGAAAGCTTTGTCATAATCTCCTTCGCTTGCCAGAACAAGAAGGACCTGTCAGTTACCCTGGTGCTCTGGAAGATGCTGTCATCACTCCTGCTCTAGAAAAAAGTCCTGAAACTCCTCCCCCCTATGTTCTCCCTCTACTACATCACTGATTACTACCACTGCAGGTGATCTTTCTTCATGCTAGGATCCTCAGACAGGTAATAATGATGTCTGGGCCATTATGCACAAATTCAGGTGGAGCAAATCCATCCACCTGTGAAGCAAAAAACCCAGATAGGTTGAAAACTGATGCCCAGTTTGCTCTTTTTGCACGTATCTGAATGTATTTATTTATTTGATGTATACCCTGCTTTTCTACCAAAAAATGGCACTTGACTTACAATTAAACCCCTCCCCCAGATTAAAACACAATAAAAACCTAACAATTATGGAATAAAAACAGCACCCAACCCACAGACTCTCTCCCAGGCCAAAGGCCTTCTTGAATAAAGCTGTTGGAAGGATAGCAGAGAGGGAGTGAACCTAGTCCCCCTTGTGGGGGAATTCACAGCCTGGGAGTGGCCACCAAAAAGGCCCTCTCTTCTGTTGCCACCAAACATGCCTCTGAAGGCAGTGGCCTTGAAAAAAGGGCCTCTCCAGAAGATTTTAAGGACTGGGCAGGCTCATATGGGAGAAGGAGGGCTTTCAGGTAGCCTGGCCCCAAGCCATATATGTACCCTTTAAATGGGTCAAAGCTATGTAAAATGTACCCTGAAAGGTTTCCAGATTGAGAGAGGGAAAGACAGACATGTTTATGCCTTTCTGTACTACTCCATAGCACGATAATACAGTCCTGTGGCTTACGCTGGCTCAGCTTGTCTGAGCGTGGAAAGCTAAGCAGGGTCAGGCCTGGTTATTACTTGGATGGAAGACCCCTTCTCTAGTTTCCTGCATTGAACAGGGGGTGGACTCGATGGCCTTGTAGGCTCTTTCCAACTCTATGATCTATGAAACTCTATGATGGAAACCAACAAATTTAAATAGGAAATACTGTTCCAGCTCAGTCTTTTGCATACTCCTTTTGCTCCCATCCTTATGACGCAAATAATATTTTGCAGCAAGGTTAGGGGCATCAGGATCTCAGCTGGCATTAAAATAAGCCACCTTCTTCATGCTGTAACAAAAAAGCCCTGATTCTGCATTGACTGAGACAAGGTGGGAGAGGTGGAGTGCTTGGTTTTTTTTTTTTTAAAGAAGAACATAGATATAATGGGCATAATGAAAACCTGGTGGAATGGAGAAAACCAGTGGGATGTGGTTATCTTTGCATACAAACTCTACAGGAAGGACAGGGAAATACTTACTGAGGTTGGTGCTGCTCTCTCTCCTTACTCTTTGTAAAAGAAAAGTAAAAGAAACCAACAATCTCAAATGGGGGAGACTCTTCCAGGCAATCACCTTAAGTGGCAATTCCAGGATCCAAAACTAATTTAGTACTGGGAAAATATTATTGCCTTTTCCTGATCAAAATGCTCAGGTTGCCCTTGAGATGGAAAATGAAATCAGGGAGGCATCTAAGGGGGGAAGAGTTTTGTAGATCAGGAGATTGCAGAATAGTGGAATAATTTTTTTGTGTTGTGTGTGGAGAAGTTCTAGAGCAGATAACTATTCTTTACTAGGTGCTCTCCCAAACAGGCTTTAACCAGATCGAGAATGAGATCACTCTAGCTTTAGGAAGCTTGCAGCATTGTGCCTTCAGACCATGCCCATGGTATTTATCAATTGAGATATAGATATAAGTCAACTATCAAATATTGTCAAATATTAAATACGACTGCATACCAACCAGAAAACACTGTTAGTGGTATTCAAACTATCCTGAAATCAAATTTTAAAGAGGGATTTGGTTGCAAAGGGAGCCTTCCTGAATTAGGTCAGAAAGTGCAAGGGAACTCTGATGATCCATGGAGTCTTTGATTCTTATTAGCCAGGAGTCTTTCAAGAAATCACTTCTAGATTTCTGTTCCAAAAGGCAAACTTTAGAAACTTGGTTGCTCCGTTTTATGGATTTTCAAAGATACTTAAAGACTGTGTAATGGACATGGCAGGCTAAGACACTCTAGTCCTGTGCACACTAATTTGGGACTAAGCCCTATTGAACTCAGCTGGAATTACTTCTACAGAAACATTGATAGGATCAGACTCTACAGAATAATGCTGTAATTCAGCTCTAATGATGCAGCTGGAGCATTCAGGGGAATGTTTAAGATAGTCCAAAATAAATTCTTTATAACTATTTCTAACTCTTTTTATAAACTGCCTAGTGATCCATACCATAAAAAAACCCTGTGGCATGTACCGTAGCCTTGGAAATGCAAAGGCCGGTGTTGATCATATCACTCCTATAATTTCTATAAAATTGTAAAACAGGCAGTGCTGTCCACTCTGCTTTATTTTACTAGAATATTTTCATGGAATATCAGTATTTGGCCCATGTGTAATGGCACGAAAACTGAAGTTGGCAAGCCGATGAACTCATTGAATTGATTAGCTTGATAGTATTATTGGCAAAGGTGGAAGATTTAGCAAGGATATATATGCAAGCTAGGAATTTCATGGAAAGGAATGTGGTGGTGGAATGTCTGCCCTCTATTGTCTCTTAGGTGGAACAGTGAGAGCCAGTGTGGTGTAGTGGTTAGAGTGTTGGACTGGGACTTGAGAGATATTGGACAAATTCATGGAGGAGAAGGCCATCGGTGGCTACTAGTGCTGAATGGCTATATGCTTCCTCCAGTATCAGAGGCAGTATGTCGAAGTACTCCAGTTGCTGGGGAACATGGGTGAGAAGGTGCTGTTGCACTCATGTCCTGCTTGTGGGATCCCGTGGGCCACTGTGTGAACAGAATGCCGGACAAGATGGACCCTTGCTCTGATCCTGCATGGCTCTTCTTATGTTCGTAGATCAGGCCATGAAGCTCACTGGGTGACTTTGGGCCAGGCCAGTCACTGACTTTCAGCCTAACCCTAGGGTTGTTGTGAGGATAAAATGGAGAGGAGAAGGATCATGTATGCCGCCTTGGATTCCTTGCAAGAGGAAAAAAGTTGGGATGTAAACATAAATAAATAAATAAATAAATAAATCCCTACAACTCTCCAAGCCCACTCCAAAATCTGCTCCAAGTGTCCCCCAACCCTCAGGAGCAGATCATCATCATCATCATCATCATCATCATCATCATCATCAGGCGATCACTCGTGACCGAGTAAGATTGTCTTCCGGGATAAAAGGAGGAAATTCTAAAGAAGATTGTGTAGACTCTAGCGATGGGTTTGGTTGGGTTGGGTTGGGTTGGGTTGGATGGGTTGGGTTGAAGACGCCTGTGCGTGAAACTGTTTTATGTGGGGAGATCGGTGCACAACGAATCACCACACAAACTTGACAGAGTACGGCAGAGATCCAATGGCACGGTTACCCTGACGATTGGAAAACCATTCTCTGCTGCAGCCTTCATCCGCCTTCACAGCCGTTGTAATTTAGGTTTAATTATCTTCCGCCTGTTCTGCCGTTGAGGACTTTGTTTTGGATCGTTCTTTGTCTGGTTCCTCTCCCCGGACCTTACCGCCATGGGTGACCCTACTGGGAGTACATAGCTCCCGACGGCATTGCTCACAGGATTCATCGGAACACGCAAGCCCACTCACCACTTCAAGGTGACGATCCGGCGAGGAGCAGATATTGTGAGGGTGTATAGGAGGGTGTGAGGGAGAAGAAAAGAAAGTCTCCTCACGTGAGCGGACTTCCCCTCGTGCAACATTGGATTTCAGCTTCTATCTTTATTTCTGTTATTCTAGTGACAAGATGATATTTTCCCCAGATGTATTAAATAATATTTTAAATGTTAAAGGATGCTACGTCCCTTAAGTGATACGTACATCAGGAACATCCTGTAGCAATCTACCATCCTATAGCCATCACTGATACCTTAGAAGGAGGAGAGAAAAAAATAGTCTGTAGTGGTGAAAACACTAAACACATGAAACCAAAGTAAATTCTACTGCAAGGAATGGAAATGTACTAGGAATGTGTTTAGGACCACAGCAAATACTTGATTGATTGTCCCCATAATTTTTGTGTACTTGTAACAAATTCACATCAGGATTCAACGGTCTGCTCTTTGGTCTGTACAAAAGTCTGTACAACAGTCACACGATGGCCCAGTTCAGACAATGCTCTGAACCGTGGTTTGGATCAAGGTTGGGCAACCTGTGGCCCTCCAGATGCTTTGGCCTACAACTCCCATCAGCCCTAGCCAGCATAGCAATAGGTGAGTGATGATGAGAGTTGTTGGCCAAACAACTGGAGGGCCACAAGTTGCCCACCCCTGTTTAGATGATTGTGCACACATTGCAACAATGCATAGGCTCATGCACTGCTTTCTCCCCCTCGTTTGGACAAAGGAAGTGAAAATGTTGCTGCCCCTTTTGACTAAACCATGGATTTCCATGTTATATAGGAACTCATATATAACATGGTTTGTTTTTATTCTAGCTAGCTAAAACAAACCATGGTTTGTTATCCTGGTTTCCTAAGTAACTAGAATTTGAATAAAGCACAGTTTTCCGAGTTTGTGTGTGTAACTGTAAATGATGATTTGGTAAAATATATATATATATATGAAAGGAGAAGCTTTCATTTTTCTCTCAACCACAGAGGAGAAGATTGTGTGTGAGCATGCAAAATTTAAAGTGTGCTGCAGCTCATTTGCAATGGTCTAAACCAGGGCTCTCCAACCTTGGGTCCCCAGATGTTGCTGGCCTACAGCTCCCAGAATCCCTTGCCATTAGCCATGCTGGCTGGGTATGCTGGGAGCTGTAGGCCAGCAACATCTGGGGACCCAAGGTTGGAGAGCCCTGGTCTAAACCATGGTTTAGATATCATTTAGATCAGGAATCAGCAACATGTGGCCCTCCAGATGTTTTGGCCTATAACTCCCATCATCTGTCACCCTTGGCTATGCTGGCTAGGGCTGATGGGAGTTGTAGGCCAAAACATCTGGAGGGTTACAAATTTCCCACCCCTGCTTTAGGTGATCATGTCAAGCAGCCTTCCTCAACCTGGTACCCTCCAGGCGATTTGGAGTATAACTCCCAGCATTCCTGACCACTGGCCATGTTGGTAGGGGCTGATGGGAGTTGAAGTCCAAAACATCCAGAGGGCATTAGGTTGGGGAAGGCTTATGGAGAGGATGAGTTGTCTAGATATATTGATGTTCTTGACTTTAGGAATACAGTCATGCCTTGGATTGAGAGCATAATTCGTTCCGGAAACGTGCTTGTAATCCAAAACACTCTTATATCAAAACGAAATCCCCCCAAAAAAATTTGTAGAGATTTTTAATTTAAGCCGTACTACAGTACTTGTATTGCAAGACGTCGCTTATATATCAAGTAAAAAATAAATAAATAAATATTTAAAAATTTGCTTGTCTTGCAAAATGCTCTCAAACCAAGTTACTTGCAATCCAAGGTATTACTGTAATTACAAGAGGGTGGGTGCCTTTTTGCCCTTCCTAAATGGGATAAAGAAGAGTAGGATATCTGTTCCGTAAGCACGGACCACTTTTTAAAGAAATGGATCCAGTCTTTTATCTCACTAACTTGCCAGCCATTTTAAATACAAATCTACCTGCAGCCAGCAAGTCCATCCGCCCCTCACTCCCACCTTGTGTATGCAGAGTATGCTTATGTTATGATGAAAGGCGCTTTCCCAAAAGGGGATGAAAAGAGCTGAAACTAACCAGATATTTCCCCACATTCTCCTGTAACAGCCTCCCTGAAACATGATGCCCTTCAGTTGCATTTGACTACAATTCCCATCTTTGCTAGCTGGGAATGACTGGAATTGAAGTCTATCACTTCTGGATTGGGGAAGGCTGTCCTATAGTTACACTGCATTAGATAGATACTGTAGATAGATTTGCATTTTAAAGGTATCCCGGGAAGGCAAAAGGCATTTGTTTTGTTTTGCAAATGGTTTGTGTGCAACAAATAGCCCCACAGAGGCCTGCCAATGCTCATCCTTCTTATGTCAGGTCAAGAGATTTCTGTCACAACAACAAGCTTTTCTGCAGATTATTCACTGAGCTGCCTTTTAGTGGTTGCATGCATGCATCATGGTTTTAATCTGTTACTCTTTAAAAAAAAAGAAAAAAAGATGTGTGTGCTTGACACCTTGTAAACCACCTTGGAAACATGCTAGAAAGATAGGATGCTAACAGCACAACCAAGTGCATGCAAGTCAACCATCCTGTGATGCCATCTATCCAGCTTGGCGGGACAATACTGAAATGTCGATCATTTCTCTATCTTGCAATCTTTTACAGTAACAATCGACAGTGAATCCAGCATGTTGAGCTCCGCATCCGCATTTTCTCGAATGAAACATAGAGTTTCGAGGCTCGGGATATTTGTAAGAACCAACACACGGTTATGAAGCCATTGTATTCCAACTTTATGTATGCCTGCGAACATGGACTATCTATAAACGTCACTTTCCACCTCCTTGAAAGGGTTTCATCAAACGATGCCTCCGGAAAATCCTGCAAATTACTTGGGAAGATAGGCGAACAAATGTCAGTGTACTGGAAGAAGCAAAGACTACTAGCATTGAAAAAATGATCCTTCAACGCCAACTTCAGTGGACCGGTCATGTTGTTCGAATGCCTGACTGCCGTCTCCCAAAGCAGTTACTTTACTCCCAACTCAAGGATGGAAAGCGGAATATCGGTGGTCAATATAAGAGGTTTAAAGATGTTCATAAGGCTAATCTAAAAAAATGCAATATAAACATCGAAAACTGGGAAGCTCTGGCCCATGAACGATCTAAATGGAGGTTGGCCTTTCACAAAGGTTCCATGGACTTTGAAGAAGCCCGAGTGCAAGGTGAAAGGGAGAAACGTGCTAAGCGAAAAGCACGTCAAATGAATCCTTTACAGGACCATCTTCTATCTGGTAACCTGTGTCCTCACTGTGGGAAGCTGTGTGGATCTAGAATTGGCCTCCACAGTCACTTACGGACCCATCGCTAGAGTCTACACAATCTTCTTTAGAATTTCCTCCTTTTATCCCGGAAGACAATCTTACTCGGTCACGAGTGATCGCCTGATGATACCTGGCTACTCAGAAGTGAGTTCCCTTGAGTGCAATGGGACTTACTCCCAGGTAAGTGGCTAGAGGGTTGCATACTGAAGCTGTTTTTTTTTTTTTTTTTAAAGGAAAATTAAAGCAATAGTCAAGAACCTATGACTGGACCTACTTTTGATTAAGGGAATGTAACAGTGCAATCCTATACATGTCTACTCAGAAGTAAGTCCCATTGAGTTGAATGGGGCTTACTCCAAGTAAGTATGTATAGGATTCAGCCTAATAGAGCAATCCTATTTAGGTCTACTCAGAAGTAAGTCCCACTGAGTTAAATGGGGTATACTCCTGTGTAAGCATGCATAGGATTGCACCCTTAATTTTTTTTAATACGTACACTACTGAACAATGAAGCAAAAGGCATTAGCAGGATTAGTGGAATCCTGCAGAAACATTGAACAAGTGAAAAAAAACTCCCATGTTAAAGAGAGTCTGTTTTAGGTCTTCTGAGTTTTTATCTACAAGACAGTATAAGTGAGCAAAAACCATAGGAGATTTAAAGTGCAGATGGCCACATTCCATTTATGCAGTGTGCTTTGCAGACACTTATGCAGTATTTTGCTGACATTGGGAGTCTTGGATAAATGCAACAGAGAGCATCAATCAATTTACTTTTGGTCTCTAGGGTTCTCATTTCCCCAAGCCTGATGTTAAGACTGTAATAGGACAACCGATTGTAGCTGCAGTTTGTTGAAGTACATATTTTTAGTGGTCTAACAGGATTTAAAATATGATCACTTCCAAATTTCTAATATCCAAGGCAAGTGAGGAAAATGATGGTAATGAATTTAATACTTGGGAGTATCTAAGTAATGAATTGATGCCTGAGACTCAGTTCACACATAACAGTGGCAAATCATGGGCTAATTAACCCAAGATTTACCATGGCATGTGCTGGGTGCATTCCATGGCCATTTTGAATATTCAACCCCCTATTGGGCAGATTGGGGGTTGGTAAGTGACATCCAAACCCTGACACTATGGTTAATTGTGGATTAAACAACCCACAATTAACCTACAATTAACCCACAATTTGCCGCTGTTGTTTGAGAACAGCCCCTAAGTTTGTGAATCACATAAACAGTAAACTTCACCACACAGCTGGATTGCTGAATCATAAGATTCAGCCTTAACTAGAGGTCTTTTGCTTGCTTGCTTTCTTTCTTTCTTTCTTTCTTTCTTTCATGAAAGTTAATTTGGAGGCCAGGTTGCTTAAAGTGAGTATCCTAGCTCACCACTTATACATATCAGTATATTGCTTCAAATGCCAGTGATATTATATATGTTAAAATATATTTCATAACATATAACATCACTGGCATTTAAAGTAATATGCTGATATGTACGTGAGGTGGTCTGGTCTAGGAGGCCCATTTTAAGTGACCTGTTCCCCAAATTAATTTTCTTTATGAAACAGCCCATATTGTAAACCACCAGACTCAATTACATCAACCACTGTATTTTGAAGATATATGTATATAATATCATTTCATTTTCCAGATTTTATTCATTTACTTGCCAAGAATTTCCATCCCATTTTTCCATTTAAATGAAATGCCCCAAACAGCTTACAAAATGTATCAAACACTGACCACAAAATAAAACATCAAGACTGCCGTCTGTAACATCTACAACTTTTACAAGAACTCTCTACAGCAGTACCATTAAAATACCAAACAATGAAAAAGCATCCTGAAAGCACACTGGAATAAATGGATTGGATGATCCAGAGCAAGTTACTCACATGACTAACTTAAGTCCCATTGAGTGCATCTAAGGCTGAAATCCAATACCCACTTAGTTGGGAGTAAGCCCCATTGAATTCAATGCAACTTATTTCTGATGTGACATTACACGGTTGGACTGCAACATGCTAATGGATCCAACCCAACGTTTTCCCACTGCCTGCTGAAAGTTGAGGAGAAATAAAGCTAGGCAGACCATTTTTGGTAAGGCATTTCATAAGCTTGGTACCGAGTGTATTATTTACCAAGACTATGTTATCTGTATGGAGTCCAAACCACCTCATTTTAAATGATCAGTATAGCTAGTCAATTATCAGAGAGATGGAAATATAGAAAGTGTAGAATGGGGTGGATCCAGAAGAATAAAATTATTGCCATGGGGAGAACCTGGTCATCATCATGTTTCAAATAATGCTACCAATGGAATAATGTTGGTTGATTCATGAGAGGCAATGGTAAATACCAGAAACAGCACTGGAAGTAATACTGAAATCATGCCAACATTCAATTAATGATGCCCAAGATATAAAATTAATCAAAAACACTGTTGAGTTTTTAAAAGAAAAGGATTGAATTTTCATACAATTTGGAATGTGTTGTCCAAACTCAAGTTTTGGTAGCAACATTTTAGTTTTTGTAACAAGTTTCACCATGCATGGCACCAGGATAATATGCTATCAAGTAGAGTGCACACTAAATTCCATCACCTAAAATGCTACTTTCCCATCACAAATGAGTTTGAAAATGCATACGTCACAATTTTGGATTTCCCATTTGGGAACATTATTCCCATCTATAGTATGTGAATGAATATATTATTCATTGAAAACAAAATCTGACATTTGGGCTTTCACAAGGTGCTTTAGAATAAAAACAAGGCTATTCTTTTCTTTTTTTAAAAACACACAACAACAACAACAACAACAACAACAATGCATACAACCACAACAAAATCACACACAAAAAATTACATTGTCAATAGTTGTAAACAAACATTTAAAAGTGAACTAGCTAAAAAGAGTGAGTGAAACATTTAATTTCTGATGTATTTGATACTATCCCATGCACCCTTAAAGTAGAGTAAATCCTATTGAACCCAGCCCCAGCGAGGCTTTTTCTGGGTAAATATGAATGGGATTGGGCTATTAAACAGTACCTAAATATTTGAGCTGAGTTTTGGGGGGGGGATGGGCAGCAAAGGGTGGGTTGTGTATGGAAAATGTTTTATGTGTCTATATTGAGCTGTGGGTTTCTGTATAGTGAATACACAAACCTTCTTGTATGTGGAGTTGGTGTGGCATAAAATATTTTGGTTCATGCATAAATCACATCCATTTGCCCATCAGACACTTAGTCCAGGAGGGAGCCTGGCTTAATGAAATCTCAGTGTTTTATGGCAATGCAATTTTTAAATTCAGGAATACATCACGGAAATAATTTCATGAAACCTTGTACATAATCTTTTTCAAACCGCCTCAAATAAACTGAGTGAATATATTGATAGCAAGGAGAGCCGAACAGGGCCCAGAGTGAATAACTCTTCATTAAGAAGAGCAGAGAATTGGAAAGTATCAATTTTGTGCCAAATTGTACCCTGTGGTGAATAATTATGGCCAAGCTGTAAACCCCTTAAAAGCTACGAGGCACCACTATAATGAAACACATAGCTGAAGTTTACAGTATGTATATATTGAGAGCTTACTCTTGAAAACGTAGCCCTTTCACTTCTTGAATGTGGGCTTTCCACAGAGGACTTGTAAGTGCTAGAACTTTGATTAACCATGTCAAATAAACTACTGCTTATTGTTATACAGTAAAGTGCGTCTATTTTAAACCAACAAGTTCAACACTAAAAGTGTGTTTGTGTGTGTGTTTGTGTGAGGGCTGGAAATATATTGCTCCAGGTTGGAGCAAAATATATTTTGTTGCCTGAGGCAAAGGATAAGATGGTGCCTGCTCCCCACTTTCATTTCATGTACAAAAGCTGACTGGACTGGCAGTTGCATCTTAGTTCAACACTAGTGATGAGACAATAGCTGGGTTCTCACAACACAACAAGCCAGAATACGGGTTGAATATGGGTTGAGTGTGGGTTGTTCTGGAACAAAGGATTATTGTTGAATCATGGGTTGTTGTGTTGTGTGAACCCAGCTGCGCTGACAATGTAGTGCTGTTTGTCCGCCCGATCATCTGTCCGGAGGGAGGATACTCAACCTGCCCTGGATGGGGTTGCGCTCCCCCTAAAGGGCAGGGTTCGTGGTTTGGGGGTGCTCCTAGACTCCGAACTGTCACTGGAGTCACAAGTGGACTCAGTGACAAGGAGCGCCTTTTATCAGCTTAGGGTTGTAGTTGGTAAATCAGCCTATCTGGACAGGCAGAGCCTAGCAATGGTGATACACACTCTGGTAACCTCTCGTTTGGACTATTGTAACACGCTCTACGTGGGGCTGCCTTTGAAAATGGTCCAGAGACTTCAGTTGGTTCAAAATAGAGCAGAGAGGCTGCTAACGGGGATTGGCCGACAAGAACACATTACGCCAGTCCTCTATGAACTACATTGATTACCAATTGAAGTCCAGGCCCGATTCAAAGTGCTAACATTGACATTTAAAGCCCTAAACGGTTTGGGGCCAGGTTATCTGAAGGAACGCCTCGTCCCATATGTGCCTACCCAAATCCTGAGATCCTCTTCGGAGGTCCTTCTCAGAGAGACCCCTCCAAAAGAGGCTAGGAGGGTGGCTACTAGAGGAAGGGCCTTCTCAGTTGTGGCACCCCATCTCTGGAATCAACTTCTCAAGGAGGTGCGCCTGGCACCTACCCTTTATTCCTTCAGGTGCCAGGTGAAGACCTTATTTACCCAATATTTTAATGGTTAGATTTTTATTCCCATTTTTATTATCACTACTGTACCTCCGGTCTGATTCATCTGGCTGCTTTTGTTTTATTGTATTGTATTATATTGTATTTGTATTTCTATTTTAATGATACTTTTGGTTTTAAGATTATTGTTTTTATCCTGTTTCTCTTGTGAACCGCCCAGGGAGCCTTTTGGCTGATGGGCGGTAAATAAATATATTAAATAAATAAATAAACAAACAAACAAACCGTGGTTAGCCACAAACTACTCACAGTTCACAACCCAACAACAAACCATAGGTTTTCTACATTGGCTGTTCTTGGTTAACCAACCATGGTTTGTTTAGCATGGCTGGGTTCATACAACACAACAACCCATGATTCAACAACAACCCACGCTCAAATTGTACTCTGGCTTGTTATGTGAACCCAGTCAATGCCTTCCAACATACCTGGGAGCACAGGCTAGGTTAGGGGTTACAGGGCAGGCTACAGCTCTGTCCTCCACCATCTTGCTGGGCCCCCCCCGCAGCCTGAGGTGGCTGCTCACTCTGCCTAATTGTAGGGCCCACCCTGAAGCAGCAGCAGCAGCAGCAGTGTGTGTGTGTGTGTGTGTGTGAGTGTGCATGTAAAAGCAATTACTTGGGGAAAGTATAAACATAATACTCTTTATTTGGTGCTTTCTTTTGTTATATAGAACTTCCAAATAAGAAGTGTACATCTTATTTGCTAGGGCTGCAATGTCAAGTCAATGAATAAGTGGGTCAGATTACAGACCTTTTGGTTGATTAAGAAACCACCTACTAATCAGGCAGCAGACATTTAAAAAAAAGAAGTTTAATGGTTTTAAGACGGGTTCCTACAAAAAGAGCAAGTGGAATATTTTGTCTTAACAGAGGCATCCCCCATTATATCTCTCTCACACACATACAGGATGGAATGCCTCTTCTAAAATGGAGTCTGCTGTGTCGAGTTGCCATGAGTCCTGCTTTATTTGAAGGGCTGCCAGAGGACAGTCCTTTATTTGAAGGGCTGTCCAGTGAGGGCTGTACAAATTTAGTTAGATCTGTTCTGTCTGTGTTTTGCGGATTGTCAGGCATCTTTTGTTCGATCACCTGCTCATTGATGGAATCAGATTTATTTATTTATTTATTTATAACCAGAATTTAATTCTACTTGCACCAATTCACATTAGTGGCAATGGGCACATGTGCAAATGTACTAATTTGCATGAACTAATGCACATCAGTACTAACGCACACTTGCACTGATGCACTAATGCGCATTTGCGCAAATCCCACCACCCTGAAATGAAAAACCAGTCCACAAGTCTGCAGAATCTGCGTGAGCCCAGTCTGCTGCGAAATCATAGAAGTCTGAACATATTTGAATCCACTGCAGATTTCTCTGACATCCACATGTCCAGACCAAGCATGGGTCAAACATTTATTTATTTTATTTTATTATATTTATACCCCGCCTTTTATCCTGCAAGGAACTCAAGGCGGCTTACATAGTCCTCCTCCTCCTCTCCATTTTATCCTCACAACAACCCTGTGAAGTAGGTTAGGCTGAGAGGCAGTGACTGGCCCAAAGTCACCCAGTGAGTTTCATGGCTGAGCGGGGAATAGAACCCGGATCTCCCAAGTCCTAGTCCAACACTCTCACCACTACGCCACACAAGAAGGGAGAGCAGAGGGGACCTTGAAGTTGCTCATCAACACTTAGCACCTGGAGAGGGGACTGAGTGGGCACACAGTCATCCCCACGATGGCGAGATTTATTGTATTTCTATTTCAAATCTTTCCAAATTTGCCCCTGTAAATATAAATCAGCAATTCAGCATATGTACATTTTATGCAGATCTATGTCCTCTTTTGTCCTCTTTCTTGGTGATTCATCGTTTCCTCTTTTTTGGGATGATGCATACTGGCCACCCTATTGCTATATGCACCATTTAAAAACAATTAGCCTCTGGTGATTAATCTTTCAGTAATTAACCTCAGCTTCTTGCCATTTGATTCCTGATAAACCCCCCCCCCCTTCAAAAGTTCACTAAGTAATGATTTGGCTAGAAATGAACTTTTCAGTCCATTCTAGCAGGACCGGTAGACTTTTGGAAGTGGAGAAAGAAGACACTACTGCTAACATAAATTACATTGCACTGGCATGAACCACCTTTATCACAATGCTAACGGTGCTTGCTGGCATGAGGGGTTTCCCCAGAAGATCTATCGCACCAGCAAGTACCACTGGCATTGTGCTAGATGTAATTTACAGCAGCACGATGGAATTTATGTTCATGGTAGTGTCACGTTGGATACTACCCTATATCGACTGGCTTCAGTGAGGTTGACCCTTCTTCTTTTCTTTCCAGTCACCTTTTATGTTGATCACCAAATCACACGTGAGTTAACTAACAGATTTTATATGGCAGCCTGGAAAAGATGTTCCAAAAATCTTGAGCACTTTTAACATTTATGGGGAGTCCGGGTTAAAATGTCTAAGGGCACAAACACAATCTCCATGCATGTTTAGACAGAAAAAAGTCCTCCAACTCCCAGCATTCCCCAGCCAGCATGGCTGGCTGGGGGAATGCTGAGAGTTGTGGGACTATTTTCTGTCTGAACAAGCATCAAATTGTGCCCTAAATGTGCTAATTTATTTTATTGGCTTACACGTGACATAGGAAGCTGCAGTGACATAGGGAGCTGCAGTGTAATTGGACCCACAGGTAACTGTGTTGTAAAAACACCTGTTCACTCATGCTACAGCCTGCAGTTATGGGGGACAGTGGGTCAACAACACTGACTTATCCTTTTACCATGTTGGAGGGAGCCAGAATCAAACTCTCTCTCCGCCCCGCCCCACCAATCTGGTGCTGCTCAAATATTTCCTGGCATTTGTCTATGCTAGATTTGGAATCCCTATTTGTGCATTTCCTGACACGGCTGCCAAACTGTCATTCGCGATCATAGTTACAAACCATTTGGCTTCTGAAAATGTGTAATGCTGGCCAATGTGCCGTATATCAAAGCCGCGTATGCTCAAGAGATGTCATTTATAACTGCCATAAACTTAATATAGCTGTAGCTCTTATTCGTTGAAGCTTTAGAGCCACACGGAAAGTTAGCAGGAGAAGGAAGAGGTGTAGGTAACAAATGGAAGAGGAATATGTAGGCGAGGGCACATTTTAGGGATAGGAGAATCAGTCCACTGTCGCTTTCTCCCGCATTTGAATGTTTTTATATCTCAAGTCCCTTCCCTCCCAAATATGAACCTTGTGAATCTCAGGAGATTCTGATCAAAGCCAAACTGCAATGAAATTCTCACCTCATCTGCACCAGCCAAATTCAATAGGCACAGCTATTCCCAGCGTGGAGAGGCCCATGATGTAGCTGCTGCCTGCCATACAGCTGCTGAAGGCGAGGAGCCTGTCAGAAAAGACAAGGTGGCAAACCTAATTCAGGACCGCAAACACGGTTGAATATCAGGGATTAAAACCTAGACTTTTCAGAGCAAAGCACGCTTAAACCCTGGGCTTGTATGGCTGAATCTGTCAGTGTCAGTTTCTCCCACATTCATTTTGTTTAAACATCTCAGGTTCTTTGAGTCCCGAATATGGAGGATGATGTGAATTAACAGAACGGAAATGAAATTTCTATCCATGCCTACATGTCATCTGAGCCAGGCTGCTAGGCCGAGACCTGAGGGAACAGGTGGTGGATTTGGTGTGTGTGTGTGTGTGGGGAGCCTCAGGAGGGGATTTGTAGAAATTAGTTCCCTCAGAATTTATTTTTTTTAAATAAAAATGTGGGTCAAGAGCAGTGGAGACTGGTGGCTTCATCGTCAGTGGGGTGGTGTATCCGCTCTGGATTTGACGCCAAACTTTTATATCCATGATGCTGAACCCTACCCCACAAATAGGTTTGGCACCATGGATAGCTCCTTACAAGTTCAGAATGAAAATCTGGAGCTGATACACAGCCTGGCTGACATTGGAGGCACCAGCCTCCACTGGTCAACAGTGGAGTGAAACTCGGAATGCCCAATTTCATTTCCTCTTCCACAGCCACCATTTACACGCTTGATCCATCTAGCATTTATGGAGCCACAATGTGGCCTCCACGAAGCACAGGAAGTAGGAATAGTTGAGAATTTTGTTTGCGGTCTTTCTTTCTTTCTTTTTTAATACACGCTTACCAAAACTGGCAAATTTCTCCATATACGGGACAGAAAGAATGTGAGATTAAAATAAATGGAATGTGGAGAAAGTGACAGATTTGTCCATCTGGATAGAGGACTTGGAGTGCTTAGATAGTTCTTAAAAGGCTGCATTTGAATCCCTGTATATCCAACCATGTTTGTGGTGCTGAATTAGGGTTGCCACTTTTTTTTTCCTGACAAGCTCCTCATCTTTATTTTTATTTATTTTATTCATTTGAAAATATTTCTATATCACCTGCCATGTAAAACATATCCAAGCGGTATTCAGCAATGCAACCATAATAGAAATGTAAAAATATAAGTATACAATATAAATAGAACATACTAAAACATAACCAATGGCCATCAAAAAGCAAGCAAGCAAACAAAAGAAATAAAAATGACAGCTATATCTTTAACAGCTATATAGCAGGCAGGTACTACAACATGGTGTTCTCCAGGCTGGGAATTGCTGTACCTTTTTAATTTCTTTTCAGTTCAGTTTTGATAAGAATTTACCAAAATTCAAGTATTTCTTCATATCCAGGATGCAAAGAATTTGAGATTAAAATAATCCAAATGTGGGAGAAAGTGAAATTGACAGATTTGTCCATCCCTAAAATTTGGCTGGTACAAATGGGTGAGAATTTTATTTGGTTTGTCGTTTGTTATGAACTTAACGAAATTCACAGATTTCTTCATAAACAGAATGGAAAGGACTTAAGATTTTTTTAAAAAATGAATGTGGTAGAAAGCGAAATGTACCCATTTCTGTTCTTGCTAGGATTTGTCCATCCCTAAGAACCCAAGTGTGTACATCTCTTGCCTGTCTCTTCTCTAGTTCTCTGAGTTGTATCATTTGTTGGGTTGTTGTTGTTGTTGTTATTATTATTATTATTATTATTATTATTATTATTATTATTATTATTTATCGCCCAACTGACTGGCAACCGGCCACCCTGGGCGATGTACATAGAATAAAAACAATAAAATACATTTAAAACAATATAAAAATTTTAACATTTTAACCCACCCCATATTCGCGCCTGAACAACCAGGTTTTTAATGAGCGACGGAAGCTCAGCAGAGAGGGGGCATGGCGGAGGTTACTCGGGAGAGAGTTCCACAGTACGGGGGCTGCCACAGAAAAGGCCCTCTTCCTCGTCCCCACCAGTCTAGCTGCTCTGGCTGAAGGGACAAGGAGAAGGCCATCCGTGGCAGATCTTGTTGAGCGGCCCACATGGTGTTGCTGGAGACGCCTGGAATTCGGCTCGGCAAGCAACTGGTAGCCAGTGCAACTCCTTCAGCACTGGCGTGATGTGATCCCGCCGGCGGCTGCCTTTAACCAGGCGAGCCGCTGCATTCTGTACCAGCTGTAGCTTCTGAATCGTCTTCCAGGGTAATCCCACGTAGAGCGCATTACAGTAGTCTAGGCGAGAGGAGACCAAGGCATGAACCACTGATGGGAGCAGATGATTAGGAAGGTAGGGGCGCAGCTGCCATATCAGATGGAGTTGATACAGTGCCGCCCAGCTCACAGCTGCCACCTGAGCCTCCATGGACAGCTGGGAGTCTAGAATGACCCCCAAGCTGCGGACCTGGTCCTTCAGGGGTAGATGTACCCCATTCAGCACCAGGTCAGCATCCCCTAACCTTCCCTTGTCCCCCACCAGAAGTACCTCGGTCTTGTCGGGGTTCAGTTTCAGCATGTTCCTTCCCATCCATCCAGCCACTGCCTCCAGGCACTTGGACAGGGTCTCAACGGCCAACCTCGGTGAGGACTTGAAACAGAGGTAGAGCTGCGTGTCATCCGCATACTGATGACACCGCACCCCAAACCTCCTGATGATAGCTCCCAGCGGCTTGAGGTAGATGTTGAATAACATCGGGGAGAGGATGGAACCCTGCGGCACTCCACAAGTGAGCAGCCGAGGGTCCGAAGCCTCCTCCCCGAGAACTACCCTCTGGTACCTTCCAGAGAGGAAGGACCAGAACCAATACAGTGCCTCCCAAGCCCAACCCCTCCAGGCAGTCCAGGAGGATACCGTGGTCAACGGTATCAAAAGCCACTGAGAGATCGAGGAGGACTAGAAAGGAGCATTCGCCCCTATCCAAAGCCCACCTCATATCATCCACCACGGCGACCAAGGCCGTCTCTGTCCCATGTCCAGACCTGAAGCCCGACTGGCATGGATCTAAATAATCGGCTTCATCCAAGTGTGCCTTCAACTGAGCACCCACCATCCGCTCGATCACCTTGCCCAGAAATGGTAAATTGGAGACTGGGCGAAAGTTGTTTAAATCCTGGGGATCCAAGGAGGGCTTCTTTAGAAGCGGTCTTATTACTGCCTCCTTGAGGGCTGATGGCATCACTCCCTCCTCGAGGGAGGCATTCACCACCGCCTTGATCCCCTCACCCAGTCTCTCCCTGCAGCTCATGATGAGCCAGGATGGGCAAGGATCAAGCAAGCAGGTGGTCGGCCTCACTTGTCCACTTCATCAGAAGGAAGCAGCCGGAACCTATCCCACAAAACCGGTCTGCCATTAGCCTCCTCCCGCCCACTCCCTGTGTCCACGACGCACGATATCCCACTCCTAATCCGATCGATTTTATCTGCTGAAGTGCTTCGCTAAAGCCTCACAGGAGGCTTTAGACTGTTCCATTGGGTCCGGAGCGACTGGACCGACCAGACTCCGGACCACTTGGAACAGCCTCCTGGGGCAGCACTCCGCAGAAGCAATGGAGGACATTGCGTTACATTGGGTTATATCCAATGTCCATCTGACTTAAGTCCCATTTATTTCAGTGGGTCTCCTCTAAGTAGAAGCTACCACTGGGGACAACCCATTGGATCAAATTATGAAGACTGATTCTCAAAGCTACTTTGGGACAATGCTGAGCTGATATGACCCATTTTTCCCAATTGGTTTGAATTTACACAGAAAAATGCCTCTCTAACTCATTCTGAGTGGGTGGGATTCAATCTGGAAATGACAGTAAAAGATAAACTAGCAAATTACTGTCAAATTCCATGGAGAGAGATACGAATAAAATACCTGGGTATTTGCATCACCTCTAATTTAGAGGAATTAACATAATATAATCATAATAAACTACTACAGGGAAACAAGAAAAAAAATTACTCTCTTTGTTCTAGTGGTTTCTTTAATGATCCCTGTCAATAGTTACTTATTTTTGCCCACGTTTTGAATTGCATGCCAGTACATTCAAGTGCAGTGATGTTATCCTGTCCAGCATCAGTACACAATGATATATCTAATTGACCACCAGATATTTCATTACTAGAATTTGGTGGGCACAATGATATCATTTGTTACATAGAAATGTCATCCCATTTGCTGTGTCTGATTGAGTATATAGATCAGTGTTCTCCAACCTTGGGTCCCCAGATGTTTTTGGCCTACAACTCCCAGCATGCCCGATGCATATGACCACCGGAGGCTGATGGCTCCAAAGTCAGTGGGGTGGTGTATCCTCTCCAGCGGCACTCTGAACTGTAAAGGAGCTATCCAGGGTGCTGAAGCTAGGGTGGGACTAGGGTTCAGCACCATGGACAGCTCCTTTAAAGTTCAGACTAAAACCCAGAGTGGATATGCCGGCCCACTGACTTTGGAGCCACCAGCCTCTACTGCATATGACTGTCACTGTGAAAGTAATTACCAAGCATGGAGAGAATAAAGAGGCAGTGGTGGTGGGAGAAATTGTTGGGCAATTAAATTGCAGTCAAAACCTATGGCTCATGTTTCACCAGGTAGTTGGGTGAAATGGTTAAGATCACTGATACCTTCTAGGGTGGATTCCCTAGAAGGTACTCATTGAATAATTAGCAGAGCCTGAACAGAAGTGGGCATAGCTATCAGCTTCTTCCTCTTTCTGCTGGGACTCTGGAGAGTGTGGTTGCTGTTGTTGTTGGCCCCACGTGGTTCTAGCAGCAGCATGTAACCAGAGTTGCTGGTCTGAACTCCACAAGTTCAGACCCCAAGTATTTCCAAATGAACTTGTAACCAACTGTAAGAAACAGTCTTTTAAGCCTGCCTGAATGAAACTGCATAATCTGAGTGAGTAAATGTTACTTTTAACTTTTACAAGACTGTGTCTCTGATTATTGTTCTGAGGGAGAGAAAAGGGGGCAAAACCAGGGAAATCCAGTCTGCCTTAAAGCATCCTGGATTACCAAATGCTAACTGGCTAACACTAGCCAAATCTAAGCTTCT
The DNA here is from genome assembly GCA_021292165.1 of Shinisaurus crocodilurus. NCBI lineage: Eukaryota > Metazoa > Chordata > Lepidosauria > Squamata > Shinisauridae > Shinisaurus > Shinisaurus crocodilurus. Next base: position 287,719,892 of record CM037876.1, on the reverse strand, counting down.
TTTAAGCTGGAAAGGGACTCTATTCTGCTGATCTCACTAACGTGAGATAGGAAGAATATTACTCCACAATATATCCTCTCCTAGTATCTTTTTCAAGTCCCAACAGAAATGATATGAAATACATTTATAAAACATGATTTTTGGGGGCATACTGTGATGATTGCTTTGACAAATCATTCTACCGGATCAAAAAAATGCAAATGATCATTTCCCCCTTATAGCAAACTCAGAAAGTTGATTGCCTATCAATTTGGAAATGAAACGGGGCCACCCCGAAATACACATAGTGGTTTAAACAAACTTGGGGGAGTCCGTAGGTATGTAGACGTAGATATGTCTGTAAATTAAAAGGGAAACAAAAACTTTTAAAATGGCCAGACGCGGGTTTGTGAGCTTCTAGAACGTATGGAATGTTGAGGGCGCAGTTGAGAAAAAAATGGAAACTGGAGGTGGGAGAGAGGGAGGAAAGTTGTTGGCCTACCCAAGCCTCTAAGGGCTGTATGCTGGTGGAAAGGTAGAATAGGACTGCGGGAATATGGGCCGTGTGGTTTAAAAGAAACGTTCCTTGCACGATTAATAATAATAATAATAATAATAATAATAATAATAATAATAATAATAATATATTTATTTATTACCCGCCTCTCCATCTAGATCAAGGCGGGGAACAACAGAAAATATAAAATACATAAACTAAAACAACACAATACATACTATTAAAACGTCTTAAAACATCCTAAAAACATCTTAAAACATCTTTAAAACATCTTAAAAGCATCCCACTAATGCTTCAGGAGTAAGGAAAGGTAAAAGGATATACTTGCCCTTTCTCACTCTCGAGAACCCTCCTCCCTGCTATATAGCTATAAAATGCTCCGGTTCAGGCTGGCAGCCAGACCCAAACCTAAGCCCTCTAGCAATATATCCTACAGGAGAGGCCCTGTGGGTGTGCTTTTTGCTTCTAAAATCCCCCCCCCCTGGTCAGGCCTGAACAGCACCACAAGGCCCCTGCTCAAGTCTTGTTTGAGCCCTGAACAGGAACATTCCTCTTAGAGGGTGGGAACACATTGCAAAATTCTGTTGCAGGCCCAACTTGTTTCAAATATGAAACTGAACATCTGGTATAGCTCTGCTTTGGGAAATTTATACCTCACCTTTCAACTCCTCACAGGGTACCCAACCCAAGGCACTCACAAAGGGTTAGATGGGAACCAAACCCAACCGAAGGAAAACTGACAATCCCACCTGCCTCTGAAAATGGTGTGATAGAAAAACATTTTCCTGTACTGTGTACACATCTCATTGTAGTCTCTGAGTAGGTTCATATATGTTAAGCTGGTGGCCAATGTTGGCAGAAACAGTGCTCCTGCCAGCAGTCCACTCACATCATGACCAGTGTGATGTCAGAGGCAGCGATGCAGTCAGGGCAGGACTTTGGGGCGGATGTCCAGCAGGGCCCCGCGCAGCAGAATGAGCAGCCCTGGCCACAAATGCAGCAGGACTGGCTGGCCACATTTTGAAAGAAGTGACATAAGGACACATCGCCATCTCAAGAGGCCCCCCCCCCAAATAAAATCATTAAGTCCAGAGTCCAAAATTGTCTAACTGCACCATTGGTCAGAGGTAGAACCCATGTGAGATCGCTGCTCCTCTTCTATGGACTGCAAACTGAGAGACAGCGTGGTGTGGGAGATCCGGGTTCTAGTCCCCACTCAGCTATGAAGCTCACTGGGTGACTTTGGGCCAGTCACTGACTCTCAGCCTAACCTACCTCACAGGGTTGTTGTGAGGATAAAATGGAGAGGAGGAGAAGCTTGTAAGCCACCTTTGGCCTTGGGTTCCTTGTAAGAGAAAGAAAGGTGGGGTATAAATGTAATGTAGTAGTAGTAGTAGTAATGCTGCAAGTTGCAATTTTCTAGTTCACGGAAGAGAAAGTACAATTATGAATGAATTAGTCAGTGTGACAGAGCACTACTCTAAGTGAGTAGGGTTTTTTGTTTTTGTTCTTTTGCAACAGTAGGACATTGCTTATATTGTTGGCAGTGGCGTAGCGTGGGTTGTCAGCACCCGGGGCAAGGCAAGTAATTTGCGCCCCCTAACCCGTGGATTTTAGCACTCGAGTCTCTTCCACTAGATTACCGTAGTTAAAGAAACCCTTACCCCCTAAGCACATGTATTGTTTGTTATGAAGCTGGCTGGGGCATGCTGGGAGTTGTAGGCCAAAAACATCTGGGGACCCAAGGTTGGAGAACACTGCACTAGGCTCTGTTGATTTGGCTAAAGCCGGGATGGGGAACGTGTGGCCCTTAAATGATGTTGGACTGCAACTCCCCTCATCCCTCACCATTGGCTATGCTGGCTGGGGCTGAGGGGAGTTGCAGTCCAACAGCATCTGGAGGGCCACACCCCCGGGCTAAAGGAAGGTTCAGGAAATCCTCGTGAATAGTGTTGGAAGCTCAAGAATGACAGAGAAGGAATGAGCAATGACAATTCCTTTTTGTATTACAAGTCCCTTCTAGGAAGCTAGGGTAGGGAGAAAGCACTTCTACGAAACTAGAACTGGTAGGAAAGTGATAATTAGATTGTAGCTAATTTCATAGATGGAAAATATGCTAGATTCATAGATTCATAGATCATAGAGTTGGAAGGAGCCTACAAGGCTATCGAGTCCAACCCCCTGCTCAATGCAGGAAACTAGAGGAGGGGTCTCCCATCCAAGTAATAACCAGGCTTGACCCTGCTTAGCTTTCCACACTCAGACAAGTTGAGCCAGCGTAAGTCACAGGCCTGTATCGAATGCTGCTTCTTTATGACAGGTACAGTTTCCGTTTTCACTTAACTTAATTTCATGTATTGAAATAATTGATATATTCAAATCTATATAGTTACATTTTTTCTTTTCTCCCTTATCGTTTTGTTTTGTTGACATTTTATAATAAAATATTCCCAAACAAAATAATAAATTAATAAAATATTAATTTAAAAAAACCTTAGTGTCTGGATTTCTCTGAGCATACAAAGAGTGCCCATTGACTATTGGATATTTTGTGCACTAACAGTCTAACAGTGAAAACTTCACATTTTTTTGCCATGCGCTAGCACCAAAAAACACACCAAATATACAGCATGATACAGCATAGCATCTAAGAGAATGAGTGGTGACTTTGAAAGGCCCGAGTTCAGATCTCACCTCAGCCTCAGCTCCAGCTCCAGCTCCCTCCCCTAACCTGCAATAATCCGAACCTACTTTACAGGACTGTTGTGAAATATTTACTGAGATGACATCTGTGAACTGGCTTGAATGCTCTAAAGCACTCTACCTCCTGGAAGACTTCCAATTCAGCGGGGTATACATGTACTCCCAATCAGGTGGATATACATGGCAGCCTGAAAAAATGAGCTACAATTCAGGAAGGAACTGTATCTCTGTGGTACAGCCCCTGCTTTGCATGCAGAAGATTCCTGGTTCAATTCCCAGCATCTCCAGGTAGAGCGGAAAATGTCCTGCCAGTCACTGTTTACAATAGATGGACCAATGGTCTGACTCAGTTTCTACTGAGGCAGCCTGCCATGTTCCTATGAAGTCCCCGGTTGAAATCTTGCCTCTGCCTTGAACTCATTCAATTCTGAGAGCAACCTGCTCTCTCTCAGGCTTCCCACCAACCCATCTGGAGAGCCAGTGTGACATAGTGGTTAGAGCAGGGCTCTCCAACCTTGGGTCCCCAGCTCCCAGAATCCCTTGCCATTCACCATGCTGGCTGGGTATGCTGGGAGCTGTAGGCCAGCAACATCTGGGGACCCAAGGTCAGAGAGCCCTGGGTTAGAGTGTTGGACTGGGACTTAGGAGATCCGGGTTCTAGTCCCCACTTGGCCATGAAGCTCACTGGGTGACTTTGGGCCAGTCACTGACTCTCAGCCTAACCTACCTCACAGGGTTGTTGTGAGGATAGAATGGCGAGGAGGAGGACCGACCGTATGAGTCTCCTTGGGTTCCTTGCAATAGGAAACAGGGCGGGATATAAAATGTAATATCATAATCATCATCTGCAATACGGGGTTAATACCAGCCTACCTTACAGAATTGTTGTAAGGGCTATTACAGCAAGGCTACGCACTCTGAACACACTATGGAAATGCGATCGATGGCTGTACATTTTCGCGTGCCTGACAACAGCTTCGCAGGACTGGCGCCGGGAGACGCTCCACCTCTCCTCCCGCGGGGAAGATGCGCGGCTCCCCGGCTGATGTCACTGCGTGAGCCGAGGAGCGGGAGAGCCGCTTCCCCCGTCTCGCGGCTGCGCTCTGCGGCCCCGCCCCACCCCCCGCCCTCCGGCCCCTCCCCTCCCTCTTCGCTGTGTCACTCATTGGCTTTGTCAGTCCCCAGTTGCCAGCCGGAGGGAGAGCGAGCGAGCAGGTGAAGCGCCGTGGCCCCAGGTCCGCTCCCGTCGGCGCTGAACCGAGCCGCGAAGGCGAGAGCCGTTGCAACGTGCATGCAGGAAAAGAGCGCAAGGCAGAGGGGCTCTCGTGCGATGCGGCGCGGTGCGATGCGTAAGAGCAAAGGGGTCCAGAGACTCTTGGCCAGGTCGCGAGCGCGCCCCCCCCAGATGTTGCGCCCGGTGCGGCCGGCCCCCCCCTGCACCCCCCACGCTACGCCTCTGATTGTTGGGACTGTTCACAGGTTTTGTAGGGTGGGTTTTTTTTGGTAGTTCTTCAAAACCTTGCAACCTGTTTGACTAGACAGTGGGAGAAAAAAAAGAAAGAAATGGATATATGTACACTACAAAGATTGATGTCACCTTCCTTTCTCTTTAAAATTTTATTTGCCTCCAACCTTAGAGGTGCTGGAGGTGCTAGTATCTTAGCTGTTTGTTTCCAGAATCCATCATTTGTGGCTATTTCCCCCATAGCATCATCTATGAATCCTTTATCTTCTCTCCTCTTTTCGTTAGTGGCATAGATTACAAAGAAACTCAGCACAGCTGTGGATATGGCTCTCAGCTAAGAGCACAGGATTTGAACCATTAGTATAATATGCTATATATAAGATTGTAATATGGTAAAAAGCTCAGTTAAACTCCAGCTGTCTACCTGAATCTGTGTCTCTATCCAAATTCACACCACAGTGAATTTATTTATTTATTATTACATTTACATCCCACCTTTTTTTCCTACTAGGAACCCAAGGCGGCTTACATAATTGTTTCTTTGCCATTCTGACAAGCGGAAGGGCATGACATTTCAAAGGCTTGAGAGAGGTTTCTATCCATTAAGGATAATTAAACTCTTTTGCAGAGTCATAGTGATTGGTTGAACCTCAGTCACAGTAATCAAGCCTGCTAAGTGCATAACAGTAATTTAGGGCTAGACACTCCTTGCCATAAAAAGGCCTAGAAAAAAAATTCTTGGGCTCTAAAGTTGGAGTCTGCCAAGAGTGCAAAAATTATTATGACTCTGAGCTCTTGGCTTATGGTGCCTTCGTTTGACCAAGTATGACGTTGGACTGTTGAATATTTTAAATCACTTTCCCATACAATCACCTTCTTCCAAAAAGTTGTGGCAAAAGCAACTAATATCACTTTATTTTGCATGATCATCCTATGTTTATTTAATTTTCTCCTATTTAACTGAATAAACTTATATAAACTGCAGTGAAAGGAATGTGTACTCATAAATAAGTAAACTCCTACAACTATATTAGAAATTCCCAAAACATCTGCCAGGACATGTGTGTCCAGATGGAAGAAATGTATGTATTTAATACAAGAGCAAAACAGATGCACAGGATATGGAGAAATGCACATCTCCTTAGATGAAAAAATAATTCAAAATATAATATTTGGCACCAAACAGTCAAGTGTCACTTCCGTAATGGTGCATTACCCAATAGAGAACTATGATATCAAGTTTTGTTTTGCTTTTTGCAAGAGGTGTGATTCAGAGGGTAGGCAGACCCACACCAACCTTGGATTAATCTAGGAAAGGACTCAAACCTGTCAACTCTTTTCATGACCTCCTTCAATGTCCTGTTGGTGGGCTAGAACATAAGAAGATGTCATCATCCTCCAGGCCTCTCCGGTGCTTTGCAACCATTTCTGTGGCTTTTTTTTTTTAGATCGAGGAAAGTCTGGTATTATCTGGAAATCATGCTATGAGAAGTTCGTGTGTTTTTGCAATTACGCTATACTGCAGCACCACCTTGTGGTGGTGTAATGGAACATATAGAAAGGCAGAGAAAGAAATCCCCCCCCGGGGGGGGGAACGGTGTAAAGGAGCCCATCTTAATCCTAAAATAAGATTAAATCGGATAAATAAGATTAAATCGGATAGATAACAATTGCTCCGCATTGTGTTGGAGAGGGTGTAATGAAAAAGGTACGGTACATATGCCCACATGTGGTGGAGCTGCAAAAATGTTCTGGAATTTTGGCAGAAAGTGTTTGCAGAGATATCAGAAATAATTGGAATGGAATTAGAAGTCTGCCCAAAATTAGCATTGTTAACAATAACAGAAAAGTTAGTTTGTTTAAAAAACACAAAAGAACTGATTGTGAATTTGTTAACAGCAGCTAAATTAATGATAGCTAGGAAATGGAAAGTTCAACATGTCTTTTCAATTACTGAGTGGTATAAAGAGGTATGGGATATCGCGCTAAATGATAAATTAACTTGTAATATTAAGTGTCAAAAAGGACAATTGGAGAAAGACACTTTTGTGAACATTTGGGGTAAATTTTTGGATTATGTGTTGGTGAAGGGGAAGGGGAACGAACCTTGTCAAGATTTGTTATATTTTTGGAAATATATATAATATATAAATATATTATATATATAAATATTTTGGTGGAGAAATATAACTTGGTCCCAAGAGGTGGGGGTGTGTGCACAATGTTTATGTTGTATTTTTGTTTTATTCTTTAGTAGCTGTATGATTGGAAAAATTCAATAAAACATATTTTTTTAAAAAAAAAAATCCCCCCCGGGGGGGGGGGAACAGGTGTAAAGAAGCCGATCTTAATCCTGCAAAGAATCCAGAAGCAGAAGCCTTGGTAAAGTGGCAGGTTAGACGTAATGGCTTAGTTTCTTTAATGACCACATCATGGTCAAACACTCCTGCTGCTCCAAACATCAGTTCAACTGGCAGAAAACCTGTGGATTCCTGGGGTACTTCTCTGTATGCAAACAGAAAGCAACTCAGCCAGTCATCCCCGTCATTAGGGTGACTTCGAATGTAAGCTTTCATCATCCCTTCCAGACCTCCATTGAACCTTTCTGTGTCAAGCCATTAGCAGCAGGGTGGTAAGTGGTGCTTTTTTCAGATGTTTCATTCCACAGCACCTCCACAAGCACAAGCACCTCGTGGAGAAACTCCTAGAGTAGTGTTCTCCAACCTTGGGTCCCCAGATGTTTTTGGCCTACAACTCCCAGCATGCCCCAGCCAGCATAGCTGGCTGGGGCATGCTGGGAGTTGTAGGCCAAAAGCATCTGGGGACCCAAGGTTGGAGAACACTGTCCTAGAGAGTGGCCGGCAAAGGGGGCAGCAGCAAACAGGCTCAGCGTCAGCCTCGGGAACAGCATGGGGTGTGGGGGGCTGAGGCTGCTCACTGCATTCTTTTGTTCTTCCTATTTTATTTATTTAAAAATTAATAATCAAGGATGGGACATGTAGATGGTCACAGATGTCCATTTTATTATTTCTACATTTATGTAGATCAGATCAGAACAGATCAAAGGCCTATATAGTCCAGCATTCTGTTCACCCAGTGGCTGCCTGTGGGAAGTCACAAGTAGGACATGAGTGCAATAGCACCCTCCCATAAGAAAGAAAATAAGAACTTAAGAAGATCCATGCTGGATGAGACCAAGGGTCCATCTAGTCCAGCATTCTGTTCATACAGTGGCCAACCAGCTGCCCCCGGGAAACCCACAAGCAGGATACGAGTGCAACAGCACCTTCCCGTCCATGTTACCCAGCAACTGGAGTACACAGGCATACTGCCTCTGATAGTGGAGGAAGCATAGAGCCAATCAGGACTAGTAGTCATTGATAGCCTTTTCCTCCATGAATTTGTCCAATTCCGCTTTAAAGTTGTCCAAACTGGTGGCCATCACTACATCTTGTGGAAGTGAATTCCGCAGTTTAACTATGTACTGTTTAACTATGCGTTCCCTCTCATGTTCCCTAGCAACTGGCACTGAGAGGCATACTGCCAGCATGTCTAATAGCCATTGATAACCTTATTCTCTATGTTTTTAAAGCCATGCATCATTCAGCTTCATGTGATGACCTCAGGTTCTAGTATTATACGAGAGGGAGAGAAATGTCTCCCTTTTATAGAGGGGGCCCTAGATAAGAAACCTGTGCAATTTCAGAAGAATAAGTGCAGTGTGTGTGTATGTGTGTGTGTCAAGGTTCCACTACTGCAAGGACCCCTTGATCTGCCCTTTGGGAGGTCTCTGCCTCTTCCCAAAGACCCAGTCCTTTGCCTGCTTCATCCAGTAATGTGGGTGAAGGCTTTAGGCGTGGGGAATAAGTCACTCCAAACTCCAGGGTACACAACAAACTTTACTTATAGTAGTAGGGAAATTACTTCATAGAGTGGTTTTAAATCAAAAGCAGATAAAACAAAACAAACAAACAATGTTCTCTAGTTTCACTTCAGTCTACCTAATTCCTGTGCAGTCAGTCAGCCAGCCAGCCAGCCAGCCAGCCAGTTTCTCTTTCTCTCTCTCTCTGCTTCTCTCTGCTGCTCAGCACACGCTCTGACTGCTAGCTGACCACACCCCACATATATAGTCTTCCCAGGACTGGAAGATTATAACCATGTGACCTTGCACTGGAGAACTGATTCTAAACTTCTATTGGGTAACTTAAAACTCTCAAACTCCCCCTCCCATCGTGGAGTGTTTGGGCCTTCAGGCTTCAACAAACTGAAGCCTGTGTAGGCCTCAACAAACCCAATCCTGTGTAGGCCTCAAACCCTCACAGTGTGTAAGGGGAGTGTTCACTTTTTGGTGGTGGGGGCGGTTAAGTGATTTATTTTTCCTTATCCCCCTCCATGGGTTTTTGAGAAATATGTATGTACATGGCATATGTCATAGAGGTGCCCATAGGCAAGAAACCTGCAAAAAGAAACAAACCCTTAAAGAAAGGTGCTGGGGCTAGGAAGTTATGATTTAAGACAGTTTAAGACTTTTAAAAACTGGATGGAGAGCCAGTGTGGCGTAGTGGTTAGAGCAGGGCTCTCCAACCTTGGGTTCCCAGATGTTGCTGGACTCCTGGAATCCCTTGCCATTAGCCATGCTGGCTGGGTATGCTGGGAGCTGTAGTCCAGCAACATCTGGGGACCCAAGATTGTAGAGCCCTGGGTTAGACTGTTGGACTGGGACTCAGGAGATCCTGCTTGTAGTCCCCGCTCGGCCATGAAACTCACTGGGTGACTTTGGGCCAGCCACTGACTTTCAGCCTAACCTACCTCACAGGGTTGTTGTGAGGATAAAATGGAGAGGAGGAGGATTATGTAAGCCGCCTTGGGTTCCTTGCAGGAAAAACGGCGGGGTATAAATATAATAAGTAAATAAAAAATAAAATAAAAAATTGTTTCCTGCTCAGTTGGCACCAAAGTCAGAGAAAGCGCAATAGGACAGGGGATTTGGAGTGGCAGAGCAAAAGGACGTGAAAAACTTGCTTTTTTCCAAGTGAACAGTCAATGCTGCACCGTCCCAGGTCCCACAGCCTGTATAAAAACTCTTTTACAGTGCGATTAAGGGCATCCAATGGGAGGTGGGAGGAGCCTTGTCTCCATGCTTCCCTCGCCCTCCAAAACACTTAGATGTCTGATTTTGGCCGTCTAAGTGTTTTAGCCCTGCTCACAAGGAGGAGGGGCTGAGGCACTGCCGGGATTCCTCATATCCTGGTGGAGCCTCACTCCTCCCCACCTCCTTCCCCATCCCCTCCAGCACTGGTTCTGAAGTCGGTCTTCCGTCTTCGGAGCTGCAGCCGGTGTGGAAAGAATAGTGCCGGCTATGAGGGCAGAGGGAGGGTGCTCCGAAGTCGGAATCCCAGCGCTGACCTTGGAAGGCTTTTCTGAGGTTGGAGCTGGGACTCTGACTTTTCCTATGGCTGTCCAGATAGAGTCTACCAGCCATAGGTTTGCACCCTGAATGTCCCTGCTCCTGGTAGAGAGAATCAGCAAAGAACACTCAACACTGGATCATTCCTATGATGTATGACTTCAACATCTCTCCTCCAAAGCAGTGGGATTGGTGGTGACACTATTCATTGTGAATCTGTGATTAGATGCTAGAGCTGGCAGTCACAAAACCACACCCCTCTCCTCACCCTGGTGTTTCCCTTATATGGAGAGCTTGGGGAGAAAAGTGTCAATTTTTGGAGACACTATGGGTAGTATCCAATGCTGCACTACCACAAACGTAAATGGCATTGTGTTTGTGTAAACTATCTTTAGCGCAACGCCAATATTGCTTCCCGGTGCAATGGGGTTTCTGGGGTTTCTGCGTTCCTCTGAATCCTGGATCCTCAGGAGTGCTCAGATTCAGATTTGGTATGCTTTGAAGGATCCCTGCTTTGATTTGGATATCTCCCACATCTGTGGCCAAGGGTGCTGTGTGTGTGTTTTCTTTCTATGACACATCTCTCCATTGCTTTGCAATGCCTCCTAGGCTGCCTGCACATCCTAATCTGAAAAAAGCCCTATGGGAGGAATTACCTCATTATGTCCTCCCCTGTGGTTTAATCGAAGTGCGGAAAGTCAAGGAGGCTGCCAGCTGCCGGAGAGATGATTGTACAATGAAAAACAGAACACTTGTGCGCATTCCTCAGGCACCTCCTGAGTAAGGTAAGTGCAAGATACCCAAGTCTAACCCATGAGAATTTCTCTGAAATTTTCTTCACCATTGAATTTCTTTTAAAACAGTTTCTTTCCTATCAAATTGAATGAGAATGGTCAAAAAAATGTGGGATTTTTTTTTGGCATAGCACTAGTTTAGATAAGGGGCTTTTCTACATGAGACATTTATCATGCACTTGTCATTCCCTACTCATGGTTGTTTATGGGTTCTTTGGATGATGTCATGACCCTCCAGTTTCACTTCTGTGTCTAGCCAGCACTTTCAGCGAGCAGAGAAAATGCGGCATTTAATTGTGACGGTGAAAGATGCACGATTTCCTCTTGTGTATTTGTGCTATTCCACTATACCACAGTGCCACCTAGAGGTTATGTAGCAGAAAAGCAGGAAAGGAAACACACCTTGTGTAGTGCTTGGGTCTCAATTCTGCAGCAAAACCAAAAGTAGATACAGCGGATTAACAGCCAATTAGCAGCCTTGTGTGGAAAAGCTCAAGCAGAAAAAAATGGGCACTGGAGGAAAGAGTTATACAATCTTTCTGGTCCATTGCTGGTCCAATCAAAATCAGAGTCATCTGCAAGTGCTTTTAAGTAAAATAAAAAATAAAAATCAAAGCATCAGGAGATCTGATCATGAACCTCACACACAATGTGCACTTTAGCCCTTAGGGATGGGCTACATCTTCTGCTACCCACATGGCAAGCAGCCCAGCTATGACTGTATAGCATGCTAAATGCTTCCACATGCTGCCTGTTCAGTCAAGGATGGCCGGAGGGGTAAGAAGCACTGGGTTGCCCTTTGCTTATTCCTCCACTCACAGGAAGGAGGGAGCACACCCTCAGCAGATCAGCGATTTGCTAGAGGGAAAGGGAGTTGTTGGCTGGCTTCTCCTTCCATTGTTACGTTGTGGAATTAATCTTTCCTGCCTCTGCCCCCCCCCATCTCAATCTGGGATACTGCCTTTTGAGCTTGGTCTTCATGAACATTCTGCTTCTTTCCAGCTTTGTGCTTCTGTGCTTCTAAAGGAAGAGTGACCTAAAATGTCTATGAATCTGCATTGACTTCCAGCGTTTGCTGGAAAGTGGAGCTATGCAAATTCTCTTCTTATGAGAAAAAACCCTGCGGCCATATTTCTCCATAAGACAAGCTGGAAATGATAGGATTTGGGCTGAAGTACTGAACTGAAGTTGCATGAGATTCTTAAAACTTCAGGAATGCATTCTGTTCCCAAATCTGCATCTTTTAAATTTAACGTTGCAGCGCCGCAGAGTGCGCTGGTGTATGTGTGTGATTGGGATTATAATTTGGCCATGAAGGGGTATATTTGCTATAATGCCTGGATCATTTAATTTCTTCTCTCCAAACACCACTTCAATGAGGTTCATTTTACTCCCGCAAGTTACCCTGTGGTGAAGAAAGTCACCCTTCTCTGATGTGGAATGGATAGGAAGCCAACTGCCAACTTGGGTTTGTTTAAATAGAATATATGTTAGAGCAGTGATCCCTTTGTAAACATCTGGACCCACGAGTCTCCTGAAGATTTTGGGTAATCCCAAAATGAGTCCAATTCCATAAAAGTAAGAAAACCCAAACCTCTATGACACATAGAGTCCCATATGCGCTCCTGACAAGGGGAGGGAATGCATTGCCTCTGATTGGCATGTAGTGACATAAAATGAGATGGTGCATAACATCCAAATCAGAACATAAATAAAATAATTGAAAATAAAGAGAGCACATATCTATCTATCTATCTATCTATCTATCTATCTAATATCCTTGATTTTTGGTTATTCTTTGGCCCAACTCTCTCATCATGCTGGCTGGGAATTATGAGAGTTGCAGTTTAACGCATGTGGAGGACACCAGGTTGGAAAAGGCAGCCTAGAAGAGGACACAGCCTTAACTGGAGGAACAAATACTCTGTCTCCAACTTCAGATCTGGGAATCCAAATTATCCTATACCCCCCAGACAATGTCTAGGGGCCATAGGATTGCTCTCCCTGGGCCAAATTAGTTTAGCATTGTGTAACAGAATTTTCTTAAACAAATAGCCAATGTAGGGTGTGTGTGAGCTGCATTGGGACCATGGCATAGGGTGAGGGGAGGCTTTAAACCTGTTACAGTGCCAATCAGAATTGCCCTTCCCCATATATGCTATTCGCAATGGGAGGAAAGCTCCCATTGGTGCCAATGAAAGTAAAGTTTAGAAACAGGATATGGGAGTGGACAGGAAGCCAGTGTGAGGATGTTAGGAAGGGAGGTATGGTATGTGGTCAGAATGATGGGTGAGTTGAATGATATTGGCAGCAGAGTGCTGGACAGAGGTGAGGGGAAGCAGGTGAGCCAACAGGAGAAGTGGTCCAGGTAAAGGACTTGGAAACCAAATCCTATGAGAAAAGGTTGAAGGTGTTGTGTATGTTTAACCTGGAAAAGTTTAAGAGGTGATATGAAAGCCATCTTCACATCTCTGAAGGCCTGTCTTGTAGCTGAGGGAGCAAATTTATTTTCTGTTGCTCCTGGGGGTAGGACCCAAGTCAATGGGTTTAAATGACAATACATTTTTTTTTACACTGCCCTTCAAGAAGAACTTCCTGACAGTACAAGCAGCTCGACAGAGGAACACACTACCTTGGAAGGTGGTGGACCTTCATTAGAAGTTTTTAAGCAGAAGCTGGATGGCCACCTATCAGGGATACTGTAGTAGTAGATTTCTTTCATCAGAAGGGGGTTGGATTAGATGACCCCTGAGGTCCCTTCCAACTCTATGCTTCTAAAAAGAAAGATGACCAGGGCATGAACCAGAGTTTTTGTCAAGGCGACAAAAGGGAGAAGCACTATGACTTTGCAGTGGATTGAGTATGGGGAACAAAGGAGGGAGAAGAGCCAAAGAGAAAAAGCCAATACTTTGTGCCTGTTCAACAAGGTGGATGGTGAGATTGCCAGTGGATATGGAGAATGCACAAGGAGAAGAGGGTATGGGAGGAAAGTTGAGCCATTGCTTGAAGTGTCCAAGTGGAGAGAGGCACCTGGAAAGGCAGGACTGGATGGAGGGAGAACATTTTGTCTAGAGAGGTAGAGCTGGGTGTCATCAGCATACAGGTGATATTGAAATCCATGGGATGGGATATAATTGTTCAGGGGCAGTGTGTAGAGAAAGAACAGTGGAGGATCAAGAACTAAGCTCCATGAGACGGGAGAAGGGGAAACAGGGAGGCAAAGCAGAGGAAGAACTCCTATGGAAGAGATGGGCAAGTTGTGGCTCTCCAGATGTTGTTGGACTAAACCTAGCCAGCGTAGCCAATCATGAGATGTTTGAGTTGCTGTGCAACAACATCTGGAAGACCACAGATCATCCACCCCCACCCTATAGAAACATTGAAAAGCAATTAGACAGGTAGGAAGAGAACCAGCTGAGGACAGAATCTCAGAGATGTAGGCTGGCTGGGGAATGCTGGGAGTTGTAGGACTTTGTTCTGTCTAAACATACATAGGATTGTGCCCTTAAGGGAAGAAAGAAAGACAAGTCAAGCAAGAGAGCGTGACTGACTATATCAATATAACTGTGTAATGTAGACACACCACTTATGTTTAGAGGTATATATACATAATATTTATACTGAGTTTTGTTATATATTTTGTGACAGCTAGTATTTAAATCTCTTGGAGGATGTGGATGTCAAAATCTTCTCAGTATTGAAAGAGAAATTTCTTCTTGTAGTCCAGGAAGAGAAACATCAGAGCTGAAAATGTTTCCATATTTAAAGAGGGGGGGGGAGTGAGAGAGCAAAGAATGTGTCAGGAAATAAAAAGGTCAGATGTGACAAGTGTGGAAAAGGAAAACATGGCTATTCTCTTCCCCTCTGCTTTCATTTGTATGGCCTCCAGAAATCAACCTGAAGTCATCTGAACACTAATCCTACCCAGAATTTTTTCCGCCAGACAAATGCATCCCGCCCCATTTATGAACATTATATCCTAGAAATTTTGGAAGGAAATCCCAATCCATTTATAGAGCCAAATAATGATATTTGAAGTTGACATACAACAGTGACCTTGAGTGAAGACTGAAGGGCTGTTCTGAATTGACAAGGAACATTTTTCAGTTGTTTACCCAACTCAAAATTGGTGGTATTTGTTTGGCTATGTTTTGGCAGTGAAGCAAAATGCTTTTTGGTGGGAAGAGAACTGAAGTGGCCACCATTTGCATTTCCTCAGAAAACCCTGTTCTGATGTGCTTTTTGAATTTGGGGAAATTCAAAATGGCTTCACCATAATAAAATGGCTGCCGCCTTTGCTCTCACTGGGGGCTGCCATTCTAGAGGACAGCAGCTCATTTTATTCGGAGATGCAGTATGCCCTAATTTATTTCTTAGTTACATTTATATCCCACCTTTTCTCCAAGGAGCTGAAGGTGGCATACGTAATCCTCCTCCTCCTCCTCCTCCTCCTCTCCATTTTAGCCTCACAACAATAACCCTATGAGGTAAGTTAGGCTAAAAGTCAGTCACCAGTGAGCTTCATGGCCTAGTGGGTACTTGAACCCAGGTCTCCTGAGTCCTAGTCCAACACTCTAACCACTACACCACACCGGCTTAAATAAATAAAATAAATTTGAAGTGCAGTATACCATTCCAAGGAAGGGGCCATGATTTAAGCAAGTATTGATTTTTTTTAACCCTGTTTTTTTTTTTTTTTTTTTAAATGGTTTTCTTTCTTCTCCTCCTCCTCCTTTATTATTATTATTTTTTTATAAAAACGACTTTCAAACCCCCCCAAAGATGCTTTATTTGCAAACAGACATCAAGGTTTAAAATACATCCCATGGAAGGGTGGGGGTGGGTTGGGGGGAGGATCAAAGATTCACAGTGCAGCCTGTGTATGTTTACTTAGAAGTAAAGCCCCTTGAGCTGAATGGGATTTAAACATGCTGAAGAATCAGCAAAATTATTTTGAGAAACACAGTGGGAAGAGGGGCCATTTCCTGAAATGTTCTCCTCCAATTACTGAGTCAACTTCATGGACTTTTGGTGAAATAACTTTTTCTCCCCGTCCTTAATGCATGCACACACACAATTTTCCAAGCCTTTCTGATATGGCCAATAGCTCAAATATTTATTTTAAAAAAGACAAATTCCGGAAGGGTGGCTGTGTTAACTGGTTGCAGCAAAAGCAAGGATCTTGTGGTATCCTAAAGTAGTCTTTTCCTAACCTGCTGCCTTCCAGATGTGTTGGACTACAGCTCCCATCATTCCCAGCCAGCCAGACTATTGGACTATACTGGATGGGAATTATGGGAGCTGCAGTCCAACACATTTGGAGAGCAGCAGGTTAGGAAAAGGCCACCCTAAAGTATCACGTCTACTGTGAATTAAATTTTTTGTGGGCTAGATCCCACATTGTCCGATGCATGAAGTCGTCACTTCAGTAGCTGCGAGTATTTAACCTGCGTACAGAGAGAAAAATAAAAATAAATGTGTGTCTGTTTAAACATGGTGAGGCCAAAATGACAAGTAATGTAAGAGACAGCCGTGAGTGTGCTGCAGTGCCAAGCAGGACACAAGAAAGTACAGAGACCAAATGAATGGATGCAAGATGCAAGCAGCAAGGGTGTGATCCACTCCTGACTAGCTTCTAAAACAGGGCTCTCCAACCTTGGGTCCCCAGATGTTGCTGGACTACAGCTCCCAGGATCCCTTGCCATTAGCCATGCTGGCTGGGTATGCTGGGAGCTGTAGGCCAGCAACATCTGGGGACCCAAGGTTGGTGAGCCCTGTTCTAAAAAGTCCCCTTAATCATCCATACGAGTAAACCATTTTCAGTTTTGAAACTGAGATGGGCAGTGGGTGGTGAGTGACTGATCTACCGTAAGTGCTTTTCCACACAAGGCATTTATGATTCCTTACACACAGTTGTTTAGAGGCTCTTTAGACAACATCGTGATCCTCCAGTTTTGCTTCTCTTTTTTCAGAGGTTTTTTTTAGCATGGGGGAAATGGAGTATTATATTAGAATGGGGAAAATGGCACTATTTCGCCTTGCGTATTTGAGCTATTCCACTATAGCACAACAGCTCCACCTAGAGGTTATGTAGTGGAAAAACAGGAAAGGAAGAGCTCTACAGGATCTCAGCAACCCTCACAACACAACAGCTCTGTAAGGTAGGCCAGTATTATCATCGCATATGGGTGTGGAGGCTAGTGAGGCAATGGCTTGCCTATGTCCACCCAGTGAATTCAGGGCTGAGAGAAGCTTTGCATCAGGAACTTCTCCAGCTTATGTATGTGTGTGCAGAACATACTATGGAGAGGCCTCCCATGGCTGCTGTAACATGTGCTTCAGCTCATTGCTTTCTTGGCCCTGTTCTTGCAAGGAGTCTGCTTGGTAAGATCCTGATATGACAGGCACCTGGTATCTAGGGCTAATCCAAAAGAGGGAGGGGCATTAAAAAGAAAAAGAAAAAGAAAAAAACAACTTTTACCAGAAAGGATCCCCCCCCCCCATTTGACTTTTTTTTCAGGTTAGCCTTATGTGGGCCTACATATATCAGTTAGGAAACATTGATAGGAAACTTTAAAATCTCTGGCCCTTTCCATACAGTCAACCAGGTACAGTTTCTGTTTACCTGATGGAACAGCAAACACATGGCTGTTCCCTCTGTCATGCACCTCAGGTAATATGTGACACAAGAGCTTCACCTGTATGGCTCCAAAAGCCATATTGAGATAATACCGTAATTGTATTAAGGTATTGTGTGTGCAAATTTAATTGTATTAAGGTAATTGTGTTAAGGTATTAATTGTGTGCAAATTTTTGAGTTCTCCTAGAAAGCTTAATCAGGCAGATGGTAAACAGTGGGTGGGGAGATGTTTGATCTTCAAGCCATGGAGTTTGCATTTAGTCACAGCCTTAAGACAGAAAGTGGGAGGAAGCTGCAGACATTCAAATTAGGCTCTACCTGGTGCTATGATGGTTTCAGGTTGTACTTAGGACTGTCCCTAGCACTGCTGGGATGAAGAAACAAGGAAACAATAGTTGATGCCCCATTTTTGAAAATATAAAATCCAGCTGTTACTCAGAACTTCTCCATCTTTATGAAAAATACACAGGTTCCTTGGTAGGCGGGGAACAGAAATAGAGAGAAACCTGAGAGTTTTAATATTAACAAAGCTGGAAATAATTTTAGATGGTAAACAGAAAGGTCCTCTTCCTCCAGTGTAGAATCCTGCTGCTGAGTGGCACAAGTTCTCCAAGTTGCACAAAAAGTAAAAGTAACCATGCTGGCCTTAAGAAAGAATGAAAGAAAGCCAAAATTCATATTAGGGCAATGCAAACATGTATGGCTGTTTGTATGGTGGCCAGATTCACACACTTCTTCCAACTTAAAGGGGGGGGGAAGGGAGGAGAGAGATCAATTGCCTTGGATCCTTGTGCATGGAGCCACATGTACAAAGCCCTTGTGTGACATGTTACTTGAGCTGCATGCTGGGGGAGAAAGGCATGTACCTGCCCATCCACAACAGGAAGGGAATCCACAGCTGAGTGATAGTATGAACTAGGTGTCCGGGTTGTATTTGGCACAACACCTCCCATCAACCCCAGAAAGCACGGCTGATGGTCAGGGATGATGGGAATTCAACAACTGGAGGGCCCCCACTGCTGCAATTGTAATGATCTGGGGCATGGGACAAAAGCCAAGAGAATGCAAAGGAAAGTCCTCCGGAGTCCCTTGCATTATATTCTCCCTTAACGTAAACCAGGAATTTGTTCCTTCCAGCAGTGGTGTGGTAGTGTATGTATGAGCGAGCTTGGCCATGGATTTCTTTGGATAGACAGGGGCCAACATGAACAGAGGTAAAGTGGAGGCATGATTGTTTCGATCTCATTCTGGTTCTTGGCTATGTAAAATATCCCCACTGCCATTGCAGAGGACCAAGCAGAATTGAGCAGCCCTGAAAAAGTGACTGTTATTCTAAATTCTTTTGGTTTTATGAAAAATTGCCAAGATTCCATTGTCATTTATTTAAGTAAAGCTTGGTAAATGTTTTTCCCGCCCTGCTGTGAAAAATGATTTACAAAGTGTTTGTAACCCCAAGAGTTTCCAAAAGCCTCTTGGATGTCAAAGCAGAGCTATTAATCTTGTGATTAGCGTTTCGAAAAACAGCACTTGTGGTCTGATTTAGCAAATATTTGTTAGCATTCTTTCTTTCTACAGAGAATTGTCACTTTGACACCCTTCTCTCCCTTTTCGGAGCATAATGTAACTCTGTTCCTCTTACACATACAGTTGAAAGGAGCCAGTTACATCTTGCACAAGTACATTAATATAGATTCTCTCTGATGAACTTCAGGGGGTTTCAGGAAAATGTACAATTTCAATGCAGCGTGTAGCAATTTTGTACAACATAAACCCCATTAAGTCATTATGAAAAGTGGGTAGACTCACCACACGAGCAGGAATGGGGCCGCATTGAGTAGTCCCGGCCATGATATTGCATCATAATGAAGCTCCTCCTATAGGTGTCCACGCATACAGCATGAACATCTGCACGTGCGTAGGCTTCCATGCATGGTCGTACACAGTGCTTTTTTTGTCTGGAGAAAAAGGTACCGGAACTCTTGGATTACATTTCCTCGGGAGTAGATGGCGATTAAATTGTAATGCAATTAATAGAAGGTGCTGGAACTCAGTTCCGGTGAGTTCCACCAGAAAAAAAGCCCTGGTCGTACATGTGAAGGCATCCTTCCTGCAGGCATTTGCACTGTATGCATGGATGCCGGTGGGAGGAGCTTCATTATGACATGACATCGGGGGTGGGACTACTCAGTGCAGCCCCATTCCTGCTCGCATGGTGAGTCTGTGCACTTTTCATAGTGTGGCTATATTAATGTTCAGTGAATGCATGGGATAGGGGAAACAGGACTGTGTGTGTTCAGCTGAATGTCTGCATAGAGCAGGGGAGCCATATTGCCCCTCCCCACAGAACCCACCTAGGTCCAATCCTCACCCCGCTGAATTGCTGCCACTGAAATTGCCTGGGAGGCTTCCAGAAGCTCAATTCTGCTTGCAAACCAGGCGTGCGCCCCCTGAACCACTTTTTCCTTGCAGAATTGCTGCTTTCCCCCCTTCTTCTTTTTTTGCTGCCACCATGGCAAATTCAGCAACAGGGGCATGGCCCCCACAAAAATGGCCACGGGGGCTGCTTTAGGCCCATCGCCCATGTGTGGCCCACCCCTGGCATAAAGTTGATGTGCATACAACACTACACAATTGTGAAACCTTCAAAAAGCAGTTGGACACATGTAGGCTCTACGTAGACATTCAGCTGAACATGCAGTGCGCAGAATACACACAAACTTGCTCCTATTCCTGCACGTGGTCATCATAATGTGTGAAAAGAGCTTCTATTGTATTGGATGTATATGGCTATTCGATGGCTAAGGGTCTGTCATGGTGAGATGGCGAAGGGTTTCTCTGTGAACCAGTCCAAATCTTGTATCTGCCATGAATTGCACTAGATGGCCAGAAAAAAAGAAACCATTATCTCTTAGTCTTTTCCTCCAGCTTCTGCAGTATGGGGATAACAATACTATTCTCCTTTACAGTGTTATTTGTAAAAAAGGTAACTGAAATAATGTATGAGATCCCACCACCACCGCCAGGGCTGGATTAAGGCCAGCTGATGCCCTCAGCACAGGCCAGTAATGGTGCTCCCTCGGCCCTTCCATTGCTTAGCTGGAAAGACATTAAGACTCAATAAGTGCTGAAGGTGAATTAAGTCATTAGGAACTCAGATTTCTTCAACACCAGAACACACAACTATATTAAATATAAACTGTTTTTTATTATATTTATTTAACACGAAATAGCAGCAAGCAACATAAGTCAATTATAACTAGGGCAACAGAAAGAAATACAAATTGTCATGACTGTTTTATGCATTTTTTAAAAATAAAATTGTTATAAGGGGGAAATGCAAAAAATTGTAGTACAGTAATACCTTGGATTGCAAGCATAATTCATTCGGAAATGTGCTTGTAATCCAATGCACTTGTATATCAAAGCGAAATTCCCTATAAGAAATTTGTACACATATTTTTAATTTAAGCTGCAATAAAGAATGATAGTGTAAAGTCTTCATTTTTCTTGACCGTACTACAGTACTTGTATTGAGAGACGTTGCTTGTTTATCAAGTTAAAATTTATTTTAAAAATTTGCTTGTCTTGCAAAACACTTGCAGACCAAGTTACTTGCAATCCAAGGTTTTACTGTACTCTGGTACTCTGTGGTGCCCCCCTTCCCTTGGTGCCCTAAGCACGTGCTTATATTGCTTAATGGTTCATCCAGGGCTGCCCGCCACCCACACAAACACGCCACCATCACCACCACCACCAGTACATGGACTGGGAAGCTGCTGTGCACATCAGTTTCCAATCTGTGTAGCTGCAGCGGGAAAAACAAACCAATCCCACTGGTGCCCAGACAATCCAACAGGGTGATGTGTTCCTACAAAGGATAGCCCTTGTGAACTGAAACTGTAATTTTGGAAGCAGTCCTAAACCTAGAACAGAAGGGGATTCTTAGGGAATAATTTTCACTTTCAAAATGATAAACCTACACCTTAAATGTAATGCATGTGAACATCTGCATCTTAACTTAATGCACTTTGGAACAAATTGCTTGGCTTGCTTGCTTGAGTATGTTGGAGCTCCATGCCCAGCAGTCGCCTGACCACACTGCATTACGTTCTCCCTCTTCTCTGCTTGCAGCAGTCTGTGGTCTGGATTGCATATGCTGATCTGTGGCAGTCGCTGGGTGCTCACATCAATGCATTCGGCAACTGTTTTAAGCATCTAAAACCAAGAATAGATTGAAGCATGGACAAAACAATTTGATTCACTTCCTGCTAGAAATGACTTCAATACTAGTTATATTTGTTGGAATGAAAATGCATTGATGTCAGTTGAATTTACTTCCCAACTAAAATATGTTCTGGATTGCAGCCTGAGGTTTTTCAGATGTCCTAATCCAGTCACATGCAGAAGTGAACTGGCTTCCGCTAGACCGAGGCTACGCAAAAGATTGCAGAGGAGATTATTCATGGAGGATAAGGCTATCGATGACTACTGGTCATGATGGTGCCATGTACCACCTCCATGTTCAGAGGCAGTGTGCCTCAGAATATGATTTCTTGGGGTTCAGTGGAAGAGGGGCTTAAGGTGGCCACTGTGTCCTCTTTTATAGAGAACAGTCCTCTGTTTGAAGGACTGCCAGAAGCACTGTCATCTATGTTGAAGGTGTCCTCTATTTGAAGGGCTGTCCAGTCCAAGTCTCGTATAAAGATAAAGAACCGTCCGAAGGAAGAGCCGGGCCTTGAAGATGCCCATCAACATCACCTGGACAGCAGGCTGAACAAGGCACACAGGTCGCGCCTGG
Source organism: Shinisaurus crocodilurus (assembly GCA_021292165.1). Taxonomy (NCBI): domain Eukaryota; kingdom Metazoa; phylum Chordata; class Lepidosauria; order Squamata; family Shinisauridae; genus Shinisaurus; species Shinisaurus crocodilurus. Next base: position 287,697,589 of record CM037876.1, on the reverse strand, counting down.
TCACAGTTTTCCACGCTATGGTGAGATGTACTGTATTTCTCTTTGAATTATAATAATTATTTCTAAATTTGCATCTATGCATATAAATATAGGGATATTTGGCTTGCCTTTGCAGCAACTTATGCATAACCACTTCTATTGACAGTAGTATATTTTCTTATATACATGTAATACATATGCGTATATATTTCATATGTATTTAAGTGCAACTGATATACCTAACCTTTGTGCAATAGAAACTATCTTTCCCCCTTTTATATTTTCTTTATTGTTTTTGTTATAACCCTTTGACATTCACAATAAAATTTATATTAAAAATTGCAAAAATAAAAGGCATATGCAAATTTTATGTGAAACAGCAGCCTCTTTTGTCCTCTTTTTTTTCTTTTTCTTTTGGTGATGCATGTCCTCCTTTTTGGCTATTCACAAGTGTCCACCCTAGCTATTGCCCTCATGTCCTGCCCGTGAACTTCCCAGGGGAATCTGCTTGGCCACTGTGGGGAACAGGATGCTGTTATTTGGAAGAGCCCTGCCTTTTGAATGCCAGTTTAGGTTTGGTCCCCTGAACCCTGGATAGCCAACTCATGGCAAACCTGGGAAGGAGCAGGAGGGCCACAAGCTTGGCTCTGGAATTCAGTCAGGGCTACAGTCATGGCTTAGCAGAGCAGAGGTGAAAACACACCAAGGCACAAGGGACTGGTGGCTCCAGTGTCAGTGGGCCGGTGTATTCACTCCAGGCTTTAGTCTGAATGCCAAAGGAGCTATCTACGGTGCTGAACCCTAGTCCCAAACTAGGTTCAGCACCATAGATAGCTCCTTTAACATTCAGACTGAAACCCGGAGTGGATACACTACCCCACTGACATTGGAGCCACCAGCCACTGCTGGATATACATGGACCTCTTTCAGCACAAGGGCTAAATTCGAGAGTGGAGAAGAACTTTGGGGCTGTATTCCAGTGATGGGTGGGAAACCCAAAGGTGGTGGGGCTCAAATACCAAAAACTGCCAGTGTATTTTAGCTTAAAGCTCTTACTGCCAGTAACTAAGCCTAAGAGAGGTATTCCAACCTTTTAGAAAGGGGGGGAAGGGTTTCCCTTTCATCAGTCAGGAAATGACTAAACAAAGAGTGGTTGGGGAAAGGAGGTGGAGTCAGGGGAAGTGGGCAGGGCCATCTGGGGACCCCAGGTGGGCGAGATTTGGCCTGCAGGCCTCAGGTTCAGCACCCCTGTCCTGTCCTTCAGTCTGCGTTGTCATGGAACTATCTCTGCTTGTGAACTTGTACAACCTCAAGTTGTGAAAGCTCTCATGCAAGTGGAAGGAAGAAAGAAGCTATCTAATGTAGCACTCTTGCAGAATATCGCTCATCATGCGTTGGATCCAACCCATAGTTCTTAAGTGGCTATAAAGTGTTCTCAAGCATGCCCACTAATATAAAATAAAGTGTATATGAAAAGGCAACAATAATATGTTCAACAGTCAAGGGACTATTTTTTTAAAAAAACAGGCACAACGATTCAAAGATTTGAATACAAATCTTTGATACAAAGATTCGTTATTGATTCTTTTTGTTGCTGGAAAGTTCAGGGACAAACCATCATCACGTTCAGGCAACACAGCCTGGGTGAAAAGTCAGGACAGGAGCATAAACAGTGGCCTTTCAGTGCCCTGTTGGAGAGAAGCAAAACTGAGGCACATTGAGAACAAACAGGGCTTCTTTGGTGAGGGTTCAAGAGGTTGTGCCATGCAGGGTCACAGGAATTAATTGAAATGCTAGAGCTCAGAGGTCAGTCAGCAATAGGCATGTTCTTGGCAGAAACAATTTCTACATCTTTTTCCCACTTAGAACTTTGAGACTAGTGCTGATAGAGATTCAAAGCCAGAACTGCCTGTTTTCATTACAGAATTTATTTGTACTTGCAGTTTTTCCGTTGGCTCACTGCTAGAACCTCTGTGCTATACACTCCAATGCCTGCAGAGGTCAGATTGGCCTGATCCATGCATTACATGAGTGACATGGTTGCCACTTGCCTGTGGTTGGATCCCATACTGCACAAGTAATATGATGGAGCTAATTATGTGAGACAGGCAGATCTCACTGGAATACCTTAATTGACTCTTCCTGCATTTTCTGGCCAAAAGCAGGGCTGGTAATTTCATTGGGCTTTGCCTCTCCGATGGAAACTAATGCCATTTCAAATGATTTTGTGCCAGGACCGGTGCAGGGCAGTTTGGCGCCGTAGGCTAAATTATATTAGCGCCCCCCCTCGTGCCGTGGGGGGGCTCCGGAGCAAAGGAGGGCTAGAGTGTGACCCCAGGCAGGCCAGATTTGATCCCTGATCCTGAGGTTCTGCACCCCTAGACTCTAGATAACCTCCAAAGTCCTTTTCAACTCCAGAATTTTAGGATTCTATACTATGTTGTACTCTAGCCGTTAGACATTATCCTCCGCCACCCAACCCCAAGTGACTAGAATTGCATGAAGGGTGTTGGAGGCCACCTGGAGACCAGTCACTGGTTTGCAATTCTAATCAATTAGCTTTGATTATGTTAAAAAGTTATAAGCAAGCCAGTCTTGCTTCAGGCTACACAGCAGGTTGTGTTCCAAACAATTGCTACAAAAGAGTCAAGCTGTTGTAGCATCCTATAAAACTAATGTGGCAGATTAGAGAGTTGATGCCAAACTATTGGGAAATTGTTAGAGCCCTCCCATTCAGGCCAGGTGTGCTAAGGAAGCCCTGCCTTCGAGGCGGATCCTTTCTTCAGGAGTGTCTCTGGCAGCAAATCTATGAATCTCTTGGAACGGTTGTATTACTCTATGCTGCTCCTCCCTTTTCATTTGATGTCGAACCCTGGGAGATCTCTAAATTGCCTACTCCCTCCTCCTTCTTCTCTTCACTCTGGCTCGGCGTTCTCACGGTTTCAGAAGGGCCTGTTGGACTATCCGCATTATTCCCACCCATCTCCCGCTGCTTTGGCCTTGAGGCCTCAGCCACCTCTCCCCATTCTTCATCTGAGTCAGAATCAAATTCCACGTCTTCTTGAGGTGCCTCCGCAGAGGGGCTCGGCTTAACCTTTACAAAGGGAAAGTGGGGATTAGCATGTTGGTCCTGCACCAGCTCTAGCCATGTAGGTGCTCCACATGATTTAGATCCCTGGAAGATCAGATTCTAAATTGCACAGGGAGCAGATTTGCAGTGGAGAGCCTGCAAGTAGTGCATGGACTCCCGAGGCAGATGTTATTATTTATTTATTTATTTATTTATTATATTTCTACCCCACCTTTTTTCCTGCATGGAACCCAAGGCAGCTTACAGAATCCTCCTCCTCCTCGCCATTTTATCCTCACAACAACAACCCTGTGAGGTAGGTTAGGCTGAGAGTCAGTGACTGGCCCAAAGTCACCCAGTGAGTTTCAGGGCCGAGCGGGGACTAGAACCCGGATCTCCCGAGTCCCAGTCCAACGCTCTCACCACTATGCCACACTTGCTCATATGTTAAGCCCACAACATATGGAGGGCTGTGACAGTGGGTGATGGGAAACACGTGGGGTGGGGCCAACAGGCTCATCCCTGCTCTGTCCCTCACATGATGATGATCACATGTGTGTTTGTGAGGGGGGGAGAACAGATGAGGAGGGCTAAGTATCCCCATCAATTCCCACATATCCTGATCAAGCCCTAGTTATGTGTATAGAAGCTGTTAACATGCAACTAATTGCATCTCAAGGTGCATCCAATTTAAGCTCATAGTTCCCAGTTCGGCCAGTGATATACAGACGCAGTCTCCTTAGCTGGATCAGGGACAACTGTCAGTGGAGATGATGGGGATCCAAATCCATATTACAAATGCCTGGGACCAGCATTTGCCAGCAGTAAAAAACCTAGTGGAGCCATGCCATTCGAATGGCGCTCCTTGCGTCTTTTTTGGGTAGGATGGCAAATCTTTAGCTTTAAGGACAACATTCTTCAAGCACAGAACTACGAAGAGTGCATTTGTCAGAGAACACATAGATCGCGCCTGTGTAGCAAATGCACTGAACCAGGCATGTAATTTTAGCCATGGATGGAATTCATAGAAGAATGTATTGAATTGTCCACCAGGCGGAGCAAGGTGGCAACATCTTTCCAAACATTATTTGGCAATAGAGTAGAACTGCCAACGTTTCAACAGATGTGGTCATGGGAGATGAGCCCATGGAGATTTGGAACCCCTCCCACACCCACACCCACACCCACACCCACACCCATTCATGTTCCCACGGTCTCAGTGCTGGAATTATCTCTATGAATGATACCTTCTAAATCTGATAACTCTGGCCTCTATCCTGAGAGGCGCTTTCCCCCATAAGTTGGCTTAAACCCAGCTGTAGGTGTACTCATTTTTTCCTTACTTGTCCCATCCTTATTTGAAAATGCCAGTCTGCCTGTCACCTTCTCTTCTCATTGGCTCTTTTGCAGATGTAGTGCAGTCAGGTGGGTAGCAGACATACAGGAGTATCTAAAGAAATGGCCAGGAGGACCACAGAAGTACCATCCGGGTAGGATGTGGTCAATGGATGGGAGTTGACATGGGATATAAAAAAAGAGCAGTTCCTGTATGATAAAAATGACTTGGGCTAGGGAGAAATTTCAAACCTAGCTGTAGGGCCAGAGTCAGGGTAGGCATGGCTGAGCACATGCCAAGGGCCTGCACCCCAGCAGAGGCCCACTGACCGGAATATCCTGGAGTTGCTCTTCCTCTTCACCATTGCAGCCTTCCTGTTCACCTGCCTCTCTGTCTGGCCCGGAGAACGATGGTGGTGAAAAGGAGGAGCAATAGATGCCCCTGCCTCCTTGTTCCCTGACTCTCTGCCTGTCAAGCAAGCAAGTGGGTAGCAATGATGAGAAAGAGGATGAGGAGCAATGACAGCGGGTGGCAAAGGTCATAAGAAGGTAGACTCACTGAGGTAGGAGGCCCATTGAGAGTGTCTTGCCTGAGGGCCCTCAAAAACCTGGAACTGGCATTGTCTAGCCGGAGTGGAATATCATGGAGGAGGGCATAGCTAGTTGCCTGGGACACTAAACAGGACCACTCCACACTGCAACATTTTGTTGCAAGTCCCACTTGTTAAATATAATTTTAAGGTTATTGTTATTGTTATTTTATTGTTATTGTTATTGTTATTAATATAATTTTATTTCTATACCGCCCCATAGCCGATGCTCTCTGGGCGGTTTACAACAATTGATAAAATACATTATAAAATACAAATAACAATAAAATCATAAAACGTCATTACAGAACTTTAAAAATGGAATTTAAAAACCAAATTTAAAATTATTTAAATAACTAAAACAAGTTAATACAGCTAGGCCTGCAGCTGACATAACCCCCCACCCCCACGTGTACTATCGTAATTAGGGCTGTTAAAAGTCCACTTATGAACTTTTGTGATTAAAAAAGATCTTGCGCGCAACCCTTCTCTATATGTTAAGACATAGACATACCGGTTATCATAGAAAGCCATGTGAAAAAATAAAGTTAAATTGGGGGGGGGGGGGGAATTGTAGGTTGAGGGGAGAAAAGTGGAGCATAAATCTGTTTTGTTTTGTCGGCCATGAGCATACAGTTGCAATCTGCTACAAGAATGTCAATATTAATGAGGTGTCACTGTAGAATACCAGCCATAATGAACGGCAGAGTTTTTCATCTGAGCTGGAGTCTACCTGAATGCTTAAATAAGCATTCATGAATGATTTGAAGTCATCGGTAGCGACTGCTGACAGTTCTCTGGACCGATGCCCTAACTGTATATTCGAGAAAACCTCTGGTTTTGTAGCACATTTGATATTCAGGTGGTCTATCTATAGTTGTACTCAGTGCCGGCTCCAGATCTTTGTTGGCCAGGACACCCTCAATGTGTCAGTGTCAGCACTCACCAGCTGCTCTTGATCTATGAATCTATGAATCTTCTTTCTCATCATTGCTACCACTTGCTTGCTTGATAGGTGGAGAGCCAGTGAGCAAGCAGGCATCTAGGGCTCCCCCTTATCACCACCACCACCACTGTCTGGGCCAGAGCAAGAGGCGGGTGAACAAGTTGCAATGATGGAGAAGGATCAAGTCCAGGGGGCTTTTTTCAGTGGGCCTCTGCCGGGGTGTGGGCCCTCAGAAGGTGCCTGACCATACCTGCCTCAGTTGTTGTCTCTCCTTCTCCTCCTCCTTCTGTCTTGGAGAGTCTTAACTTTGCCCTGTGTGAACAGGACCACTTACCCGTCATTGAGGAACTCACTGGGTGACTTTGGGCCAGTCACTGACTCTCAGCCTAACCTACCTCACAGGGTTGTTGTGAGGATAAAATGGAGAGGAGGAGGAGGAGGAGGAGGAGGAGGAGGATTATGTAAGCTGCCTTGGGTTCCTTGCAGGAAAAAAGGCAGGGTATAAATATAATTAATAAAATAAATAAATAAATAAATAAGCAGTACTGGGTCCCTCCAAACAAATTATCTGTTTAATATTTTGCACTGTCATTTCAAATTTTCTGTTAAGGCTGGGAGTTAAACCGCTGAGTATCTTTATGATGAGTATTCTCACATGAAAATCCACTGAGTAGCTGCCTGTCTTGAACACACTGTGGTGGGTATAATAAGGCCAATGCTGGCACAGGGTTCGGTGGCAAATCATATGTGTGTATCCAGCAGCAGGCCTTCTTAGGCTCAATCCTTGCCAACCCCAGTTTTATTCTTTTAAAAAGAATCTCAAGGCCCAAACAGACCACCGGTTAACACACTGCATTTAATAATGTGACTTTTAATTTTTTTTTAAAAAAAATTCAGCTGGGAGGAGGGGGACTCATGATTGAGAGCACAACACACAGGGAGATGAGCTCTTCCCACTTAATTTTACCTTTTGCCCTCTGCTTCAATTTGTTAGCAGATTGTGCTAGGGTGTCCATGTGCCCTTTTTTAGGGACACTCCTCTATTTCAAGGGCTGACAGAGGACTGTCCTCTATTTCAAGACATCCTGTCCAATTCCAGTTTAAGGATAAAGAACCATACTAAGAAGTGTTGCCTGTCACCACTTAGCACCAGGACAGCAGACTGAACAGGTAGGCAAACAGGTCACCTGGTCACACTCTTCCACATTATAGTCAGATACATTTTTATTTATTTATTATTACATTTATATCCTGCCTTTTTTCCTCCACAGAACCCAAGGCGGGTTACACAATCCTCCTCCACCTCTCCATTTTATCCTCACAACAACCCTGTGAGGTAGGTCAGGCCTGAGAGTCAGTGACTGGTCCCAAAGTCACCCAGTGAGCATCATGGCCAAGTGGGGACTAGAACTCAGATCCCCTGAGTCCCGGTCCAACATTCTGACCACTACACTACACTGGATCTCCACACTATTTAAATTGTATGCATAGTTTATGCAAATGTGTGTCCTCCTTTGATCTCTCTTTTTTTTGGTGATGCATTTCTTCTTTTCATAAGTGGCCACCCTAAAGTGGGGCCAGATGAATGGGAGAGAGAGGTAGCTTACCCAAGTGCCTGTATGTTTTCCCTGTCATGGCTGCTAGCAGCTTCAGGAGGGTGATTTGGACCAGATCTGTGGAATGGGGAGAAAGGGTTAGCCCCGCCTCCCCCTAAGCAAAACAGCTCTGACTCAGCTTGTCTCCCCCTACTCCCATGGTTGCCTTAAACAAAAGAAAAAGGCGCTGGGAGGATGAATCCACATATCTCCCACATCACATTTAGTTCTTGGCATACAAGATGTACACCTATGCTGCTGAGAGCTTTGGTGCAGTAGGAGGAGCTTGTTGGAAAGGTGATGTCAGTGCCCTGCAATTGGTTGGAGACAGAAAACATCCTCATGTGATCCTTCAGACTGAACATTGACCTGTGAACTCATTGCCAAAGCAGAGAACACTGGCCTGAAGTTTGGAGCTCTGAAGAGGAGATGGATGGGTAGATCTCTATAGGGAGGTGTGCAGTGCTCTCCCATTATAAATCGTGGCTGGTGGCTTGCTGTAATCTTTGCACACCTGGCTGAAGGCTAATGGGAAGGAAGGAAAGGAAGGAAGGAAAGAAGAAAGAAGGAAAGAAGATGGGCTCCATTGAGAGGATGGATCATGTTCTTGCTTCTAATAAAAACAAAACAAAAGCATGAAGGTTTAAGACAATTGAAATGCTTCAAGATGTGAGTGTTCCCAATTTCCAGTGTTGTTTGATTTTCCCATATAAAAAAAATATTTGGAAGAAAATACTAATTATATGTAAATTGGATAAATTAAAATAAAATCCAGGCAGTTATAACTGAAAGCAACTATTTTGGAAGAAGGAAAACATACCAGTGTAATTTGGGCGGAGCTCTATTATCTGTATCCACGTGGCAGCCCTTTGTTTCCCATGTGAATAGTGATCAGTATGTTCCTAGACCACTCCATCTGGACACGCTATTCTGGACAGACACTCTGGAACAGTCTTCACCAACCTGGTAACTTGCAGATGTTTTGGTCCACAACTCCCATCAGCACCAGCCAGCCAGCATTGCCAAGGGTTAGGAATCCTGGGGGAGTTATATTCCAAAACATCTGAACGGCATTGGTTGGGAGGAAGCTGCTCTAGAATAAAAAGCCCATAGATTGTAAAAGTGTTATATATGATCATCTCCTTTTATATTACATAGTAATTAAATATATGAATTAAAGTTCATATTAATTAAATATATGAACACATATTTCAGAGGAAGCTGCTTCCAGGAAATGCTTCATTCTGGAGACAGAGAAATGAAAAAGAGACAGAGAAAGCTGTCTTGCCAAGAAATAAAATCTAAACAGAGATTGATTTTGTAAAGCTCTCATAATAATAATAATAATAATAATAATAATAAAAAGATCTGGATTAGGATCTCCCCATCTTCTCCCAAAACAAGAATAATCCCTGCAGTATTTCCCCCCTCCCCAGAGGGACCCCCCCTTCCCACACACACAGTCTGCAGATTTTTTGTTAAGTACAAAAAATCTCTCTAAAAAGAAAGCAACTTGCAATTGGATGTGCCTCACCAAAAAGAAAAGATCATGAGGGCAGTTTTGAGAAGCTAAATGAAGGAGCAGCACCAAGTCTGATCCCTAGCATTTCCAGTTAGAGCTAGGAAGGAGGACTCCTCCTGAAACCCCGGGGAGCCATTGCTGCCAGTCAGTCGGTTGACAATACTGGTCTAGATGGACCAAAGGTTTTCCTCAGTATAAGGCAGCTTCCTATATTCCTAAGCAATCACACAAACATAGGCACTAGCTGGGGTCTTCTCAGGGTGCAAAAATGGGCAGTCATGGCTCCAGATATAGTTGCCTGACAAATAGTTTTGATAATTTCAAGATTCTTCATTCTGAACTGGTTGAGAATGAGGAATGTGCCTCCGAGATTGGCTGTTCCCCCACCCCCTGAACCAATACCATAAACCGTGTTTCCTGATCTGGGGAAAAAAAATGTTTTCTGGCTTGGGTTTCATTTCTTTACTGAATTGCACTTCTCAGCCCAGGCCACCATGGCCACACGTTTTCTTCCCATGAGTAAGGCTTCTCAGAAATGTTTGGTCAGTTATTAGCATTTGAGCTGCGGACTACTTTATGAGAGAATCATTCTCAAATAATGGTATTTTAAGTACAGCTGGCTCTGGGCCCCGTAGCTGCTTTTAATCCACTTGGTTTTTCTGAGTAGGCAGAAGAAAATTGTGAAGCAATACTGAGAGGCGGGCACCTGGTAATGCTCCTCTGCTCACCCTTTCAGCAATCACTTGGTGCATAGCCAGGTAAACTTAAAGAGAGTGCAACTCAGTTGATTTTATTCGTCATGATGAAGCAGGGATCCTCATCCTTTTTGGGGTTGTCGCCATAGTTGGAAGTTAATGAGAGTATCATGGGTGGGCTTGACTATTCACCAAATGGCTGCCATGGTGGGTGTGGTCACTCAGTCACAAAACACTCATTTCCCAGAAAGCAAACCGGTGAGGCTAAAAGACAAGTAACTTGCCCAAGAACCTGCCCAAGTACAAGGCAGGAATTGGGGGCTGAGCTAACACATACATGCAAGATGTCCACCTACACCACAAAGCCTGTAGGGATTGGGCCCACTCTTCCTACAGAGGAGGATCTGGGAACAGATTCTGAGTCTGATGGGGGAGGAGGAGAAGATGGAAGGGAGGGAACCTGCCCCAAGACCAGTGGACTTAGGGTTCGACCCAACAGTCAGGGAGGATCAATTGGTGTCAAATTCTGTAGGAAAGCAATCTGAGCTCTCTGATCAGGAGGAGGGCGAATCAAGCATCACTAACCCCCAGGTCAGAGGTCACCTAAGGAGGATGGACCAGCTGAAGAGTGTCAGGCACTCCAAGAGACTGGCCCTTAGAATAAGGAACCTCCTTAGGAGTGTGGGTGTGGGTAATTTGAGTCTGGAAGGGAGGAGAGGTTTCCAGTTTGGAATCAATCAGTTTGTTTGTTTGTTGGCAGTGGGCCCCTGCTGGTGTGTGGGCCATGCCTACCCTTGATGCCGCCTCTGTTACTATGCACCCTGTCCTGCTGCACTTATATTCAGCAATCTGTGAATCTAAGATTGTGTAGGGATGACAACAGGCCCCACGAGTGGCAGCACCAGTTCTCATTGTAGTTTATGTATGCAATGGTTGGTAGAGGGAGTGTCCTTCCATAAAGACAATCTATGTGGCTGGACTGTGTGTGACCTCCTGGGCCATATACAGATCACACAGGTACGCAGAACAAATGATTCTGTAGTGAATGTTCTTGATGAATTTGAACTAAGGTTTGGAAACCTTCCCAGTCTAAAAGAAGGTTTGTGCAAACCTTCAGCTCTGTTTGGTGTTAGCCATTCCGGCAGCTATAAACACCTGAAAAGTCCTGGCTTATGCAGGCACATAGATGGAGGCAATTTTTTGGGTGGGGCGGCGGGAGGTGGGCAAGAGGTTAGTTTTATTATCGGATAGTGAGCACTGCCACATGGCAGTTGCTGCGAAGGGTAGAATTTAGACATTCCTGCCTGTTGTTGCAGGGTGGCCATGTGTCCCATTGACAGAGGACAATCCTCTCTTTGAAGGGCTTTCAGAGGACAGCCCTCTACTTGAAGGCATCCTCTGTTTGGAAGGTTGTCAGAGCACAGTCCTCTATTTGAAGGGCTGCCCAGACCAAGTCTGGTTGAAAGATCAAGAACCATAAGAATGAAGAGAGAAGTTGCTCAACAGCAGTTCCCACCTGGACAGCAGGCTGAGCAAGCACACAGGTTACCGGGACACAGTTTTCCCTACTGTGGGGAAATGTATTGCATTCCTGTTCAAATTATTATTTATTTCTAATAATTCTTTCTAATTTTCTCTCTGTAGCTATACATTAGCAAATGCACAATTTTTGCAGTTCTGTGCCCTCCTTGTTTGGGGGAAGCGGCAATGCACGTGGCCACTCTACTGTCGTGGGTTCCGTGCCTGCTCTTTCTCTCCCTCAGTTGAAATAGCAATGTAGAATTCCAAATATTTAATCCTCGGCTGCTCTAAGATGATCAGTTTATTGCAGTCTGAGATCATAGATTTCAATTAGGAAATTAATTCGTATGTCATTTCACTATATTAAAAAGCTGATTTCCTCCCAACCCCAAACAGATGATACATTGTTATGTGGGGCTGAAGTTACACTTAATATCCTCCTGTAAAAGAGGGAAACACGCACGAGACTTTTCCGCTTCATTTGGTGAAAGCTTTAAAAAATAATACGTTTTTTACAAGCCTAACTGCAGTTTTTATTCCTCCAAGTCACGTGTGCACTAGAAACTGTGTACTCTCCATGGTTCTCAAAGCATAAAATAGGCAATAAAATGTTTTTAAAGGAATTCTTACTATATTTGGCTTTGCAAAATAAAAGGCCCCAGTAAGTTAAGCCTAATGTCATTAACTTTTTGTGGTTTTCATGCAATTTGTAATCCAAAAATCTTTGGTATTATAGAGGCTGAAGTGCAGCAGGAGGAGGAAGCTAAAACAGTAAAAAGAATGAATAAATGGAGCCAGCATTCCATTTTTCTGGCAAGGAAAATGATTCAGTCCTAAAATTTCGAAATGCGATGGCTTCTTCTCATGAACAAATGCTCACTATTTTTAAAGGCCTTGGAAATACATCTAAATGGACTTGAGGCTTCCAGTCCTCACAGGACCCCATTCGAAAGGATGGTTTGCCAGGACACGGTGATGAATTACTCACTAAGGAGCGGTCAGTTGGATGAATGAAACCCAAAAGTATTGGACATTTCAAACATACGCTGCAGCATACCCTCCAACATTTCACAGATGAAAATAGGGGCACACATGTGAATTTGTAAGAGGTGTGGTTAAGCAAGATGAAGGTGTGATCAAGAGGGCGTGGCCAGGCAACATGAGGGCGTGGCCAAGGGTATGACCAGGCAACCAAAGGGCACGGTCAAGTGCAAAATTTATTAGAGGAAACACACAACATCTTATATATTATAATTATTACATTATTATATTATATATTATTTTATAATATTTTATTAGTGGCTTTTGTAATTTTTTTTAACCTTACTTAAACCCTTAATTGTTGATATCTGGTGTTTTTCATGGGGGCGGGGCAGTGCTTGCAGGGCAATCTCTTTCTTTTGTTTTAAAATTGTCAGGATTGGTCCCGGCATTTTCAGGGCAGTTGGAGAAGGAGAAGAAAAGAAGGAGATGCAGAGGAGGGGCAGCTTTTGGGTGGGGGAAATACAAAAAGACTACATTGGGGTTTTGAGCCCCTTCAGCATTTTTGCTCCAACACCTCTACAACTCTGGTTTTTAAGCACAAGGAGCAACTTTGAGGGGCTGAACAGCTTTGTTGTTGTTTGTTATTGTGGAAAGGTCCCAGTTTAAAGCACTTTTTGTGATCTATTCACACAATTTAGATTTAAAGAAACACTTAAACTGGAATAATCTTACAGAATTTAACTAACTTGAATTAAGTTAAAACAAACAGTGCAATCCTACGTACAGTTACTTGGGGGTAAGTACAAATGCCTTCAATGGGTCTTACTTACTTACCAGGGGGCCTGCTCAGAGGCAGTAGGTAGAGCACGCACGCGGACATCCTCAGTCTGTTCCCTTCCTGCTTAAAGGGTCAATGGGCAAAATTGCAGCTAAGCAGGGGAATTCCGGGCTCTGCATAACAAATCGGGACTCTGCATAACAAAATAAGAACCTGTGATGACTTACGGTAAGTATTTGCGGGACTGTCCCCACAAATTCGGGGCAATTGGAGAGTATGCTACAGCTGCATTTTTATGATACTTACTTGGGAATATATCCCACTGAAATCAGTGAGACTGTAGTGTTATTCACGCATTACTCATGTCTGTGTACCCTTTCTTTTTGTGGAGAAGGGGGAGCAGGACTGTACCTACCACTGATGATGCACACCCTGCTGGCTCCACTCTCTCAACACCTACACATTCAGTGTGGACGTCTGAAAAGGGGCCCATATCACATGGAGCACTTACGCATGTTCATCTAGTGGAGTACCTCTGGCCCATGGGCCTAATCCAGCCTGTAAATGTTCCCCATCCAGCCCATGGAGCCTCCTTGTCTTCTGGGCCCTGTCTCTGGAGGAATTCCTGCTGTTATCTCCAACCCATGATTAGAGATAACAGCAGGGATGTGGGTGACAGGGGACTCGGCTGTCCCATGAGGACGATGTGCAGCACTGAAGCCAGGGACTTGGCTGGTGCTTGGAGGAGCAGCAGCTCTTCCCAGCTCTAGCCAAGTTCATTTGTACCCTGTGGCCCCCACAATTATGTCAACCAGCTTCCAGAGGGTCCAGTGGGGGGATTTGGCAACATGTTCCCCAGCCCTGATCTACTCACACATAGTTGCCCCCTTGTCGATGTCCCCGTTGAATGTAGAGATGTCAAGCGGGCAGGGCCAGCAGGATGCACATCGTAAGGGGAGTGGTCAGTGGGGCAGTCCCACTCCCCTTCTCCACATGATATCCCTACACATAAGGAATGTTTGAATTAGGCTTTACTTTCAGGTGAATGTACATAGGACCAATCTAAATGTAACCTTAATCCATTTATTACATTTCTATACTGCCCAATAGCCTGGGCAATTTACAAAGAAAAATACAATGTAATAACATAATGTAAAACAAGTTACATGCAAAAATGTAACAATTTCAAACAATCAACAGCAGCAATAATAAACAAGAGATCCCAGGACTCATTAAAGCCTTATCAGATGATGTCAAATGCCTGGGAGTAGAGGAAAGTCTTAACCTGGTGCCAAAAAGATGACAATGTTGGCGTCGGGTGGGCCTCACTGGAGAGTGCTCCATAATTGGGGGGTGCGTGGGCCACCGCTGAGAAGGCCTTCTCCCTTGTTGCCATCCTCTGAGCCTCCCTTGGAGGAGGCACTTGGAGGAGGGCCTCAGATAATGATTGCAGTATATGGGTAGGTTCATACCGGGAGAGGCGCTCCATCAGGTATTTTATTTTATTTTTATTTATTTATTTATTATATTTATACCCTGCCTTTTTTCCTGCAAGGAACCCAAGGCAGCTTACATAGTCCTCCTCCTCTCCATTTTATCCTCACAACAACCCTGTGAGGTAGGTTAGGCTGAGAGTCAGTGACTGGCCCAAAGTCACCCAGTGAGTTTCATGGCTGAGCGGGGACTAGAACCCGGATCTCCTGAGTCCCAGTCCAACACTCTAACCACTACGCTACACTGGTACTGTGGTCCTGAGCCATGTAAGGCTGTACAGGTCAAAACCACACTTTGAATTGGGCTTGGAAATGTACAGGCAGCCGGTGCAAGAGGGCAAGAATTGGTGTTATATGTTCTGACCTGGTCCCTCCTATCAAGTTCAAACCTTCTGGACTGCAGTTTTTGGAATTATATTGGATACAGTAGCATGCATTATTGTCCCTGACAATTCAGGGTAATTTACCGCATGGTGAGATAATCATGTTCTTGTTAATGGCTGCGTGTTTGGAAGTTGCACAGCACTGGAAGGCAAGTTTTGAATGTTGGATACAGGGCTGGTTTGCCAAAATATGGAAAAATGCGCTCTCAGAAAGATTAACATCACAGTAGAGTGATATGAGCAAGTGTGAAATATTACCAATTCATAGAAAACTGGTTTTCATTTATCACTTTAATAAATAAAGGAACAGTGGATCATAGACTTGATGGCCTTGTAGGCCCCTTCCAACTCTATGATCTATGAATCTATGAATAAACTTCTGACAACCCAAAAGTCATTCTGGAAAGACTTAATAGAACAGTGCAAGACAGAGGCTAATAAAGAGTAAAGTAGGACATGCCATCTTAATGAACATGAAACACAGACAAATATGGGAACTGTTTCTATTTGTTTGTATTGTTGGCCTTTGATGTTGGCCTTTGACGTCAATCATTTGACGTTGTTAATCATATTGTATTATTCATGATAAGCCAATAAAAGTTTTTTAAAAGAAAGAAGATTCAGAACACAAAGTACAGCCTTCTAGTAGGCAGGAACCCACTTTCTGTAATGAACTACTCAGCCCCCAATAGTATGCCACATCTCCCGTGGGGCAGACAATTCGCCCTTAGGTTACCACATTGAGCTGGTAGCATATATTTATCTATTTTTAATCTGCCCCATAACCAATGTTCTCTGGGCAGATGACAAACAGTTAAAAGACTAAGATGCCATACAAACAGCTAACATATAAAATACAATACAAATATTTAAAAGAATACAGTACAATACATATGCTTGTGTATTTATATAGTTAGCTCCATCAGTACACTTGGTGGGGTGCTGTATACTAGGCAAGTAAAACCACAACAGCAACAGCAACCTCACACAGGTCCCTGCCCCAAAGAGGTCACAGTGGTGGTCCCCAACCTTTTTTGACCTGTGGGCACATTTGAGAATTTGAGAAACTGCTGCGGGCATCACCACAAAATGCCTTATCAGTGGATCACCACTTTGGCATCTACCTGTTGCACCTATGAATCTTAGGCTGCATCTTACTCAGCGAAAACCTTTATTTTGGGTCTATTGGACACCACAACATCTCTTTAGGGAGGGTTTGTCTAATTTAGCTAATTGCTGGTGGTGCAATACAGCTGATGCTTCTTTTAAACATATGTTTTGGCAATGTCCAGTAGTTGCTTCTTTTTGAGGGGAGGTTATTTCACAGATAAATTTTGTACTGGAACAGTCTTTAATAAATATTCACTGATGTCCACACTCTTTAAAATTATTTACTTGCTTCATGGAAATTAACAAATGGAAGGGGAAATGGATTCTCTACACCCTTTTGACAGCTAAAAGTCTGATACAGTAATACCTTGGATTGCAAGTAACTTGGTTTGAGAGTGTTTTGCAAGACAAGCAAATTTTTAAATATTTATTTAAATTTTTTTTGACTTGATATACAAGCGACGTCTTGCAATACAAGTACTGTAGTACGGCTTAAATTAAAAATCTCTGTACAATTTTTTTGGGGGGGATTTCGTTTTGATATAAGAGTGTTTTGGATTACAAGCACGTTTCCAGAACGAATTATGCTCTCAATCCAAGGCATGACTGTATTACAAAATTGGAAGGATAAACACTCACCTCCTATAATGCAATGGATTGAGGACCTTACAATGCTTTCGCTATATGAACGGGTGGTATATAGACACCCATTTCAAATAGATACTTGTTTGGATCTTTGGTCCACTTTTGTTGAAGCCTATGTATAATTGCTAGAAAGTTGTATGCATTTCATACAACTCCATGTACCTATATTAAAAAAAGAGAAGATTTTCAAGTGCCTCCAGGTACCACACTGGGAACCCCTTCGTGGGCACCATTGGGGGCGCTGTGTTGGGGAACAGCTGGAATACAGTTTTGCAAATGGCAGGAGACAAGAGAGGGAGGGAAGGAGGAGAAGAGATGAGGGTGACAGTCAGACAAATGAAAAGGGTGAAAGAGGAGAGACAAACGTAACAGTGGATGAGCGGGAATACGGGTGCAATTGCTGGGATGGCATCCTAGGGGCCATTGAGTACTGCGGATCTTATGCTCTGTGGGTGGAGAGGGAGGTCAAGTTGTGGAGGAGATCCTTGCACGGTGGTGGAACTCTATCAGCAATGCTCCACTGGCAGTGAGTGCAAAAGGCAGGCATTCTGCAGGGTGGTTTCAGCGGTGAATCGGAGGAGGCTTTAGATCTGCCACATCCAAAGCTTCCTGCTGCTCTGGAGTCTGGACCTGTGCCCAGAATGGGAGGGGGACCACTCCAGCCCTGGAACCAATGTTATTTCCCTTCCCATTGAACCCAATGGGAGGGAAAATAAAAGGGGAAACTGGCACCCACAAAAGGTTTAAAAGGGGAGGGGAAGCTAGCCTTCCGCCTTATGCCCTGGCCGACATGCGGGCATGTGTCTGACAGGGCTTAGGAAGTGACAGTACTTCTGCCATAGATTCTCCCTTCCCCAGCCCCAGAGGATTGCTCTGTAAATGGAGTTATATATGTATTTAGTATGCCCCCTCCTTGATGAACTTCCTCTGGGCTTTAAAAACATGGCTTTTCAGGCAGGAATATGGGGTGGGTTAGGATTTTTTTTTTAAAAAAAACTTTTATATTGTTTTAATTGTGTTTTATTGTATTTTATCCTGTTCTGCATTGCCCAGGGTGGCCGGGTGGCCAGCCAGATGGGCGATTTAAAAATATAAGAAATAAATAAATTTAGACTTCATTTGGAGAAGAAGACTAATAGGTTAGGGTAGGCAAAGTGCAGCATCTGTCTCAGGCGCGCTCTCTCTCTCTCTCTCTGTGTGTGTGATTATAGCAGTAGTCCACCACCCCAGCCTTTCCTTTTGAATCTCAACAAGATGTATAAGAACAGGCGGCACAGGTAATGGTTGGGTAAATTCTGGTATATATGAGCACATACAACAGCAGCTAGTCCCCACGCTGGGCAGGTTAACACCCAAAAGGAAAAATAGTCTTACTCTGTCTTTGGTTAGATCAGAAAAGAGAGTTTACTCACAAATTGCAGCAGCATACATATGTAGAAACATATATAAGTTCATCTTAGGTTTATCTAGGATAGTGGTTCCCAACCTTGGGTCCCCAGATGTTGCTGGACTACAGCTCCCAGCATCCCTTGCCATTAGCCATGCTGGCTGGGTATGCTGGGAGCTGTAGGCCAGCAACATCTGGGGACCCAAGGTTGGGGACCACTGATCTAGGAGCTACCTCATGGAGCTCATGCTAATTTCAAAGGCAGGAGGAAAGAGAGAGAGCGCATTACAGGAAGTGGGAAGGACAAAAGGCAGGAAGAAACATTGTATACCACAGAATTCCCCTTTTCGGCTATGTGGTTTTAACCCTTCCCCCGCTGGAAATTAGCATGTGACGTTACACTATATCTCACAGTAATTCCTCATGGATAAATACAGCAAAAATTCCCAATGGATAAATACAGCATGCACAGAACCATAGGATATAATGCACCTTATAGCATATATTTCTCGCTAGCCCTACTTCTGTTCTTTGTGTTTTGGGGGACCAGTCCTAAGGGAAGAGCAGGGAGATAGCATAATGTATGGATTTTGCTTGCTCTTTTTACTGATCTGAAATAAAATGTCTCTTTAAAGCCAGTTCAATGCATGTTCAGGGGCACTCTGCACCTCAGCTTGGAAGAGGGCACCATTTCCCGTGGGCAGCTGGTTGGCCACTGTGTGAACAGAATGCTGGACTAGATGGACCCTTGGTCTGATCCAGCATGACTCTTCTTATGTTCTTATTTGCTGCTCTCTCTGCCTCAGGCAGCAAAATTTCTTGGACCAGTCCTGGGTTAACATAAGAAGAGCCATGCTGGATCAAACCATCTCTAGTAGAGCATTCCACTCACACAGTGGCTAACCAGCTGCCCACAGGAAACCCACAAGCAGGACATGAGTGCAACAGCATCCTCCCGCCCATGTTCCCCAGCAACTGGTGGACATACTGCCTCTGATACTGGCTAGGGATGTGTGTGGAGCTCGATTGTGGGGTGGAAGTCCAGCGAACTCGCCAGGCTCGACCGCCCCCCCCCCAAGCTCCGCTTGGCCTACCTGCTTCCCCAGTTCGACTCGTGTTCTTGCGAGCCGAGCCGGGGAACCGACTTCTGGGTTCCTGGCATTGTTTACGTAGAAAATGGCGTAAGATACATTAAAAATTGCCATGATTTGTGCAAGTTACACAAATCACGGCCGCTTTTAATGTATCTTACACACTTTTCTACGTAAAGGACGTAGCGCCAGGAACCCAGATGTCCCGGCTTGGCAGGTGCGGTGGCAGCGCTCGCGAAGCATGCTGCGAGTCGGGTGGTGGGCGAATCGCCCACCCCTACTGGAGGCAGCATATAGCCATCAGGACTAGTGGCCACTGATAGCCTTATCCACCATGAATTTGTCCAATCCCCTTTTAAAGCCATCCAAATTGGTGGCCATCACTGTGGAAGTATGCACTGTGCGAAGAAGTATGCACTGTGTAGTTTAACTATGCGCTGTGTGAAGAAGTACTTCCTTTTACCTGTCCTGAATCTCCCACCAATCAGCTTCATGGAATGACCCCTTTGGGTTCTAGTATTGTGAGAGAGGGAGAAAAAAGTCTCCCTGTCCACTTCCTCTATACTGTGCATAATTTTGTCCACCTCTATTTTTACACATCTATTTGGCCTAATCTTTGGGTTAGGCCAAAGGCTTCTCAGGGAATACATAGATTCTGAGGAGGGATTTGAAGGGAGACATGGAAGTGGCACCAAAGAGCTCTGTGTGTGTTTTGCTGGGCAGTGTGTGTGTGTGTGTGTGTGTGAGTAAGGAGCAAGGTTTATCCAGAAGACCTTTCAAAAACATTAGAGATTTGGGCCACAATCCAGCCCAAAGTTAGCTGCACTTAAGTCCATTGATTTTAATGGGTTTAGGCATGCTCAACTCTTGGTTGGACAATGGCCTTGCTCTCTGTTGGTTCCATGTCAGAATTCAATAAAGCAGAACTAGGACAGAATCCTGTGGCACAATCTGAAAGGGAAAAAAAAGAAAGAAAAGAAGTTCATATTTGAAACTCCCTTTGCTGTGTCAGTCACAGCCACAATATTTGTCTGCAAATGCTGTTTCAGTTAGGGAGTTCAGGTTACTAACTTTCCAGTTCTTTTTACCAGTTCATTCCAAGAACAATTCCAGTTTTTATAAGTTAATAAAAAAGAACTTGGGTACTTTTAATAAGGGAGCGAGCAAAGCCAGAAAAAAAAGTTGGGACAGCAGATCAGGAAAATTATCAGTCTGAGCGTGCAGGGTTGCCAAATCCAATGAAGAAAATAAATCCTGAAACTTTGAGCTTGCCACAATCCTAGGGAACCCTCAATGATCCCTAAGCAAGAATTATTCAAATTCAATTTGGTGCTTTCTGCTTTTAATACATGCTACCAGGAGCAGACAGTTTTAAATAACAGGCTTGAAGTACGCATTCAAACCAGACCGAGCTGTAACGCGCACACATCAAAACAAAGGAAACTATATCAGTTACCACAGGGGGAGCAGGGGGAAGAAAAGCCAAAATATGTTTGTGTGCAATGTTGAAATGATATGATTGAAAGGAAATGCTTTTGGGAACCGAGTTTTGCATTTCCACAAAATAGAGTTTTCATTTGAATATATATATATATATATATTGATTGATTGATTGATTGATTGTCCTGGTCCTGTATTGCCTTATGAAGCATCTGAGCCTTAACGTTTTGCTAGAGGAATTCTCCTGTGAGTTGAACCATGCCTGTTTGTTCTTGTAAGCAAGCACAATTTGTGACATTGCACAACATCTTTACTCATCTCAGGGCACATCTGAAAAATTGGACAATCCAGTTCCCTATCCCATTCCTTCTTAAGTCCTTGTGTACCGTATTTATTCACCAATGATAAGTAAGAAACCTAGATTCTAACAAATGTTGCAATTGCAAGTATAGTCATTCAACCATAGCAGGCAAATCGTATTTGGCATGCAAAGCCAAGGATGACAAAAACTCATAATCAGCACCCATGAATTGATCCACAGTAAAAAATCAACTTATCCATCCAAGTCTGCCACAAAAACATTTCCTTACCAATTTTTAAATCTGGATTTCCCCATAGAGTCAATTTAGCATGAGAAAATGAGTCAAAATGTAATTGATGTGACATTATACACTACACATCTCTAACAGCCATAACTGTGGGAGGAAGCCTCTCAGTTTTAATGTACCAAGAACCTAATGCTAGCCACTTAGAGGATCCAGACAGGAAGATTCCAAAACTGACCGAGGTGGAAAATCTAATCCAACTGGAAAAGACCAACATTTAGTACAGGTCAACAAACAGGCCCAATGATGTAAAGCAAGATCCAGAAAGCCAAACCAGAAGTTTAATTGGAAGTTGCATCCTTTTCAAGGATATTCATGGTGAGGAGGAACCCTTACTAGTGTTTCAAAATTTATGAAACAGAGCACTGAGTTTTTGAAAAGATTTGCCAGGTTTACATAGAGGAATCCCATGTATAACATAAACAATCTGAGGTATAATATTCATTTTAAGTGTATTTTCCTTACTGCACAAACTCAAATTTAAAGATACCCATCTATCTATATCCTGTGAGATCTCATTAATCAACTCATTCAAATTTAGCTTGATCATTTGAGATATGTCTCTGGGAATAAGGATTTCCAAATAAGTAATAAGAAGAGCACCATTGAAATGGCCAATTAGCTAATACACTATGATATATAGTATCTCCAATTGGCATCAATTCAGACTTTGACCAGCTAACTGAATTGACAAATCACCAAAAGTATTGATCAACTGCATCAAAGCTGGAACAGATGACTGGAATTTCATGTTAAACAATTAAAGATCTTCAGCATAAAGAATAATTTTGAATTCTAAACAATCATGCACAAAGTCATGAATACTACTATTCTGTCCAATAGTACATGCCAGGGGTTCCAAACAAAAATCAAATATCAATGGAGAAAGTGGACATCCCTGTCTGGTACCTCTCCAAAGTGAAAAGAAAACTGAGAAGAGACCATTGGTCATAACTCTAGCTTTTGGGGTTGAATATATAATTCTGACCCATTCCAAAAATTCTACAGGTAAGCTGAAATTACTCAATGTAGCAAAAATAAATTCCCAAAGAATTTTGTCAAAGGGCTTTTCCACATCCAAAGAAACAATGGCAGCCTGGTCTGTTCTATCAATATTTAGAGCTATCAGATCAAAAACTAATCTACGATTATCAGCTCCCTATCAATATTTAATAAATTCCACCTGATCTACTCAAACCAGTGTTGTCATAAATTGTTGCAATCTATCCGCCAGCATTGCCGTGAATATTTTAATATATACATTTATTAATGAAATAGGTTGATAGTGCAATAACTGTGATCTTTGCCAGGCTTAGGAATCACTGTAATATAAGCATCATTTAATGATGAAAAAAGGGAGCCTGATTCAAAAATATGATTATAAAGATGATGAAGCTTTGGAACTAAGTGGTTGGAAAATACTTTATTCCACTCAATTGGAAACCCGTCTGGACCAGGTGATTTCCCAGTATTCATATTTGTAATTGCTTTCATAATTTCCTCACTATGCAAAGGAGCCAAGAAACTGCCATTGCAAGGAATCTAAACATGGAAGATCAACATGAGGGGGGGGGGAAGCATCCATGTCCTGCTCCAATGTTTCACTACCCATACTATACAAATCAGAATAAAACTTTAAAAATTGTGAGTTTATATCTATGGGAGAGGCATATATTGTATCAATCTCATCTTTAATAGCTGAAATAACATTTCAGTGTTTTTGCTGTTTAAGACAATGTGCCAGAATCTTACTGGGACATTCACCGTTATTCCAATATGCTTGTCATAAACAGGTTAAGGTAAATTCCACCTGCAAAAATATTATTCATATCGTATTTAACATTCTGCAACTCCTGATAAAGTTGTGCTGTTGCTCAAATGACAAACAGGGTTATAAGAGATTTCAACTTCTTATTTAGAGATATTTGTTGCATTTTAAAATAAATATTAAAGGAGAGATGGGTGACAATTTGGCCCTGTATAAAAGCTTTATTGGCCTCCCACTCATTGGCGCAACAGTACCCTCATTAATTTTAAAATACTCAAGTAACTCAGCAGAAATCTGATTTTTAAACACCTCATCATTAAGAAGAGAAATATTGAAGTGCCAGAGACCAGGGGGCCTTGGCAAATCTAAAAACTGCAATGCCAAAGAGACTGGAGCATGGTCTGAAATTACAAGTGTTTCAATCTTACACATATTTATTTGATGTAGGAAAGATGTAGAAACCAAAAAATAATCTAAGCGAAAGCCGTTATGTTGGACACATGAAATGAAGGTGAATCTCTCTCATCAGGATGCCAAATTCTCCAAACATCAGTCAAACCAAGTTGAGCCATATAGGCCTGAAGTGTAAATCTCACCACCGTTTGCTACTTAGGAGCAAGCAGCAAAGAATCTAAAATCTCATTAAAGTTTCTTTAAATCACCAATCCTATTGAAGTTGTCCATCAACAATCAGCACCTGGACAGCAGACTGAGCAGGCATGCAGGTCACCTGATCATAGTCTTCCATGCTATGCAGAGATAGATTATTTTTCTATTTAAATTCTAGTAATGATTTCCACATTTGCCTCTGTAGATATAAATTAGCACACACAAATGTCATGCAAATCTTTGTCCTAATTTTTCCTGTTTTTTGGTCATGCATTTCCTCCCCCCCCCCTGCAACGCATAAGTGGCCACCTTAGTCACATTATTATGACATCAAGCATTAGAACATCAATAAAGCTGTCAGTGAACACTTTAATCTTCCTGGACATACCTTCAAGGACCTCAGGGTGGCAGTTCTAAAGAAATTGATCTCAGGGCTAGCTTGGAACATGAGATTGCAGAACAAGAGAGGATAAAGAAATTTGATTGTGTCAATCAGGGGCGCAATAGGAACTATGGTTTCTATGCACATTATAAAGATTCTTACAGCACCTTGTGGTTTCTGTTGCTTTAAGAGAATGAAACGCTTGCTGCAGAGCTACCTGTTTAACTGTCTTTTCAGGCTCAAAGCCTCCAATTCCACTTACAGCATCTGATAAAGTGGGTTGTAACCCACGAAAGCTCATGCCAATTTATTAAACTATCTGAACAACTAAAACAGTTCATCTATATTTGTGCTACACTTAACCCTTGAATTTATAAACAGAAGGCTAACACTGTTACACTATAATATTATGGCCTTAAGTGTTATCTTTGCTGATGCCTTCAGTCTAAGTGATAATCTGAAGTACTTGTGGCAGACATAAAAGAGATTAGAACTGGTCTCTTGTTTCAGATTCCCATTCACAGTACTAGAAAGTATAAACTAGAAACACATGAGAGAGATATTGAAGAAAGTACCATATTCACATAGACTTTAAAGCACATCCTAAGAGAAGCTGGATTCATATTTCATTTAAGGGGGAAAATAGACATGGACTATTAGTTAAGTGGAGATTTATCTAGTAAACAGTAAGGTACCAAATGTTAGATTTGTTTCCTTTCTCTTGTAATGCTGACAAGTGAAAGAAATATTTCTTCGGAACATGCTTTCTAATATTCACTGAAGTAAATGTTGAACAGCTGTATCTTGAAGTATGGAAAAATGAAATGAAAGACACATTTAGGATTTATAGAGCTGAAAACCAAGAATCCAATGGCAAATAGAACTTTGATGAGCAGGATCTATGCCATTAATGCAGAGTTTTTACTGGTACTCAAAATAATATTAACTCCCAAGCCCAAAACTATAATCTAGAATTATATACGCATTATGATTTTTTTTTTTTAAAGGTGCAACGTTAGTTCTGAAAAAGTAATATGGCAATGGCTGTAAATTATATTTCAATGCTCAGTGAAAATTAACAGTGACTAGTTAACTAGCAAATGTCTTCATTCCCAGAATAGCAAAACTCTACAGAAGTCTGGCAGCTTAATGTGTCAGTGGTTTCCCATACCACGTTCTTGTGACGAAGGAGTTTTACAGATGTCATGGTAAGACAGTTGTCGATTCTCTGAGAAGCACATTCACTAATGGAATGTGTAAGGAATTACCATTCTGCAGAAACTGGTTTTTATCTGTAAGTAATTTATATGGGATTGGATCCTGATTTAAATTTAAAGTCTATTGATTTAAATGGGTCAGCTCTAAGTATGACTAAATCTAGATCAAGCACACGGTACTTTGGATGTGCAAAGAACTTTGAAACCCATTCCTTGTTCGATCTTATGTGTACCTTGTGAGACAAATAATGTTTATGTTACCATTATTCACTTATAAAGTGCCTAAAAATGTCTAAGGTAAAAGGTAAAACAGTACCTGACCCACAGGCTCACAGTCTAAAAGACATGCAAGACTCACACATGCAAGACTCACACATGCAAGTTATGATGCTGCTGCAGTCATTAAGTAACGAAAGTGCATGGGAACGGTGCCGTCTGCGGGGTGTGGCGGGGTGCCGCAGACGACCTGCGCCCCCCGCGCGTGGGCAGACCCCGGTAGAGCCAGCAGTCCCCGCACCACAGTGCGGGCCTCCCGGTGCTAGGGGGCAGGGGCTCGGGATGCCCAGAGGGGCCGTTTGCCCCTACAGGCCGGAGCGGCTGCATCTCCGGCTGCTCTGGGCTGCTGCCTCTGTGTGGGCCCCGTGGGACGGCCACCTGCTGTTCACACGGCAGGGTGGCCATGTGCGGTAGGGGCTTACCCCTCTACCATCCCTGGTCGCTTTGTGTGCTTCGCGCGCATGGCTGTCCTGTGGGGGTGCCCCCGGCCAGCGTTCGCACAACACGGGAACCGCAGGGGGCTTCTGCTCCCCCGCAGTTTCTGTGTCGTATGAACCGACCCCCAGTCTTCTGAGCACCCAAACAATAGGGAAGTTGTAATGCAGCAAATTCATGACTCAACCAAGCTCCATTGGCAAAAGATCAAAACTTCTGCAGACTTCAATAAGTCTAACATTCACTTTTGAAAAGAAAATGATTTCTACTTGATATCTTTATTATAAGCAGACATCATTAGAAAAGGCACAGCATGCATTACTGGACCATCTGTGTCTGCTTTGCTAAGCATATTTCTTATCCAACACGCACCTCTCAAGGGATGTACCCTGGTTCCCTCCTGCCCTTCATATTCTTCATAACATGGACTAAATACTAGGGCATAGAGTACCTATTTGCTATAGCAACAGTGCAACTTGTTTCAAACTATGCACACACTTTTTCAAAGTTTCCCTTGTTCCAATTTCATTCAGCAGTATCCAGTTGGGGACCAGCACTAACATAAATTGCATTGCACTAGTGCAGTAGTTCTCAACCTTTTTTGCCCCATGCACCCTTTTCACCGTACAGTATGTCAGAATGTCTTTCCCCCCTTTCCAAGATTGTCTGACTTAATCTGTGCCATACAATAAAGTGTGATGTCCTGTAGATTACGGTATGTACAATCTGTAGAATTGTAATTTGTAGAAAGATCAGTATCCCAACAGTTTGAGTCTGTGGTCCCAATTCCCCCCCCCCCCCGAAACCCTAAAATTCCCCCCTGGTTGAGAACTCCTGTACTAGTGTAAGGGACCTCTAGCACATTGCCAATCATCTTAGCTGGTGCAACAGGATTCCCCAGAAAAACTGTTGCACCAGCTAAAACTATTGGCATTGTGCTCTAGGCCTCTTATGCCAGTGCAACATAATTTACATTAGCATTATTATTTATTTTATTATTAATATTTATTTATCGCCCATCTGGCCGGCCACCGGCCACCCGGTTATCATTAGTGTCTGATTGGATACTGTCCATTGTTGTGCAGCAGCAGCAGCAGCAGCAGCAGCAGCAGAATAATAATAATTATTATAATTATAATAATTATAATAATAAATGCAGCACATGACAATAAATAAATAAATGGCACTTAATCAAAATTCAAGTTCTTGTGTCAGTCCAAATCTAATCATTCACAGCTCATTGCACACAATATCTCATCACCCTTGATGGGAATTTGTATTTTTATTGGCCACATGAAAAGACAAATCCATCCCATTCTATGGGAACCAGGTGAGCAGTGTGGAGCAGGTAGGGTGGCTACTTATGAATCACCAAAAAAGAAGGAACACATCGCCAAAAAGAGAACACATAACACTTTTGCATAAAATGTGCATATGCTGATTTATACGTATAGATGCAAATTCAGAAAAAAATATTATAATAAATATCAATAGAGAACATCTCAACATAGTGTGGAAGACTGCGGCCAGGTGACCTGTGTGCCTGTCTGTTCAGTCTCCTGTCCAGGAGCTAATTGGTGACAGGCAACCATTCATATTATTCTTTATCTTTAAACTGGAATTGGACAGGACACTCCTTCAAAAAGAGGACACCTTCAACTAGATGACAGCACTCTTGTAGCCCTTCAAATTGTGCTCTGTCCTTTATAAAACATGGCCACCTTTGCATGCAGGTGGAAATACATGTTTAGATGAGCATCTGCATCTTGCTTAGTTTCGCACATAGATCGCCCTTGTTGGATTGGTTTGTCTGAGTTTAATGGGACGAGTACGGTATATGGTCCAAACAAAGAGAAGAAAAGAGGGCAGTTTGTCTGTTTCCAGTAGTGAAAGCTGGATAAGGCCTTCATGGTTGCAGCATCCTGACTGTCAAAATATAACTAGCGGTTATATTGGCCTCGTTAAAGCCTTTTAGACAGGAGGGTAAGATATGCCTGTACTGCCAGGCCGTTGATTTATCTTAATTCCTACCTGCTTGTGGATTAGAATTATTGGCTTGTTTAAATGCTCTCTGTTTTTATACCACAGCAGCTGGTATTGAGAGGCATGATGCCCCTGATCCTGGAGGTAGTACAGCCACTGGCATGTAGCCACTGATAGCCTTATCCTCCACGAATTTACCATATCCCACATTAACAACATCCACATGTAACACAACATAGTGTGAGATAGTGTGAGATAGGGTCAGATGTCCTTTTTTAGGCTAACTCAATATTATGTGGGTGATCTGAGATTGGACATCATTTTCTTCTTCTAAAAGCAGTCACAGGGTGCGCTGGTTTGGATTGGGGCTGAGGCGTGTAGGAGAGGGTGATCCTTTCCCCCTGCGTGTCAGGCCCCCCCCTCCTGGTCCAAATCATACCACCAGAGCTGCTGTAGCTGCAAAGTCAAAAATATGTAGGGCACATGATGTATTGTGCTTGTGCTCTGTTTTTAAGCATCAGCTGCACGCTAACTAGGTTGTGTGGCCTGTGGCTTACGCTGGCTCAGCTTGTCTGAGCGTGGAAAGCTAAGCAGGGTCAGGCCTGGTTATTACTTGGATGGGAGATCCCTCCTCTAGTTTCCTGCATTGAGCAGGGGGTTGGACTCGATAGCCTTCTAGGCTCCTTCCAACTCTATGATCTATGAATTTATAAGGTACCGGCCTGTGACTCATGCTGGCTCAGCTTGTCTGAGCGTGGAAAGCTAAGCAGGGTCAGGCCTGGTTATTACTTGGATGGGAGACCCCCTCCTCTAGTTTCCTGCATTGAGCAGGGGGTTGGACTCAATAGCCTTGTAGGCTCTTTCCAACTCTATCTATGAAATCTATAATCTATGAATTGGGAGTGAGAAACTGGAACTTGCCCAAGTAAATACATCAAGAGGGATTTCAACTCGGGTTTCCTAAATCCAATACTCCCCTGGCCCATCACACTATGATTTCCTACATGGTTGCAGTCATTATATATGTAATAGATGTACATAATTTTTCCTATGTACATACTTCTTCATATCCATGTGGAAAAATTGTTATGTGTGATGCAACCCTGACACTCAGAGCATCTTCATGTCTCAGGCTGAAACCACAGTAGCACTTCTGTAACACTATTTATTAGAGCCGTGCACAAATGGCTACCTGAAATTCTCCACCGTATTTAAGGGAAGAGAAATTGGAGGGACAATTTCACTCAATTTCTTCAGGGGGAGGAGAAATTCTCAACAGTTTCTCACAGGTAGGGCCCAGCTCACCATTGGCAGAGGTTGTAGCACAGCTTCTTTCTTTTCTCGTAAGGGGTTTTTGGGTTTTTTTGTGCTGTCACTGCAAGTGGCAACAGCATCAACTGTGTCAGCAGCCTGCACCCCCATTCTGCATCCACCACAATGCAGGTGTGAGAGGTGTTTTGTGTTGTGTCTAGCTCCAGGGAAGAAGTGGAGCTAGTACTGTGCCAAAATCTGTCCACCACTTTCCTGAAACTTTTCTTCCCCCATGAAAAAGCCTTCCATTCCGCTGCCACATTCCCAGGGTATTTTACAATTTATTTTTGTGGTGGTTTTGAGCTTGCCTAATCACTGGGAGGTGGCTGAGGGTGCTGTGTGTTTCTTTCTTTCTATTACACTTCTCTCCATTGGACTGCAGCCTCCCAGGCTGCCCCTACTTCCTGATCTGAAAAGCCCTATGGAGGAATTACCTAATGATGTCTTCTCCTCGACTTTAATTGAAGAGTGAATACTCCTCGGCCACCTCCTAAGTAAGGCAAGCACAAGAAACCCAACCCCAGCCCCAAGCCATGATATTTTTTTCTTCACCATTGAATTTCCCCCCCAAAAGCATTTTCTTTACTATCAAGTCTAATGAAAATGGTCTGGGGGGAAGAGTGGAGGAAATTTTTGGCATGGCACTACTATTTATATTAATGTCTGATCAAAGTACATGCAACAGAAAGTGGAGGAGAAGTATTTATAATATGAATGAGCATTGTGGCCAATGGCATTTTTAGTTTTTTGTATTAAAAACCAAGTGAAGCAAGAGTTGCCTTGTGCCTTACTGTAAGGACATTAGAGGCCCATCAGGCAACTGAAGAGAGATGCTTTTATATCTTCTGGGTTACTTCTATATTTCCCCTTTCTTCTGTCCAATAACTTGCTCAATTTTTCTTTTCAATGCATGTTTCCTAATATTTCATGCACCAAATGTTAAACAGATGTAACTCTAGTCAGAATAAATCAAATAAGAGGCACATTTAAGACATAAAGCTGAAAATCTAGAGTAATGGACAGCAGAGCTTTTGACAAGCCAACTTTTTTTCTAAAAAGGCCAAGATTTTCTTTCTCCCCCCCCCCCTTTTAAATGTAAGCCTGTGTTCCAACATAAGAAAGGAATACTCAAGACAGTAGGGAGAGAAAGGGCTGCAATTTTAGAATTGACTATCTATCAATGTCTTTACGAAGCAATTCTCCTAAAAAAGGAGATAATCTGTTTATCCTGGTCAAAATGTTGTAGTCCACCCAGGAAATTAAAAATTACCTTTGGTGCAAAAGAGACTGGCATCTCTCCCTCCCTGTCAAGCCCCCAGTGGAGGAATCCTCCTCAAAGGAGATTCTAGAGATCAAGAGCACCACAGAAAAGCCCATGTCAGAAGACCAGGAGGATCCTGGGCCCTTGGGGGAGATGGCTGATGGACCATCCCTGAAAGGGGCAGAGGACTCTGCCTCTGAGGCAGAGGCTTAGCAACCTCTGGGCCCCCTGGAGCATCATTGCCTCTGGGCCCCCTGGAGCATCATTGCCTTTGAGAAGGAGTGCTCGATTACAAAGGAGGACTTCTCAAGGGGAAACAATTCCTCATATTGTAGGATTCTTTCCAGAGGGCTGTAATAGACTACAGCTAAGCCCTGGGTGGGGGTCAAGAGGCTCTGGCTATATAAGCCTTCAGTTTCAACCTATCCAGTGCTGGAAACAATGCTGATGCTGTAGTTCCTGTATCTTGTACCCTGACCTTGACTTGTATTTGGACCTCTGTGTTATTGACTTTTGGACTTCTGCCTGACACTGCCTTTTTGGAACTCTGATTATACTTGATTGATATCCCATTTGACCTTGGCTACGTTGGAGTTCTCTCAGGAAAATCCATGTTTTCCCGGTAAACTGTGTTTGTCTAGCTTAGAAACTTACCCCGCCAAAGCAGGACACTCCCTCTAGTTCTCTCTGTCTAAGGCAGTGGTAAGCAACTTGTGGCCCTCCAGATGTTTTGGCGTACAGTACCCATCATTCCGTACCATTAGCTATGTTGGCTAGGGTTTATGGGAGTTGTAGGCCAAAACATCTGGAGGTCCACAAGTTGTGCCACCCCTGATCTAAGGGGTGAGGAACCTGTGGCCCTCCAGATGTTGCTGGACTTAAACTCCTGTCAGCACCATCCTGCATGGGCAATGGTGAGGGGTGATGGGAGTTGTAGCTCAGCAATATATGGAAAGCCACATGCTCCCCATCTTTGATGTGGTGTGTGTGTGTGTGTGTGTGTGTGTGTGTAGATAGATATAGATATAGATATAGATATAGATATAGATATAGATGCTGGCTCAGCTTGTCTGAGTGTGGACAGCTAAGCAGAATCAAGCCTGGTTATTACTTGGATGGGAGACCCCTCCTCTAGTTTCCTGCATTGAGCAGGGGGTTGGACTCACTCGATAGCCTTGTAGGCTCCTTCCAACTCTATGATCTATGAAATCTATAAGATATAGATATCCAAGTGCCAATCTCAGTCACAGTCTAATAGTGGAACATTTTCCTTTGCTATCTCAGTTTCTTCAGACAAGATGCTCCACTAACAGACCGTGGCTACCACATCGGGCTGCTGCCGCCACGGAAGTCCGAGCCATGGAGAACCTCGAGCCCAGGTAAGGCTCGATTAACACCCATACTCTGGCTTTCTCCACACAGATACATTAAAATACAGCATGAAATAGATATACAATTAAAAATACAGCATAAAATATAGATACCATAAAATACAGCATAGAATTTCAATATACAAAATTTAAAACAGTTTGAACAGCTAAAACAATTTCAATTAAAAAAACCTCAGACCTGTTAAAACAGCTGTCATGTCTCATCATATGCCATTAAATGGGAGTAGAGCTGGCACCAAAAACATGAGAATGTTGTCATCAGGTGGGCCTCAGTGGGGAGATCATTCCACAATCGGGGGGCACCACTGAGAAGGCCCTCTCCCCACTGAGGAGGGGGGATAGCCATTGCGGGACAGGGATTAGGATTGGAACTGCAGCATGTAGGGAAGGGGGGGTTCCCCTGCCATGGTCCAAATGAAAATCCCCCCTCCAGCTGCTATTAGCTGCAGGAGGTAAGCTTCTATTGGTGCCAAGGGAAGATTTTCTCCTGGAATTCATAGGAGCTTCTGTAAGTATTTGTTGTGTTGTTCAAAACCGGGAGATCATTCTGAGAAAATGACTTGGAAATACTATTGTTTTACAAGGGCATTCCTCTGCCTATGTACACCAGTTGCTGGGGAACATGGGCAGGAGGGTGCTGTTGCACTCATGTCCTGCTTGTAGGATCTTGTGGGCAGCTGGTTGGCCGCTGTGTGAACAGAATGCTGGACTAGATGGACCCGTACTCTCATCCAGTATGGCTCTTCTTATGTTCTTAAGAGATGAATGACATCATCTACATTCCCCAGCTCTTCCTTCCCTTGCCAAAACATCCATTTCAAGGATATTGGGTATGTGAAGTTGGATTGTCAACTGTTGGACCAGGCATCATCGCCACCCAGGTGGCCAGACCAGGTGCAACAGAAGCTAGTTGCTGACCCCTATGGTACCGCTTTTGACAGGGCCGGTGCAAGGCAGTTTGGCACCCTAGGCAAAATCAGATATTTAGCGCCCCCCCTTCCCACTTGAGCCCTCCCTCCTTCCAGCCCTATGCCCATTAATAATAAACCTTACCTGCCGGTCCACGAAAGCCACACCCACTCATGGGAGGGGTGCCCATCTGCTTCCTCTCACGCTGGGGGGCTCCGGAGCAAAGCAGCCGGGAAACACCTGCTCGCCCAGTGCCCCCCCTGGCCCTGCCACTGGGGCCAGCAGCCCTCCGCGGGCCTGGAGGCGAAGGCGCTCACTGGCGGTCTCCGCACTGCGTGTGCCCCCTCAGGGCCCAGCTCTCCAGAGCTGCCCGCCTGCGTGCCCAGGACACCTTCCGGGTCTCGCAGTGTGGGCCGGGGCAAGCCGGGCGGCTGGAGCCAGCTCCTCCCCTTCCCCTGGAAAGGAAGGGGAGGCAGGCGCGCAGCACTCGGCCAGGCAGCTGGGCCGGGACAGAACGGGCCGCAAGGAGGTGGGAAAGGGCCCGCGGCACCAGCGGCAGCAACAAGCCCCTCCCCGACCGTGCCCAGGTGTTGTGCACAGAAAATTAAAGGGGCGACCGAACGGCAGCCACTGAGAGGCGCCCGAAGCAGAACCCCGGGCAATCGGCAGTCCCGCCAAACAGCTGGGTGGAGATCAGCTGTTTGGTGCAGATCAAGCGGCAGCAGCCGAGAGGCGCCTGCTGCAGAGCCCCGGACAATCAACTGTGACGCCAAACAGCTGGATGAAGATCAGCTGTTTGGCGCAGGAAAAACAAAGGGGTGCCGAGCGATCCCCACGGTGTGTGTGTGTGTGTCCAGGAGCGGAGCGTTTCTGCACCCCCTTTAGCCATGCGCCCTAGGCCTAGTTCGCCTAGTGGTAGCGCCGGCCCTGGCTTTTGAGCATGAAACTATTTATTATTGATTGATTGATTTGCTATATGTTGGATCCAGACTTAGTGTGCAATCCTATGCAAGTTAAGACAGAAAAAAGGCATACAGCTCCCAGTATGCCCCAGCCAGCTGGCTGGGGCATGCTGGGAGTTGTTTGGACAGAAAAAATGCTTACTTGCATAGAATTGCACCTTTAGTCATACTTAGAATAGACCCATTGAAATCAATCGGGCTTTAGGCATGATTAACTTAAACCCCATTAGTTTCAATGGGTTCCAAGTATGATTAAGTCTGGGTCCAACCCTATATTTATAGAAGGTTACCCAATAACCTTGGTGCACATAAAACACTAAAATGCAATTTAAAAATGCAATATCATACCATCACAGTTTGCAGCATAAGGGACTTTTTCCAGGCAGAGGAAGGAATTAAAACAGACAAATCAAAAGTACACAGTTCATAAACAGTGGCCACAAATACTAAAACAACATACTCATTAAAATCACAGTTCATAATTTTTTTTAAAAAAAAAACCTCAGAGAATTAAAATTAAAAAATAAAAAAACTTCACCTGGTACTGAAAAAACCACAAGGAAAGTGCCTGGTGAGTCTCTCCGGGAAGGGCATTCCACAGACGGATTTGTTGGATGAGCTCTCTCATTGCTTAATGTGTAAAATTGATTGACAATACTGATAGACAAGATCTATTGGACCTTCCTCCTCCTCCTCCTCCTCCTCCTCTTCCTGTTAACTCAAGTGAAAGATTGAAAGTTCAGAGCCGTGACGCCAGTTTCCTATTTTGCTTAGCTTCTAGTACTAGGAGCTGATTAAAGAAACAAGAGGTATGATTGTAGCAAACAGAAATGAATTGTCCTGTCAGTCACTGCCATCTAACACAGGGGTGGGTAGACCTCAGGCTTGCAGGATCTACTTTCTTTTTTAACTAGAACTCTGATATCCACCAACCAGAGCCTGGTGCAAAAGCCATTTAGCGCTGTTCAGGCATTCAAGAGAATGCGTGAAGGTTCAAAGTGGGTGCTGGGATGGGGTTGTGCCCTGCCCCCTACCTACATCTCCAGGAGCACTGGCCCCATGCCCCTTCCTGTGTTGAACCAGCCGGACACAACTAGAACTCTCAGCACAATCAGGAAGGAACCCCGTTAAAGCAGGCTCTGCAATCACTCTGAGATTTCTGCTCACGTTCAAGTGAACACAAGTAGACCTCCTGTTCGGACCTTGCCAGTTCAACATGGTATGGGTCTGAACTGAGGGGGGTGGGGGTCAGCATGGCTGAAGACATAGCAGGAGTGTTCAGTGTGCGTGGCCACATCCCAGTACCCCCTTGAGTCCTCGTGTGATCTCTTGAACACCTGAACAGGGTTTGAGAATTAAAGCATTTTGAATCCAGGAATCTGTCTTGAGTACCAGAACAGAATGCAGCTCCCAGTACATCCTCACAAAAATCCACTCCTGGTTTCTCCAAGCTTTCTTCACTTCAGCTGTATAATTTAGGGTGCATTAGGGAGTGGGAAGAGGCAATATGTTGTTGCTGATGTTAAACAATTGAGAGTCAGAAATCCTTGCCTATCTACTGCAGATGACCTGCCTACTCCTGATTTAATGCATGAGCCTTAAATTTTTAAACAAGAACATAATTAATAAAAAAACAATCCCAGAAGTTACATCACTGATGCTTTAAATATGAGTAACTTTTTTTTAAAGGGTGGGTTTATTTTTTTCTCTTTTGTCAGTAAACTTCACTGCGAGTGTTAGAATACAGGCAGCCAAAAGACATACCTAGTGAACTATTCAGATGCTGCATGTTCCTCATGGACATGATCAGTCTATGAATTTTAACCTGTCTCAGAATCAACTGGATTCTATTGCCAAGGAGGAGGCCTGCATTTGTCATTTGTAGATATTGCCAAATTACTTTAAAAAAAAGAAAAGAAAAAGGTTTCCTGTGAAGTTAATTTCACATCCTAAAGAACTAGCTCTCCAGTAAATGCCTAATTATCACAAATGGCACGTAACTAACTATCTTGGATTCACACGAGGAAAAACAGATGGACTACATACATAATATCCACAAAACAGGGGGAAGCTGAGGTGGGTGGGGAGCAGTACTTACATACTTGTAATTAGTGAGCTGGTTTCCACTACCAAATTTGTCCCTCCTTTTTTGCTAGGGGATTAGATTATTTGGGGGGGGGAGGAAAGTGGGGATCATAGATCATATAGAATTCTGAAAGACATGAAGTATATAAAGAGAGAGAGAAAATCTCCATCTCCCCAAACCCTACAACTTGGGATCATCCAATGATATTGTAGGTCTGTTCTGAGTATTTTGCTTTTCCAGCAGAAAATAATGATTTTGGGTCATGGGTTTCAAAATATTTCCTGGAAAATGTTTTGATTATAAGAATGTTCAACATTTTCCAGCTCAGTTGAGCACCATTGTTTTACCATTTGCAGATGCTCTGGCACAATTTACTCCGCCTTTTTTTAATTTTATTTTAAGTCAAATGGGCAATCGTAGCCAATCAGGGAACATGCAGTGAATGGGATGATGTCCCAGTGCTATGTAGCCAATCAGATTTGGTCACATGATGACATCACTGAAGGCAAACAAAGTAAATTGAGAGAGAAAGATAGGGCAGTGTAAATGAACAGGTGAACATTTTTACAGGTATTGCTGAACAATAATTAAAAAAAGAGTGGGAGGGGCTTTGATATCATTGACAATATTCTCAAAAAACAGTGAGTAATTTCAGCTCAGCTCTAAGCAGTTGGCCAGGAGAAATTAAAAGTACTATCTTTTTCCTGCAGTATGTAGGAAATGTATAGAATTAATTACTAGAAGATGTGTAACTTGATGACAACAACAAACAACAACAAAGCTGTATTATGGTCATAGACCAGTCACTATAAAACAAAGCAAAGCATACTGAGTACTCTGACATACAATTCAGTGAGACAGGTTAGACTGTACGAGAAAACGTGCCACAAATGACCTGGAGGCCATAAAGAAAAACTAGATGGTATTTTTGCAATGGGGTAATATACATAACAGCCATTTGATGGAGTCAGCTATAGGTTACTTACATGAATGGCCTCTGCTTCCTAAAAATGCATGCCAGTACACAGAATTTGGCCACCTTTATAATAGTTCCAGTACAGCAGGAGTCTGAAAGAAGTATGGTCATATAAAATTCATCAGATCTGCCAGGATAATTTTTTTATTAGAGGCCGGGGTAATATACACGGAATGAATATCTGTAGAAAAGGCGCAATACAAAAACACATGCTCACTTGATTCTACCATGCCTGAATGGCAGAGGCAAACACACAAAGAATAGGGAATGTGTGAATATCTCCCCTCCAGAAGGGCTGATAGAAGCACATTAAATCGTGGCAAGGTGAAGGCTCTATGGTGTTTCAGAAGACCAAGAACATGGAGATAATTAGCTGGAGTTAAGTTTATGCTATGATGGCCTATTACAGGGTAATGCAGGGTTCTTGCCCTGTCTTCCTGTAAATCAATATCCCAGATCTGTTGTCTAATTATTGTTTTAGCACTGTGAGGCCCTCAGTGTAATAAGGCTGCAGGGGTGAACCCATAGTGTTGCAATTTCTCCTTAATGGCTGTTAACCAGCTGGACAAAAAGTTAACTGTTAAAATCAGAGGTGCTAGTCCTGTAGGGCTGAAATGTAATTTGAGCCAAGCTAGCATGTGTACCAAGCAGAGGGAATAATCCCGTTCCATCTAGTAGGGCATTTGGGTACATTATGGATGGCAAAATCTTTGTGAAATTTGGCGTTACAAAGTCTTTAGATCCATTGCAAGTTTAAAACTGCCCTTACTTTGCTCGTTTAATCTCAGAGGTATGGCTTTGAAAAAAGGTATGCTGTGTGTCTTTGCCATCTCGTGACGTGAGAAACTTCCCGATCCGCTGGCTTGAATTCTATGCCTAGGTATTTATATACCCATACCTGTTCAATCACGTGGCTGTTAATCTGCCATCTGTACTTGGTGGGCCTTTTACTAAAAACAAGAATTTTGGTTTTTTTTGTAATTTATCATAAGTTTCTCCTCAGTGCAGTACACAGAAAAGGCCCGAAGAGCTCTTCTTAGGCCTACTTCGGAGAACGATAATATGACCGTATCATCTGCATATAATAGGGCCAGAACTGATCAATTTCCTAGCTTGAGTGGATGAAAATCTGGTTGTGCTATGGCCTGAACCATTGAATTAATGTAAAAATTGAATAAAGGGCGGGGGGGGGCAGAATACATCCCTGTTTCACCCCCTTGCTCACTGGGACCAACGAGGATAAATGACCACGAGGGTTACATCTTATTCTTAGAAAATTATGTTCATGTAAGCTACAGATGAGTGTAAAGAGTCTGCAGGTTTATGGAGCAGGCCTGTAATTTTGCCCACAGTCTATCCCAGGGGACGCTGTCGAATGCTGATTTAAAATCGACAAAGACAGCATATAGTGCCCCATGGGGTCTTGCAGTGTATTTCTTGGTCAAGTGGTATAATGTTAGACATTGATCTATGGTAGAACAGTCCCACCCTAAAACCAGCTTGTTCTTCCACTAGGATGTTCTGCTGGTCAAACCAGTCCCAAAGCTTCCAGCATAGATGTCTAGCATAAAGTTTACTCATTATGCCAAGTAAGTTTATTGGGCGGAAATTGGAAGGATATGTCTTTGCCCCTTTTTTAAATATAGGAATGATGATTGCAAGTCCCCAGTCACTGGGTATCTGCACTGACTGATTGATAGCTGTAAAAAGGGCTGTCAAAACTGGCACCCACCAGTCAGAGTTGTTTTTGAATAGTTCTGGGGGGACAGTGTCTGTCCCCAGGGCCTTTCCTAGTTTGAGTTGCACTATCAGCTTTTTGACTTCTGACACTGTAACTGGGGGCCAAGAGGGGAGATCCCTTAGGCTTAAATCCAGGGGGTCAACATAATCTGGCCCAGCTGAATAAAGTACTCAAAAAGTGTGTTTCCCAGGAGTTTGCTGAGATAGATGGAGTAAGCCTGAAGCCACCCAGTCTGAAGACCATCCACCACTATGTGCCAAAAGAGAGAGGAGTCCTTGGTCCCAGTGGCCTGAATCAACTGGGACCAAGTTGCTCTTAGTGTTTCTCTCTCTTTCTTCTTGATTAATGATTTGTATTGTCTTTTCCAAAGTTGCAGATCTGGAGGAATTGTGGTGGCATTACTCAACCTGCATTGTTTAAATTGGGATACTAAAAGGGTCTTAACGGAAAGACATTCTTGACTGAACCATGGTTTAGAGTTATAGGTGGCTGATAAAAAGCCAGTAGGATGGGGATTGGGGAGGTCCTGACAGAAAATCTTATTTATTTTATTTATTTATTTATTATATTTATATTTTTCCTGCAAGGAACCCAAGGCGGCTTACATAATCCTCATCCTCCTCTCCATTTTATTCTCACAACAATGAGAATGTTGTGACCGGCCAGATGGGCGATTAATAAATATAATAAATAAATAAATAAATAAATAAATAACAACCCTGTGAGGTAGGTTAGGCTGAGAGTCAGTGACTGGCCTAAAGTCACCCAGTGAGTTTCATGGCCCAGCGGGGACTAGAACCCAGGATCTCCCGAGTCCCAGTCCAACACTCTCACCGCTATGCCACACTGGCTCTTGCAAGCTGAATATTAATTTCTGGCCTGGTTCAGTTTAAAGGTTATACAAGTGGAGAACAATGGTCTGCAAGCCCCAAGTTGCTTTTGACCAGGTAAGGGAATACAGCAGCAGCATAGAAAACCATCTGTCTACCTGAAGACATCATTCATGGCCAAGGATCTAGCCTGAATTCCTGGCTAACATAGAATCCATACAGATTCCCATTTGATCACACATTTTACCACATCCCTTCCCAAGTTATTCGTATCAGGAAAACACCAGGGTGGGGAGAGGGAGAGGGGCCAGGGAGAGGAGCGGTTTATTTTTTGACCGCTCAAGCTTCTAATCACAGTGAGAGGCTTCACCAACAATCACAATACTTTGGGGGAGGGATTTTGAAGAAATACTACATTGCAGGACTGTTTCAGTGTTCAGTAATCTGCACTTCCCTGGATTTTGCAATGGAGTTCTCTAATAATATTCAGGAAAATACCATTAAAATGCATTATACTAGGAAAATCGCTTACAAAAAGGTGCATATTAGGCAAAAATGCATACAAAACGCTTATGAATTTTCATGCAAACTTAAAAAAAAACTCTCAAAGTTCAGGGTGAAGTTCACTTAACGACAGGGGCAATTTGCAAAGTTCAAGATAAACCAAATTTGAGATTGGAAAAATGAGAAACTGACAGAAATTGAAATCGACAGAGCCATCCATTCCTACCCTGAAGTGATTCAATTTTCAGATGAGGAGGAATTCCACAGAATCCTTTTCCTCCATACTGCCTCAAATACAGATTTAGCTTGGAGAAAGCTACATGAAGTGCAGAGGCAAGTAAAAGAAAAGCTGATAACATGTCATGCAAGCCAAGTGTTGACATTTGCATGTATTATGTTTGGCCACAGTGTATATACTTAATGAAAACTAAGCATGAATATTCTGATCCACCATAACATTTGTTCCCTCCTTTATTACTTTATAAAACAGTAGGAAAAGACTGCAAAGTCAGCAGACATGTAGAAGGCAGTTTATTTTAGGGAAGAACATCAAATTTATCATCCCCAGAATGCTTCTGTTGGTTAAAAAGAGCAAATATTAATCCACTTTACACTGCCATATTTGAGACTGTGGGGAAGAGATATATAAAAATGCTTGTACGTTATTAGCCATTCTGAAATTAACAGCATGCATGATCTGGACAAATGTTATGTAACCATTTTTAATTCCCATCAACCTCAGTGGGAGAAAGTTAAGCATGTGTTCCACCTCAGTAAAAAGAGAAAGAGAGGGAGCGAGAGGGAGAGGGAGAGAGGGAGATGGCATTAACTGAGAATCTGTTATTATTAAGAGCAAAATTTAAAACCATGAAATATTGCAAAGTTAAGGGGGCATTCTAAATACTGGAATGGATGAGAAAGGCTCTGAATACAGCTGAAATTGACAAATTGATGGGCTTGGAGCATCAGGATTAACTCTCAAAAACTTTCAGCCATTACTGGAATGTCTAACACAGCCTTCCATGACCTGGCGCCCTCCAGATGTGTTGGAGTACAACTCCCATCATCCCGAGGCAACAGGATCAATGCTGGCTATGGGCATGGTACTCCAGCACATCTGGAGGGTACGAGTGGGGAAGGCTGGTCTATTGTAAACATCCATTCGTAGGAAGGAATGTTTTATCAGGCTGGTCATTCTTATTGGTGATTATGTCAGTTTCCCGCCCCCCACTCCCTTTGGAATTGGTTGGCACAGGCAGAGTCCCGCTCTTATATCAGGAGGTTCTTAGGCTGCTGCTCTCCTAAATAGACTGCAGGACCACTTTCTAAAGCCCAAGTGGAAACAGTTCTGGCAAGCAGCTATTGGAGGAGCCACAAGCAAGCGCACAGGTGCAGGGCCAGCTCCAGGTATGGGCACAGTGCTCTCCGTTGGGCAATCTTCTTTGGCAGTGACCTCTTGTGGGTTTACCTGGTGGCAGTTCTCTGAACAGCATTGGGCAGCTGCTTCTATCCACCATCTTAATTTCCCTCCATATTGCAGAGCGATGCTATGTTAGGGGCATTGTAGGACATTTAAATGATGGCTAGACCCAAATCCCTGGTTCATAGTGCCAGGCCAGAAAAAATAAAAGGAAGGGGGGGGGACCCAGGGAATGCATCAGCAGCAGGGCCAGCAGGGCCTTGACTGCTGTCCGAGGATGCCTGGTGCTGACTCTGGCCCTGGGCAGGAACCTTACAGTTGACTGGATTGTGACCTCAGGGCCAAACTGCGTGTGACCTTAAATGTGTCTTTGCTTCTAAGGCAGTATTCTCCAACCTTGGGTCCCCAGATGT
This sequence comes from Shinisaurus crocodilurus, assembly GCA_021292165.1. Taxonomy (NCBI): domain Eukaryota; kingdom Metazoa; phylum Chordata; class Lepidosauria; order Squamata; family Shinisauridae; genus Shinisaurus; species Shinisaurus crocodilurus. The sequence goes on along the minus strand of CM037876.1, from coordinate 287,655,946 downwards.
TTTTGGCCTACAACTCCCAGCATGCCCCAGCCAGCTACGCTGGCTGGGGCATGCTGGGAGTTGTAGGCCAAAAACATCTGGGGACCCAAGGTTGGAGAACACTCCCCCACCCACACACACAAAGCAGTTACTAACATTGGAAGGAGAAAGGGAGACAGAGCAACTTTAGCCATAGTAGTGAAGGTAAGATTCGGCAAGTCTCTTCCCGGTCTGTAAGACACATGCACACAAGCAGGTAAGAGTTGACAGCTTCACTAATCAAAGACCTTGCTCATGGTTATATGTACTAGTCTCAAAGCAGTGTCAGGATGCGCGTATGTTGCAGACATAAACCAAAACCTTTCTCCACACTTCCCCAGAGTCCTGAGAACTTTGGCATGGGGGCTCAGTGTCTCCAACAGACACTTCGCAGCATCCTTGCAAATTAAATTAATTAGAACCTTGGAAAACAAAGGCTTTGTAAAGATTCACGTTTATGCAGAAGTCTGTTTCAAATCTTCACTAGCTAAGCACAAGAACATTATTTTCATTCCTCAATTCTATTTGTAGTTTCCAGCTACCACCACACACCTGCACTAAAGAAATAATGCTTGCTCTGGTGCCCTCTAGTGTCTATATATTCCCTCCAGTTTTATGTCCTTTCTCTCTCTCTCTCTCTCTCTCTCTCTCTTATTCTCTTCACAAAAATTTCATGGTAATTGCATTATTATTTCTCAGCTGCATGACAAAAGGGGACATTGGCTTACATGAAATGTGCATGTGCTAATTTATATTAAGTTAGAAATAATTACTATAATTGAAACAGAAATACAATGCATCTCATCATGGTAGGGAAGTCTGTGACCAGGTGATCTGTGTACCTGCTCAGTCTGTTGTCCGTGTGCTACTGTTGATTGGCAACTTCGAGGCCCTGGCTGTTCTCCTTAAAGATAAAGTTCTTTATCTTTAAACCAGACTTGGACTGGACAGCCCTCCAAACAAGGAAACCCTGTGTAGGCTGGTGGCTCCAGTGGGATGGTGTAACCACTCCGGGTTTCAGCCTGAACTTTAAAGAAGCTATCCACAGTGCTGAACCAGATCCACCAAAATAGGTCCAGCACCATGGATAGCTCCTTTAAAGTTCAGACTGAAACCCGGAGTGGATACACTACCCCACTGACATTGGAGCCACCAGCCACTGCTGAGGAAACCTTCTGTAAAGTAGGACATATGGCCACCCTAAGTACTTTACAGCAGGGGTGGGAAAACTTCAGGCTTGTGGGATCTATTATGTTTTTTACTAGAATGCTGCAGTCTACTGACCAGAGACCAGATATCAGAGATTCTAACACAACACTTTAAAACTGGCAGGCAGAGCTGAACAAAGACAAGGTCAAAAGCAACCAATTAACACTCCTATTTCACAGATGAGGAACACTGAGGCTGAAAGACAGACTACCACAAGGCCAGCCATGGCAGGGATTTTTTCCTTGCAATTTTACTTGCCCTTGTTAAAATATTGGGAGTCAGAAACCTTGGAGATCAACTGAAAATCATGTAGAGATTTACCACAAGATCCTGATTTACCAACTGCTCAGCCCTAGTGGGCAAAAATAAATGGATGACAGGCTCCCACACAAAAAAGCTTACAATCTAAAGCAGGGCTCTCCAACCTTGGGTCCCCAGATGTTGCTGGACTACAGCTCCCAGAATCCCTTGCCATTAGCCATACTGGCTGGGTATGCTGGGAGCTGTAGGCCAGCAACATCTGAGGACCCAAGGTTGGAGAGCCCTGATCTAAAGTATTTTATCTAGATGTTCTTCTATCATGGAACTTAAGGCAGCATACCTTGAATTCCTAGGTGGTCCCCGATCCAGGCACTGACCAGCCCTAAACCCATTTAGCTTCTGTACAGTTGGTGTATCATGTGCCTTCAGATCATGTCCTAGGACAAGGAGTTGACAACAGAGTCAGGTGTCAAAAACAAGGGTACGAAGGGATGAATGTGAGGAAGATGTACATTTACCATGTGTTTTTAGACTGAAGACTTCCTTCTGCCCTTTATGGTGTTTCTTCAGAAGATGCTTATGCAACCTATGACCTACTAATCTGAACACATGCCACCAGCCATGTATGGCAGCATTCCAGAGACTCAACAAGCCATTTCTGGCTGCCTTTGCAAAAAATAGTGAGTTTGTCAAGTGCCCTGGCAAACACAATATTTGCCTGGTGGGCTGCATATGGCTTGGTGGGTCACAAGTTGTATAGGCCTTCCATAGGGGCCGACAGTGGACATAAAGTAAGTCATCTTTCCTATAAGATGGAAAGGCCAAATCTGAACCACCTGGGGTCTCAAGCCCTCTGGGATTCCCCAGAAGACCATGACTGGGTTAAGACAACATGATAACCCACACTCAAGGGTTGAGTGTGGGTTGTCATTGAACCATGGGTTGTTGTTGAAATGTGGGTTATTGTGTTGTCTGAACCCAGCTGCGCTAACAAGCCATGGCTTGTTAACCATGAACAACCCATGAAGAGAACCCAAGGTTTGTTGTTGGGTTGTGAACTGTGGGTTGTTCACCATAGTTTGTTATCTCGGCTGGGTTCAGACAACACGATAACCCACATTTCAACAACAACCCACCCACACTCAACCAATACTCAGCCTTTGAGTGTGGGTTATTGTGTTGTGTGAACCCAGTCCATGACTCCTTTGACAAGCCCTGCCCCTTCTCTCCAACCACCAGTCATTTTGCTTTTAGATGTCTCTCCTCCCATTCTAAAAAGCTTGAAATTCTTTTCCTAGGGGCTTAGTTACAGGTGGTAAAAACTTTAAGCTAAAATATATTAGTATTTTGGGTCCCACCCCTTTTTGCCTTCAGCCCCACCAACCCCTGAGCCCTGAGAACTTCTCCAAAATTGAGTTCAGCCATTGGGTTCAAAGAGGTTCTTCGACACCCTTGCCGTAATGTATGAAGTGGCTTTCAAAGAATGGTTGGTTGTTCATGCTCTCCATCCCTCATATAACAGCAGAACTTATAATGTTAGAGTTTTCTATAAAAGCTGCAAGTGTGGTTTCGAATTGTTGAGGAGTATTCCTCTATTTACAGGTAAACTGGGGTTCTACATTTATGAAACAAGTGAGATTTCTCCACTTTCTTTCCCAGGAAACTCTTGAATCAAGCAGGAAGGAAAGGGGGCACTTATATGTACTCCTGCATTTAACAATCCCATGTTATGATCTGGGGCTGGGACAGGTTTGCAGCAATGCCTTAGAAAGCCCCCCCCCATGCAGATGTTCAGTGAGACTACTACAGGAATGACTGGTCTCTATATTTGAATAAGGAACATGCAATCCAAATAGACTCTTCGCAACAAATAAGTGAATTGTCTAAATAAGCAGTCCTTTTCTGATGAGCAATATTCTCAAATGTGGTTAAAAAAAAAAATGGAAGGGGGAAATATTACATTTTGAATTGTAGCATTAATTCCAGTTTGGTAGCCATGAACAAATGTAATTTGTCCTAGGGATTTGTCTCACCAGGCCTAGTGTCAGGGGTTGGAATCATCTGAAACCTGCAGAGGACCACACCCAGTAGGGGTCCTCCTGCTGAACCCTGGGACTTCCTGGCCCTCCTGCTCCTTGCTGTTGCTTCCTTTTCACCTGCCACCTCTGAGTGAGCAAGAAGTGAGGGGAACAAGGAGTAGGAGAAATAACCGCCCATAGTCTCCAATTACCCCGAAAATGCCAGGGACCCTCACAAAAACCCTTAAGCCATCATGGCTTCTCACTTTGTCATGCAGGGTCCTGAATTCCCCTGCCTCCTGCAACTGCAAGCTACTTAAAGGGGCCATGGGGGAAATTGCAGCTAAGCTTGCAGTTTTAGCTTAGCTGCAATTTTCCCCATGGCCCTTTTAAGAAGCGCTCTCTGCTTAGGCTTGAACAGCTGCAGTAAGCAGGAAGGGAACAGACACTGCTAAGCTGGGAGGGCCAGGTGAGGATGTGCGCGCGCGCACACACATGCTATACCTGCTGCCTCTGCTGCACATTGCTGTGGGAAAGGTATTAACTGGGTGAAAGCCCGGACCTACCTACGGAGAGGTGAATGAAGGAATTTATCACATGATTCCTATCTTTATATTGCCAAAGATTTTATTTCCTAACAGAGCTGACTGACTCTGTGCCTCTAACAGGTGAGGTTACAGTGTCAGAAGGAAATGCAAGAAACTTCCCCTTCTCTCTGAAGCTCCATGTTTGGGGGTGTGGGGGTTGGGTGGGTTGGTAAGCTTCACCTGTTGAATTTGTGCCAATCCTGTGACAACTATCTTGGGTGGGGTGGGGTGGGGTGGGAAGCTGTATATGCCTGCATTTTTAAGCTTAGCAGAAGTTTGTCCAATCAAGGCAGCTAAATTAAACATGACAAATGCCATTTTGTCCTGCTTACAATTGTTAATACTTCAAGCACAGAACCAGGAAGGCCTCATTCATATTGGAAACCTGTAAGCAAGCTTGTGTTTCTAACACTAATTTTCTTCTTCATTTCACAAAGAAAACAATATTGGAGCTTTTTCCTGGAATATTACTTGAGGCCGTGCAGTTAAAAAAACAGGAAATTTGGCTCTTTAGAGTTAATAATGGTTTCTTTATTGAGCAGAGACTTGCTTTTCTTCTTTTTTTTCTTTTTTGGTAACCAGATTTTCTTATGAAAGGGTTGAAAGTGGCTCTGACCAGTCCACACTCATCTGATTTCTTTTGATTTATGTTGACCTTAAGGAGTGGAAAGGTGAGCCTGTTGGCAGGCAATAAGATCTAATCTGCTACTAACTGAATAATTAAAAGTGAGGCATTATATATTTTGGTAATGAATTGACAGCTTTTTCCATCCACGTGTCATACTTGTGCTCTCTTCAATGCAGTCAAGACATTTAATGCTGGATGACAAGTTTAGAAAAAGTCAAATAGCAATTCCCCCCTTCCCTCCCCAAATATGCTTCTTTTCTTTTCTTTTTCCCAGATGGTCAGATGAATAGACATCTTATCTTGTAAAAGAGGCAGGGAGAGAAATAAAAAATAATGACCATTGGGACTGATTATGTGGGTTTGTTTGTTTTTAATGTATTCCTTTTATTTATGTTAGTTTCTAATCTGTCTCATCCATGGATATTGGGCTTGGGTAACAACACTTAAAACAATAATCCAATAAAATAGACAAGATCACATAGACATTAACTATGTAATCCATGTTTACTCAGGATTAAGCCCCACTGAGTGCAATGGGACATACTCCCTGGTGAATGTGTATACAATTGCAGCCTAAACTGTGGAAGGCTGTATGGCAGGGTGGGCAAGTTGTGGCCCTCAAGATGTTGTTGGACTGCAACTCCCATCATGCCTCACCATTACCTATGCTTTCTAGGACAGATGGGAGTTTCAGTCTAGCAGCATCTCAAGGGCCAGAAATTGCCCACCCCTGCTGTGTGGAAAAGCACTGGTCCTCAGTTGGTGGGCCAGGGTTGAAAAGTGAGTTGTGCCTTTATCTAATGAAAGTTGCACTAGCAGTGGTGACACTGTTTTATTTTGGGTGCTTAGGGCACAATCCTATGCAGGTTTAGACAGAAAAAAGGCCTACAGCTCCCAGCATATCCCAGCCAGCAATAAAGCTGTAGGGGTTTTGTAGGTCATCTAACCAACCCACTGCTCTGTGTGGAGTTAGAGCATCTCCAGTAGATGGCTCCAACAGAGACCTCCAGTGAGAGACAGCCAACTACCCTTCTAGGGAATTGGGGATGGGATCTCTCTAAAAGTAGGCTTATTCAATGCATGTGGGACGGAGGAATGGAATTCTGGGAGCAGACCTATTTGCATTCAGTATTATTTATTTAATACATTTGTATCATACCTCTTTTCTGTCATGGAAGTATATATGAGGTTCCCAGGTGGTCTCCCATCCCACCACTGATATGACCTAGATCTTCTTAGGCTGGTCTTCCTGAAGCTAAGAGCTTCTTAGGTTCAGGAAGACGAGCCCTACCAGTAGGCAGAGTGAGGCAGCTACCCCGGTCAGCTGATTTTGGTGTCATGAAAGCAAAGAGCAGCAAAGTGTTAAGTTAATTAGTTTATTACTATTGTAATTTTACTGCCAGGGTGGGAGAGAGGCGCATGTGGGATTTTCTATTTCCTGTGCCAGAATAACTTGACTGGCCTTGGACATTATGCACCATGAATTGGGGAGTAGCACCATGTGCTGCTCTACCACCTCAGGCAGCAAAGTATCTTGGGATGGCCCTGTGTACTATGTGCCCTAAGATGTCCTGATCAGTAGACTTGTGAAGCCCTTTTCACATGTTCACTGATTGCATGGGGAATGGGATCACACCCACTCTCTGGCTTTCTTGCATTTAACTGAAGGTTCAAGTACAGCTTATGTGTGCACAATTGTATGCATGTGGGACTCTCTCTCTCTGCAGTTGGGAATCCTGCTTTCCGGCTTGAATGTCTCTTTAGGAGAAATTTGATGGCAACTCTAAACTCGGACTATCGTACCAGCAGGGCCGGTGCTACCATTAGGCCAACTAGGCAGCTGCCTAGGGCGCAGGGCTAAAGGGGGTGCCAGAAACGCCTTGAAAAAAAATACAGTGCTCTCAAGTGGGAAGGGGGGGCGCTAAATATCTGATCTTGCCTAGGGCACCAAACTGCCTTGCACCGGTCCTGCGTACCAGCTAATTCTGAACTCCTAGTTGGGGATCTCGGAGGATAGCATGGCAGTGTGTGTCTGTGTGAGAGAGAACAAAGATCATGCAGACCCAGCACTGATACAATTAAGAAGTGAGAGTTCAAAAATGTGGCCCTCTCACATCCATTTGGAAGTGGTACAGTGGCTGGGCTCTCCAACACGATGCCCATGGGTACCAATGTGCTCCTCCCTTAGTGCCCACTAGGCTCCCTGTCCCTCCTGATTCTTATTTTATTACTTAAGATTGACATTCATTTTGTTTTTAACAGGGAGTGTGGCATGCTGCAAAGCACAGTGCTTCCTTCCAGTACCATCCTTATTTGGGTTCAAAAGAGTGGTTTTCATGTTTCAGAGCTCAAACCCCCACCTCTGCCTTGTACTTAGGTTCTTGGGCAAGTTGCTTTTCTTTTATTCTCGGCAGTTTGACTTCTGGGAAATGAGTGTTTTGTGACTGGCCTTACCTATCATGGAAGCCATATGAATGAGCAAGCCCTCCCATGACAGCCGTTTTGTGAGAGCACCCACGACACTCTCAAAATTCCAAATGTGTCCACCAACCCAAAAAGGTCGGGGACCCCCTGGCCTGGGAAATGTTTTTGCCTCATCACAATTGTGTCTGTTTGACTTGGCCCTTAATCTCTACTGAAATCACCTTTGCAGTCTGGGAATAGGCAAGCCAGCCTAACACATGGCTAATCAGGAAAGGCAGCCATAGAAATGCATAGAAGGATCACATCTGTGGGGCATGAATCCCAGTCAGAAGCCAACAAAATTTCACCAGAACTTCCACACCCCGCCCTTTCCTGTGGTTCAGAGGTTATTTGGAATCCAGCTAAAGGATACATTCTGAAGTCATTCAAGATTATGTTTTGTTATTGCGAGAAGGACTTTATAGTGTGAGGGTGGAGATCAAGAGAGGTGTTGTATTAGGAGAGTGTCCACCCCCTCCTCCTCACTGGTACATATTTTGTACCGAGGCCTTTGGCGCTGATCCAGCTCTCTGTAGAGCAAGACTTTGGCAGGCAGTTAGGCATGGGTTATGTAACCAAATCCTGCTTCCCATGTTCTTCTGCATGCATCATGTCCCTGCTGGATGAAGCAGTTAATGATCAAATTACAGAAAATGCAGAGGGTTCTTTCCCCCCACTTTTTTTGTTTCAGAGCTTTTATTTGTTGTTCCATTTCCTGTTGTATTCCTAGTTAACCTTTGCCCCCTCTCGCCTTGTTCAGAAAAATAAATAAAATAAAATTGTATCAAAGCAAATTTGGAAATGAACTTCATCTGGATGAGAATGAATTCCACGGCATATACCGTATGTGCTGCAGTCAGTATCTTTATTTTAACCACCGCCAACCCCTCCAATATTACTTCTTCTTTTTTTAATAAATGGGAGGATTTTCTTTCTTTTTTTTCTTTTCTTTTTTTAAATTGAATTTGAATGGACCAAATGAACACTGAACAACCTTTAAAAACCCAAACAGCTTTTTTGTCAGAACGGAAGGTCCTGCCACGCAAGAAATGGCTTGTTAGTTTAAAATTAATATGTGAAATTCAGCACCACACCTCCTCCCCATTTATTCAGGCTGCAATCCTGTGCACACTCACCTGGGACTGAGCCCTATTGAATACAGTGGGACTTACTTGCAAAGGAGTTCTCTGTTAGGGCACCATCCTATGCATGTTTAGACAGAAAAAAGTCCTAGAACGTTTTTCTGTCTGTCTGGGGAATGCTGGGAGTTGTAGGACTCCCCCCCCCCCGTCCAAACAGGCATAGGATTGTACCCTTGATGTATTTGTACCACACCTTTGAGGGTAAAACCCTCCAAAAGCTGCCTGCAAAAGTCAATCAAATACATATATCAGGAACCACAAAGCATTAAAATAAGACCAATAAACTAACAAGGAAAGCAGCAGCAATTAAAACATGAAAGCCAGCATGAATGAACCCATCCATCATACACCAAGCCAAACCATTAAGAAAAAATCTACTTAAAAAGTTGTTAATGTGGGAAGCATACACACTTCCTGTGAGATGGTTCCAAAGATGTATGACCGCCATCTCTTTGCCTCTGCTGTCACTGCCTGCTTAAGATGACCAGGACACACAGGAGGATATTACACAGCAGCAACAGGTTTTCTTCTGAAGAGCAAAGCCTGCAGTCATCGGTCTCATCAAGAACAAATTTTGGGCAGTGGCAAAATTGTCACGCAGTGGTGAGAGGAGACACACTGGCTGTCATTCCCTCTTCCACACTGCTATTAAACACACAGGAGCCTGTGGCTATATACAGGCCTATGGCTCACACTGGCTCAGCTTGTCTGAGTGTGGAAAGCTAAGCAGGATCAGGCCTGGTTTTTACTTGGATGGGAGACCCCTCCTCTAGTTCCCTGCATTGAGCAGGGGGTTGGACTCGATGGCCTTGTAGGCCCCCTACCAACTCTATGATCTATGAATCCTCCTTTGTATTTGGCTGCCCCATTTATTGGCTTGGAAGATAGAAGGTTCAAGTTGATAAACTGGATAGATGCTTACACTATTAACCATGTAAAAGGCATAGATGGCTTCAGTGGGTCTGTTCACATGATTAATGCTGAGGCTGCACTAGCTGTTACACATTTTTCCTCCATAAACCTTAATATAACACTTCTGGGAATGTTCCTAAAGGCATCTGCTGCCTTCAGATGGTTGACAGATGAATAGAAATGCATGGAACATATCACAAAGGGGGCTGTGGAGGGATATTTATTTATTAATAAATAAATATTTAGGATCCCAACCAATAATATGATTGATTCAAAAGGCAATCTGCCCATTTACTTGGGAGTAAATCCCTTTGAATGTAATGGCACTTACTTCTGAGTAGACATGCCTAGGCTTGCACTGCTCAATACCATCTTTCTGGGTGTATGCGTGCTTGCATTCCATTTATTATAATAGGATTTTTGGATGCAAAATTATAAAAAGTATTTTAGCCTTAGGATAGAAAAATGAGCAGCCCCACTGAAGCTGATTAGTGGCATTTTCCTAAAAAATGTCTGGGAACTCTAGCATAAAGAGCTTCAGGCTGCAATCCTATACAGCAGGAGTGGGGAAACTTTTTTTTTTTCTGTTGAGGGTTGCATTCCCTTGAGGGTAATCTGTGGGGGGCTGTATGCCAGCAGTGGGGGGGGGGAAGCAGAGCAGCAATGGGCACAGACAGAGACAAAACTGGAGCCAGAGTCAAAGTGGGCAGAAGTAGAGCAAGAGTGGGTGGGGTTTGAATCCAGACCATGGACTGCAGGTTCCTCACCACTGCTATACACAGTTGCCTTGGAGAAAAACCTTTTGAAATCAATACAACTTACTTCTGAGTAGACAATTGCACTGGAGTGTGCTGTAAACCATTTTTCAGTTGTTTGTTCATCCACAGAAAATCCTTGCCATAATTAGCCTGCAATCCTATACACAGTTACACGGGAATAAGTCCCATTGAACTTAATAGGGCTTCGTTCTGAGTAGGGATGCCTAGGATTTCTTTCTTTCTTTCTTTTTCTTTCTTTAAGTTGTCCATTCTTGATAAGACATTCAGCTCAGGTTCTATGAATTCAGTCAACAGTAATGATAAGGATACGCTTGGAAGGAGGTCTAATTCTGACACTCCCCAAGTGAGTCACTGATGAGTGGCCCCAGGCAGGGGGGAGTTGCATCACTTCCTCGTCTGTTTTCATCTGTTAGGTGGGTCTGTCATCTTGTGGAAAATGAAGTGTTGCAATGATTAATTATTGTTTTTATTGATGCTTGGAACATACAGAGAGATGGATGCATATAAACACCACAGCTGCAGCTGCAATGCCACCGTCTCATGTAGCATCAGGCCTCGTGCCAAGGTGAGCATGTATCTGCAGTTGTAGGAGAGACAGGTAATGTTCACCTCACCTTGTGACCAGATGCTCCAGCCAACTTTCTGTCCACATGGTTGCAAATAGCATACAGTGAGTTTATAAGCAGATGATACTACAAATCCAGAAATGTTTGTTTGAAACTCCTCAGCATTTCTTCACTTACCACACCAGGCCACTGGCTGATGAGGTGGTGTGCTAGTTGGAACTGCCAGATACTGCTGTTGGGCAATTGAGCAGGGCGAGGGTGGTGGTGGTGGTGGATTGCTGCCTATAGCTGTAAGTATTTGGAGGTGGTGGCACAGGCGGGGGACACCTTCGGTGGCACCATGCTAGGTTGCTGACTGGACAGGTGCCCTCACTGCTGTAGGAATATAGGAGCCTAGGAAGCTGCCTTATACCAGCTCAGTCCATCGGTCCATCTAGCTCAGTATTGCCCACATCAGGGGTGGGCAACTTGTGGCTCTCCAGATGTTTTGACCTACAATTTCCATCAGCCCTAATCAGCATAGTTAGTGGTGAGGGATGATGGGAGTTGTAGGCCAAAACTTCTGGAGAACCACAAGTTGCCCACACCTGGTCTACACTGACTGGCTGCAACTCTTCAGGGTTTCAGACAGGAGTCCTTCCCAACCCTAGCTGGAGATGCCACTGGTTAAACCTGACACCTCCTGTATGCAAAGCGTGTGCTTTATCACTGAGTACAGCCCTACCTACCCACCTGTGCCAAGGCCCAGAGATGCCTATCCAGTCAGCAGCTGAGCACATGCACGGTGCAGAGTGAAGCATCCCTTGTTTCTAGGGTTCAATGAATCTGTCCATTTCAGTTTCACTCAGGGCACAACCCAATGGGGATGCCTCAGAACTCAGAGGATTATGGGCAACCTATGCAGGAGAGGAGCACAGAGGCCGATTTTGGCCACCCAGCTGTGGCGCTTCAGACAGGGAGGGAAGGAGGCTAGAGTGCCACCAGGATACACCACACCCTGGCGGCCCTGGTCTCCTCCCCTCCCCCCGAATGCCCCCTTTGCCCCTTCTCCGAGGTCAGTCTTATGAGCTCCAAGAAGCAGCTGGTGCAAGGCGAGGGGGATCCAAGCGCAGATCCTCAGCTCTGAGGTCAGAGCTCTTTTCTGACCTCGGATCTGGGAATCTGAAGAATCCCATGGCTATCTAGACTGAACACATTTCTCCCTCATCTGTACTGCTAGTGCAAAGCACTGTCCAGCTCATACAGGATTAACTCTTGACTCAGACAGCGCTGAGCCTCTCTAAGGTGGATATAGCTCAGCTTTTTGCTTCAAAGCAAGGATCATGTCAATACCTTCAAACAGCCAGAACCTGCATTTTAGGCAGCTTCATGGCTGTTGGAGCTGACATGTGAAGCAGCCGGTGTGGTAAACCTTAAGTGGGAGTGGCCAGTTGGGAGGGGGCGGAATTGGTCACCAGGAAGATGGGAGAGACTCCAAGGGAGTTTTGTCGGTTAGCATTGTCGGTTGGGAGTTGTGTCAGTTAGTGTTATTGTTGTCGGGGAGAGGGAGGAAAACGTGATGAGAAACTTAAGAGGGAAATGGGAGCTATAGTGATCATTCTACCATGAGCATAACAGTTATTTATGCTGTTGTCATTATACAGAGTTATTTTCTTATTCTTATTTTATTATTCCTTGCTCACCCCATTTTTTTCTCATTCTGTTAACTTATAAAATAAACCCTGTTTTTGGGAAAAGTTCAGGAGTGGACAGTTTTCTAGACTGATATGGTTGATATGGTTTGGACACCCAACACCAGGGAAATATTTCCTTTTAACTAGATTCAGGCTGATTTGAGTCTTTTCCAAAGAGGTGTGTGTGTGTGTGTGTGTGTGTGTGTGTGTGTATGCCAGTGTGGTATAGTGGTTAAAGTGTTTGATGAGGACCGGGGAGACCCGGGTTCAAATCCCCAATCGGCCATAATGATCATTGGGTGACCTTGGACCAGTCACCAACTCTCAGGGTTGTTGTGTGGATAACATTGGGCAGAGGAGCACCATGTACACTGCCTTGAGCTGCTTGAAGGAAAGGTGGGCTAGAAATGAAATGAATGAATAAATTCTGGCTTTTTATATCACTATTTGTCCTCCGTGAGGATGTGTTATCATTTGTAAATGAAAGCAGAACATTGGGGTTCAAGATGGCTTTGCAGAAGTTGTCTATTCTGAATACACACACACACACACACACACACACACCACTGTGCATTAACATTACACACGCACACACACACACATGCATGCACATCCACACACACACACCATTGTATATTAACACCACACACACACACACAGTATACAAGGCCTTGAAGTTCCCATCAGGAATAAGGAAGTTGACTTATGGAAGCCAAGTACATAACATTCTGTGAAGAAAATCAGCCCAGTTAACCATACCTTTGGAATGACTTATTTGTTCTGGGGAAAGGCTATTAAGACTGATGATACAGTGATGTGAACCTGAAACATATGTTTCCCCTGTGTACAAGCGGAAGCTCAGTGGAGGAATTGCTGATATTCATTACATTAGGCAAAACATCATGAAGAGAGTAAGAAATGAAAGATCCTGCTGGCTTTACAATTTGTTTTGCATGGGAGAGCTCCATATGTTGCCGAAGTGACTCATTTTGAAAAGCTGTAGATACATCAGATTGTTAGGCTCCAGTCAATTTTTGTCTCACAGATTGCTCTATAGCTATGTAAATTCTTTCAGATTTGTAGACACATCTTCCAGGAAACTGTGTCGCTAGTATCAAACTTCTCCAGCTTTCCCTAATAAGTATTTGAAGAACCCCAACGTTCATTAAAGGACATCGTATGGAAACCACAGCATTTGTCTGGAGATTTAACCAGGATAAAGCAAGTGTCCTAGGTTATGGCAGCAGTGTTTTGGTCAGGACTGGCTCTACTATTAGTCAGAATGAGGCAGCCACCACAGGAAGCAGCTGCTGGGAGGGTGGGGGAGCAGCAGTGAAATGTATTTCAATACTTTTCTTTTTGAGCTGAGAAATGCATAAACCGGTGGAAAGCTAAGTTCTGATCTGCACATTAATTTAGGAGTTGCGAATTAGGCTAGTTTGCCATCCGATTGTGCAAAGATCGAATTCCTCAAGCATTCCTAGAACCCATTATTTGTAGAGCACAGTATGTAACACCCTGGGGTGGTATATTCAATCTCTAACTGGTCAAGTTAGTGGATTTCATGTAGCAAGGAGGGGATGGACATATGTGTCAGACCCTTGAGAGCTTATGCCTCTTACTGTAGACCAGGTGGGGGGAACCTGTGAAGGTTCTGGTAGGTTGAGGAGAGAGGCTTGCCCCCAAACTTTCAACTCCCTACCCTGTGGTCAGTGGGTGAACAAACCACGCAGTAGACTGCCACCACCCCTTCTCATCCACGCAGTCCAAGCCAGGGGGTACTTGGACCTTTCCGGATATCCTGGGGTCCCAGAAATACGGGTTCACCTGATCACCCTCTATTTCTAGCCCTCCAGCCTAAAACCCTAAACAGTAGCCCAGCCAAAGCAGAAGGCACTGAATTTAGTACCGAGGCCAGATCCAGAACAGAACACACTCAGACTGGAAACAATGAACTTTATTTACAATAAGGAAGGTGGACAAAAAGGTAAAAGTGCGCAAAGACCAAAGAAGATAGAAAACCAGAAGATTAAACAATGAAGAAATCCTTTGAAACCCTGCTGCAGGCTAAAACAATAAACCCTATCTAGTCCTCGTGAAGACCAGATGAAGAACACCTAGCAGCCCTAACCCTCCTACCTTTATACCCCCCCAGGCCCTTGACCAGTATGAGGTGAGCCTCCATAGCCAATCACAGTTGGCTGGATGATTTCCTCGGCTTCCTGGAGGGGATTGAAAACCCCTTACTGCCGTCCAGCTGAAATCAGTCAGCCTAATTGTTGGCTGCTGTTCAGCTCTGACCTTGAAGGCCTGGAGGCTAGCAAAAAGCCGTGATAAGGCACGCAGGTGGTTGCAATCAGGGCGTGCCAGCCCCTTCTCATGAAATACCGCCTCTTGTTAGTAGCAAAAATCTCAAAAGAAAAATGAATTTCTTCACAGAACCTTCTTCCGCACGCACGCACGCACGCACGCACGCACGCACACACACATACAGGTCTGCATTCCCTCAGGGAACAGTGGTTGGGGGCCACATGTCACTGGGTGGAGCCAAAGCAGAAAGTATGTGAGGTCAAAGCGTACAGACATACGCACCCCATTCACACACACACACACACACACACACACACACACACACACATAACACCCCACCACTCACTCACACCCACTCTCCATCCATCCACACGTCCATATAATGCACACCACAGGCTCAGAACACACACGGCACATGCACGCATCCAGCAGTGAAGGGTGAGGAAAGATGCATTCATTTATTCATTTCATTTCTATAACGCCCAAACGCCAAAGCTCTCTGGGCGGTTCACAAAAATGACAAAACAAAAACGAAATACGGGGGGGGGGGGGACTTTTACCTACGACATTTAAAAACCATTGAAAACAGCTAAAACACAGTTACAGGGTGGTTCCTGTCCGGCAAAGCACTATAATAGAGCTTTTAGAGTACTCTCCATGTGGCAGGTTGTTAAACACTGGCAAAACAAAAGAACGGACACAGACAGGAACGTAGTAACTGAGTTCCACTCATGAATTTTCCTTACAGCAAACCTGTCTAGACAGGAGTACCACGTGGGCCCTATCAGCTGTGAATCAGCAATGGCAAAACTTAGAGAGAGGCAGCTAGAGGCTGAGATGGCTGCCACTCAGCATGCTACAGACAACAAGCTTGCTTGAGTTTAGATCCAACAGAGCATGATGTGAATTCACTGGTTCTGCATAACAGCACTTTTTTTTTTTTTTGGCTGGCTAATTAGCAGCCCTTCAACAGTGTTTTTCCACCTAATTGCTGCTCTTTGCATGTCTGGCTGAAGATCAAGAATGCTTGCCAAGCTGAGATGTAATGACTAGTTAGGGGATCCATTAAGCACAAGCTTCTTTCATGCCTTTGGCTTTGCTGAAGTCAAAGGAGCAATTTGAGTCAGTCAAAGCTTAGAAGACCTGTAAGGACACTGAATCCTCTCCTGAACTCATGGCCGGATTAAGATAGGGGCTATTGGAGCTGCAGCTCCAGGCCCCTACCACAAAACAGGCCCACAATATTCAGCCCCCGCCCCGTTCATTTCAATGGGTCTACTCTTTTTAAAGTCGGAGTAACGTGGGAGGCGAGGCAAAGACGGGGAAAAGGGAAAGCCGATCCGAGGCCCGCTTTTCCTGGGAGTAAGCCCTCCCCGCGGGAGGGAATAGGAGACTTACTCCCGAGTAGCCACGCATAAGGCGGCTGGAGTGCCGTGTGTGCACTGTTAATCGCCCGTGGAAGCTCTGCGCGCGGAGGATACGGGCTGCCCGCGCGTCGGCATCCCCACAACCTGCTTTCATTTCTCCTCCCCGGTCTGCTGCGCTCTGCGGCAGCCGCCCGGGCTTCTTATACGGAGGGCTTCGTGGACGGAGGGAGCGGGGGAGATCGAGAGAAGCGGGGGCGGCGGGGGTGTTCGTGGAAGCCGCGTGAAAGGCCAGGATCGTGCCAGACGCGCGGTGTGAATCAGCTTTCTGGGGAGGGGGAGTGAGTCAAGGCCGGAAAGCCGAAGTTGAAAGGGGCTGCCTCCTCAGTCCGGCGAGAGCATGGATCGAGCATCGTGTCGAGTATTTTAGGCTTGCGAGTCTGAGAGGCAGTAGATTACCTTTTTTGCTTCCCCTTTCAGGGCCCAGTCCTATAGCATGTCCAGACAGAAAAAGTCCTACAACTCCCAGCATGCCCCAGGCACGCTGGGAATTGCAGGGCTTCTCTCTCTCTGAACATGCTTATAGGATTGCCCCTTTGAAATGTTATTGATAATACAGTAATGCCTTGGATTGCAAGTAACTTGGTTTGAGAGCGTTTTTATAACGGTTTTGTTGAGTTAACAAGCTTATTGTTTACAAAAAAGAAATATTTTCAATATGTTCTGTTTTGGCACTTTAATGGTAATTAAAATATTTAATTTGTTTTAATATAAAATTGCGTCTTCATTTTATTTATTTCCATAAAAAGGCTCACCAAAATCCTCAGCACCAGGCCCATAATGCTCTTAATCCGGTCCTGCCTGAACTTAGCGGCCTCTACCGTTTTCACAAGTGATACCCATGAGCCATTTTTGAAGTTGAAAATGAAAGGGTTTTTTAAAAATATTATTATTGAATGTGCAGCTTTGCCAAGGTAGGTGTCACATTCAAAATTACACATGTGAGAAAGAGTAACAAATGATTTAAGCAAAGGAAAGGCATGGGGAAATATCAACAGCAAATTGTGCAGGGTATACTTTGTGTTGCTGTTCTTGTTAACTAGGTCTTGCAAAGATTGTATGGACTGCTTTCAGTGTTACTTTTCACTACTCAGGTATTAACAATGTGAGTGTGGAAGGATGTAGGAAGGGAAGAGGCCATAGCTCAGTGGAAGAGCACATGTTTTCCATAAGGAAGAGTGGCTCACGCTGGCTCAGCTTGTCTGAGCGTGGAAAGCTAAGCAGGGTCAGGCCTGGTTATTACTTGGATGGGAGACCCCTCCTCTAGTTTCCTGCACTGAGCAGGGGGTTGGACTCGATAGCCTTGCAGGCTCCTTCCAACTCTATGATCTATGAAATCTATGAATCTATGCAGAAAGTCCAAATTCAGTCAACAGCCTCTCCAGTTAAAGTATCTCAGGTAGAAGGGCTGGAAAAGGACGTCTGCTAGTGACCCATGCTGGGAAACAACCCTGAGCTAGGGCACAATCCAATGGGGATGCCTGTAGCCCTTTGAACTTGGAGGATTACAGGGATCCTATGCGGAGTGGGAGGAGTGTGGAGGCAAAGGTCACCTCCATGCTCCTCCTGCTCTGCAAAGCAGCTGGATGGCCAATTTTGGTGATTTTGGCTATCTAACTGCAGTGCTTTGGAGGGGGAGGGAAGGAGGCTGAGTCACCACCAGGATATGTCATAACTTGGCAGCACTGGCCTCCTCCCCACCATCCAGAATGCCCCCTGAACCCCTTCTCCATGGTCAGTCTTACGACCTTGGAGAAGCAGCCGGCATGGTTCTTTCTGTGCTGGTTGCAAGGGGGGGTGAGGGGGGTGATCTGAGCGTGAATCCCCAGATCCAAAGTCAGAGCACTGTTTACAAGCTTGGCTCTGGGAATCTGAAAAATCCTGTGGTCCTCTAGATGCTGTCTAGGGGCCATAGGATTTCTCTGCTAGGTGGACAAATGATCTGACTCAAAATTAGACACATTCTTATGTTCAATATATCTTCCTATTATCTGAAGGGTTCCAAGTATTTAGGGCTGGTGCAAGATGTCGCTTCACCTAAGGTGGGAGGAGGAGACGCCTCTTGCCTTCCTGCATATCAGCTTGGTTGCCGTTGCTGTTGTTGTTTTTCTGATGCTGAATCAATGGCAACAGCTCAGGTGATCTCACCAATCAATACCTTGCTCTAAGGCAGGGGTCCCCAACACAGAACCTGCAGGGACCTCCAATGGTGCTTGCAAAGCTCTCCACTCCCTGCCCCTTTCAGAAATTATTTTTTTTAAATAAAAAACAACAAGTTGAAAAAAGGTAGGGCACCAGGTTCTCCTTCCTCTTCCTGAACCTGACACTGTTCAGCTGTTCAGTGGGCAGGAAAGAGAAGAGTTGCTTCCTGGCTCCATCCAATCTTCTTCCCTCTTGCACTTCATTCCCCTTCTCTCTCTGTCTCTCTCTCTCTCTTTCTCCTTCCAGCCTCTAGCCTTGTTATTTTTCTCCACCCAACCCCTTTCCTCACCATTTCTCTCCCTTCCCTGTCCCTAGTCTTCTTTCTCTCCCTTCCTAGCCCCTAGCTTTGCTCTTTCTCTCCCACTCAACCTTTTTATCTTTCTACTTCTACCTTGCTATACCCCCCTGTCTCGGCTTCTAGCCTCACTATTTCCTCCCCAATTCTTTTGACTAGCCAGTTCCCCATAGTAGCCATTATGGGACTAGCCACATCCTCGGTGGGTTCCATTTTTTGGCAAAATTCCCAAATGTGCCCACAGGACCATAAAGGTACAAGAGCAAGGTAAGAGCAAACTATGATGCACATAGGTGGCCTGGAGAATGCTTCTTCTGCTGTTGCTTTCCTGCAATGGCAGCAAATACTGTTTTAAGTGACTTTACATTACTGCACACTATAGTAATACAGTCATGCCTTGGATTGAGAGCATAATTCATTCCGGAAATGTGCTTGTAATTCAATATTTAAAAATTTGCTTGTCTTGCAAAACGCTCTCAAACCCAGTTACTTGCAATCCAAGGTATTACTGTATTGTATAGTTACTGTATAAAATCAAATAACTTTAAATGTTTAAAGTAACTTTAAATAGTATCTGCTGCTGTTGTTGTGCAGGCGATTTCTGGGCCAACTCACCCACAATGCCTCTCTTTAGGGAAGGACCCTTCAGAACAAGGCATCGAGCAGCCTCTTTGGAAAACACCATTGACCATATTCCTGCTGCTGCAAATGCTGCAGCGGTGGTGCTCGCTCCATGGTGGCCAGTGGATGGTGGCAGGAGTAGCATCTGCTGCAGCCAGCTGGGGAAATGTGGTCATGGTGCCAGTGGGCAGCCCTCTGGCTGGCAGATGAGGGATGGCATGCCATCTGCCACCCCTCCTGATCTGCTGCCTGGCCACATGGTTCACTGTGGCTCATGGGAGGGCTGGCCATACAAATCTTATTCACAGATTTACTGCATTACGTAGCAAGTATGGTGAAGACTGAACTCTGTTTTGTTCCTGTGTTGCACATTTTCTCTTACCTTAAGTCTAGAAAGCTTATAAAACCAAGGGGAAAAAAACAGGAGAGGAAAAGGCTGGTCCTCTCCTCCTTCTGCCCTGGCTGGCACAAGCCTGACAGAGTATTGGATTTGGTGGTTCTTCCACCACAGATTTTCCCTCCCACGCCCTCCCTCCAAGATTGCTTTTCCTGAGAGCAAGAAACATTCAGACAGCTGATATACCTGGAGGAGCAAAGACCTTGGGCATGGATCTATTGGGGAATTAATGCAGAGAGGTATTTAACAGGCACTGTCCCGTTGGTCTCTGTAAGGAGGGGCATTCCCCTCCCCCTTGATTGCCCCACAGCCTGCGGCTCCAAGAAGTGAACTGCTTCGTTGGCCGCCACTGTCAAAATGTATACATCTACTGAAAAAGTCAAGTCAACAAGCTTAAAAATGGCGATAAAACCTGTCCCTAGTTAAGGCACAGCACTAAGGCTCTGCAACAAGCATAAGCATGACAAAAAGTGGGTTTGGGCCAATAGGCAAATAGAAACCATTTTCTCTGAAAGAACCCTTATTTTTGTAATTCTGATGCACACATGTACTTTGGCAAGAGAAACACTCATACACTAACATAAACATTTCAGTGTTACTGGGTTAGTGGTAAATACTGAAATGGGCAAATCTGAAAAAGTTTCAAGGAGCCAGAAGATACAACCCAGGAGGGGGCGGAGGAGGGAACGACACTTTGTCACAAGGCTTTTTAGTTACAGTGACAACCAATAAACACACACAGAGAGAAATTAGTGACAACTATGCTGTCAGTTTTTGTTGTATCAGAGGAAATAAAAATGTGAGCTAGCTTCAAAGTGAGTAGCTACTGTAATGGTAATGAGAGTGTGGGAAGAGAAACAAATAGGTTGAAAATGTGTGTTAACATGCAATTAGCAAAGCTTGCCTTCTTATAAAATCGGAAGGTCACAACTCCTTGACTCTGACAATAATTTTAATAATGCTAAGAACTACACACATAAAAACACCCAGAACATAATTATTGGTGATCTAAATTAAAGTATGAAAGATGTCAAAAATACCACAAAATGAGCACAGATGAAAGTGGTTGGGACTGATTTATATGAAGGGATAGGGCACATCAAAAACAAATCTAACGAGATGATTTTTGCCCAGAATATTATAATTTGTTTGCCACATACATATGAGTGCCATCCAAATTTGTCATCAGCAAAGTTAAGTGATGTGGCTTAAGAAGCACCAACTCATAAGACTTTAAATATATCTTCCAAAAGTATTATGTGAAGAATGCTTAGTAAAACAAACAAGAACACATGAATGTTCAGAGAAACTAAAAACAAAATTGCAGGCTCAGTGAGGACTCTTTTAAGCCCAGTTTCACCACCGACCCACATTGCTATGAGAAAATTTGTATGTGCCTGACTTTGCAGGATATTATCACAGTTTTATCTTGATGCCGTTGTGCACATCTGGACATGGGAGAGATATTACAAGAAAGAAGTAGTATGGGAAACTGGGGTTTGAAGCCCTCTTTTTTTAGGCCACTGTTGTGGTTTGCCTCCGGAATTTGGCAGGAAACCACCAATTGTTTTGGTGCTACTGCAGTCAAGGTGTGACCATTGGAGGGGTCCAGAGTGTGTGTGGAATTGGGCCCTGGAACCCCCCAAAGTTGCCCACCCCTGGTCTAAGAGCAGTTGTGGGGAACACCGGGGAAGAGCTGTCAGGGAAGAAGTTGGAGGCCAAAGCAAGCTGTATCCTGGCTATTATTGGGATTAGTGATTGTGAAGAGGGTTTCGTGAATGTGGTATTTCTGTCCATCTCCTTGCTGATCTGATCTCTGATCCTAATGGGTGGAGCTGACCACTGATCCCATATGGGTGGTGGAGCACAATTCTATTATTATTATTATTATTATTATTATTATTATTATTATTATTATTATCATCATCATCATCATCATCATCATCATTGGTTGTTGTTGTTGTTTGCGTTAATAAGATTGTATTGATTTTCTAAATGCAAATACAAATACACAAACAAAAAGACAAAGAAAAGAACATTACATCAAATTCAAGTCTCATTGTAGACAGAGGGTAGTACACTTAACATAGAGGTTGATGGCATACATTTAACAAAGGGTTGCTGCTATTGTTGATGAGCAACAGTAGCCAGATGATGGATAAACAAGGAAAGATTTGGGGTGTGACCTCAGGATTGCCATATAGAGTTGCAGTCTTATGCACACTTATCTGGGCATAAGCCCCATTGAGCACAGTGAGACTTACTTTTGAGTAAATATGCATAAGATTGTGTTGTTAGAGACTGGATATCCAAGAAAATGGTAGTGGAAAGGAAAAGGAGAGGGAGAGGGAGAGGGAGAGAGATCGAGAGATCGAGAGATCGAGAGAGAGATCACTTTGAGAATGCTAGGCATTTATGCACACCAATGGAAGGAGACGAATGTCAGGTAGTAAAGTGTTTTAGTGGAAGGGACTAAAGAAAGAAAGAAAAGGTGTAGTCAGGGAAGTAGAATATATTTATTTATTTATTATATTTATATCCCACCTTTTTTCCTGCAAGGAACCCAAGGTGGCTTACATAATCCTCATCTCCATTTTATCTTCACAACAACCATGTGAGGTAGGTTAGGATAAGAGTCAGTGACTGGTCCAAGGTCAGCCAGTGAGCTTCATGGCTGAATGAGGACTAGAACCCGGATCTCCCAAGTCTCAGTCCAACACTCTAACCACTATGCCACACTGGCTTTCTATATTTTGGGTTTACAGCATACAAGGAAACCAGTGACTATATGATTTCCCCAACCTGCCATAATAGGCTTTTCTATATGAGGCATTTATCGTGCATGTGTCATTCCCTACTCATGGGTTCTTTAGACGATGACATGACCCTCCAGTTTCACTTCTGTGTCTAACCAGCACTTTTGCTGAGTTCTTTTTAGAGAAGGAAAAATGTGGCATTTAATTGTGAACGTGAAAAAAAACTGCTTTTTCACTTGTGCATTTGCTCTATTCTGCTATACCACAGTGCCACCTAGAGGTTACATAGCAGAAAAGGAAACACTCCTCATGTACTGCTCGGATCTCAATTCTGCGATGAAACCGAAAGAAGATACAGTGGATTAACAGCCGATGAACAGCCTTGTGTAGAAAAGCTCAGTGACTACCCTGGGATCAGCACAGGATCAGGAAAGATCCCATGTAGTCTGTTTGGTCTCAGGTGTGCTGAATGAGAAGACGGATGATCTGAAAAGCAGTCCTGGACACAATCCACTGTAAGCCCCACTGAAATCATGGGAGCCTTGCAAGAGTATGTTATACATGCTAAACGATTGGCCATGCTTCTGTTCATTTCAATGGGGTATGTGTGCAATAACACTATCTGGTGGATTGTGACCCTGTTATGGACATACCCTATTCCTTTGTTTACCATCGAGTTACAATCTGTGCTAATTATCTCTGTACGTGTGTGTGTATGTGTGTGGAGGGATTAGTGGTTGTGCTTGGAGGAGTGTAAATGGCAGAGATATGCTGTGTAAGAAATTGTAGCAGCACATGAACTTCTGGGATGTGAAATTGCATTGACAAAGGTAATTAAAGGCTCAAAAAAGGTAAGTCCCATTGGCTTTTAGTGAGCCTTAATTTTCAGAGGTACAATAGTGCCAAGATGCTATTTAGACACCCACATTCTATTGAAAATTAATGGAAGGCACTGAAGTGGTTTTGGGGTGCTTTCTTTCTTTTTTTTTTCTTTTTAGCACTAAATGTCTTTGAGTCCATTTCCCAAAAATGGAGGCACCTCATAATGTAAATTTATTATTCATAATTAGAAGCCTGCTGTTTCCAGACCTGCAATTGGAGAGGCGGTCCCTCTTCAAAGGACCCATTAGAAGTGAATAGTGCTTGCTGTAGCCCAGCCTTCCCCAACCTGTTTCCTTCCAGATGTGCTGGAGTAGAACTTCCATCACCCCAGCCAGGGGATGATGGGAGTTGAAGTCTAAAATATATGGAGGGAAGCAGGTTGGGCAAGGCTGCATACTCATTTGAAATCTGAGACCTGAGCACATGCCTTGCATTATGTATTCCAAAACAGAGCTGAATCGGAATCTGGAAACCTCAGAACCTGTTTCCAAGGCCAGGAATATGTGAAATAATTGCCACAACATTTCTCCTAAACATAAGCATAGTGGTTCTGACTATATATAAACTCCCTTTTCTCCAACACTGAGTAGCCACAAGACTGTTTTTCTCTCACACATCTGGAGTTTGGGAGAGAAGACTTCCACATCACAGGACATCACAACCGCACAGACTTGATCTTCTATTACCTCTCATTTTAGAAAGTAAGCTCTGTTCCAGATGATCTTTCAAGCAGGGGCAGCGCTAGGTACTGAAAAGATCCAGGGCTCAGGCCCACAGGACCAAAAAAAAAGAAAGCACAAATTTGCATATGCTAATTTACATATGCTCTAAATTGTGTGTGTGTGCGTGTGTGCGCATCTTTAAAGGAGCCTGCCTCCTAAGGACACCTCTATTTGTAAGAAGGGATGTAGGGACAGGGGAGTGGAGGACATTTGATTTCAGAGAAGAAACCTCAGGCAGAAAGATTCCAGGGGAAGCATATACCCTCCAACATTTCACAGATGAAAATAGGTACACACATGTGACTTTGTAATAGGTATGGTTAAGCAACATGAAGGTGTGATCAAGAGGTGTGGCCAAGAGGGTGTGGCCAGGAAACATGAGGGCGTGGCCAAGGGTATGGCCAAGCAACCAAAGGGCATGGTCAGGTACAAAAGTTATTAGAGGAAACACACAAAACTGCAGTATTTTAAGCACAGAAATCTTTGAATTTATGTATTGCATTTAGGGAAGCCTGAGGGGAAAAAGAAAGCCCCAAATCAATAAATAGAGCTAACTATATATGTGTGCGTGTATACACACACAAAACATTAACAATAAATGCAACATTATTATAGAAATAAACATTATTATGAAATAAATAAATACAACATGGGTGAAAAGTCTTCATTACAAAAAAACAGTCATGTAACCATGACTCTCCTCCCTCTCAGGGTTTGGATCTCAAAATTGAAAATTGAAAACCTTGACTGCCTGGTACTGAACCCTAAGTATTTTTCTTTGCCCTCCTGTATCCTGTACTCAGGCCATCAAACTTCACTCTACTGTTTGAAGTACTACTTTATTTCTGATTCTAGATCTGTATGTTCCTTTTCTTATCCTCCTTATGTTCTGCCTCTCCCTAAATTTCCCTGCAATAATAGGTAAAAGGCTATAGTTATTAAGTGCTTATCCTTATCTCTTATTATATTGTCAGTGTTTGCCATGTTATAATATTTGGCCCAACTACAAATTTTCTCTTTGTGCAGAAATGCATCCTTTAATTCAACTAAGGCTGAACATCTAGGCATGCCTATTTATTTATTTTATGTATATTTGTATCAACTTGGCTTGTCAATCACCAACCTGAAACAGCTAATAACACATAACAGATCACAGCGACACAAACGTGGAGACCAGAAGTCTCCCCAATGCCATGGCCGTGATCTGGATGGGCTGAGTTTTAGCTGGAAGACAAAAGAAAACAGAAAAATGTCCTAGCCACCCACCCCAGGATGCTCTAACCGTTTAAGGGCTCTGACCACTCTGAAGCCACTTTGATCTCCAGACCCATGATGATGATGATGATGATGATGATGATGATGTTGTTGTTGTCATTATTATTATTGTACCATCAAGGTGCATGGTGCTTTACCGAGTATAAGAGAACAGTTCCCTGCCTCAAAGAGCTTACAATCTAAAATGTAATATAGAAGTAACAACAGATGGTAGGAAGGGATAAACCGGGGAGGAATATGCCATAATGGCATAATATGCTATAATGGCATAATATGCCATTATTTCAGTCAAACATAATTTTATGTTCATGCCACATCTTGTGACAGCAAATTGATTATGCATTGTGTGAAGAAGTATTGTGTAATTGAGGGATAATTGTGAAATGCTGCTCCTTGCTAGAAGAAGAGGTAGCAGCAGCAGTGCCAGTGCTAGGATGACTTTTCCAGAATGATATAATATCTGATATAATATCTTATATATTATTTTATAATATTTTATAAGTGGCTTTTGTAATTTTTAAAAAACCTTACTTAAACCCTTAACTGTTGATATCTGGTGTTTTTCATGTGGGGGTGTGTGTCAGTGCTTGCAGGGCAAACTTTTTGTTTTAAAATGGTCAGGATTGGTACAAATTCAACAGGTGAAGCTCCCCCCCCCCAAACATGGAGCTTCAGAGAGAAGGGAAAGTTTCTTGCATTTCCTTCTGACACTGTACCTCACCTGTTAGAGGCACAGAGTCAGCTCTGTTAGGAAATACAATTTTTGGCAATATAAAGATAGGAATCATGTGATAAATTCCTTCATTCACCTCTCCCTCAGTCCAGGCCAGCGGGTGCAGCCTCCACCTCCTTTTCTTTTCACCCAGCAGAGGCAGCAGGTAGAGCATGCGTGCACGCACGTACACACACATCCTTGCATCTGTTACCTCCCTGCTTACTGTCTCTCAGTGGGCAGCATTCAAGCCTAAGCAGAGCTCTTCTTAAAGGGGCCATGGGCAAAACTGCAGCTAAGCTAAAAGTTTTAGCTTAGCTGCAATTTTGCCCATGGCCCCTTTAAGAGCAGCTTAAAGTAGCTTGGGGGAGGCAGGGGAATTCTAGACTCTGAATAACAAAGTGAGAAGCCATGATGGCTTAAGGGTTTTCCTGATGGTCCCAGAATTTTCGGGGTAGTTGGAGACTATGGGGAAGGGTGCAGCAGGAGGTGGACCACATGTGGGCAACCCCCCCCAAGCAGCTAATCCGGGGGGGGGGGGGTTTCAGATGCAACAGAGATCCTCAGAGCCCCTGTACCTTTATTTCAGCAAGTGCCCATGGACAGCAGGGTGGTGGGGCAGGTGGCCTCCCAGAGATTTGGGGCCCCAAATGAATGATTTGGGGCTCCAGCCCTAGTGGGCCACCCCCTAACCACCTCTGCTTTCAAGCACTGATACCTGAGATGCTGGAGATTGAAACTGGGACCTTGTATATGCAGCATCAAAGTCATATATACTAACTGCAAACTCATTCTCCAGAGAGAGAGAGAGAGAGAGAGAGAGAGAGAGAGAGAGAGAGAGAATAGCAAGCTTGGGAGAACCCTGACGTTTGCAGTAGTAATAAAATAAAATAAAATAAAATAAATTAGGAAAATTCCAGGCTGGGGGGGACACCCCAAAACCATCTAGTGAGGACTCAGGATACTCAGTGGCCACAGAACACTGTCTGTTTTGGGGTAGGGAGTGGGATGGGAAAACTGTGAAGAAGGGGATGGAATCAAGTATACTGAAAGAAGGCATGGCTGGCTGGTGCACTGAATAGAGCCCTCCACACCACAACATTTTGTTACAGGATAAACTTGCTAAGTGAAATCGCTCCAGTTTAGAGCAACTGGTCTGTGTTCTGCAACCTTCTTCCTGGCTGGCTGATTCTCAGGTGGGAAGAGCCCACATGGCCAGCCCCATACACAATGTTCCCCATTCAGATGCTTACTATAGAATCTGTACTATTTCATGCCGTGAGTTCTGTTGATGGTCTGCATTGTAGCCTGGTTTGCAGAGTTCTGCAATGGGTCAGATCCTTAGGTCAGGTTAGGTCAGCTTTCTCAGGGAAGCAAGACAGGAAAAGGTCAACACCGCAGAAAGCTCCAAGTGGGGCTTGAGGCCAGACAGGGTTGTCTGTATGTTGCTCCAACAAGAAGCAGATCAAGACTGAGCCTTAAATAAGAGGCTCCACCTTTACACTGACTGAGGCTTTGTCTCTTAAAGGGACTTGGCCTATTTCAGCAGCCTCAAGCTGAGATGATGTGGGACCATGGGAGTGGCAGTGGCATGTGAGTGTCCTCATGGTAGAAATCCGCGGAGTCCAAAGATGGCTTTCAAAGATGGCGTCAGGAGGCGTTTGAAATATACCATGTTTTCTGTCTTCTGAACAGCATGGGGGAGGGTTTTCCAGAGGGTGGGCGCTGAGAAGGCCCACCTTCAGGATATTATGTGGTGACATTCAGTTGGTCATGGAATGACCAGCAAAGCCTCCTTTGAAGATCTTAAAGGTCAGCTGGGTATACAAAGGGGGAGGTGGCCTGCTAGATATCCTGGTCCCAAGTTGCTTAGTACATCAATAGCATAATGTTGAACGTGGCTCGGTAGCTGATAGGCAGCCAATGTAGTCCAAAACATCTGGATGATACCAGGTTGGGGAAGGCTGAATTAACCAAACTGATTTCATAGATTTCATAGATCATAGAGTTGGAAGGCGCCTACAAGGCTATCGAGTCCAACCCCCTGCTCAATGCAGGAAACTAGAGGAGGGGTCTCCCATCCATGTAATAACCAGGCCTGACCCTGCTTACCTTTCCACACTCAGACAAGTTGAGCCAGCGTGAGTCACAGGCCAATTAAAAATTGCAGTCCTAGTATCAATAGATGTTATGGCCTAAGAATGTGATGTGTGTGGTGGTGGGAAGAGGACACTTTACTTTACTTTACTTTACTTTACTTTACTTTAGCTGGGAGGTCAAAGGTGACTTCCCCTGGCCTGCAAGCCTATTATCATGAGATCATGCGCAAACCTTCCCACCTGTATTTACATGGGATGTTCAAAACTCTTAAGATCTTATGAGATTTGCTGGACCCATCCAGAAGCAGTGTTAGAAGTAGAACAGAACATGCAACATTCTGAAAAGTGAACTATTGTGGCTCTGTTAACTATGAACCCCCCCAATCTAGTATCTTGTCCAAACATATGCCAGCATTTTGTGTCAGTTTTGTTCTGTTTTGTGCCACAAATCCCGGGTTTTGTGACACTAGCCACAACTGTACTGATATATCAAATGTGGGTTTGTAGTTAACACACACAAAAACCCAAGTTTGTCATATCACATACGAATGCCAAAGTTTCATGCCAGAAATCCCGAGTTTTGTGTCACCACCAACAGCATGAGAATGACATACCCTTAGGTGGGGCCTGGTGAAGGCAAAAAATCCACATTCTCATATCTCCTCCAGACCTAAGTTTTGTGCTAGTTTTGTGCTGTCTTGTGTCACAAATGGACTATGGCAGTGTTATCTAATGGTTGAAGGCAATTCTGTATTTTAATGATCTTATCATTTATTTTACTCTTTGTATATTCTTTCTGAATGATCGTATTTTATATATTTTCTAGAATATAGATCGTATTCTTACTTCATTGTAATGGCCTTTGGTGATATACAATAAAGGTTACTATTACTACTACTGCCTGACTTTAAATGGGTTGTGCGGCCCCAGAAAATGTTTAAGAGCAACAATCTTTGTGTACAAGGGGAAGATCAGCTAAGCATCACTTGAAAAAAAAAAACCTGTTTCCATGATTAGCTGGACATCTATACTTTTAGAATCAAAGTGTAGGGGATCCTTAAGGTTTAGCCAGAGTCTGGTGACATTTTCCAGTTTCAGGAAACTGGAATTATTATTATTACATTACATTTGTTAATCGCCCATCTGGCCGGCCACCCGGCCACCCTGGGCGATGAAATTGTCTTTAGAGGATTCCCGTACAATCCATTTGCTTCGCTTCTTTAATCAGGCAATATGGGTAGAATGCCAATATGCCACATTGGCGACCTAAGCCAGGCTTTCCTGGCCTTACATTGACTCATAGACACATACTTTCAAACGACTCTCTGACATAGCTCTGAACGTCATTATTATTTCCCAGTTATTGCAGGGAGCACTGGATGGAAATAAAAGCAAAAATCCCAATGCAAGGGCCTTTGTCTCTTAAGAGGTGTATATCATAAGCAACGCCAGCAAGTGGCAGTATTTCCACATCTCACCATGGAGCTAACAGTTCAAATGTGTCTAATTTTTAAACGATTTTTTCCCCATAGATTTCATAGATCATAGAGTTGAAAGGAGCCTACAAGGCTATCGAGTCCAACCCCCTGCTCAATGCAGGAAACTAGAGGAGGGCGGGGTCTCCCATCCAAGTAATAACCAGGCTTGACCCTGCTTAGCTTTCCACGCTCAGACAAGCTGAGCCAGCGTGAGCCACAGGCCTAGGTCTTAATGTCTTCCCCCACCCACCCCCAGTTCAACAAAATACATACAATTATGCATTACACAACAGCACCGTCTACATATATTGCATTATTATACAATCCACAATTAACATCATCATACCTTGAGAGTGAGCAGGGCTGGCGTCAAGGATAGGTATAGTCGGGCACCTACTGAGGACCCACACCACAGTAGGGGCACACTGACAAGAGCCGCCCCCCCCCCCGGACTTGCTCCTTCTCTTCACCATTACAACCTGCTTGCTCACCTGCCTCTCGCTCTGGTCCAGACAAGGGGTGGTGGTGAGAAGGAGAAGCAGCAGATGCTACTGCCTGCCCATCAAGCAAGCAAGTGGCAGCAAAGGTGAGAAAGAGTGGCCGGGTACCGGCTAGATGGGTGATTTAAAAATACAATAAATAAACAGATAGATAGCGAGCACGAGGAGCAACAGCAGCCGGTGACAATGGCGGTGAGAAAGTAGACTTACTGATGGAGGGGGCCCATGGAGGATGCCTTGCCCAAGGGACCTCAGAAACCTGGAGCCGGCACTGAGAGAGAGGCCTGATATTCACAATTGACATTTCATTCCTCCGCACCCAGCCAGGCATCTGCAACAGTTGTTGCCTTTCCCTTACCAACTAATCCAGTTCAACCAGTTACATAATCTTCCTAACTTGTAACAACCACCAAATCATTTATCAACTGGAGTTTCCTGACTTTTCTATTTACATGCTACTTCAGTTCTTGATGGTATTTAATTAGTTACTAATTCTATATCCCCAGAATAGAATAGAATAGAATAGAATAGAATAGAATAGAATAGAATAAATTGGCTGAAGGCAAAGCCCCTTCGGGGTGCAAGGGAGGTCTCTGCAGACTGCAGAAGTAGCCATTTTTACTGCCTGGCATAGGAGCGTTTTTTTGCTTCCACTGTGCTCTGCTAATGCATCTGTAAATGAAGCCAGGATTACTAATAGAGCCAACATACACCTTCAGTGCTCTGTATCATGCAAAAGAAAACAAACCTTGGAGCTTTGACTCTGGAATATTTAACTGTTCAGGGAAGAGGGGGTGCATATAACATGGCTGGATTCTACCTGAACAGTCTGTACTACACCAGCAGGTGGCAAAAAGCATACTCATTTTATTTCATGCAGTCATGGATGTAACAGACACTGGGAAAATAAATCTTTTGAACTTGAAAGCACCACACAAGTTATTTAGAAATAATATGTGGAGAAACGAGCCTTTGGGGGTACGCACACACACCTCATGTGTGAACCGGCTGGGGTGGGGTGTGCATAGTTAGCGTGTAGAGAAAAGAGTTTTTAGGGTTCTTGCATGCATGCATGCAGGAACACAAACACACACACACATGCCTCCTCATGAGTAAACCAGGTGGGGGCTGGGAGGAAGCAAAAGGTGCATAGAACATGGGATGGGGCCTGGCGTCTAGAGGTCTGGAAGAGCCAGGCTGAGGGCATTCATATGCATAGTTCAAGCCATGACTCACGAGTTCCCTTTCCCCTTCCTGGCCAGTTTCCCTCCCCCTGCATGGCCAGGTGAAATTCAAATTGATTGGCTGAAGGCAGGAAAGCTACAGAAAGGGGGAGGGGGAAGAGCTGATGATATCTATAATAATAAAAGAGGATGTGCGCCTTCTCATCTGTCACCGCCATAGTGCCAAGACCATGAAACAGAGACACCTGAAACTTGGCGTGCATACTAAGGAGGTACGTACCTCAGGGGCATTTTGTTTTTAAACAGAGACAGGTTTCACAGGAAACAGCAACCCATCATGGGTTGCTACCCATGATGGGTTGTCGTGTCGTGTGAACCTGGACCAATTTCCCGAGGGTGGCTTGTTCATGGGCAGCAAGCCACACCAACAACCCATGGATTGTTTTAGGGTTGTTCTACCCACGATGGGTTGTCGTGTTGTCCAAACCCGGGCAACTGACCCCATCATGGCTACAGGGAATTGGCTGCTGAGCCAATTGGAAAGAGAGGCAAAAAAAACCCCCTTGCCACTCTTGCCAAGCAGCTCCCAGGTGACCGCCAGTGCCAGCTGCCCCCAAAGTGCCCAATCAGCACTAGGGGGCAGCTGGCACTGGCTTCCCCCCATCCTTGGCATGATCCTGAGCTATTTAGGGCCTGCTGCAGCTTTTTTCCCCTTTAACCTTTTTTTTTCAGAGATGCAAAAGCTGGCTTGCCAGTGGGCTTTTGTGACCCCCATTTTGACAGCCACTGGCAGCCCCTTCAAAGTGCCCAAGAGGCACCTTGGAGGGGCTGTCAGTGACTGTCAGAACCTTAAAAAAATGTGTACCAAAAATCACTTTAATTTAAAATTAATAATAATTAACTGCACTTGTGCAGCAGTGAACCTTCGCAGTTGCATGGGTGTGTGTGTGTGGGGGGGGTTGAAGCTTCTGCTGGGGCAATGTCCTTTGGGGTGCCTACTGCCAAGCTGCAGCATGTACCAACCCTGGACATTGCCCAGGCTCCAAATTGTTTCCCTCAACTTTGGTTTCTCTTGACAGCTGTCAGAAAGTGAGCTGCCAAGAGAAACCAAAGGCACGAGTGATCTTTGGTTGTGAAAAGGGGGTGCTGTGATTTACACCCTCTTTGTGGCAAGATACACTATTTATTTATTTTACCCAGGCAGTCCACATGCTGGTGCATATTTTGTACTTGTTCCTGAGCCTCTAGGTGCTTGGGAAGGTGCCATTTTCCTCGGGAAAGGACGTTTTGACAGCTAGCTAGCTGGCAAAACCCTGGGTCCCTTTAAAAAGGGTTTTTTTGACAGGGCATTGGGCGTTTTTTGACTGGGACATAGCTATGGGGAAAAAAGCTGAAAAAAGCTCACACAATCACGGTTCCCCCACAGTGTCCCCTGGGATACCTGCAGGAGGCCTGAGTGGGAAGGAGGGGGGAAGGAGGCGGCCACCCCAGCAACCCTCGGTGAGCCCAATCCTCCATCAGGCGCACCGTGCATGGTCTCACCAACAACCAGCCCACCATGGCTCATTGCCAGGGTGGGTTGGCAAGGCATACAAACACGTACATTAATTAATTGTAATTAATTTAAATGTGTCCATGTGTTTGAAGCCTGCAGCAGCAGGAACATCTTCAGCAACCAGGGGCAGACTTCCCTAACTAGCACATACCTTTGCAGTCCATACAGTATAAAGCCAGGGGAGATTAGTAGGCCAAG
This sequence comes from Shinisaurus crocodilurus, assembly GCA_021292165.1. Taxonomy (NCBI): domain Eukaryota; kingdom Metazoa; phylum Chordata; class Lepidosauria; order Squamata; family Shinisauridae; genus Shinisaurus; species Shinisaurus crocodilurus. The sequence goes on along the minus strand of CM037876.1, from coordinate 287,623,080 downwards.
GGGCAGAGTTATATGCCTGCCCCTCGCCCCTCCCGTGGGGCAGCCTCCTTCAGGGGAATGGGGTGGGAAGGCCTTTCCCTCATGGAGCTATTGCGGTCCACCATAGACGCAGCCAATCCTAGGGGTGCCAAAGAGGCATGGCGTCACTCAGCCAGAGTGGGGACAATGTGTCCAACCCTAACAGCTGTGTAGGTTTGCTTGCAGCCTTCTCTGAATCAACATAAGGGCTATTCACACCCATGTGAAGCTGGGTCCATTCTCTAGTCCAAAATAAAGTTGGAATCCTATCCACACCTATATGCATGCTTACTCAGGAATAAGTCCTACAGCAGTGTTCAGTGGGCTTACTCCAATGTGAGTATGTATAATATTGCAGCCTTATTGGGAATTAGTCACTTTGAACAAAGTGAGTATTTGTTTCTGAAGTGTAACCAAGCTGAAAAGGCATTAAGAAACCAAGCTGTCTAATTTTGGGCCTTGTTTTGATTAAGAAATAGGAGAAAGAGAAGAAGGAGCCTCTCCTTTTATAGAGATGGCTGCCAACTTTCATGGTATAATTAAAAAATGTTCTTTTTTAGAAATCAAAATCCTCAAATTTAGTTTCAGAAACTTTACAAAATATTACTTCACATCTTACTTCAATTTGCTTTGTTCCTGCTTGCAGGTGTGGCAGTCTCTTTTGTTTATTTCCCACACACACACACACACACACCTCCCCCATCATCCTGACAAACCATCCAAACTATTCACCTCCAATTTTCACTCTCTTACAAAACATTTGTCAAATAACTTGCACCTGCACCTTCTAATTTAGAATATAGCCTTCTTGCCTTCCACGCCCGATGATTTCAGCACAGGGCACGTGTCTCCCCAAACAATCAACCCTAATCTCAGTTGGCATCAGACAAAATATTACAAAACATTATTTCAAGCCGTGTTTCAATTTTGCTCAACATTAAATAGTGAGTGATAAAACCTTATTTCTTAAGTGGCGTCCCCAAACAAGGGAGATATATTAAATGAGTTACTATTTTATTAGAGCAAGTGGAGGTAACTTTGCTGCAGAAATCGCAACCATCTTGCAATTCAGGCTTTCTTCAGCCATTGCACTATCACAGTAGTAGCACCTTTCAACGGCATTTGATGAGATTTGCATAGTTTACATTCCTTCCAACCAAATCCTTGCATCATCTTCATTCTTGTCACTCCACCCTGCCAATTAAGCAAGTGATTAGCAAATCTTCACCTAGGTGAGTTGCAGCAGCCTCCATTGCTGTGTTTTCCCCAGTACAAACAGTGAAAATAGGTTTGAAATTTTAGCCCTGAGCTTGCTCCAGTTTGCTCACGGTGCTAACCAGAAAGGACCAGTCAGGAAACAAAGTTGAAAAATTTATTTAATGACAAATGATTTTTAAAAAATGTAGAATCGGCAATAAAATATGAGAGAAGTATATAAATGGAATAGTGAATACATGTAATGATTGACTAAGAAACTGTCAAAGTGTAAATACAGAAACAGCAGAAAAGTAATCTAAGGGACAAAATCGTACAATGGGAATATAAAGACAGCAGCAATTCACACAAAATAACTTACTAATTTCTCCCGTGAGGCCGTAGACACAGCATTTGATAGTACTGCAAGTCAAATAAGTTTGCAAGGTAAATCAGAAATTTGTTCCTCAGATGAATCAGGAGTTGATCCTCTAGGACAGTGATGGTGAACCTTTTTGAGCCCGAGTGCCCAAACTGCAACACAAAACCAACTTATTTATTTCAAAGTGCCAACACTGCAATTAAACCTGAATACCAAGGTTTTAGTTTAGAGTTGAATCGCACAAGCCACCACAGCTTAAATCACACCACCTCCAAGCTGCCAGTGCATCTGCAAGGGCTGTCTCCTGACTCCTCCACATCAGCCCCCCCCCATAGCCCCTTCTATCCCCCCATGGGCAGAGAGTGAGTGAGCGCACGAGGCGGAGATTTAAAGCGGCAGCCCAGCCACCCCTTCTCAGACAGGCAGGCAAGGCTGGAGGAGGAGGAGGAGGGCGCGCGAGACGGAGATGGGCAGAGAGTGAGCACGCGAGGCGGAGAGTAGCCAACTGAGCATTTAAAGCGGCAGCTGCCCTCCCCGCCTCACCTCGCCTGCTTGCTCTCCCGCCCCTCGGGGGAATCCTCGCAGCAGGAGGCGCCCGGGACCCCTGCCTGATCTCGCTCCTCTCGTGTGCCCACAGAGAGGTCCCTGCGTGCCAGCTGTGGCACGCGTGCCATAGGTTCGCCATCACTGCTCTAGGAGAATCTGGAGTTGGGCTGGTTGCTTGTGCAACTCAGGAATTAGTTCATCAAATAGATTTAATAGGACATAGATTTCATAGATTCATAGATCATAGAGTTGGAAGGAGCCTACAAGGCTATCGAGTCCATCATCATCATCAGGCGATCACTCGAGTCCAACCCCCTGCTCAATGCAGGAAACTAGAGGAGGGGTCTCCCATCCAAGTAATAACCAGGCCTGACCCTGCTTAGCTTTCCACACTCAGACAAGATAATAGAACATGGATTAGCTCATCATTTAGATAGCTTATTTAGATAGTTTATTTATTGGATAACACAAGAAACCAGAAATTAGTTCCTCTAACAGACATCTCTGGAAATTTAGATGACAGGTGCTCTTCTTGAAATACCATAGCTTGTGTTTCAAACACATTTTGGGATAGGTTTTGCATGTGAAAACAATGGACTGTGTACTCATGACACAGACTAATTTCATGTTACATAGTGAAAAGGAGATCGGCAAACTCAGAAGTATTAATGGACGTTGTTTCCAGAGGTTACTGTGACATTTCAATAAAGGTGTAATTTAATTTCATGATTCAGAAAATCAGTTTCTTTAAAGGAAATGTAACCCAGCTAGCATTTAAAAGAGCAAAAGTAATTAAATGATGATGCATAGGGTGTACTTGTGCAACAGTATAATTCACATACTCTTGACTTGTTGAGTTATAAAATATTAACTGAATATAACCATGGGAAATTATCCTAATAAGAAACAAAAAGCTCTAGGCCTCTGGTCTTCACTGCAGGCCACTGGCAACTTGCAAAAGCTCAGGCAGTGGAGAGGGAATTGCATGCTCCCCACTTCCACCAGGAGGACCTTCTTCCACTGCCATGTCTCCCACTTCCTACCTACCTACCCACCCCATTGCCACCACCCGCTCAGCAGATCCTCTCAGAGTGGGCCAGCAGGTGGCTGAGCTCCCTGAAGAGCCATATTGGCTGGAAGAACAGCCGGCTCAGCTCTTCAGAGAGGCCGCCATGCCCAAATGCCTGGCTCTAAGGCAGTGTTGCTTACAGCCAGGTATTGTGGGAGGAGGGGTGTCCCTGGAAATCACTCATGGTACAGGCGATCTCCAGGGAACCCCTCCTCCCACAGTGCCTGGCTCTGAAGAAGGACCTCCTCAGAGCCAGACATTTGGGTATGGTGGCCTCTCTGAAGACAGATGTGGTGGTGGGCAGGCAGGCAGGTGAGCAGGCAACAGGGGGAGACATGGAGGGTAGTGGGGGAGACAGACATGGCAAATGAACACCTTCATTTATTGAAAGCACACTTGAGGGGGTGTGAAGGATTGAGGCCTACACAGGCTTGAGTTAGGTTGAGGCCTGAAGGCCCAAAAAGCTCCTGATGGGAGCATTCTTGAGTTTCATTTCCCCCCTAATGAAGTTAAGTTTCATTTCCCCAGTCTTAGGTCACGTAATTGTAGCCTTCTAGTTCTGTGGGAGGGTATATAAAGAGGTGTGGAAAAGCTGTAGAGTGAGGAGAGAGAAATTGGAGAGAGAGAACAGAGAAGCTGCAGAGACAGAGTGAGAATGAATATCACTGAAAACTGCAGAACAGCCAGAGCTAGGATGGAAAGGAGTCTCTATTAAGGCATACAGGTGAAAGTGTAGCTAGGTTAGAGAAAACTGTGTTATTTCTTTTATTTCCATTATACATGCTTTTTGAAATCTAACAGCTCTATTTGTGTAATTACCCTAAGTTAATGTGAATTTAGCACACCAAATTTAGTAAAGTAACCAGTTATTGTTAAACTCAGATTGTCTGGACTATCTTTCACAACACGACTACGGTCTAATCCCCTGCTACTAGTAAGGAAAGAAAGGCAAAAGGCAGAGATGCAGCATCCTGATGGCAGGAGGGCTCTTAAAGAGGCAAAATATCTTTAAAGAGCTGATCAAGGTGTCCTGGTAAAGGTGGAACCTTGACAGGGGGTCATGGTGTCATGCTGCCTTCAAGGTGCCTGCCAACCACACCCCACCAGCTGTGCACCCCAATAACTGAATGTTCAGTGCCCATGTAAAGGGGCTGTATGTATGTGGGACTCCTCCATACAAAGGGAAATCCTGGACCAAGCAGGATTCCCTCTTGTAGGGAGGAGCCCTTTGTGTGCATGTCGGTATGTGCATTTTCACACCCTTCCTATGGATGCCAAATGCATGTCTGGTGGGGGTGGGTGGCCAGCATCATGTTGGTGGAGCGGTGTGTGGCTTGGTGGTGCAATTCCAGTAACCCTTTCCTGTGTATTTTTAACATGTGAGGGAGCTTGTCCGAACCCCCTCACGAAAAAAGGCAATCTTAGAATACAAATGAACTTTTGACTCTGCCTCTCTCCAAAATATGAGACAGAAGAGGATTATGAGGCCCACCCAGTGCCTGTGTTATAGGGGCAGCGGGGAGCCAGGTTCTTATCTTTTCTGATGGCACCCTTAATGGACTTCAGAAAGTGACAGGTGGCATGATTTGTTTGTTAGCTGCTCTCACTATTTCCAGGGAAACATTACCTTTCTCATGACTAGAGAGAGAGAGAGAGAGAGAGAGAGAGAGAGAGAGAAACATCCCAAGATAGTTATCAAAGCAGCATAGGGATCATTTTCCTTTTCTTTCATTGGTTGTCTAGAAGTATTTAGGGCAACAATTGTTGGGAGAGGCATGTTTGGGGAAAAGATTTGAATGGAATGAAAACAGCTGTTTTAGGGAGTTCCAAGCATGGAAGCCTAGAAGTCAGAACAACATGAGAAGAGTGGGTGGCAGCAACAAAGCGTTACAGGATTTCAGAAGTCATCATGGAGAGACAAAGGGAGTGAGAAAAAGAGGGGGAAGAAATGTGACAGTCAGGAAAGGCAAGGACAGAGTTTCTTCTTGCCACACTTCCTATGCAAATGTAAATCCCTGAATCTCTTGTGGTGCATTAGAACGGCAGTGTTGTTTTTTTAAAATATTATTATTCCTTTAGTTTTGGGCATGGTTCTAATTTAGGGGATTAGGTGTACTGTACACATTCATGGGCAGGGTGCAGTTCTAGTTCTTGATTCATGGTCCTCACAGCTGACACCAACCATTCTAGGAAGGGTGAAAGCTACCTCATCTGGATAGCTAGCATCTGGCGTTGACAGTAGAAGGAGGGTCATTATTTCAAAATGTAGAAGGGGGCATAGCCATCTGGGAAATCCCAGGGGGCTGATTGCGACCCAGGCAGGCTGGATTTGGTCCCTGGACCTGTGGTTCTGCACCCCTGTTCTACAGTCCCTCATATAGTGCTTGCATACAATTCCCCTCCAAGTACCCACAGTTTCCTTTGATCTTTTAACCTCTTTCTCTACATGTTATATTAAATACAGACAGGGCTGCCTACCAGTGCCTTAAAACATGGATGGAAAAACAAAGGTGTTCTTGTTTGATCTTGCAGATCTTAATTTGTTTGCAAATTGCTGTGAGCAAGCAACTCTGACAGAAGGGGTTTATACTGAAGAGCAAACACAGAGTGCACAGACACGTCTGGTTTTGTAGGTCACAGCTAATGACACCATGTAACTTCATTTCAAAGTGAATTATGAATTGAGTGTATGGATCCGTGAATAAAGATGGGGGGGGGGGCGGGAAATAAGTAGGGCAAAGGTGCAACCAATAAATGCAAGTAATAAACTTGTAAGCCAGCCTAAACCTATTGGTTAGGGTGGAGTACTAATCCAATAGCCTATATATATCAGAGCATTGTACAGCTTGCACCAGGTAAGAGGAAGTGAGCATGACTTGACTTGTGTTCCTGTGTCTTGCAATCAGTTCTTAAATTTTATCTGCTGCCTGTGTAATGGTAAGGTTTGGGTACACTTGTGGAGATGAGATTATATTACCGTATGTTCAAATCATATGTCAGCTAATTAGGGAGTGTATTACTCAAGGGCCTGGTCCAGCCGAGGCACCTCACCCCTAAAGTGAAGTGCCATGGCTGCAGCAGGCCCTTGAGTAATACAGGGAGTGGCTGTAGCCCAGTGATGGAATCCATGCTTTGCATGTAGATGGTCCAGTTCCTAGTACCTTCGGTTAAGAAAAAGCATCTTGAGCAGGATGGCTGGGAAATAACTCTGGCTGAGACACTGCCAGTTGTTCATTAGAGGCCATACTGGGCTTCATCGACCAATGGAACCTTCATATGATCACACTTAGTTCAAGGTGTTCTTTTGACCTAGTAAAGCCCCAAATGGACAGGGACCAGACTCCAGGTTATTTAAGAGAGAGCCTGCTCCCCTTCCCCTATCCACCGTGATCTGCAAATGAGACCTGTCAGATTAGCATCCCGAGAGCCCTCTCTCATAATTTGGAACCCAGGATCATCCCATGAAGCTGAACGGTGGGAGATCCAGGACAGACAAAAGGAAGTACTTCTTCACACAGCCCATAGTTAAACTATGAGATTTGCTTAGATGGATTTAAAATGGGATGAGAGAAATGTATTGCAGATTAGACTAGATTAATACTGATGGGATGGAGGGGTGAGGTTAAAGCCTCCACCCCACCCCCATTGCAGTGGTGCAGCTGAAGATCCCAGGCAGAGGGCGAGGCTTTAGCCTTACTGGGAAATAAGGTGTGTAGGAATTATTCTCTTCACACAGCCTCTTTCCCAGCACTGAGTTCTGTTGGGAAAGAGAGTGTGTGAGGAGAGTCATGCTTGTGTGTCCTGTTTCCCAGAAGAACTGGGAATCAGGGTACATGGGGATGACTCCCCTCATGCACTCTGTATTGTAGAAGCAGAGAGGAAATGGTGTGTGTGCATAGGGGGGCAGGGCATCCACAGCAGGCCGCATGTTGTGTGAACCCAGCTGAGATAAGAAACCATGGTGAACAACCCAACTAGAAATCATGGGTTCTCTTCATCGGTTGCTTGTGGTTAACAAGCCATGGCTGGTTAGTGCTGATGGGTTCAGACAACACAGCGATCCAGGTTTCAACAACAACCTACATTTCAACAACAACCCACACTTGAGTGTGGGTTACTATCGTGTTATCTGAACCCAGTGAGGATGTCTCGCCAAGGGCCCTGAAAATCCTGGAGATGGTACTGTTCCTAGCCAGTGATTTTCTGACTTGAGGGAGGAGTTCAGGTATTGATCTCTGACATATAATGAGGGCTCACTGGGTGAAGGTAGGAGAATGGAAACTGGCAACTGCTTTTTATTAGGGAAGTGAATGAAGCTAAAGTAATAACTGCTTCCTCGAAGTAATGGTGACATTTTAAACAAAAAACAGGTATAGCCTGATCTTAGTATTTAAACTGCTAAATATCTTAAAGTGTGAATAAGTTTTAAATAAACACTATGTATTTGTTTTAATTTTAAAGTAAATCACCTTGTCTGTTCATCTTATGCCTATAGGCTGAACCCCACTACTGGGGAACAAGGGTTTATTAAGAATTGATTGGTGGTAGCAGAAAGGAAAAGGAAAGGATAAGGAAAACAGGCACATTCTTACATAGTATGATAGGTAGGATTGAAAGGAACTGTCCTCCACATTTGGTGACATAGATGAGATAATATAAAGGTTACAATTCTTCACAGATGTGGCAGGATCAGTACTCACTCACAATGCAATAGGATCTTCCATAGTGGTGGGATAGATACTTAGATTCTTCCACAGAGGCATCCTAGGTTCCACAACACTTTTAGAAAACTCGAGTTAAATTCTCTGCCCTCTGCCTCTTTCAAGTCAAAAGTTAGCTCCAGAGTTTTTCTCTGCCCCCTCCTTCTAGCTGGAGGCATGGGAGAAATGCCAGATTATTTGGAAAACATCCCAGCCATTATTTTGTTAAAGGCTCTTTGTGATTCACAGTGATCAAGATGGCCAACTTGCAACCACAGTGGCCTGGTTTGCATGATCACTGCAGCCCACCATGGCTTAAATAAGCCAAAGTGGTTAGAGGCACATGCCAGTGGCCATTTTGAATGTTCAAGCCATGGTGGGCGGTTGTCATGGTTAAGAAACCACCCACAACCCTAAAAACAGCCCATGGGTTGTGGGTGGTATGCTAACCATGCCAACAACCCACCCTTGCTGGGTTTGGATGTCACGATAAGCTACGGTGCCAACCTACCATGGCTTGAATATTCAGAATGGCCAGTGGCATATGCTGCAACCCACCGTCACTTACATAAATACGCCATGGTGGGCATGCGGTGATCGTGCAAACTGGGCTTGAGTGAGTGTGTGTGTGTGTGTGTGTGTGTGTGTGTGCGAGAGTATGAGTGTGTGTGTGTGTGTGTGTGTGTGTGCGCGTGCAGGGCCGGATTAAGAGCATTATGGGCCTGGTGCTGAGGAGGGTGCACGGCTGAAGAGGGCGCTGAAACGCTGTGCTCCTCTTCGCTGCCGCTGCGCTGCCCCCGCCAGGCCTCCGCCTCCCCACCCTCCCTCCCTCCCTCCCTCCCGCCGCCGCCGCCGCATCCTCCCATCCCACTCGCTGCTGCGCCTCCCCCCGCCCTCCCGCTCGCTGCCGCTGCGCCTCCCGCCGCCGCCGCCATCACCCCCCCCCAACCCCACCACCACCTACCTTCTCCGCGTCGTGTCGCTTCCGGAGCCCCGCCCGCGTTGTTTTGGCGGGAGGAACCAGGGCAACAGGGCTTAAACAGCCCTGTTGCCATGGTTTCCCCGGCAAAAAACAGCACTGGGGGTCCCGTCGCGTCACTTCCTCCTCCTCCTCGGCAGCGGCAGCAGCAGCAGCAGCAGCCGCCAGGGTGGGGGGAAGGTAGGTTGGTGGTGGCAGCGCAGGGGTTTGTTTTTTTTTTGCAGAGCAGGGCTGCTTTGGAGAGGGGGGGCGCTAAATATTAATTCGCCTGGGGCGCCAAACTGCCCTGCACCGGTCCTGATTGTGGGCCTATTTTGGGGTAGGGGCCTGGAGCTGCAGCTCCAATAGCCCCTATCTTAATCCGGCCCTGTGTGTGTGTGTGTGTGTGTGTGTGTGTGTGAGAGAGAGAGAGAGAGAGAGAGAGACTTTGGTTGAGAATGCAGGCATAACTGCCTGTATGAGGGCCAAACTAGACGTGATGATGATTGTGCAATGAACATGATATTTTAAGTATTCAGCCTCCACTCCCATACATACATGCCTATGGGCCTGACCTCATCTTATAGTGCTCTGTGACACTCTTGGAACCAGAACGGGATAAATATGAAACCAGCCATGAAATGAATGCTATGGGTGGAGCCTACACACATTTGTGACCACACACATGATCACAGAAGTCAAAGTCTGAGCGCGTTCCAAGCCCCCTGCTCCCCCCCCCACAACAGCTGCTGCCACCACAGCCACCCCAATGATGAAAGAGAAGTCACTGGTGCTCCAGAAGTGAATACTGCGAAGCAAAAAAGCACAGGGAAAAGGGCCAGATTCCTTGGTGTTCCCTGCAGGAGATGCCCATGCACCTCCTGGGTATAGGAAGGGGTCACCGAGTTCCTTTGAAGCCATCTTGCCCTAACTCCCACAACAGCTGCTCTGGATCAGAGATGCAGTACATGATGTGGGATGGCATCCACCCACCCAAATCAATAGCAGAAGCTAGTGGCTGGCTCTTCTTCCAGCAATCAGTACGAAGTGTGGGAGATGTGCCAAAGTCAGTGTGGGCGTGAAGTCTCAGGAGCAGAATAACAGTGAAGGCGCTCTGCAGCTGGGGGAAGCCGACCGTGGCTATTCCAAAATGGGGCTTCTTTTCGCCTCCAGTTTGTTTTCCTCTGCTATTGCCAAGTATCCGTTAAAGCTTGATGAACTGCCCCAAAGTAAAGCACAGCATAGCTGGTGCCTTTCAACCTTGCATCCTTATAATTGCATTGTTGTGACCCTTTGTGAAATAGGCTAATAGACATTCATTGCTTCTGCGGCAATGCCATTTACATCAGTGCGCCTATACAATGCATCTGTGTACATGCACAGGCTCCCACTATGCAAGGCAGTCTCTATTTTCCTTTTCCAGAGGGGTAGTCACATTCGTCTTTGGCGGCAAGAACAGGCAAGAGTCATGTGGCACCTTCAAGCCTAACACATTTATTATGGCATAAGTTTTCACAGACTAGAGTCCACTTCATGAGATGTATGAAGGGTTATCCTAAGTTAGCAGCTCTGAGAGTGCAAACATTATCATTGAAATGAATGAGCTAATCCTCTTCTTGCAAAAAAGAATCAGAACCCCATAGCAGGAGAAAATTCATGACACACAATGAGAAATTCATGAGTATTATTTATTGTTATGCACCCACATACCAGTCAATGGCCAAAGAAGGTCGGGGTCAGGCAGGGTTTATACGTTGCAATGCAGTTCTGCTTCACTTCTAGCTGCTGGTGTTGCTGATTCATGATTCACACCAGGGGGTGTCTGGTAGGTGCACAAGCCTCCATCCTCCTCCTTGGTCACCATTTGTGGTAATGGTGGCGGCCAGGTCTTGTAGTGCACTGCTGACCATGAAGAGACAAAAGAAGGCCAAAGCACAATTGAATATGCAATGTTTCATGCTTCATCTGCAGGGCTGGCCTTACCATTAGGCAGAGTAAGGTGGTTACCTCAGGCAGAAGATTCCGGGTGCTGTGGAGGGGGTGGCAGCAGCTGCCCACAGACCATCCCCCTCTGCTGGGGGACCACACTGTGTATTCCAGGCAACATGCCCTGCACCCCCTGAGCTAGCCTGCTGCCTTTAAGTAAGGTGGAGGATGCTGTCTCATCACCAATATTGAAGTAAGATTCAACTGTATCCAGTATCAGAGGCAGTATGCCTATGTACACCTGTTGCTGAGGAACATGGGCAGGAGGATGCTGTTGCCCTCATGACCTGCTTGTGGGATCCCGGGGGCAGCTGGTTGGTCACTGTGTGGACCAAATGCTGGACTAGATGGACTCTTGGTCTGATCCAGCAGGGCTCTTCTTATGTTCTTATGTTAACTGCCAGTCCAGATGGCTTCTGAAGGTGGAAGGAGGGGTGCCATCTTGTCCTTCACCTCAGACAGCAAGAAGTCTTCAAGCCAGCCCTGTTCTTCTGCATTGGATCTTGACATCCTCAACCTATGAAGCTACTTTATACTGAGTGTGACCATTGATCCAACTAGCCCAATATTACCTACTCTGATTGGTAGCAGCTCTCTAGATCTCAGGCAGACATCTTTCCCATCAGCTTTTACCTGATCCTTTTAACTGGAGTTACCGAGGGTTGATCTCCTGGATGCAAAACAAGTGCTCTGCTGCTGAGCTATATAGCCCTATCCCCTGTGAGGAAACTGGGCCTTCCCTTCTCTCCTGTGTCAGAATGCCATCCACTTGTCACTCTTGAGCTATACAGCCCTTACATAGTCCTGACTGTTACTGCCATTATGGATTTTTATTTATTTATGAGTGTCTATATACTGTGTTATCTGCTAAAAGCCATCAAGGCAGTGTACAACAATATAAAACAATAAAACAATAATAATATAAAAAAGAACAGTAAGGATGCAATCCTATGACCTCCCGACATTATCTAGGGGGCCATAGGATTATTTGGAGTCCCAGCTCTGAGGTCCTCCAACCATGGAGCTGGGACTCCGAGTGTGGAGCCCCCACCCTGCCCCCCTCAGAGCCAGCGCAGAATCTCTCCAAGATTAAATAGAAATAGATAACAATTGCTCCGCACTTTGTTGGAAAGGATGTCAGGAAATAGGTACATACGCTCATATGTGGTGGAGTTGTAAAAATGTTCTGGAATTTTGGCGAGAGGTTTTTACAGAAATATAGGAAATTATTGGTATTAATCTAGAGGTCTGTCCTAAATTTGCTTTGTTATCAATAACCGATAAATTCACTTGTGCCCAAAATACGAAGGAACTAATTGTAAACCAATAGGTTAATGATAGTGAAGAAATGGAAAGTACAACATGTTTTTTCTAATAACTGATTGGTATAAGGAAGTTTAGGATATAGCCCTAAATAATAAACTAACTTGTAGTATCAAATGCAAAAAGGGACAGTTAAAGAAGAATAATTTTATGGATATATGGAATCAATTATTAGACTATGTATTAATAAAGGGGAAGGGGAGTATGCCTTGTCAGGATATGTTATATTTTTGGAACGTGAAATTTAATTGATCAAGGGGATGGAACTATATTAGCTGGTCCCTAGGCGGGTGGGGTGTGTGTGCACCTTGTGATTTATTCTAGTTATATGTTTTCGTTTTACAGTTTTGTATGTAGTTTATAATAACTAAATAAAATTAATTTTTTAAAAAAAGAACCTCTCCGAGGTTGGAAATCAGCCATGGAGAGGGCTGAAGGGGTGTGCCGGGTGGGGGGGGCAGGGAGGAGAGGAGACTGGGGCCGACAGCTTATGCTGTATCCAAACAGTGCCCCACCCTCCTTCCCTGCCCCTCTGCGGTGCTTCATCTAGATCAGGGCTCTCCAACCTTGGGTCCCCAGATGTTGCTGGCCTACAGCTCCCAGCATACCCAGCCAGCATGGCTGATGGCAAGGGATTCTGGGAGCTGTAGTCCAGCAACATCTGGGGACCCAAGGTTGGAGAGCCCTGATCTAGATGGATGAAAATGGAGATTGCCGCCACCGCGCCTCGCACCCTGCATTAGATGCACGTCAGCCTCTATGTTCGGAGTCTTGCATGCATCGAGTGTGGAGGACGTTGGATCGCACCCTCCAGGCTTCAAAAACATTAAAACTACACATGCATCTTTACACCCTTTTTAAAGGCCAAGAGAGTGGGGTCCCATTGTGGTTCTTGAGGGACTGCATTCCGTAGTTTGGGGGGCAATACAGGAGAAAGCCCTTTCATGCGTGCCCAACAAATGGGTCTCTGTGGGTTATGGTGCCCTCTCAAGTCCAGTAGAACACCTGAAATGTTTTATGAAAATTATAATGGTCTGAGTTGATGTGGCTGGTCCAACAAAACCAATCTGAAATCAAACACGGAATAATGGGCTCAAGTTACAGGAACCTAGATTCCACCTAAACATCAGGAAAAATTTCCTGACTGTCAGAGCAATAAGACAATGGAATCAACTACCTAGGGAGGTGGTGGGCTCTCCCACTCTGGAGGCATTCAAGGTGCAGCTGGACAATCATCTGTCGGGGATGCTTTGACCTGGATTCCAGCAGTGAGCAGGGGGTTGGACTCGGTGGCCTTGTAGGCCCCTTCCAACTCTACTTTTCTATGATTCTATGATTCCTCCATGGGTGCTAAATCTGTGTTTCTATAGGGTCACCTATTGCACCACTACAGAATATGTTGCTCTGCTACTAACAGGGCTGGGCCACCTCTTGGGCCTTCATAAGCAACACTGGGTGTATACTTTCCCCATTCTCTGTGACTTGAGGTGACTCACTCCAGGTATCTAGGCAACATTCCACAAAACAAAATTGCACCCAACAAGAATGGAGACTTTAGAAGGTGCCAAATGATTACCCAGAAGTCTGTATAGCCTAAGAGATAAAGCTAAAATGGGTGGTTATGAAAGTCTCAGCACAGGATATTATTATCAGTGCCAGTATTGTTTAGGAATGAACATTTTCCGGAAAGATATTCTCATTTATTAAAATCCCTGGGCTTTTCACTCAAACACAGTACAAACATAACTTGGGTGAAAGTAAGAATGTGTGTAGGGATGGATGGATCATTCTATTTCTGGCCCTTGCCACTTGTGCATGTGTTCACCCATAACTGAATGTCATCCAATTTCCAATGTTGCTCTGCAAATCTTTAAAAACAAAAATTGCACAAACGTTTGCCTTTAAAAAGGTATATAAATGCATATCTTAAACAGTTGTATCTCAAAATGTGCAATTCTAAATTTATTTTATCAAAACATGCATTTTAAAACATATTTAGATATGGGTTTGGGGGGTTTTCGAGCCAAGAACTATGTCATGTCATTTGGAGAAGCACATGATTTAATAAATAGCAATGTTCTAATCTGAACATTAGTCCAGGATGGAACTAATGCATGGAAATATGGAGACCAGAAGTACAGCAAGGATCATCTCCCATATAAGCATTCAGCAACCTACTCCTCACCTGCAGCATGGATTAAGAGTAGATTCCATGCAGCTGAAACTCACCAGTCTGAACTGTTGGCCTGTGGTCCATGTAAGAAAAGACCACTGGAAGGCCCTGAAGATGACTACTGATTGGTGGGAAGGCCTCATTTACTTTGTGAGATCTGTATATTTGATGAAATTGGTAGATAAGCTGGCCTTCAGAGTCCCAGCAACCAACGCAACTACTGATGACTCTGGGCCCTTTTCAGGTTAAGCGAAAGAGTACTTGGCTTGCCCAAATAGCAACTTCAACTTCTTGAGTTAAACTGCACATTTATGTGGTATGTACATGCCATGGATGCTTGCAGAAGTGATTCACTCCCCCCTCCCCACCTATTATGCTGAATTCCAAGGAGCTATCCTATAACCCCCTGCAGATTTTTCTTGGAGACACTCTAGGCAGCAATTTCTGGATTGTCAGTGGTTCTCCGTGTCATGCATGAATAGAAGGAGATCTTCTGTTCATGTACACCTTGTTAGGATACAAGCCGTAATGTAAAAGAAGATCTGAATCTATGATTTAGATCAACTTCAGTGTGCATTTGGAAGGGGTTATATGTGCAAAGTCTTCAGTTCTGAGAGCATCTCTCATTCTAGATACAGAAAGAAAGGAAGTCTTGTGCAGATGCACCCTAAAAAAATTTTTTTTAAAGTAAGATGACTACTGCATTACTTTGAAATGTGGCTTCTTACCTAGAAAATGGAAAATGCAATGTGATTACCAAATAGAGGAATGGTATAAAGAGGTATGGGATATTGCTATTAATGATAAATTAACGTCTAGTATTAAAGTGAAAAGGGGATTATAGAATTGAAATGATTTTAAAGATATATGGAGAGAATTTGTAGTTTTTGTTTTATTAAGAGGGAAAGGGTGTACATCTTCACAGGAGTCATTACAATTTTGGAAGGTTGAATAGTTATGTAGTTATTTGGTCCCGGTGGGGTGCACTTATTATTGTTATTATTTGTTGTTGTTTATAAGTGTTTGTTGTATAATTTGTATGTTTATGTACTTTGTACTTTATATGTTAAAATTTAAAAAAAAAATTAAAAAAAAAGAAATGTGGCTTCTTGCATTACACATTTTATCAATTCCATGCACAAATACCAAATTAAGAGCACAATTTAACAACAAACATTCTGTCCTTCAAATGTTTTTTCTTTTTCTTTTTCTCTTTCTGCCATTGCAGGTTTCCTTTTCTAAGAGCGTGGAATTTAGAATGTGGTTTTTAAAAAAGAGATAACTGAAAAGAGAATTCATGTCTGTTTCCAAACCCTCAGGCAAAAGAGGAAACATCAGCGTGTTAGGGGTGGGGAAGAATATAAGCCAGAATGTATTTATGGTTTCAGAGAAAGAACAGAACTGTGCCATCATACCTGGAGCAAAATCAAAATCATTTGTTCTACATGGAACAACATTACAAACAAAGGTGGTCAGCGTAACATTTTGTTTAAAGATCCCCCCCCCCCCCCAGTTTAGGTTTGAGCTCCTATGTTACACTGATTGGAGAGATCAATGGAATTATTTCCTCACTGTGATTGGCCTAAAAAAACATGGAAGCAATTTCAGCAAAGAAAACAACATTTACCCTCATTTTAGATGTTCCAAAGGACCTGAGAGAGATCCAGGCTCCCATGGAACAGCACAATAGAAGTAGAAAAGCAACCACTTTGCATCAGCACCTCTCTTCAACAGGAGGAGCTAGTTGCTTGATTGCAGGAAGAAGGTAGGGGAACCTTCTTGGAACACCCCTCACACAATTCCTGGCTCTGAAGAAGGACCCTACTCAGAACCAGGCATTTTGACCGGTTCTCTGAAGAGCCATGCTGGCTGCTTCCTTTGGCTGATGTGGCTCTCCAGGGAGTCTGCCTGCCCAGGCCATGGTGAGTGACGTGGCAGCAACAGGGTGGGAGGCGTAATGTGATGTGACGTGATGAGACAGTGGTGGTGGTGATGCAGCAGCAGCAGTGGCAGTGCTTGTGCTCTCCCACCTCAGGTGGTGGGAGAGCTTGTGCTAGTCCCGAACCATACTTTAGCATTATGTGCATGAGTTCCGGCTTGTGCTCTCCCCTCTCCTCCTCTAGTATGGCTGCAAGGGATCAGAAGCATTTGCTTCCATTTTCAAGTTCAATTTGGTCATTTTCTCATTTTTCCAAGGTCAGATTTGTTCCATCACACATTTCTTCATCAATTTCCATTTCTTAAGAGTCCGCACAAACATTTGTATGTATTTTCACACACGTTTCTCAGTATGCATTTGTATGCATTTTGTATGCGTATCTGTATGCTTTTTCAAATTATATGCATTTTTTGCAGGTAATTAGAAAAAAACAAACAGGTTCTTGCCCCTAGGAGATTATAATCTAACATTCAGCAGGGGTAAACAACAGAGAAAGAGGAGGGAAGTGGAGGCAAGGCTAAACAGGGAAAGAAAATGCAATTGTTTGAGTTACCAATGTTTCTGCTTGATTAGAGGCTTAGTTGCAGTAGATCAGGGCTCTCCAACCTTGGGTCCCCAGATGTTGCTGGCCTACAGCTCCCAGCATACCCAGCCAGCATGGCTAATGGCAAGGGATTCTGGGAGCTGTAGTCCAGCAACATCTGGGGACCCAAGGTTGGAGAGCCCTGCAGTAGAATATGAAAGTATGGTATGGTGAATTCTGTCACCAGAATCCAATCCCTCTGCAGATGTACCCCATAGATGAGAACATGCCTCTGGACAGAAAAGCAAGTTAAAGAGATGTAACCAGACTAGCCATTGGATGAAAGCCCAGAACAACCCATTATCTAGGCAGCAGGCAGGTTTCAGGACTGGTGTCAAGGGTAGGCATTCTTGGGCAACTGCAGAAGGCCCACACCCCAGCAGGGGCCCACTGATAAGAGCCTCCTGAAGTTGCTCCTCGTCCTCACCATTGCAACCAGCTTGTTCACCTGTTTCTCATTTTGGCCCAAAGAACAGTGGTGGTGAGAGAAGGAGGCACAGTAGATGCCACTGCCTACTTGCCTACTGGCTCTCTGCCTGTCAAGCAAGCAAGTCGTAGCAATTATGAGAAAGAGGGTGAGGAGCAGTAGCAGCTGGTGACAATGGCGGTGAGAAGGAAGGCTCACCGAGGGAGGAGGGCTCATTGGAGATGTCTTGCCCAAAGTCCCTCAAAGACCTAGCATCAGCCCTGGCAAGCATACCCAAATCCAGGTCTGGGCCCTGGTCAGTTGTGGGAACCAGAATTTAGAGAAGTTGAGTCTGTAGTGCAACTGGTAGAAAATACTGCCCTGTTGACCAGACAGAAGCAGAAGATCCCACTCCTGTTAGCAATATGAGGCCTAGCCAATACAGAAGCATCATATTGCATATACGAATCACAGGATCACATTTTGCACCATCTATTCCTTTCCTCACCTGAGGGGGACCTCTGAGGCTTGACCACACCACCCCAGCAGGTAGCTCACTAGTCTAGTCCAAGCCTTTGGTCATCTCACTCCTAGATCAAACCTTGAGTCCCCAAGGCTGACACCCACCCCAAAAGGTGCCCCCCAGCTTCTCCTTGCAGCTGCTGATGCTTTCAACTTGTCTGTGAAAGACTAATTATACTGAGCTTCTTATTTACTTCCACACCACATCCTGTCATTAAGAAACACAGATCTAAAGGGTTGGCTCGTGTCAGGGCGAAGGAGATGCAAGACACGGGTGTGTATGGGTAGGTGGGAGGTTTCGGTCTTATTAAGACCTGGGAAGCAGCACTGCTCCATCATGTTATTTCCTTTAAAACATACTGGAGTCATGTGGGGAAAGCTGAGAACAGGAGTCATTTTAAAAATGCCCAACTCTTTGCATTTTGTGGATACAGGCTGGCCCTCTGTTAAACTGTCCTCCCTCTCTTTTGCAGGTAGATCTCAGCGGGTGGCCATTTCCAATTCTAGTGGATGGGAGGAAGATTTTGAGCAGGGCTTAAACCAGGCCTGCTCTTGCAAAAGATAAAACTGCCAAAGACCAACTGGCCAAACAGCTGTGCCTTTGCAAATCAATTGTGTGATTAACTTTGGATATCTGATCATAACTATGGCAGGGGTCTCCAAACTTCTTAGGCTTATGGGCACAGTTGGATTTTTGGGAAAGTGTCACAGGCACCAGAACAAAATAGCTGCCATGTGTGTGTGGGCTCAACCATGGCTATGACGGGGTAGCTATTTTGTGGGCAATCACAAAATGTACTGCTGGCTGCAACAAAACACCCATTTCTGGGAAAGGCAAACTGGCAAGGTTAGAAGACAAACACGCTCCTTTGAACTCCCAGTTTTCTAGCTCCATTCACTGGATTGTCTAACTCTCTCTCCCTCTTCACTGAATTTTCTAACCCGCTGCTCCCATTTCTCTTCCACACGTCAGCCCGCAGTTCTCTCCCCAGTCCGTTAAGCTTACCTCAAGTAGCTTTGTCTTACTTTCATGGGGCCCACAGGCATTCTGGGCAAGAGAAAGAAGGCAGGTGGCTGGAAGCCAGAGCTCAGATGCCCAAGGGAAAATCATTTTTTTTACATTTTTTAAATTTGGAGAGGGAGGGGGGCTTGGTGGGTGCCAAAGTGATTTCCATGGGTACCATGCTGTTGACCCCAGAATGATAGTAATTCTATTGACCCAGGTAAAATAGTCATCACCCCCTCCAGTGTTTCACAACAGATGTCTGTGCTTCTTGGCTCTGAAGCCGATCGAACACTGTGGGGGTGCAAAAAAAAAAACTTATTTCGCAGTCTCCATCTCATCCTTGAGTAGCCGAGTAGCTCAAGTAGCGGAGCTCTTCAAAGTAGTTTGGAGGTTGCTAACCCCAGAGGCAGCTCCTATAGAACCTTCAGAAGCCCGCTGTGATGCTTTTCATCACACTTTGAGGATAAAGTCATCCAGCAACAAAACAATTTAGATGCTACTGTTATGGCAGATTCAAGTGAGGTGTCCAGTGCCCCATCCAGCCATGTCTTGTGGGATCAATTTCTGTTAATATGGCCTGATGGCATGGACAAGGTGCTTGCGGTCATGTGCCAACCACGTACCCTCTCGAGCCCTGTCCCTCATGGCTAATTAAGGCTAGCCAGCATGGCTCGGCTGGATGGGTCCATGGTGTGGTTAATGCCCTGTTGTGTGAGGGAGTGGTGCATGATTCTTTGAAAGAGGTGCTGGTGTGACTACTCCTGAAGGGGGCCTACATGAACCCAAGGGTTTGTGACAACTATCACTGAGTTGTGTACATGCCATTTTTGGCTAAGGTGATTGAGAGGGTTGTGGCGGGGCAACTGCAGGCATTTTTGGATGAAACCGATTATCTAGACCCTTTCCAGTCAGGGTTCAGGCCTGGTTTTGGGACTGAATCATCCTTGGTCGTCCTGTTGGGTGAACTTTATCAAGAGAGGGATAGAGGAAATGCAACTTTGAGCCTCTTACTCAGCATCCTCTTAGAGCCAGTGTGGCGTAGTGGTGAGAGTGTTGGACTGGGACTTGGGAGATCCGGGTTCTAGTCCCCGCTCAGCCATGAAACTCACTGGGTGACTTTGGGCCAGTCACTGACTCTCAGCCTAACCTAACTCACAGGGTTGTTGTGAGGATAAAATGGAGAGGAGGAGGAGGAGGATTATATAAGCCACCTTGGGCTCCTTGAAGGAAAAAAGGCGTGGTATAAATATAATAAATAAATAAATAAATAAATAAAACTCTTCTCTTTACAGAGGCTTTCCTGAAGTGTGATCCAGCCAGCTACCGTATATGGTTTGTAGCACACACTAGAGTGTGCAGTTTTATTGCTGATTAATTGTATTGTGTTGTAATTAATTGTATTGTGTTGTGTTTATTGTTATATTTATGGTTATTTTTATGCCATTGCATTTTGTGTTCACCGCTTTGATACTTTTGTGGAAAGCAGTATATAATTATAATCTTCGTCATCATCATTATCCTATAGTTTTATGCAGTGCACATGTCTTCCATGGTAGACATGCCAATATGAAAAGGGCTCCCAGAAGGCAAAAAGTTTGAAAACAGCTTGTTTATATAATAATTGTCATGTTGTTGTGGTGGTGGTGGTTAAATAGATTTTTCAGGATAGATCCTCCTCCTCAGGTGATTTACAGCAGTCAATAAAACAATATAATAGGATCATACAAAAACAAAATGAAACATATTAAACAACATTAAAACATTAAAGCAAAGTAAGATCACACAGAAAACCACAATGACAGCACATAAATCAATGGATGAGATAAAACTTGATGTGGTAAAGATGACTGCTACAGATACACCATCAGTGACTCAAGCAACAAATGTGTCATGACTTCCCAGGTGTGTGTACATGGGTGGTTAAAGGCATGTGTATGTCCTCCACACATTTTAATTAACTATTATTCATTTAATTAAAATATCAATATCTCACCCATCCACATAGGTGCCCAGGGTGGCTCACATTTAAAACAAGTAATTTTAACAATAGTAAAAAATAAACAAATAGAATCATAGGGCTGGGCTGGGGGAGGTTCTTATAGGCCATCTAGTCCAATCCCCTCTTGATGCAGGATATCCAGAGCATCCTCAACAGATTGCTGTCCAGTCTCTGCTTGAAAACCTCCAGGAAGGGAGAGGCCACCTCCTCAAGTGACAGGTTCCATTTTTTAACTGCTCTTTTCATTAAGATGTTTCTCCTAATGTTCAACTGAAATCCAACCACCTGTAATTTTAGCCAATTAATTTTAGTTATGCCCTTGGGGGCAAAAAAGAACTTTGCCCTCTTCTATGTGGCAGCCCTTCAGGTATTTGAAGAGTGTTTATCATACCCCACACACACATCTTCTCCTATCTAGACTAAACATACCCAGTTCCTTCAACCTTTTCTCATAGGACTTGTTTTCCATATCTCTTGGCATCTTTGTTGCCCTTCTCTGAACCCCGTTCCAATTTGTTTATCCCCTTCTTAAAGTGTGGTTTACTGGACACAAAGAGTTGTATCCCATGTTTAGTCCTACATAGAGTAGACCCATTGAAATTAATGAGACTTAAGTTAGTCATGACTAACTTAAGTCCCACTCATTTCAGTGCGTCTATCATGGGATACTGCCCAGTACTCCAGATGCACCAATTACAATCAAAATCATACACATGTTTGCTACAAGAAACACTGTTATAAAACTGGTGTCCATGCAGCAATCATGTTTGCCCCACCATGTATGGAGCTGCCTTCAATGTGGAGAACCAGAAAGTTGGCCAGGCAGGAATATAGGTGCTCCTGAGAATGTGGTATGAAGTGTGTGTGTGTGTGTGTGTGTGTGTGTGTGTGTGAGAGAGAGAGAGAGAGAGAGAGAGAGAGAGAGGGCTTGTTCGCACGACACGGGAACCGCAAGTCCCCCGCGGTTCCCGTGTCATGTGCACGCCGACTGGGGGTGCCCCTGCGGGACAGCCGCGGGCGGGACGCACGGAAAGTGACCATGGTCGGTAGAGGGGTAAGCCCCTACCGCGTGTGGTCACCGTGCCGTCCGAACAGCAGGCGGCTGTCCTGCGGGTTCCCCACAGAGATGGGAGCCCAGAGCGGCCGGAGCCGCCGCTGCTCCAGCCTGTAGGGGCAAACGGCCCCTCTGGGCATCCCGGGGCCCCACCCCCTAGCGCCGGGAGGCCCGCACTGCGGTGCCGGGACTACAGGGTCTGCCCACGCGCGCAGGGCACCAGTCGTGTGCGGCACCCCTCCGGACCCTGCGGACGGCCCCGTGGTTCCTCCCCTGCCGGCAGCCTGGGTCGTGTGAACCGGCCCAGAGAGAGGGATTCCCTCCCTTGCACCTCCCCTACAGGGAAAAAAGAACTCTAAGGGAACAATCCTAGCTTTGTGTTGGAGTGCTCCAACATTTCCAAAGCCCTGTCTAGCTCCTGCCAATAGGGTGGAGGTGAGGAGGTGAGGAAGGAGAGGTGTTTGCTGCTCCATATGTTTGTTTTAACCCTTCCCTTCCCACTGAGAGGAATGAGAAGGAAATCATTTAGACCTGGTCCAGGGCTGGTTTACACATTTCCCCCCATTGGGGGCATGGTTGGAGTGTGTGTGCCTCCCCCGCTCCGCCCACACCATAACCCCAATCCTCCCCCTTTTCCTCCTCCCTGACATCAGTGCTCCACCTCCAACAAGATCTTTGAGCGGAAGCAGGGAGGGGGATCCAAGATAGGATCTCCTCAGCCAATATGTTTATCATACCCCACAAAGAGCCAGTATGGCGTAGTGGTGAGAGTGTTGGACTGGGACTCGGGAGATCCGGGTTCTAGTCCCCGCTCAGCCATGAAACTCACTGGGTGACTTTGGGCCAGTCACTGACTCTCAACCTAACCTACCCCACAGGGTTGTTGTGAGGATAAAATGGAGAGGAGGAGGAGGAGGAGGATTATGTAAGCCGCCTTGGGTTCCTTGCAGGAAAAAAGGCGGGGTATAAATATAATAAATAAATAAATAAAAAAATAAATATTGGAGTTCTGTCTCCGATCTTGGAGGTGGATTTCTGATCTAACCGATGGTCCCTGGGTCAATGTACCAGGGACCATAAGATTGCCCTGTCAAAGGATTTATTGAATCATACGTGTTGACAAAATGCATATTAACATTATATATTTTATTTCATGACAGCAAATAGCTGAGAATGCTATCCTGAGAGAGAGAGAGAGAGAGAGAGAGAGAGGTGGGGTGGGTGCTGGGTGCTGGTAATTCTAAGACAGAATTAGAAAAGTTTTGTTTTTTTTTAAAGACATACCATATAAGGTCAGGAGCCGATACTTCACACTGGAAAGCTGCTACCTCTCCTCCCCACTGCGTATGGCAAATTGTGATATAGTTTAAAATCAAGGAAAGCTTTCAAGAAAAGTATATTTGCCTACATGCTGACATTTGAGTATTTGAATTAACAAAACCATCTCCTTATGCTCCAGTGAGGGAAATGCTCCAAGATAGACTGCACATCACTCACACACCTCCAACAGCTTTTGAAGGATGGAAAGAAGACAACACAGCAGGAGGGTTTCGTTGCAATCTAAAGGCATACCTAAGGACTTTAGAAGAATTTAATGATTTCAAAAGTAATAAAGTTCCTTCATAGTGCGCGCAACCATCATATTTAATAACACACCTAATCATAAAATGTCTCCTTTTGCTCATTCAACTAGTAAGAAAGGTGTTAAAGGTATAGTCCATCACTGCAAAGGTTTATGAAATGAAGTTGAAGTCTAAGGGAGAAAAGAAGCAGATGAACCAGAAACAGAACAAAGGAGAAGTATTAAAAACCAACCAAACAGGGTTTTGTTTGGTTTTCCATTATTTGCAGGCTCACAAGATGCCATGTCTTATGCCAAATAAGACCAGGGGAGGCTGGTGACTCCTATTTCGATGGTGCTCCTTATCCATTGCAGCTTTTATCTGGAGCTTTATAGGAGCTATCCATGGTGGTGAACCTATTTTGGGGATGGAGTTCAGCACCATGGATAGCTCCCATAAAGCTCCAAATGAAACCTGTAAAACCTGCAATGGATAAGGAGCCCCACCAAAATAGGAGTCACCAGGCTTCCTTGCAAATATCTGGACCTGAAGTTCCTCTCATACCAAGCAGGATGGCTATTCCAACAACAACAATGTTATGTTTGGTGATTGTGGTGGTGGGGAATTCTAGTCTAGAGGCAGGACATTCAGTCATAATTCATTCCACTGTGGCTTTGAGCCACTGATTTTTCAGCAGGGATGGCATTTGAGAAGGAGGGGAACAATTATTATGAGACATAATGCCGGCTCCATTCCATTTGGGGTATTTAACAAGCACATGTCCAGGGGTGATGAAACACCCCTTCATGCAAGTGCATGCGTGTGTGTGCACGCGCACACACACACACACACACACATGTATTTATTATATTTATAAGACCCCCCCCTATCAAACCAATTCTCTAGGCATCATACCATTTCAAAACAGAATAAAATAAAAAGCTCTAAAAAACACAACACAAAATATAAAACCTACACAATTAAAATACAAAAACACATACAAAGCCAGCATGATAAACATGCAGTATATAAAACTAAGCCCTACAGTAAGAACATGGAGATAAAACCAGCACAGAAATAAACAGGAGTTTAAACCACCAACATATAGTAGGGACAAAATATGCTTTTTGAATGTCTGAAAAGAACTTTTGTTCCAATCTCGCTGAGGTCTGAAATGTTGATCCTGTCCTGCTCTTCAACCAAATGCATTTATCAAATGCTTGACATTGTGGGTGGAACTAGACTCCGGGCTTCCCTCCTAATGCTAATACAGGGGAGGGCTCTTGCAGGTGAGAATTAGTGAATGGGAGGGGGTGCTTCCACCACCCACAAATTCTCCTCTGCTCACACACACAGAGCTGTTTTTAATTTGATTTCCCCCCACCCAGCAGCTGTGATCTGAAAAACGAAGTAAACTGGGCTTAAAGTAAAAACAAAAACAGCCAGTGTGGAATTTTCAGGGGGAAATCAATGAGCTGAAAAATCCTTGTTTACTTACAGAATAATTTCAGAATTAATACAATTGCCTATTTACATAATAGTTCCACAAATTAATACAATTGCTTGGCACATTGAATTAATCAAATAATTAATTCTGGAATGGTTTTGTAAATAAACACATATTTTTAACCACCCAAGGATGCGAACCTATGCATTTTTAGTGAGAAAAAAATCCTACAACTTCCAGCATGCTGACTGAGGGATGCTGGGAGTTATAGGACTTTTTTCTCACTAAACATGCATAGGGGGAAGAGGCTGGAAGAGGCTTTGCCTCTTTCCTTTGTGGGTGGAGAGGGAAGGGCAGAAATAAGGACTCAGACACCAGAGCCTGGGTAAACTAGGACCTCTTATTTAGCGTTTAACGTGGGCATACAACCCACCCAGGATCTGCGTGTGCAAGCACAGGAATAACTTTAAGTCCCCTGCAGGTATCTAACCTACCTTACAGGCGAGCCGCTTGGCCCCCAGGCTAGGGAGCAGGCCAAAACCCGCTCCTTTGCCTGGGGTTGGTACATATCTGTGTAAGGGAGGTGCCTCCCTGTGTCACCTCCACCTGGTGCCGCACAACTCCAAGTAGGTGAGGCAGGTTGGTCTGAGAGGCTAACCTTATCCTCGCTTGTGGGCCACACAACCTGTGAGCAGCCGGCCTCCAGATCTGCCATAAAGGTGCCTGTGAGCGGCCTACCAAAACCTATTTCCAGGAGATTCCTGCGCATTCCTGCCAATGGAGGGAGCCAAGCCTCGGCTTTTGTCTCTTTCCTTTCTTGACGCTAGTGTGGTCCTGTTCCTCCTCTTTTCCCTCTCCTGAATCAATCTTTACCTTAGGTATCCCCCACCACGACTTCTACATTCCCATTATTTTAAACAAACACACATTTGCCAAGCTAACATATACAGTACTTCTGGTAATAGTTCCCTCAGCAGGATTACTGTTGCGATTTGCAATATCCATTTTTATGTTTTGGAGTGATTTTGATTTAGAGTCATTCCACCATAATCCCATAGATGATATTTTTACTCCATTGGCTCCTCAGCCAAGAATATACAACAAGCCTCTGAACTCCAGATTCCTCTTATAATCAACAGGATTACGGTGGCAGGTGAAGCTGGGGAGAAATCAGGAATGTAGGTACAGTGCAGGAATCCATGGTTTTGTTGTTGACATTCAAAACCCCAAAGAACTCAAGGCCAGGATAACTAGCTGACTGCCTTCCCCTGTACACACCAAATCGACCCCTGTGATCTTCTGAGGAGCCCTCAGGTAACGGCTCATAAGCAGGCCTTCTCAGCAGTGGCATCCACCCTCTCTAGAACACTTTCCCACATGTGGTCCAGGAGGCGGAAACTGTGGCAAGCTTCAAACACCTCTTGAAAATGCATTTGCTCCCTCGGGCTTTCCCTGACTTGTAATCAATCATGTCACTGCTGTTTTACTGCTTTTGTTTTAATGTTGTAAAGGTCTTTATTGTTTTATGCTGTTTTTATATGGGTTTTTATATCCCATTGCAGTGTTCTCCAACCTTGGGTCCCCAGATGTTTTTGGCCTACAACTCCCAGCATGCCCCAGCCAGCGTAGCTGGCTGGGGCATGCTGGGAGTTGTAGGCCAAAAACATCTGGGGACCCAAGGTTGGAGAACACTGTTCTATTGTATGTGTTTTTATGTAAATCCTGGGTTGTCAAGCAGCATAGAAGCGGCTTAAATAAAAATAAATAAATAAATAGATAAAGTGACTTTCGCCAACCCCCATCCCAGGCTGCCTATCTGTTCCTCCTTCCATCTCTCCTTTTCATCTGCCTCTGTCTCTTGCCGCACTCTCTCCGTCTTTTGCCCTTCTCTCTCCTCTTCCACCTTTCTCTGCCTCATCAGGCCATTTAAATGCCCCTGCACTGCCAAACAGCCACACCACTTTGCCCCCAAACGGCCACATCTGCTGCTCTGTCAGGTTGTCCAGAGAGCACACAGGGCTCACAAGTGATGTCATCAGCAAGTGCCAGCACTCTCAGTCGCTGCAGCCTGGCCCATGCCACAGCCAGGAGAGAAAGGGATGTGTCAGCAAGCCCCAGCCACCCACTACAAGCATCTATGTATATTTTAAGGTGCCCTGTTAGAGCTCTGGATGTTAGGGTTGCACATTACTGATGTGAAACTCACATCAGTAATGTTACCCTGGAGCTGTGACCACAAACATGATTAAATACAATAGCATTAGAAGGTTTGAGGACAGCCTAAAAATAATATTCAGTGCAATCATTTGTTATTCCATCCATTGAATGGACCAGCCTTTTGGGGGGCTTATGTTACTCTGTAATGTACTATGGATGCTAATGGCACAGCCTGATACTACTACTTTGTTCATGAGAACATAAGAAGAGCCATGATGGATCAGACCAAGGGTCCATCTAGTCCAGCATTCTGTTCAGCTTCCCACAGTAACCCACTAGCACAACATGAGTGCAACAGCACCCTCCCACCCATGTTCCCCAGAAACTGGTGTACACAGGCATACTGTGCTGCCTCTGATACTGGAGCTAGCATATAGCCATCAGGACTAGTAGCCATTGATAGCCTTATCTTCCATGAATTTGTCTAATCTCTTTTTAAAGCCATCCAAATTGGTGGCCGTCACTACATCTTGTGATAGCCATCGCATCCCACTCTGGAGCACTTTTTCCAATGGTTTCCATATTGACAGTTGGTGCTGCTGCTGAACAGGAGGAGCATTTTGTGACCTCAAAGTGAAAATCCATCCTCCTCCTGGACTGATCACCTCTTAGATTGTGAGCCCCTGGGGACAAGACTATTATCAGTTAGGAAATCTGGTGCGAGCTGCTCTGAGTCCATGAGATAGAATGGGACCACCTTCTTCTTCTTCTTCTTCTTCTTCTTCTTCTTCTTCTTCTTCTTCTTCTTCTTCTTCTTCTTCTTCAAATCAGCAAATAATTTTTGGCTTGAAAATACCCACTAAATAGATTGCATGTATTACTCTCCCAGCAGATAACACTTCACGGTGCTATTAATAGACTTGGCATCCCTTTTGGCCACCAAGAAACACAACTCCTGCAAACTGAAGCTTAGCGCAAGTTGGCTTCTCAGAGGCTGGTGCCTCCCTCTTTAATTAGAGCTCTGAGGAAATGCTGTGGTTTCAGTGGGAAGGCATATAATGAGATTCACTTTGCAAATGTGTGCAGACTTGGTCCATGTCTGGGTTTGGCACACTTTAAGGAAGGGCATATTTCATGAAACAAAATTCTCTTTGCAAGGTTCCCACAGTTGTAAATTGTGGTCCAGTGCCACCAACCATTTCATTTTCAATATGCCACTGAGTTCTTCCGGGTGTTAAACCCCATTGCTCTGCTGTTTAAACTTTCTTACACTTCCAAAGGCTTCTAAAACCTAAACCAGTTTGCAGGAATACATACATGTTCTTAAAGATTTCCATTTGCAAAGAGTGCTTTGACAAGGGCCACCAGGCACAAGCCATTCTGTAGCAGGAGACGTTAAGCATATTGAATCTGTCAGTATTATCATAAGAATCCTTCAGTGTATTTTTTCTGTTTCACCTCCCCCATTTTTTATTTTTTTGAGATGGAGCCACTCATTTACATTGTCAACTTGTCAACCTGCTACTCTGTTTGTTTAACAGCAGCCTGATTGACAACAATTATCAGGGAATTAAAGGCACAAATAACATAAGAACATAAATGCCTATCCAGTCTAGCATCCCATTTCCCACAGTGGCCAACCAGAAGTCTATGGGAAGCCCACAAGCAGAACCTGAGGGTAATCACCTGCTCTCACTGTTTTTTCACAGCAACTAGTATAAGAAAGTCTGTTGCCTCTGATCCTGGGGATAGTACATACTATATAGCGATCAAAATTAGTTTCCATTGATAGCCTGATCCTACATGAATGTATCGAATCCCTTTTTAAAGCCCATCTATCACCACATTTCGTGTTAGCGAATTCTGTACTTTAACTAGGTGCTGTGTGAAGAAATATTTTCTTTTATCTGTCCTGAATCTCCCACCATTCAGCTTCATAGGATGACTCCAGGTTCTAGTAGTTCAAGAGAGGGAGAACAACATCTCCCTATCTGCTTTCTCCACACTGTGCATACTTGTCTATACCTTTATCATATTCTCCCCATCCTTACCATTTTTTTCTAACCCCCCCCCCAACCTTTCCTCATAGGGGAGTTTCTCCACTGTGTGATAATTTTTATTGTCCTTTCCTATACCATTTCCAGCTCTACAATGTTGTTTTCGAGGTGTGAGAACCAGAACTATGCACACACAGTATTCTAAGTAAATACAGGCCTGTGGCTCACGCTGGCTCAGCTTGTCTGAGCGTGGAAAGCTAAGCAGGGTCAGGCCTGGTTATTATTACTTGGATGGGAGACCCCTCCTCTAGTTTGCTGCATTGAGCAGGGGGTTGGACTCGATGGCCTTGTAGGCCCCTTCCAACTCTAGAATCTATGAAGTGTGGTCACACCATAGATTTCTATAATGGCATTACGATATTGGCAGTTTACTCCCCCTCCCCCATTTCCTAATGATCCCTAATATGGAATTCACCTTTTTCACAGCTGCCACACCAGGTTGATGTATTCATTAACCGCCATGACTTCAAGATCCCTTTCTTGGTCAGTTACTGCCAGCTCAGCTCTCATCAGTGTATATATAAATTTAGGATGTTTTGCCTTGGTGTCCATCCATTTACACTTGCTTACCTTGAATTGCATGTGATCATTTTTACTTCCTTTTTACCAATCTCCTCTTTCTTTTTCTTTTAGTAGTTTCCTCCTTTGGAGTCAAATGTGACTGGTGTTGGACTTCCCTGGCAGTTTCCATTTACATATTGAATTTGATATTGACTCAAGTACATATTGATAGCGCTGTTTACAGTCAACAACTCTTATATGTCACATCAGGTTATATGAATGGCAAGTTGTAAAGTTGGCAGCCCTGTCTAAAATGTATGCTTTCCTCCTTTGAGCCGCAAGGCTCAATCTTCTCCCTAGCTCTTCTCAGACATTTGGGTACATTGGGGAGCGGGACCATGGCTGCTGTCCTTGCTCCAAGTCTTCACATGTTGATTTCATGGAATAATATAGCCTACAGATGCACAACTTGGTTACACTTTGTTCAGAACTTTAAATCAATATGAGGAGATCATGGATGGGGACAGTGAACATGATTCCATTCCCCCATACGTGTTGATCCAACATATTTACTGAACATTTGACTAGAGCTCCTATTTTAAATCATTGGGAAATGACAAGGGAAGGAAGGAAGGAAGGAAGGAAGGAAGGAGGTCCTACAACCCAAACTTTGTTTCTTACAGCTTGAATGGAGTATGCTGTGCAATATTTTTCCAGATCAGTAGCAATGGAAACAATTCTCAGCTTCCTGATTTCCAAATGCATTTGATCCTTGCAAAGCAAATGCACCCAAGGCTGAGACCACCTTAGTTCCCCATGGTAGAAGTGAGCTAGTATGGGCTGCATAATCACAGAGCTCAGTGGTCAAACCCAGTATAGTATTCTCTTTTCCCTCCAGTTAACTTATCCCATCCTTGTGGACTGATCCTAAATAAACTCATCCCATCCATTTGGCCTGATCCTAAAGACCAGAACCAGAACCAAAGATGTAGGGATGAACAAATCTGTCAATTTTGGTTCCTCTCAGTCTCTTATTTTTCCACTCTTCAGTTCAGTTCATCCTGAACTTTTGAGAATTTTTTTTAAAAAGTTTGCCTGAAAAGTCATAAGCATTTCGGTGTATGCACTTTTGCTTAATGTACACATTTATGCAAGCAATTTTCCTCATATAATGCCCTTTTTAATGTTATTTCCCCTAATAGATGGATCTTTGCACATGTCTTTTGTTTGGAGATCACCACTGCAAAATTCGGAGAAGTGCGAATTTAAAAGGATAACTGAGTTTCGGCTCACATAGTGGCTTCAACATGCGGAATTAGGTAAATTCACATTAAAATGTGAACTGAATTAAATTCTCCCCCATCCTTACAAAGGTGTTGCCATGGAAAAAAAGTTTTATAATGACCCTGCTTACAATGCAATATTTTGTGTCTACTTAAATACTGAAGCACATACTTGTACATCAATTAAGCATATGCAGTTAGTTTTGAAAATGTAGGAAATCTTAAGCACTCATGAATTAATGCTGTACCTAACAATACTGTCTATTTCTTAAACTTTGCATTCAGAATCAACTTTCCCTTTTCAAAAAAAAAAGTGTTACTAAGAGTGCCAGGTGTGTAAGGGCAGAACTAGATACTATTAAAAACACGGGGTTGTTGCCTTCTGGATAAAGTGTGTCATAACCAAACTCATACATGTTGCTTGTGATACATGTGTCATTTTTAAAATCGTTCTTTTTGTTTATAATGAGTTGGAAGAGTACGATAATTGAGGTGTTGATTGATTATTTATTTGTGCATTCACAAGGGATTCGGTTGGATGAAAACCAGTTCCCAAACATCAAGGAGTTCTGTGTCGTACCACAAACAAAGTCACGTGTACATTCAGCATAATTGAAAGTCCAGTAAAACTAGTTCCCTTTCTGGTTATGAGTCAGACTCAGAACCCTTAGAGAAACTAGTTAGCCAGTACCAAAGGATGCTCTGTTTTCTCTCCAGTGTTGAAAGGGATCAAAGAAGGAGCAGTGCAGACACTGAGAGGACAACATGAGAGTATTGATTGTACTGTAAGTAAAATTACATTGGCATGTTGGGATGTGGGTTAAATTTTGTTACTACTAGCAAGGAGCTGGATGACTAATAGTAGCTCACAAAATTAATTATCAGAAATGTAGGCTTGTCTGTAAATTTCAGAAAGCTTTTATAAAC
This sequence comes from Shinisaurus crocodilurus, assembly GCA_021292165.1. Taxonomy (NCBI): domain Eukaryota; kingdom Metazoa; phylum Chordata; class Lepidosauria; order Squamata; family Shinisauridae; genus Shinisaurus; species Shinisaurus crocodilurus. Next base: position 287,591,288 of record CM037876.1, on the reverse strand, counting down.
TTGTGTGGGAAAACAAGCTTATCCTAGGGAGAACCTTTCATCTAAACTCTTTCCCAACATTTTTAGGGGAGTTAAACAATCTGAGACATCTATAATCTGTTTTTAAAAATGTGATGAAAAGATACAATATAGGGAATATAAGCAATAATGGATAGCCTTGTAGGCTCCTTCCAACTCTATGATCTATGAATCTATGAAGCAATATGTCACAATGCCCAAAGGTAGAGTGAGAGAACAAGAAAACATTGACCAGGGAGGCGGGATGAGAAAAGGCATGGATTGACTTGAGACTTGAAAAGAGAGTGAATTCCAAAAGGATATGAAGATTGTTAGAGAACCTGGGAGAAGCAGAGAAGATGTCTGCATCACCGGTGGAGGGGCTTTACAAGTTAAATGACAAAAACCAGACAGAATCATGCTGTAATGTATCGTGAACATGAATTGAAAAGGATCTGGTTGAAGGTTACGAGAAGAATAAATGTCCAAAACAACAAATGATTTAAGGAAAGTTTGAAGGAGTTAAGTATGCTGGATTTTACAGAAAAGAAGATTAAGGAGGGGTATAGTTACAGCTTTTTAACATTTAAAAGATGGCCAAAGGAGAGGGCAGACAATTGCCCACTTCATCTACTGATGATGGGACAGGAAGCAATGGGTTTAGAGCTACAATCCTAAACATATGAATTTGGGTGCAAGTGGGACTTACTTCTGAGTAAACAGGCTAAGAATTATTCTGTAAGCTAAGGAAAGGTGCGTTAAACATGAGCACCCTAATGAGATATCAGGTAGGCAATTTGGGTTTACTGGCACAACAGAATCTTAGGCACCATTGTGCAAAATAGGGTTGCCAATAAATAATGAGAAAATACCATTTTTAAAAAGCAATGGGAAGCTGAATATTGAAAGTTGCTAGGCTTTCTGATACATTAGAATAAAAAGATAGATCAAACCACCCGTTTTACAAAAAAATAATCAAGAGTAATGCGGGTACACCATGCTTTGCTAACTCTTCAGAAACAATTGTCAGTTTTGAAAGAAGTTCCCATGAAATCCTAATTGAATGAGCCATTGATGGAAGCAACAGAACAAGTTGCCAGATGCAGTGGCTGTTATTTGTGATGGAATCTTAGGAATCTACTTCTATGTGACATTTTGGTGGAGTAGACTGGATCTAACTCATCAATCAATCAATCAATCAATCAGACAAACTCATAGTGCCTGGATTTAATGGAGGCTTCTTTTGTTTATAATGAGTTGGAAGATTGTGACACTTCATGAGGTGTGGACGCTTCATTAGTTATCGTGGTATAATTTTTGCATTAAGCACTGAGCACACATACCTTCTCCAAGCTCCTTGGAAAGTCCTAGCAAGTATGTAATTCGAAGTTGACTGTACACCGTAAAGGAGTAAGGGCCTATTTCACCTAATTTGGGTTTATTGTCACAATTATTTACTCTCAATTTGTGATGTAAAGGTGCCTCTCTTGTGGAAATTCCATTGAAATTAATAGAAATTCCAGGACGTGGATTGTGCCTCATTCTTGACACTTTGGGCCAAGCTCAACGTGATGGTGACAGGTTCACTGATTTAACTTGTAATAATGTGAAAATTGGGTGGGGTAAGATTTAGAGGGGTGTGCAGGCAATGAGGAATGTGCAGTCTTCTCACCTGCAGGTTAGCTCTCTACAGACTTTTTCCAGTATATATTTTGATTAAGTTTTTCAGTTATATGTTCACAATATCAACATGGCTGATACAAAGTCACAACAGTGCTTTAAAGATAGCAACACTGACAAAAAGAGAGGGAAAGATCCAGAGAAACAAACTACATGAATAAAAAAAATCACGTGAAAAATTTTGCCTGAAACATCTTGGGGTTCAACTTTCCCCAAATGTATTACAATTAGTCACATCCACTTGATTAACCAAATGAAAAAGGGCATTAACATTGGAGCATGATCAAACTATCACGGTTGGGAATATTGGAGACACTTAAAACGCCAACACTATCTACAGTCTTCCTCTAAATTGATCCCCCACCAACTCCAAGCTGGGCTGTGATACTGGAGAAAATCATTTTGGGGGACTGCCTGTGGGGAGGTATTTATTTATTTATTTATTTATTACATTTATACCCCGCCTTTTTTCCTGCAAGGAACTCAAGGCGGCTTACATAATCCTCCTTCTCCTCTCCATTTTATCCTCACAACAACCCTGTGAGGTAGATTAGGCTGAGAGGCAGTGACTGGCCCAAAGTCACCCAGTGAGTTTCATGGCTGAGCAGGGACTAGAACCCAGATCTCCTGAGTCCCAGTCCAACACTCTCCCATACCTTCCCTTTTTTCTGTAAATTGAACGCCATCCCAACTTTCTGCATGACTGGGGCAGATCCAGATTTAAACACAGAGGTCTGCAATTGTCACATCTAATTTGGATGCAAGCCTGGCAACCAAGTTATAGTTTCCATTTATGACCTTGGCTACCAGCTGGTTTTGTTGACAGACCACTTTGAGAAAGTAGTGGAAGGGTAGGAGGTCAAGGCTCCAAGGCCTACCCCTCCACAGGGGCTTGATGACAAATCCCATTGGTGTAACAACCACTCCACACCCCTCTTCCACCTCTGGTAGAGAGTCATACTTAGACCAGAGAGTGCCTCTTGGTGACTTCTAATTTTATTAACGGGTTGGATTCAAAGGTTTTCTTACTCTGATGGAGAAAGCTCCTTCCATGGAAGGAAGGGAAATGTTGGATCCAACTCATTGTTATTAGCAACAGGTCTAAAGAAACACTCCCTATACCAGGGACCCAGCAGCTTGTGGCCCTTCAGGTGTTTTGGCCTATGGCTCCCATCAGCCCTAGCCAGCATAGCAATGGTGAGGGATCATGGGAGTTGTAGGCCATATCATCTGGAGGGCCACTAGTTGCCCACTCCTGCCTTATACTTGGAGAAAGTACAATTATATTAATATATTACAGGCCTGTGGCTCATGCTGGCTCAGCTTGTCTGAGTGTAGAAAGCTAAGCAGGGTCAGGCCTGGTTATTACTTGGATGGGAGACCCCCTCCTCTAGTTTCCTGCATTGAGCAGGGGGTTGGACTCGATAGCCTTGTAGGCTCCTTCCAACTCTATGATCTATGAAATAATGGTAGTATTTATTTATTTGTTGTATTTATGAATCGCCCATCTGGCCAGCAAAACCAGCGATGTACAACATGATAAAAATATAAAATACATTTAAAACAGTATAAAATTTTAAAATCTTAACCCACCCAATATTCCCGCCTGAATAGCCATGTTTTTAGTGAGTGGCGAAAGCTCAGCAGAGAGGGGGTATGGCGGAGGTCACTAGGGAGAGAGTTCCACAGTATGGGGGCCGCCACAGAAAAGGCCCTCTTCCTCGTCCCCACCAGTCTAGCCGCTCTGGCTGAAAGGAGAAGGAGAAGGCAGTCTGTGGCAGATCCCGACTTGTTGAGCGGCCTACTTGGTGTTGCTGGAGACGCTCCTTGAGATAAACTGGACCGGAGCCGTATAGGGTTTTAAAGGTCAAAACCAACACCTTGAATTCGGCTCAGCAAGCAACTGGTAGCCAGTGCAGCTCCTTCAGCACTGGAGTGATGTGATCCCGCCGGCGGCTGCCTTTAACCAGGTGAGTCGCCGCGTTCTGTACCAGCTGTAGCTTCCGAACCATCTTCCAGGGTAACCCCACGTAGAGCGCATTACAGTAGTTTAGGCGAGAGGAGACCAAGGCATGAACCACTGATGGGAGCAGATGATTAGGAAGGTAGGGGCGCAGCTGCTGTATCAGATGGGAGTTGATAAAGCGCCGCCCGGCTCACAGCTAACACCTGAGCCTCCATGCAGGGCTGGTGCTACCAACTAGGCGGCTGCCTAGGGTGCCGGGCTACAGGGGGCACCCGGAGTATAGGGCTGGAGGGAGGGAGGGCTCAAGTGGTAAGGGGGGGTGCTAAATATCTGATCTTGCCTAGGGCACCAAACTGCCTTGCACCGGCCCTGCCTCCATGGACAGCTGGGAGTCTAGAATGACCCCCAAGCTGCAGACCTGGTCCTTCAGGGGTAGATGTACCCCAATCAACACCAGGTCAACATCCCCTAACCTCCCCTTGTCCCCCACCAGAAGTACCTCGGTCTTGTCGGGGTTCAGCTTCAGTATACACTCACATTTCTGCTGCTGTCAGTATTCCCCCCCCAAAATAAAAAAATACTCTTGTTCTGTAGTGCTGTTGGAGAGGTGTCACAATTTCTGTTAGCCATGAAAACATTGTCCTTACTTCTTTTCTTTTTTTTAATCATCCACTCACTCACCCTGCAAATTGAACCTGCTGCTTATATGGTCCACTTTCACATCCCTTCTCAATGGCCAAACATGGCCATTGCATCCTCCTTATCTGGCTCTTTAGCCTCACAAGAAGGTTTATGCTGAGAGATAGTGACATCTACTGGTGGGAGCTGGCAACAGCATTGTGGCTAAGAGCTTGGATCTTGGAAGCCTGCAATTCTCACCATAGCAGCAAACATTCTCCTGACCTGACCTCAGCTCCTGCCCTGTCTGTAACATGGGGATAATGATGCAAACCTACAGTACTTTACAGAGCTGTTGTAAGAACTATACAAATATCATGTGTGAAGTAGGGATGAGCAACAACAGAATGCAATGAGTCCAGATCACGAGAAGTAATGTGCTACATTATTCTGCCTCGGTCAGACTTCATCTGGAGTACTTTGTCCAGTTCTGGGCACACATTACAGTTTTAAGATGGATATCAACAAACTGGACCATGTCCAGAGGAAGACAACCAAGAGTGTGGGAGGCCAGGATGGCAAGTCCTATGAGGAAAGGTTGAAGGGGTTGGGTATGGCTGGCCTGAACAAGAGATAACTGAGTTGTTGTAAACCGCCCAGAGAACTTCGGCTATGGGGCGGTATAGAAATAAAAAAATAAAATAAATAAAAATAATATAGCCATTTTCAAAGTATTGCATCCAGACATAGCTGTACTTAGAGTACAGCCATTTAAATCAATGGGTTAGTCATGACCCATCCCATTGATTTCAATGAGTTTACTCTGAGTATGGCTAAGTTGGAATACAACCCAAATATTTGAAGGGCTGTCACACATAGATGCTCCAGAGGGTAGGAAACAAACCAACAGGCTCAAATTATGAGAAAAGGGGTCTCAGCTAAACCATAGGGAGAATTTCCTGAAGGCATGAGCTGTTCAGCAGTGGAACATGCTATCTCAGGAGGTGGTAGACTCTCTAGTCCACTAGACATTTTCCAGCAGAAGCTGGTAGCAGAGGATCAGGATTTCCTGCATTGGAAGGGGTTGGACTACATTACCTTTGATGTCCCTGTCAAGGTTCCACTACTGCAAGGACCCCTTGATCTGCCCTTTGGGAGATCTCTGCCTCTTCCCAAAGACCCAGTCCTTTGCCTGCTTCCTCCAGTAACGTGGGTGTAGGCTGTAGGCGTGGTGAATAAGTCACTCCAAACTCCAGGGTACACAACAAACTTTACTTATAGTATTAGGGAAATTACTTAATAGAGTGGTTTTAAATCAAAAGCATGTATGATAAAATAAAACAAACAAACAATGTTCTCTAGTTTCACTTCAATCTACCTAATTCCTATGCAATCAGCCAGCCTGTTTCTCTTTCTCTCTTTCTCTCTCTCTCTGCTGTTTCTCTCTGCTGCTCAGCACACACTCTCTCTGCTGCTCAGCACACACTCCAACTGCTAGCTGACCACACCCCACATATATAGTCTTCCCAGGACTGGAAGATTATAACCATGTGACCTTGCACTGGAGAACTGATTCTAAACTTCTATTGGGTAACTTAAAACTCTCAAACTCCCCCTCCCATTGTGGAGTGTTTGGGCCTTCAGGCTTCAACAAACTGAAGCCTGTGTAGGCCTCAACAAACCCAATCCTGTGTAGGCCTCAAACCCTCACAGTCCCCTCCAACTCTGTTATTCTATGAGCAGGTTTCCCAATTCCATTCCTTTATTGTTCTGTGGATTCACTGTTCCCTGAATGTCATTCCTCCTGAATTCAGGTTTAACTAGAGGAATTTCTAAAATTAAGTCTAGAATTGGAGCATGCACCAGGTAGTTAGTAACTATGAAATTTGGATGGGGATAACTTTGGAAGCATCCTAATGTGAAAGGTGTTGAACACTAGGGTTGGTGGCAAAGTTCACCTAAGTCATGCTCAGTAATTGATTCAGGGACTCAGAAGTTCTGCTTCAAAATAGAGGAATATTTTAAAGCATCCATAGTTTTATTCATTTAAAACAACCCTCACAGGGTTGTTGTGAGGATAAAATGGAGAGGAGGAGGATTATGTAAGCCGCCTTGAGTTCCTTGCAGGAAAAAAGGTGGGGTATAAAAAAAAAGGAGGAGAGACTGAAAGAACTGGGCATGTTTAGCCTTCAGAAGAGGAGACTGAGGGGAGATATGATCGCACTCTTCCAGTATTTGAAGGGATGTCACACAGAGGAGGGCAAAGATCTCTTCTCATTCATCCCAGTTTGCAGGACACGGAATAATGGGCTCAAGTTACAGGAACCTAGATTCCACCTAAACATCAGGAAAAATTTCCTGACTGTCAGAGCAATAAGACAATGGAATCAACTACCTAGGGAGGTTGTGGGCTCTCCCACTCTGGAGGCATTCAAGGTGCAGCTGGACAGACATCTGTCAGAGATGCTTTGACCTAGATTCCTGCATTGAGCAGGGGGTTGGACTCGATGGCCTTGTAGGCCCCTTCCAACTCTACTTTTCTATGATTCTATGATTCTATGATTCTATGATTCTATAATAAATAAATAAATAAATATTTATTTATTTATTTATTAGATTTATATCCCACCTTTTTACTTCTTGCAAGGAACCCAAGGCAGCTTACATATTCTTCTTCCTCTCCATTTTTTTGCTCACAACAACCCTGTGAGGTAGGTTAGGCTGAGAGCCAGTGACTAGCCCAAAATCACCCAGGGAGCTTCATGGCTGAGTGGGGACTAGAACTCAGATCTCCTGAATCCCAGTCCAACACCACTACACCACACTGGTTCTTGGATTAAAATGCAAGCTGGAAGACAATTCCCTTTTGGCTCCCCACCCACCCATCCCTGCTGCCTTCCCCCCTACCAACCCCCAAAACACACCGCCCCTTGCCTTTTAACAGCTGATAGGGGGTGGCAATGCAAGCAGTGGCAGTTGAGAAAGGGAAGAGTTTTCCCTCCCTCCCTCATTCAGTGTGATGGAGCCCCAGTGCTCATGGAGGTTGATGCAAATGCAACCACCTTTGAAAGAACGACATCCTCCATGAACCACCAGGCTCTGTTGCCCGGCACAATGATAATCAGATTGGCTTGGAAAAATTGTCTGATATTTCCTGATTTTTTTGGAGAAAATTTGGACAATTAATGAGTCAGTCCAAGTCAATGAGTTTGGGAGTGTTCATCCACCCCTACTGAACACTTCAGAAGAATAAGTCATTGTCTGAATTCAGCAGCCTTGTTGAAGCTAAGCAGATCCGATGTTAATAGAACTAATGTATCCCCCCCCCCTCTTTTGCTGTTTCTTAAGGGGGAAAATGAAGACCATCTTCCTCTTGTTCTTTTTAATTGCTGGAATCCTTGCTAACAATCCTGACCCATGCAATTCTGACTATCCCAATAATAATGATTGTGACAACTACCAGCATGAACCATCGGATCAAGATAGGAACCGCCAAAAGCAACCCATTCAAAGAGGAGGCCAGACGCCAAAAGAGATCTTAGTCAACAGTAATTCCGACTTTGCATTCAAGTTTTTCAAGCTGGTTTCTTCTAATGGAGGCCAACGGGGCTATTTAGGCAAGCAGAACATCGTTTTCTCTCCCATGTGCATCTCCTCTGCATTTGCAATGTTGTCCTTGGGTGCCAGGGACAACACCTTAGATCAGATCCTTAGAGGACTTGACTTTAGGCCATCAGAGATCCAGGAGAGGATGATACATGAAGGTTTCCATGACCTCATCTACACCTTAAACCATAGGGGTTCTGGGCTCCAGGTGGAAATGGGAAATTGCCTGTTCGTACAAAACAAGCTGCATCCACAACAACAATTCTTAAATGGAGTCAGAAACATCTATGGAGGAGACATCTATATGGAAAATTTTAAGAATACAGAAGAAACTGAACAGCACATCAATAATTACGTCGAAAGGAAAACCCATGGGAAGATTTCCAAACTTGTTGATGGAGTTGACCCGATTACTGAAATACTATTGGTTAGCTATATTTACATGAAAGGTAAGACAAGCTAATAGACTTCTTCTCTCATTTGCTCATAATGTCAGCCCTAATCTGAAACTCTCACCACCTTCCATATAGTTCTAAAACAGAACTTAATTCTGCTTACATACATGCTTCTTCTGCTTTTGCTTGCAAAGAAGGCAGTATTTGCTCAGACAACTAATCCCTGCTCCACAGTGATCCCATACCTTCCAATTGCCCCGAATTTTCCCTGGACAGTCCAGCAAACACTTAAGCCATCACAGCTTCATACTTTGTTATGCAGACTCCCGATTTGTCATGCAGAGCCATGAATTCCCCTGCCTCCTCCCACAAGCTATTTAGCTTATCTGCAATGGGCCCTTTAAGCAGGAAGGGAACAGACCCAGGATTTCTGTGTGTGTGTGTGTGTGTGTGTGCGCGCGCGTGCGTGTGCGTGCATTTGTGCAGAAAAACACAAAATCTTATATATTATAATTATTACATTATTACATTATACATTATTTTATAATATTTTATTAGTGGCATTTGTAAAAAAAATTTACATTACTTAAACCTTTAATTGTTGATATCTGGTGTTTTTCATGGGGGGGGGGGTCAGTGCTTGCAGGGCAATCTCTTTCTTTTTGTTTTAAAATTGTCAGGATTGGTCCTGGCATTTTCAGGGCAGTTGGAGAAGGAGAAGAAAAGAAGGAGATGCGGAGGAGGGGGTCAGGGGAGCTTTTGGTTTGGGTGGGTGAAAATACAAAAAGACACATTGGGGTTTTGAGCCCCTTCAGCATTTTGCTCCAACACCTCTACAGCTCTGGTTTTTAAGCACAAGGAGCAACTTTGAGGGGCTGAACAGCTTTGTTGTTGTTTGTTATTGTGGAAAGCCCCAGTTTAAAGCACTTTTTGTGATCTATTCACACAATTTAGATTTAAAGAAACACTTAAACTGGAATAATCTTACAGAATTTAACTAACTTGAATTAAGTTAAAACAGTGCAATCCTACGCACAGTTACTCAGAAGTAAGTACAAATATCTTCAATGGGTCTTACTTACCCTGGGGGAGCCTGGTCAGAGGCAGCAGGTAGAGCGAGTGAGCGCAAGCGCAAGCGCACACACACGCACACACACATCCTCGGTCTGTTCCCTTCCTGCTTAAAGGGACCATGGGCAAAATCGCAGATAAGCTAAATAGCTTGTGAGAGGAGGCAGGGGGATTAGTGGCTCTGCATAACAAATTGGGAATCTGCATAACAAAGTAGGAAGCTGTGATGGCTTAAGTGTTTGCGGGACTGTCCAGGCAAATTCGGGGTAATTGGAGGGTATGGAGGAGGAGCCTAGCCCGGGAGGTAAAACCAGTGAGTGGAAATGACAGTTTTCCTCACTGTGTTCACTGTATATTTAATTCACTGAAGCCAAATGTATTTCATACATTCGATAAAGACCTCTGTTCCTTGTATCACCTCAAAATACAAAGTTAAGAGCCAGTTTAAAGTTTAGTAGAAATTAAGCTTTTCCTGGAACTATACAATTCAAAGCTGCATGATTGAATCCCCCCCCCCCCCCCCAGTCAGTCAGTCAGGCGATCACTCGTGACCGAGTAAGATTATCTTCCAGGATAATTTTTTTTTTTTTACAAAAAGGAGATTTTAAAAGGAGGAAAAATTCTAAAGAAAATTGTGTAGACTCTAGCGATGGGTCCGTAAGTGACTGTGGGGGCCAATTCTAGATCCACACAGCTTCCCACAATGAGGACACAGGTTACCAGATGGAAGATGGTCCTGTAAAGGATTTGTTTGACGTGCTTTTCGCTTAGCACGTTTCTCCCTTTCACCTTGCACTCGGGCTTCTTCAAAGTCCATAGAACCTTTGTGAAAGGCCAACCTCCAGTTAGATCGTTCATGGGCCAGAGCTTCCCAGTTTTTGATGTTTATATTGCATTTTTTTAGATTAGCCTTAAGAACATCTTTAAACCTCTTATATTGACCACCGATATTCCGCTTTCCATCCTTGAGTTGGGAATAACGTAACTGCTTTGGGAGACGGCAGTCAGGCATTCGAACAACATGACCGGTCCACTGAAGTTGGCGTTGAAGGATCATTTTTTCAACGCTAGTAGTCTTTGCTTCTTCCAGTACACTGACATTTGTTCGCCTATCTTCCCAAGTAATTAGCAGGATTTTCCGGAGGCAACGTTAATGAACTCTACCCCCCCCCCCAATTCAAACTCAACAATAAAACCTCCCTTCACATAGAAATTTAGCACCTAAACAGAAAGTTTCCTTAGACGGGGAGATATTTCTACATTGTGTAATTAATTATAGTCACAATATAACAACTTGCCCTCCTTTTTTCCCACACTGTCATGTGGGAAATGACACTGCACATTAATAATAATAATAATAATAATAATAATAATAATAATAATAATAATAATAATTTTATTACTATACCACCCAATAGCTGAAGCTGTCTGGGCAGTTTACAACAATCCATTAAAAAATACAACACAATATAACAATGATTGTGTAACATATACACAATAAAGACATTATAAAAAAATTAAAACCAAATTTAAAATGACACAAATAGCTAGCACAAGTTAATACTTGTTCTAGAACAAGTTAATACTTGTTAATACTAGCACTTCACGGTGTTAATTAATGAATTGCTCATAGCATACCTGTTAGTCAGGAAAAGATTTATTATCTCCGTGTTACAGATGTGGAAACAAAGGGTGCAGAGAGAGCTTAACAGCATCATCCTATAACATGTCTACTCAGAAGTAATTCCCATTGAGTTTAAAGGGGCTTACTCCCGGGTAAGTGAGTATAGGATTGCAGCCTAAGTGGCTTATCCAAGATTTTGCAGAGACTCAGTGTCAGAGCAGGGATCAGAGCTCATGAATAAGACTGGTTTTAACCAGCATGAGCTGGTTATTTTGTTATCTGCATGTTTTGTGGTCTCTTGGGCTATTGCTATGTATCACTATTATTGTTGTGACTACCTCAAGTCAGACTACCTTATATGCTTAGGAAAGAGGAAAGAGGAAGAGTCAGAGCTACAAGTGGAAGGAAAATTCCACTGTGCTCTGCTTGGATGTTTTCATTTCCTTGGCATTTTCACAGGAGGCAGGCCTTTGAAAATCTAGAGGCAAGCACAGAGATAAGAAAAGATAAGAGTCGCACACAGCCTGGGTATTAAATTGAAAGGTGCCATTGACCATGGGTCTCTATGTATGCAGACTGGCATAGCTCTATCCCTGGCGTTGCTATGATGAACCTTGTCTAAACCTTGTTTTGACAATTCAAGTAGCAAAATGTTCAGTTTAATATCAGATGTTCCAATGAGGACATCAATGAGACTGTAGCCCTATCAGTAAGGACAGTAAATACTGAATATGACAGACCTATACTGAGAAAGAAGAGGTAAAAAGAAGGGTGGCTATTACATAAGACTGATATTAACAGTGAATCCCATGTTGCAGGTTGAAGTCAAAGATGGATTGTATATCTGGAAATTATGATTACCCTAAATTAATATATTCACTAAACAAAAAATCCTACGGTTTACCATATAGATAGATAGATAGAGTATATAGTTAAGTCTCTACAGCTTTCAGCCAAGCACCAAAAAGAAGGGAAATTGTGAGCTAAGGCTCACAAGCCTTAGCACCAAATCCTCCCTAAGTACACAGAAAGTGCAAGTGAAATTCTCCTTCTCCCAAAGCAGATAAACCATGTTAGACATGATGGAGAATACAATACGCAGAAGCGACTGACAGGGTGTAGAAACCTGGTGATGAACAACTTAGGGGCACCTACTTCTCTCTCTCTTTCTTTTTTTTAGAGCAACCTTCTCCAACCTGGAGTCTGCAGAACTGCCTTGATTAGGTATTCAAGATTCATTCGTTGTCTCCTCATTAGCTGACCCCTCATTAAGAAAGTCTGTGTAAAGTGCTGTACCCGTCTTGGGGTTCCTTGGTGGATCGCACATGTTCTATCCTCATTCTGGAAAAGAGGATGCCAGTGGCCGTGCTGGCTGGCAATGACAGGAGTTGCAGGCCAACACATCTGGAGGGCACCAGGTTGGGGAAGGCTGTTCTGAAAAAAGAAGAAGAAATACATGACCCTCATTTGTTAATCATCAGTTTGCCACAACCCCTCGGTCACCTCTGAATATCATATTCTCCATTCTGTTAGGGATGTGCATTGCTGGGAATTCCATTCTGTTTAAGCCTGATGGGATTTTTTTTATTATTGTTTTTTTTTGCAATTTTAATTTGCAATTTTAATTTTAAAATTAAAATTGCCTGATGGGATATTTTATGTATTTATTTATTTATTGTATTTCTAGATGAAATACAATCTAGATCGCCCATCTAGCCGGTACCCGGCCACTCTAGGCGATGTGCAACATACAATGAAACAAAACAGATTAAAATACACTTAAAACAGTATAAAATGTTAAAATCCTAACCCACCCCATATTCCTGCCTGAAAAGCCATGTTTTTAATGAAGCTCATCAAAGAGGGGGCATGGCGGAGGTCACTGGGGAGAGAGTCCCACAGTTTGGGGGCCGCCACAGAAAAGGCCCTCTTCCTAGTACCCTCCAGCCTGGCTGCTCTGGCTGATGGGACAAGGAGAAGGCCATCCGTGGCAGATCTTGTTGAGCATGTTGCAGTGTTTACGCTTATCCATTCTGATAAGCTGCGGCAGACTATAGTGGATTCCCACCCCCAATTCTGGAAATGTTTGTATTTTGTTGTGCACAGTAAATAAACCAATGCATTTTTTCGGATTCCATGATTTGAGCAAATGGGATTGTGTTTTTCTTTAAAAAAATATTTTTCAGGTCTTTAAATTTGTGCAAATGGGCTGGTTTGTGGTTTTTTTAGTGGTTTTTGGGGGGGGGGTTAAGGGCACAATCCTATGGCCGCTAGACACTGTCTAGATGGCCATAGGATAATTCAGAGTCCCAGCTCCAACCTTGGAAACTCACTCTGAGGTCAGAGCTGGGACTCCAAACTTGGAGCGCCCCTCCCTCTGCCCTCGCAGCTGGCGTGAAAAGAACCACACTGGCTGTGCCTCAGAGGTCGCAAGGCTGACCTCAGAGCCAGCACTGGGTGGGCATTCCGGGGGGCAGGGGGCAGGGGAGTGAGGCCCCACTGGGAGACAATGAATCCTGGTGGTGCCTTAGACTGTCCTCCTCACGAACAGGTGCAAAAGACTTAAACGGCTGAAACTGGCTGTCTAAGTCTTTTGTAGAGCAGGAGAAGCACGGAGGCAACCTTCACCTCCTGTAATCGTCTGAGTTCAGAGGGTTACAGGCAGCCACATTGGATCGCGCTGCCCATTTGTGCAAATGGGTCAGTGTTTGTGTTTGGGGGGGGATCTTTAAATTTGCACAAATGGGGTCATAAATTATCAGTGGTCTTCCACAAGTCTGCCTGTGTCTGCTATATATTCCTGCTGTAAAATAAATATCCTTGTCACTTCCATCCTCTCCACAGCTACTTCATTTAGCCCAGCAACAGAGCCATATTCCTACTTGTCAAAGAACTTGCCAATTTCATCCTCTACTCCGGAAGTGCTGAAGCGCAGGATGAAACTGACAAGTTCTTTGACAATTACACCATGACAACATGAGGATGGTGGCTATAATCTAGCCACTGTACATTACTCCCTTCAGTAGAACTCAAAGAGTCCTCCCAGCTTTTATCAAGATCCTGTTTGGTGGGCTGGTGGGGGGGGGAGGTGTTCAATCTGCTGGGTAATCGGAGTGTGCGGAGAGTCCTCCTCATGTGCCAGTATCCCAACAGAATTGGTGCCCCATCTCCACTACCCCCCACCTTTCTCGGCAGATTCAGCCCCTCCCAACTTGCCAAACAGTGTCATGTTCTCTTTCTCCTTCTCACCCACTGATAATAAGAAGGGTAAATGGCAGCCCCCCATCATTCTAAAACAGCTGTGATGGGGGGAGGGAGGGAGGGAGGGAGAGAGAGAGCGCACTACTGAACATGTACGGTACCTTCTTTCGGTTAGTCCCATTGACTATCATTACATTTTAAATTATTTTAAAGACTAAATGAAATGGAACTTGGGGGGGGGGTGGAGAAGACTTTCCCACCAACTCTAATACAAGGAGAATACAAATACTTCATTGTTTTTGGTTCACCAACATTTTTTTTCAATGTCATTTTTGACAGAGAGAGGGATTTTTGCCTTTTGTCTTTAAGCTGCTCTTCTTCCCCCCAAGATTTCACCAATCATCCCAAAATGTTCAGGGTATGTACAATCAGCACTTATTCCCGGCACCTGGAAATTTTAGAAAGATTGGTCAAACCATTTCATTTTTATAAAGGTTAGAACAACTAACCTCCCCCATCAATAGGGCAGAATGCTCCATTTACTGATAGGCATTAGGTCACCATCACTGCTGTGAGTGTAACAATTCTTGATTTATAGCCTCTGGCATATAAAATATCTATGCAGGAATAGATTTGTTGTTGTTGCTGCTGCTGCTGCTGCTGCTGCTATTATTATTATTATTATTATTATTATTATTAATCATTATCTATGCCTTCTTCTTAAAATACCCACTAATGCATTCTTCCTTCTGCAAAGCCAAATGGAAAAAGCCTTTTAATCCAAAGTACACCAAGGAACGTGACTTCTATGTGGATCCTTACACTGTTGTGAAAGTTCCAATGATGTTCCAGATGGGCATGTTTGAAACTGGCCGCGATGATGAGCGGTCTTGCACTGTTTTGAAACTGCCCTATGAAGGACATGTTGCTGCATATTTTATCCTGCCCGACAAAGGGCAACTGGAGAAGGTGGTCAGGAGCTTGTCATGTGGAGCCTTGCAGACATGGAAAAGAATACTTTCAAGGAGGTAACAGCTTTCAGCTTTTGACTCTAGTGCCAAGCAACTTAGATGAACAACTATTGTGGGATGATGTCTTTAAAGCAAAGCCTTCATCAGATGCAGGCATGAAGCAGGCTCTTGCCTAGGAAATCTTATGCCATAATAAGGGCGCAATCCTATGTATGTTTTGACAGAAAAAAGTCCTTCAACTGCCAGCATGCCACAGCCAGCATGGCTGGCTAGCGCATGCTAGGAATTGTAGGACTTTTTTTCTGTCTAAACATGTATAGGATTGTGCCCTAAATGTGTTAGTCTTTAAGGTAGTACAAGACAATTTGGTTTGTTTTTATTACAGCAGATGGCAGAGCAATCCTATGGCTCCTAGACAGCATCTAGGGGGCCATAGGATTGTTCAGATTTCCAACTCCAAGGTCAGACAATCACTTTGACCTCGGAGCTGGGAATCCATGCTCAGATCCCCCTCGCACCTGGTGTGGAAAGAACCATGCCAGCTGCTTCTCCGAGGTTGCAAAATGAACTTGGAGAAGGGGTTTAGGGGGCATTGCAGGGGGCAGGGAGGGGGGTGGGGAGGGGAGGAGACCGGCGGCACCTCCAAGATATGACATAGCCTGGCAGCACCTCAGCCTCCTTCTCTCCCCTTCTGAATTGCCATAGCTAGACAGCCAAAATTGGCCGTGTAGCTGATTTGCAGGGTGGGAGGCGCACAGAGTCAACCTTCACCTCTGCGCTTCTCCCACTCTGCATGGGATGCCTGTAATCCTCCAAATTTGGAGGGTTATGGGCATCCCCATATGATTGTGCCCTAACTCTCCTGAAATTTGACCCGGGGCAGATCTACATTACACTGTATATCGTCAAGTTAGCAGAACGGTACTGCTATATTCACATTCCAAAATCACTACTCACAGGGCACACTCTCGTTGAATGTACTGCACTCATCCCGGTTTGCCACCCCACACCTAACTCTGTTGCAGTAGAACTGGGCGTTGCCTTGAACTGGGCTTCCTTTCCCCCTCCTTTTTTTATTTTGCTTCTTCATCTCTGTGCAGGTGCAAATGAGCGCAGGAGCAATCTTTTTTAAAAAGGAAGGAAAAAGCTCTTCTGGCCCCTCACAAAAAAGGAGAAGGGTGCTGCTGCCGCTGCCACCCTCCCACAAGGTCGGGGTGCTGTGTTGTGTCCCTCCCTCCACCCAAATGCAATTTCCCAAAGCAGTGTTCCTCCCATTCTGAGTTTCCCCAGCACAAGGCTCCTGTTACATCAGTGTGATACACTTGGGAGTAAGGGCATGGGAGAGAATGTGATTTACTTCTGAGCAGACATGCCTTCTGGCTAATTTGCAGCTCCCTGCCCCCTGTTTAAAAGGGGGGGGAAGCCTCCCACTCCTGTCCCCTCTCAAATGCCATGGCGGTTATCCTTGGGGTACTGCCTTTCACACACAGGAGAAATGGCCATTTCAGAAGAAGGGGTTTTTTTTGTTTCTGACCCACTGCTTATGCAGAGTTGTGCATGTATGCAGAAGCGAAATTGTTTTTTTAAAAACAAACAAAACACTGACACACAATTCCCCAAAGCAGCCTGCTCAGAGCTGCGGAACTGCAGAGGTGCACAGGAATGTTTACAAACAAAACAAAAAAGTTAAGAAGCTTCTGGGGAAGTGGGCAAACTGATGCACAACAACAAATGGTGGATACCTCTCTTCCCCACCAGTGCGGGAGAGACGTGTGATGCCGCATTCCCCCCGCCCCTCAAAAACTATTGGCTAACTTAGGGGTGGGCGATCCGCCCAGCACTCGTCTCATGGCGCTCGAGCCAAGCGCTCCCGCCCCGCAAGCCGAGCGCAAGCGCCAGCTGAGGCACTCGCCGGACTTCCAGGTCCCCAGCTCTACGTTGTTTATGTAGAAAATAGCGTAAAATATGTTAAAAACGGCAGTGATGTGCTCAAATTACACAAATCACGGCTGTTTTTAATGTATCTTATGCCATTTTCTATGTAAACAACATAGCGCCAGAAACTGGAAGTCGCTTCCCCGGCTAGGCTCATGAGAATGTGAGTCAAGCCAGGGAAAAGGTAGGTCGAGTGGAGCTTGGGGGGTCGAGCCCAACGAGTTCGCCAGACTTCCACCCCCCAATAGAGCTCCGCACACATCCCTAGCAGCGATACAGTACTGCAACAAACCTTAGGTGTGGAGTCGGCCCTGGACTGCAATCCTATACACACTTACTGGGGAGTTAGCACTATTCAACATAACAGGCCATATGTGTTATTACTTGGATGGGAGACCCCTCCTCTAGTTTCCTGCATTAAGCAGGGGGTTGGACTCGATAGCCTTGTAGGCTCCTTCCAACTCTATGAAATCTATGATAACATGCATAGGAGTACATGCTGTGGCTGCAGTCCTATGGCACACTTCTGAACAGACATGTATAGGATTGTGCTTTTAGGCTCCCAGACTCAGACTTTGCAAAAGGTTACAGCTTTTGTGTGCAAAGGATTTCATAATTTCAGAGAAGGAAGTTTTTTCAGCCGTTGAAGAACGTGCGTGTGTGTGTGTGTGTGTGTGTGTGTGTAATTCTGGATATAGACTTTGTTACGAAAACAACAACAACCCAGAGTGGGTATTGAGAATGAAAAAAACAAAACAAAAAGGATAGCTGGCATAAGATCATCCCTGTTCAATCAAACCAACAGCTCATAAGTTCAGCATTCTGTTTCCAACAGTTGCCAGCCAGACACTTTGTATAAGCCGGACATGATAAGAACATAAGAAGACCCCTGCTGGATCAGACCATCTAGTCCAGCATTCTGTTCACACAGTGGCCAACCAGCTGCCCATGGGAAAACCCACAGGCAGGACATGAGTGCAACAGCACCCTCGCACCCATGTTCCCCAGCAACTGCTGTACACAGACAGAGTGCTTCTGTTAACAGTTCTCCCTTATGGTTGGTCCCCAGCATTTGGTGTTCAGAAGTATACAGCCTCTGTACACGGAGGTTAGGAAGCTGCCTTATGGTGAGTCAGGCCACTGGGCCATCCATCAGTGATAGGGAACCCGTGGCCCTCCAGAAGTTATTAGACTACAGCACCCATCATCCCTGACCATTGGCCATGTCGGCTGGGGCTAATAGGTGCTGGAGTCATTTGGAGAACCACCAGTTCTACACCTCTGGTCTGTACTGATTGGCAGCAGTTCCCATGGGTTGAAGTCAGGACTCTTTCCCCTGCCTTACCTTGTGGTGCTGGGGATTGAACTTGGCACCTGTTGAATGCAAAGCATGTGATCTACCACTGAGCCACAGCCCTTCCCCATGCAAAAGAGGGCGCTGCTGCCTTATACCAAGTCACCCCGCTGGTCCAACTCTCCCTTGTCTCTACACTGATTGGCAGGAGCTCCCTAGCATTGCAGACAGGAGTCTTTCTCAGTCCTACCTGGAGATGCCAGGGACTGAATCTGGGAACTCTGCACGAAAAAGATGTGCTCTGCCACTGAACTACCGCCCTTCCGTTTAGCTATCATGGCCAATAGCTGTTGATAAACTTTCCCTTCTTTCTAAAAGGCCTTTAGCTACTTGTTGCCATTGCTACATGTTGGGGCACTGAATTCCAGGTTATTCCAGCTGGGTGTGAGCTCAGACTAGTCTCAGGCATTCCCTCAAGTGATTGTATGAGAGGTTTCCCAGAGTCTCAGCTGGGCCTACGTGCAGCAGGAAAGTAATCCAATGGGCTTTTGCTGATAGTGAGTGATTCCGCAAGTTGTCGTCTAAGTCTTGCTGGTGCTATTGCTGGGAAGGAGTGGGTGAAGCATCCCAACAGCCCTTGCCCCTCCAGCTGAAAGCAGATTATTCTGTAGTCATAAGGCAACTGGCAGCGGTGGCAGAATCCTCTGTTGGAGGGATGGGAAAGATGGGGGGGGGTGTCAAGTGCTGTCTGCAGAAATGGGTCCTCGGGCTGGCGACTGGAGCCAAGGTTAATCGTTGCCTCGCTGATGCTGGAGCTCCTGTTAGAAAAAGGCATTCTGTACACTAACATTTCTTTGGAAGATGCTGTTCTGATAGTCTTTCATTGGGATTTTAATTTATGCCCCAAATGGTGATGGAAATCTCACATCCATTTGAGGAATTCTGAATTCTTTCGGATAACAGGGAGCAGACAAGTATGTGATATTGCCGTCAGGGCCAGTAGCAAGGGTGGGCATGCTCGGGCACTTGCTGAGGACCCACACCCCAGCAGGGGCCCACTGACAAGAGCCCCTCTGGGGTAGTTCTCTCCTTGTCACCACGGCAACCTGCTTGTTCACCTGCCTCTTGCTCTGGCCCAGACAACAGTGGTGGCGAGAAGGGGGAGCATCAGGTGCCACCGTCTACTTGCTCACTGGCTCTCTGCCTATTAAGCAAGCAAGTACTACCAATGTGAGAAAGGAGGAGGAGCAGGAGCAGCCAGTGGCAGTGGTGGTGAAAAGATAGACTTAGCGAGTGAGGGGGCCTATTGAGGGGGCCTTGGCCAAGTGCCCCCCCCCAATGCCTGGAGCTGGCACTGGTCACAGTCTGGTTCTACACATGCAGCAGAATAGGGTGGGAATGGGGTGATAAAATGGATTTCACCACTTTTGGACATGCTCCCCTATGTAATCCTCCTTACTGCTGCAAATAGAAAACTAAGCCAGCGGGGAGAAAGGTTCTAGTCCAGCCTGTCACCTGCTGTGCTGGTTTTCTCTTTGCAGGGAGTTTTAAATGGAGGGTAGCATTCAAAAATATGGCCGCCACCACTCTGAAGTAAGGGAAATCCATTCTACCACCACTTCAGTTCTGCTGCATGTCTAGAACTGGCCTGGTTTACATTGCATTTTCTCATGTGATTGACAAATCCTTCTCTTTCTTCTGCTTTTATTCTCAAACAGGTCTGTAAATGTGTATCTTCCCAAATGCATGGCCAGTGGAGAGCTTAAGCTGAAAGACATAATGTACACCATGGGCGTGGTTGATGTCTTCACTGACAAAGCAGATCTCTCTGGAATCACAGGGGAGCCTCAGCACAGGCTCTCAGGTGTAAGTTCGGGGTATTTTTGTTTCCCTTCTGGAGAAGGGGGAATTAACATATGCTACAAGCAGGTGATAGTTGTGCCCTGCTTGAAAGCTTGTGCATGTGCATACCTACGTTGCTACCTTATACCAGTTTAAATATTCATGTTTTTCCCTCCAAAGAATCCTGGGAGTTGCAATTTGGTGAGAGTGATCAGTATTCTTTGTTAGCTATTCCTACTCCCCCTCAATGAACTATCGTTGCCAGTGATCCCCGGAGAAAGGGGATGTACAGGAAGATGATTTCCATTCCTACCATCTACTGAGGTGCCCATCTGGTAGCATAACATGTAATGTGCTTCAAAACAAGTTCCAAAAGCAGTGAAAATGTGAAAAGCAGCTTTTGTGGTGGTGTGTGACTGTTGATGACTAATGCAACACAACACACACACACCCCTCTCCATGCATAGCAGGCAGAAGTTCCCTCACACAGAGGAAATTGTGGCTTGGATCCCATGTCCTTGTGAGTGGAACTCTGCTCAAGAGATGCTCCTGCTGGCAGAAAGGGGTGAGGCAATTTTTTGCTGATTCTTCTTTTCTGGAGAGTTGGGGGCCCTTCCAGAATGGTGTGGGAGGTGACATCAAGGTGGAGGGGGAAAGGGGGAACTGGGGGAAAAAAAGAAAGCCTCCTGTCTCTGCCACCAGCACAATCCTCCACTGGATTGTATTCACTTATGCAACTGGAAGACCCAACTATAACTCAGAATTCAACCTTGTCTCTGGAGGAATACCATGTGCATGTTCCCATTTTAGACTCCCCCCACCCCGTATGCACATACATTATACCTGCAGTTCCAAAAGTACAGTGTGAATTAGAACTGATCTACATGTTCAGTGAAATAACATGACATGGTGTTTCCTGGGTTGTATCACTTCAGATGGTAGATGGAGAATTGCAGTTCTGAATGCTTGACTAGTGCACAGATTAGACTAAAGCAGAAAATAAATTTGAGAGGTCTAATGCAGGGCTCTCCAACCTTGGGTCCCCAGATGTTGCTGGCCTACAGCTCCCAGAATCCCTTGCCATTAGCCATGCTGGCTGCGTATGCTGGGAGCTGTAGGCCAGCAACATCTGGGGACCCAAGGTTGGAGAGCCCTGGTAATGATTCCTCGGAAAGTGTTTTCAGAAGCTGGGATCAAAGAGAGTTGGAAATCTCAGTAATCAGAGGAAAAGGTTCTAGCTTATTTATATACTGGTTTATATATGAAAGCATGAAGAAATACAAGGATTGTTGCACCCCACACCTTTACATTTTTATTTTTATTCCTTTAAAGGGGAACTGCTGATAACTTTTTTTAAGTTATTGGCAGAATTGGATGATTTGCAGAAATAGTTTCCCCTTCTGAGGGGATGAAGCCTGCCAGGTTTCATATGCACAAGGAAAAATGTGTACATTTTCAAAACATGTCCCCACATGTTTAGTCAATGGGTGCATACAATCAAAAAATGTGTACATTTAAAAATGCACGCAAACATGCATACATTAATACATACATTAAGAAAAATGTGTACGGTACATACTTCCTGATAGATAGATAGATAGATAGATAGATAGATAGATGGATTTAAGTGCAAGCTTGTGCGGAAATGGGACATAACAAGCTTGACTGGAAAAATGAGACCTAGATTGACAGATCTGTCAATCTCTAAGGATAACTAGAAATTTTACTTCTGTGACATGACCAGAATATGCATTTACCCATTCTATGTGAGGATAATGTAAGTCACCCATTACTACGGAACTTTCTCCTTGGAAGGTAGGACATCGTAGCTTGCAACTATGTCATGTGATGGCCCATTCATATCACATACGGACTGAAAGGAAGGATACTTTGTGGAGACTCCTCTACCTCATAAAAAGAGTTATGTGGGACTTGGTCCCTCTCTTTGAGAGGCAACAAAATCCAGAGACAAAATATGTTGAAGCTGATGGAATTTTTTTTTTTTTTTGGCTCTGCTTTAATGATCGTGACCAGACTGTACATGCACAGCTTTGCAAGCTATATAGGAACTTGGCATATAATCAAACGAACGTGCAAGGCATTCCTTAATGTCTAAAACAATGCATTCAGATAGTATGTATCTATAGACAGAATGACACGATTTTTCTTTCTTTGTAGGCCCTTCATAAAGCTATGATGATGATTGATGAGAGAGGAACAGAAGCAGCAGCAGCCTCTTCCATGGATCTGGTGCCAATGTCTATGCCTACTGTCATTAAGTTTGAAATGCCTTTCATAATTATGGTTGTAGATGAAAATACTCACAGTATCCTCTTCATGGCAAAGATCTTAAATCCTACTGAGAAGTAGATAGGCCAAATGAACCTGACTGTTAATCAGCATTTACTTAATAAACATATTGGCCTGATCAACACTGAAATGACTTTTCTATTGTCCCTCCAGTTAAACTGGAGTCGCATTGGATTATTTGGAGAGATGAGAAGGGAAAGAAGGTTGGCCTGTGAAAAATCAGCATTGCTTGTAAATTTGGGCACTTCTCACAGTACCTTGCCATGCGCTGGTTGCTGGCCCATTCTTCCAACCTGTTTATATCTCTATTGGGACATTGAGCAGCTGTCCTGTGGAGGCAGTTTCAAGCCAAATTTTCATGTGCCAGCTGTATTATGAGAAACAGCCCTTAGTTTATGTCCTGAAAAAGAGAACTTGAGATTAGGCACAGCTATCAACAAACATGAGTATAGAAAGGAAAATGCTGTAAGAGACCCATTTCCTAGCTGTTGGGGAAGTGCAAAGGCAAAGTAGATGTAGATGTGATTCACCATCACACTTTTCTCATTTACCATTATCACACGTCCCACACAGAGTTTACAGGCCCATAGGCTGCCCTAGCAGTCTTGCGCTGTTTGTGATTCACCAAGCTGAATGCAACCCTCCCACCATATACTGTGGCTTGAAAAAAGGTCTCACCAGACCTACTTGGTCTGGCCACTTTGAGAAATATTAGGAACAGGTATTAATTATTATTTATTAATCATATATCTGACACCAAGTCCTGCCAGTACTGCAGGCTAGCAGCGAGTTGTGTCCTGTTTCACTCACACACACCTGTGCGCTGTGCCTGGCTCAAGATCCACCCCGCTCTGCCCACACCACGTCTCTCTGTAGCTCCGGGCACTTATTAAGAGCAGATATTCTCATTATTATTATTATTATTATTATTATTATTATTATTATCGCCACCACTTGAAAATATTACAAAGAAGCTTACCATCCACCAGGCCTCTTCCAATATGTTTTTGTTTGCATGCCCCCCGCCGTTTATGTTGCTTGGGCCTCATGGCCTGCCTTAACGGGCACAGCCTTTTTTACTCTGTGCCTGAGGCCTAGTTAGCCCAGGCCTCCTGTCAGGGATCGGGCCTGTGTCCAGCCGGGCTGTGTTTCCTCCTGATAGGTGCGGCCTCCTGTTATTACTGGGGCCTTGTGTCCTACTCGGGCCTTGCGCCCCACCTTCTCTGAGTGGCATTTGTGCTGTAGCCGGGTCTGATTTGCCCAGGCCTCCTGGTATTTGGCCCCTGTTGTGAAATAGGGCATATCCCAACAACAACAACAACCACAAGAACCCTAGGTGCCTCCCCTGTTGGGTTGGTGAGGCCTCCTTCTCTTGCACTGGAGCAGGTAGTAATTTAAATATTAATAAGGAGGCTTTTCTTAAGGCCTTGCATCTGCCTTAACTGTTAAAGTTATATTGCAGACCCTCATTGGTTCTGGTGGTAAATTTGCTTTGCTTGCAGGGGCTTTGGCCTTGTGTTCTACACCTAAGGGTTGGTTTACTTCCCCCCTCTTTGTTTTATACCTTACAGGGTTGTTGTGAGGATAGCAATTTGGGAGGGCTACGTGACGTGAGCTGCCTTGGGGTCCCTTGCAGGAAAACAGGCAGGATACAAATACAGTACATACATCAGGCCTTCATTCTGACATATGTGGTTTAACACGCTGGTCAACCTAACAGGGCTATTGTGTCATAATGTAGGTGAAGCACTTTGCTTACTCAAAGTACTGATACAAGCCAGTCCCTGACTCTTGGCCTACCCTGCCTTACAGGATTGTTGTGAGGATGACATGTAAGGGGAATTGGTGGGCTGCCTCAGGTTCCTTGCAGATGGGATATCAGTACAATAATACATTATACCTTCCTTCTATAATGGGTTTGTTTGTTGGTCTACCTCACAGGGTCAGTGTGCGATAATGTATGTGAAACACTTTGAGTGCTTAAGTACTGAAACAATTTATTTATTTATTTCATATATTTATTTACCGCCCATCAGCCAAAAGGCTCCCTGGGCGGTTTACAAGAGAAACAGGATAAAAACAATAAGTATCATTAAAATAGAAATAGAAATACAATATAATACAGTCATGCCTTGGATTGAGAGCATAATTCGTTCCGGAAACATGCTTGTAATCCAAAACACTCTTATATCAAAACGAAATTCCCCCAAAAAAATTTGTACAGAGATTTTTAATTTAAGCCATACTACAGTACTTGTATTGCAAGACGTTGCTTGTATATCAAGTCAATTTTTAAAAAATAGATATTTAAAAATTTGCTTGTCTTGCAAAACGCTCTCAAACCAAGTTACTTGCAATCCAAGGTATTACTGTACAATACAATAAAACAAAAGCAGCCAGATGAATCAGACTGGAGGTACAGTAGTGATAATAAAAATGGGAATAAAAATCTAACCATTAAAATATTGAGTAAATAAAAAGGTCTTCACCTGGCAAAGCAGTACCTCCAACTCCTAAACCCGCCAGCCTATCCAGAAGGATACCATGGTCGATGGTATCGAATGCCGCTGGTGCGACAGGTCTAGTTGTTCAGATCTTCTGGGTCCAGATTTGGTTTTTTGAGGAGTGGCTTAATCACAGCCTCCTTTAGAGAGGCTGGCACCACTCCCTCCTCCAAGGAGGCATTCACAGCCTCCTGGACCCAGGCGCAAATCCCTTCCTTGATTTTAGTAATCAGCCATGATGGGCTGGGGTCAAGCATACAAGTGGTAGTTCGAACCCGCCCAAGTAACTTGTCCACATCCTCAGGCCTCAATAACTGAAATCCATCCAACAAAATAGGACCAGACGGTGCTCTGGACACCTCTGTTAAAGGAGCTGCATTAACTGTGGAGTCCAATTCATGGCGAATCCGAGCGATTTTATCCTCAAAGTGCTGTGCAAACTCATCACAGAGAATTTCCGAGGGCTCAACTGTATCTTTCTCTGGCCCTGATAGTAAAAGGCCATGAACAACATGGAAAAGTTCGGCTGGACGACACTGAGAGGATGCGATGCTAGTGGAAAAGAACTCCCTCTTTGCCACCCTCACCGCCACGGAGTAGGCCCGATACCCCGATAATGGGCTCTAACCCGTGTTCGGTCGGATTCAGCACGCGTTTTCTTCCACCTGTGCTCTAGCTGTCTTCCTTCCTGCCTCATCGCCCTCAGCTCTGGTGTATACCAAAGAGCTGGCCGGGCTCTGCTTAGAGGAAGAGGGCGTTTGGGCGCGATCGTGTCAACCGCCTGAGCCAGCTCTGCATTCCACAGAGCAACCTGAGCTTCAACAGGGGCGCCTACCATATCAGCAAACCATCCGGATCCATTAGACTCCAGGGGCGGACCATTTTAATAGGCAGAGGGGAAATGGAACCGAAAGTTTAAACCTCAAAAGGAAGTGATCTGACCATGACAAGGGGGTAGATGTTAGGGCCCCCACTTCCAGATCACCATCCACCTGTCCAGTCAAAAAAACCAGGTCTAGGGCATGTCCCCTTACATGTGTTGGGCCAACAACGTGTTGAGACAGTCCCATGGTTGTCATGGCAGCCATGAAGTCCTGAGGCGCCCCGGCATGGATGTTGAAGTCCCCCAGAGCCATCATCCTGGGGGTCCGCAACACCAAGTCCGAGACCACCTCGGTCAGCTCAGGCAAGGAGTCTGATGGGCAGCGGGGTGGGCCATACACCAACAGAATCCCTAATCTGTCTCGAGTGCCCAGCACAAGGTGCAAACACTCAAGGCCCACCTTTGAGTGAACAGGAAGCCTACAGAGGGGGGAATTGTGTTGGGTTTTGCATAGGCAGAACGAGAATACCACCTGACATCGAGATTATCACCTGACCTGGTGGGTGTTACTTGAGTTCAAGTATACAAGGCCTTTGGTCAGGAGACATAGTCTCGAGGTGATATGACTCAGCAGCCTTGAACAGGTTTGGATAAACATGTTGATGAATAAGTTATACTACTGGGTGAGTAATGTCCTATTCATAGATGCAGGGTCTGGGGTATATAAGCTAGCACACTTGCTGATAGCTTTCACTTCCCTTCCGTCATTCCTCTTCATCTCTCTCTGCTGCTTGTTCATCTCGACATGTATTGTCTTGGACTTCACTTCATCTAGCCTTACCACTGGGGTAGTGGGTTTGAGTCTGCAATGATGTAGTGAGTAGAAATGCATTGATTGCCTTAATCCCATGTAATTGGGTCTTACAAATAAACTCTTTAATCTTTATTAACTGCTGTTATCTCCTCCTTCCGCTTGCGTGACTGGGACTGAGGGTCATTGGCTAGGGGAGCTTTTGAACCCGGGTCAGTCCAACTCTCACATCGGTTATGGGCCCAGAGATAAGGATCTGATGGTTATCTGATGGGCAGATAAGCCACAGAACGCAGTTCGGAAAAATTCAGCAGTTATAGAGTTAAAGGAATTTGTTTACTATTTGTAAGAACGGTTTGTAAACAAACCGGAAAGGCGATGCGGTGTTGCTAAAGCTGGATGCTGATAACAGCGGCTTGGAATGCAGCACAACTGAAAAATGCGAGACAGAGAGACGGAGGATTTTTCGTTTTGGAAGCAGGTGAAATGGAGGTGCCAGGCTTGGCAAAATCCAAGGCTACAGACTGTGAAAAGAGACTGTGAACGTGGGTGCCGGTTCGGGCAGCTACCAGGCTGAACAGTCAACAATGCTGGACACAAGGATTTCGTATTCCACAGCTTGCTGGAGTGATTGTCAAGAAGCTGTATCGGGCAAAGAAATAATCTTCAGGAGGCTCTGTGTCTTTGAGTCAAGGCTACAGGCAGGAGGATCATATTTCATTTGCAGTTTGCTTCTTCACACAGCAGCGGATCAGCTATCTTTTGCATTGTATCAACAAGTGGCTTGGATTACAAATGCGTGGATTACGTCTGACGTGGGTAAAGCGTCTGGAGCGTCATGTCGCAGCAAAGCAAGGTCACGTGTGACAAACGTATCTCGGGAAACCTGATACTACAGCGGAGGCTGTATCAAACCAGCGGAGGCGTGGTTTTGACACAACAGAGAAAAGCAGCGCGGCAGTTTTGAACAGAGAAAGCTGTGCTTAAAATGGGAAGCTGTTCTTCATTTTCTTCATGTGGGATCACAGAAGAAGGAGCTTGAAATCAGCAGGGGTGCTGCTGATGGGAAAAACTTTATGTTTTAACCCAGGACATAACAAAATGGACATTATTTTGTTGTGAGCAGAAACAGTGGATTGTTTAAACAAGCTTTCTGTGTTGGACATGAATAAACAGGAAGAGGACTATGCAAATGGTCAGAGGTTTAACAGTCATGTTTTGAAACTGTATTTCTTGAAAGTTGGATAACTTGGACTCAAGAAAGTATAATATATGCTTTGAAATGTCAGGAAATGTACTGAATGTATATATGACTTGAGTATATGGTGGATTTTTCTGTAGCAAAATGTAAAATGCTGAATAAGTAGGTATGTTTATATGGCAAAGCTAAGAGATGGATTATTTCTTTCATACTGTAATGATGTAATAAAGAAATTGAAAGTTGTACTGTTGCAACTATAAAAGGTTAAATGCTTATATGTATGACATGTACATGCATGCATATCACATGATTGTTTGATCATTTAGATTCACAGGCTTGTGAAAGAAAATGCAAACTGTGTTGTGAGGAAAGCATTTGGAAATTGTAATTTTCACATGAAAGGTAATTTTGTGCACATAAACAAGGGATGCTAGCTTCAACAGGTAAACTGGAAGGCAAGCTGAAAAAACAATTCATTTTATTAAATTTGTTCTTGGTGATCTTGTGGATACTCTGATGGTTTTTAGAGGAAAGGCACGTTATTTCATGATGTTAATTGATCAATACACAAGGTACAGGATGTGTACATGTTAGATAGAAAGCTGGAGTTTTGAACAAAGTCAAGGTGTTTTGTGCTTGGATGGGAAACAAGCATATTACCCATGTTACCTATTTTCTTTTCAGATATGGGGAAGTTCAATTCAGTGTGTTTTGATGAATTTCTAACAGGATGTGATATTGAACACATGGATTGTGTGGAAGAGTAAACAAACACTCAGAAGAGGTGATACTAATTTGGATAATGAGGTTTGGGTAGAAGCTCTTAAATGTTTTGATTATGTACATGATAGGAGTTTTAGTTCTGTGTGATGAACTGTACACCTTATAGAAAGTAGTGTAGAAGGAGGAATCTTCTGGAGAAACATTTCAGGATCTTGGATCTGATATGTAGGTACATACACCTCAAAGTTAGAAGAAATCTGTAAGGGAGCTTACATGAGATTTTTCTAGAAATGAGAATATTGTGTTTCACATGAACAACACTTGGATAGTGAGATTATCTAAAAGTGTTAAGTATAATGCTGAATGAAAATGTGAGATCATTTTTCAAAATTAATTCTGTTAATGCAGGGGAAGCATCAGGGCAGAGTCAGAATAGAAAAGCATTTGCTGAAAGGACAGTCAGGTAAATTTGACAAACTGATACACATTTGGTTTAGTGGAGACTAAACAAATGATTGTTCATCATTGGTGCAAGTTCATTGGAACAGGAACCTGATAACTGATGAGGTAAGGAACAGGTGAGTCAAACAACCTGTGAGATATCAGGATGAATTTGCAGGAAAAGCCATTTGAAACTTCAAAATTTCAAAGAGGTGAAAAATTGTCTGTTAAGGAAGCTGAACCATAGCTTCAGGCTATGCAAGCTGAGTTGAATTCTTTGGATAAAGAACAAAACATGGAAGCTGGTGAAACAAACAGCAGTTCATGGAACTCATTGTTACCAGATAGATTTTTTAAATGAAAACTAACCAGATTGAAAAGGTTATATGACAAATAGCAAGATTGGTTGCTTGTGATTTTGCTCAAGTTAAAAGGAGCAGGATAATCATAAGATGAGTGCAACAACAATTTGCTTTGGAAACAGTTAGACTGATGTTTAAGAATGTAAAGATGTATGAATATTTTCTCAGTTGGAAATATTGGAACATAAGCATTTTAAATGAGAGGAAGTCTTTAAATGAAAACTGTCTGTGAGATTTTCTGTAGAAAAGCTAGAATCAGCTGGAGGCTGGAATTCTGTTTTGAACTCAAACATTGTTGAAGTGAGATTTGCACAGAGAGGCAGATCAATGTTTGTTTGTTAAACAGGAGAAACAAGGACATAGACTGTATGTACTTTGTTTAGATTGGTGATCTATTGTTTTTTTCTGGACAGATAAAAGCAATATGATATAATTGATCCAGGGTTTGGAATTTCATTGAAATTGAAAATGCTTGGTGGTGGATCAACTGTTTATTTGTAAATAAAGGTTGAGGGAGAACCAAGAGGGCAGTATCTTACTGCAACAAACCAGAGAAATATCATGGATGTGATTGAGAATTTTGGAGATAGTTAACTCAGTGCGAGACTCAAAATAATTGAGGATTTTCAAGCACATGCTGATGGAAAAGCAGTTTGAATGCTACACAGAAGCATTGGGCTGTTGAGCTTTACTGTACAAGCAACAAGGCCAGGTATTGCTGTCAGTGTGATAGGCAGACTGTTAGACCAACAGGACATGCTTGGAGAGCTCTGAAAAGGAGTTGAGTGTTATCTGGAAGAAACATCACACTTCAGACTAAGAGTTACAAGTCAGAGCACAGGTGGCTTACAGATTCACAGAAATGCCAGTTGTGGTTGTGATAGTAAGAACAACAAGAACACACCTGAAGTTTGTTATTTTTATAACCATACTTTGTTTGATTGATTTTGTAGAAACAATCATTTAAAAGTTGGAGTTCAACTGAAATTGAACTGAATGCATTGTATTATGTATTGTGCTATTATGCTATTGTAAAGCTAGAATAGTTAATGCATTTGTTTAAATAGTTTAAATTGTTAAAAATGTTTAAATGATGCTGGGATTGATGTGAAAAACCTATTACAGTTTTTTTCAGGAAACCAAGGCAGGATTGCTATGCTGCAGGCAGATAGCAATACACAACGTTTTGGGTTTGCAAATAAAACTGTGTCATAAGGAGGGATACATCAGAAGTGATTTGATAGTGGTTCAAATTTCTGACAGGTAAAGTCATTCCTGCAGAAGTTTTTTTTTATCAAAGTCCATAGATGAAGGAACAGCATCAGATGTCAACAACGCTGTTACTGTTGTATGAGGTAAATAACCACGTTCTGCGCAAATGCAAAAGCAGGGGGATGTTGGGTTTTGCATAGGCAGAACGAGAATACCACCTGACATCGAGATTATCACCTGACCTGGTGGGTGTTACTTGAGTTCAAGTATACAAGGCCTTTGGTCAGGAGACATAGTCTCGAGGTGATATGACTCAGCAGCCTTGAACAGGTTTGGATAAACATGTTGATGAATAAGTTATACTACTGGGTGAGTAATGTCCTATTCATAGATGCAGGGTCTGGGGTATATAAGCTAGCACACTTGCTGATAGCTTTCACTTCCCTTCCGTCATTCCTCTTCATCTCTCTCTGCTGCTTGTTCATCTCGACATGTATTGTCTTGGACTTCACTTCATCTAGCCTTACCACTGGGGTAGTGGGTTTGAGTCTGCAATAATGTAGTGAGTAGAAATGCATTGATTGCCTTAATCCCATGTAATTGGGTCTTACAAATAAACTCTTTAATCTTTATTAACTGCTGTTATCTCCTCCTTCCGCTTGCGTGACTGGGACTGAGGGTCATTGGCTAGGGGAGCTTTTGAACCCGGGTCAGTCCAACTCTCACAAATTGTACTCCTATAGACCACGGCCACTCCCCCTCCCCAACCCCCAAGGCGATGTTGGTGCTGCACCGAGTACCTGGGAGGGCATAATTGCGAGAGGGCCACCCCTCCTGTTGCATCCACTATTAAATCATGGATGAGGGAGATTTTATTCTTGGCCGACCTGGCATTCAGCAGCAGCAGCACCAGGCCTTAGGGTAAGCTGATATGGCTGCCAGGAATTGTCCGGTTGGGGGAATAACCAGAAGAGGGGGCAACAGTCAAATATCTGACCTCTCTTCTCCTTTGCCAGCTCGTTAATCCCCCAACGCCATACCTCCCCCTACCCGTAACCACAGAGATAGAGACACCCCATTGCTCCCCAAGGTCCCCCAATAACATAGTTAAAATATATGTAATGATAAAATGTTAACACCATAAAATGTGTTTTATTTTATGGTTTTAACATACACGTGAATTATATTTATCTGGTCTCAAGATACTTGCCATTGCTCAGTGGGTGAGCACCTGCTCTGCAGGCATAGGATCCCTTGTTTAATCCTCGAGGAGGATTGGGAGAGAGTCCTGCCTGAAATCATGAAGAGCCATTGCCAGTCAGTAATACTCAGCGGAGTGGGCTGATGTTCTGGTTATCATAATATTCTTTAACCTTTCTAATTTTATTATTTAGGAATTGAGTTGCCTACTAAAAAGGGGGCATGATGGCAGGAAAAAAGAAAGGGGCGTGCCCCCAAGAAGTTGGCTGTGGCTCTATGGTTAAACACTGGCTTGCATGGCCCCTAGACATTGTTCCTTTGCTTAGATGGAATGGCACAACCACATCTAATGATATCTTGACCTTTGTTCTGAACTAATTCTTGTTTGCTTTCCAGGCTATCCACAAAGCTTCTTTGAATGTCCAGGAGAATGGCACGGAAGTGGCGGCTACCACTGTCGTTGAAATTGTTCCAAGATCCCTTGCTATTACAATTAAGTTGAACAGGCCCTTCCTCCTGCTAATCGGAGATGGCAGCACTATCCTTTTCATGGGAAAACTTGTAAACCCTGTGGAGAACTAATGTACAGCCAGCAGACTTCTTGCAACACTTACACCCAGGTTGTGGCCTAATGTACAATGTGCAGGAAATTAGTTTTAGCTGCCAATTATCATCGCCAGAGTGCCATTGGCCCACATTATTGAACAATTATTACAGATTGATCATGTTTCTTTCACCAGTACACATTCTGGCCACTCATTGGCATCATTGGGGAGGTGGTGGTGGCGGCATCCTTCCTTTCAGAATTTAGTAGATAAAACAAAACAAAACGAATTTCTCACTTCAAAGTGCTCATTGGATTCGGGAAATTGATTTTAAAGTGTCAGAGAGAGACAAGAAAGAAGAAAAATGGCCATTCTTTCTACTTCCAGGTTTTAAGAGGGGGGGGGAGGAGGAGGAGGAGGAAGATCTTACTGATTGTCCTAAACCAAAGGCTTCACTGAAGTGACAAAAGG
Source organism: Shinisaurus crocodilurus (assembly GCA_021292165.1). Lineage (NCBI taxonomy): Eukaryota > Metazoa > Chordata > Lepidosauria > Squamata > Shinisauridae > Shinisaurus > Shinisaurus crocodilurus. The sequence continues at coordinate 287,558,485 of CM037876.1, read as the reverse complement.
TAATTAGGTAGGCTTCAACTATCTTGCATAACAGACTTTCCTCTGTCTCTCATTTTTGAGGCAGACGTTCCCCTCCGCCCCCCATCCAGTTCTGGCACAACATTGGAGTTTGTAAGCTTTAAATGGTGCAAAGAAAAGTTAAAAGGTTTGTGATGACCCATTAAAGATAATGCCTCTCAGAGTTAGTTTAGTCCCTCTAAACTCTTTGAGAAAGCTCAATTTATGCAGCTTGGCCTTGAACAAATGATAGCTGGCTGGTCATAGAGGCAGACACTTTTCTCGTATGTAGTCCCACCATCTTTCCAAAGCAAAACTTGCCCGTTGGTTCTATGGCTTCACACACAGGGCTGCTTGTCTTTCCCTCCATCCACCACCCTTTTCATTCAGTTTATACATTTCTCTTTCTGGCTTGGGCTCATTAGCTGCACATGTCAGCACGCTCCCATCTCTTTTGGGAATGAACATAAGAAGAGCTATGCTGGATCAGACCAAGAGCTATGCTGGATCAGACCATCTAATCCAGCATTCTGTTCACACAGTGGCCACCAGCTGCCCACGGGAAACCCACAAGCAGGGACATGAGTGTAACAGCACCCTCCTACCCATGTTCCCCAGCAACTGGTGCACATAGGCATTACTGCCTCTGATACTGGAGGTTGCATAGAGCCATCAGGACTAGTAGCCATTGATAGCCTTCTCCATGAATTTCTCCAATCCCCTTTTAAAGCCCTCCAAATTTGTGGCCATCACATCTTGTGGAAGTGAATTCCATAATTTAACTGTGCACTGTGTGAAGAAGTACTTCCTTTTATCTGTCCTAATTCTCCCACCAATCAGATTCATGGGATAACCCCAGGTTCTAGTATTATGAGAGGGGGGGGATGTCTCCCTACCCACTTTCTCCACACCATACATCATGTTGTACACCTCTGTTTAAGCCCTGTTGCCCTGGTTTCCCCACCAAAAACATAGCGCGGCGGTCCAGCGCACCAGAGCAGGGGCCCGGCGCATCACTTCCGGCGCAACGGAAGTGACGCGACGGGACTGGCGCAGGCGGCTTGCTGCGGAGAGGCGAGCCGCCGCTGGATCAAGGTAGGCCCGCGCAAGCCCTGCGCGGATGTGAGTGGGGCCGATTTCGGCCTGCTACGCCCGCGCAAGACGAATCTGCACACCCCTACCGTGTGGAGAACAATTTGTCCTTTCTGAAGATAACAAAAAGCAATATTGATTTTACCTTGAATTCTATCAGCAGCTTGCTTCAGAGGCTGCTAGCAAGAATGTTTTCTTTTCTCCTGTAAGCATTTCTACTGCCCAGGGTTGAGTCCTGGATCCAAGCAATTATCGGAGTTTACACTTTACCGGGGCCTGGGAATCCAGGGTGAGGCCGCTACTGCATAGTATGCTGGTGTTGGATGACCGGCCATACCGCCAGCCTGGTGGAGTCAGTTGGGGTCAGCCACCTGATGGAGCTCTTGCATCCATCTTTCAAGGTGTTGTCATGCACCACCTTGAGCAGGACAGTGGTGCCCTGCCTGGGGAGAAAGTATAGGCTCTGCTGAAGAGTGCAGAGCTGCAGAAAGATTTTTATGTATAGCGATATTTGCTACTTGTCCAGGCCCAAGTAGAGTTTGTTCTACTGGTGGCTCATACCACAAAGATACTCAAGGCTGCAAAGTGAGACACAGGATTCTTGGTGGTTGTTGTTTACCACACTGAAATCAGATTCATCAATAAAACTATGGTACACATGGCAAGATCACTCTGCTCCTATTATACGGGCTTAGAGAAAAGTAAGAATTTTTAATAGTCTGAAAGGGTGTTAGAGTTTGAGTAAGGCCCAGCTTTAAACTAGGATGCCCAGCTGAACTGACCCCCATAAATACTATCAATGATTCAGTGAGTGGTGCTTTGCAGAGCAGGCACCTGGAGAGTGCTCAAGCAAGAAATAAAGATGTAACCTCATATTTACATGGCAGAAAAACATGTTTCATGAAGTTACTGAATTTTGCAATGGGAACATCATTCTTTGTTTACAAGTCACGTTCAGAGGAACATGATCTCCATTTTCAGACTATGTTTCCTTCTCACTGAGTTCTGCACTGTTGACCAATGTTGCCATTGCCCTCCCCACCGTGAGGAAGACCATGACCACCATGTCCGTGGACTCGGAGAACAATTTGCCCTTTCTGAAGATAGCCAAAAGCAATATTAATTTTCCCTTGAATTCTATCACCAGCTTGCTTCAGGGGCTGTGAGCAGAAACGTTGTCTTTTCTCCTATAAGCATTTCTACTTTCTGGGCTAAGTCCTGGAACCAAGCTTGTATGGGAGGTTATACTTTACCAGGGCCTGGAGATCCAGGGTGAAGTAGCAACCCCGTTCCCATGAGGAAAAAGAATGATGCTAAATTGTATATCATGCTTGAAGATACTTGTGAATGGAGATGGAAATAAAGAGGCAATCCACCATGAATCACTGGGTTGAACTAGGGCCACTTTTTTTGGAAACTATTTACAAAGGGTCAGGAGGTGTAGCTGTCAGAGAATCTAAAGTCTATAATTATGACTGATCAACCTGTAGTTTTCATGGATGAGCACATCCTGGCCTTTGAGAGGGATGTGATCTCATCACCTCTCACCAGAGCCACACCTTTCCATGTTAGGGGGAGGCCTTTCCATGTCACCCTCTCCCAAAGCCCAATGACTTTGGAAGAGGGGAGATAATGGGGGGATATGCTGTGCAGCTCTGGGCTGTGGTTCAGTGGTAGAACATAGACTTGGAAAGCTGGAGGTCCCAAGTTCAATCCCCAGCACCTCCAAGTAGGGCTGGGGAAAAAATCCTGCGTTAAACCTTGGAAAACTGCTGCCAGTCAGTGTTGACAGTACTTGGGGGGTGGATGGTGGAATGGTCTGACTAGGGGATGTATGACATTGGGAATTCTGTTCCGTTTAAGCCCTTTGGGATTTCCTAGTGTTTCTGTTCTGATAAACTGTGGCAGACTGTAGCAGATAACACTCCCCCCCATTCTGGAACTGTACGTATTTTTTGTGTGCATGTTACATAAATAGACACATGGGGGGGTCCCATGATTTGTGCAAATGGGATCATGTTTTTTTATGGAGATGGTTTTTAAATGTTCACAAATGGACTCGTAATTTTAAAAAAATATTTATTTTTTTATCAGAGGTCTTCCACAAGTCTGCCTGTCTGCTATACAGTAATACCTTGGATTGCAAGTAACTTGGTTTGAGAGCGTTTTGCAAGACAAGCAATTTTTAAAATATTTATTTTATTTTATTTTACTTGATATACAAGCGACGTCCTGCAATACCAGTACTGTAGTACGGCTTAAATTAAAAATCTCTGTACTAATTTTTTTTGGGGGGGATTTTGTTTTGATATAAGAATGTTTTGGATTACAAGCACGTTTCCGGAACGAATTATGCTCTCAATCCAAGGCATGACTGTATTCCCGTTGTAAATATCCTTGTCAGTTTCCATCCTCTCTCCATGCCACTTTGTTTAGCCCCGCAGAGCTATATTCAGTATTTGTCGAAGGACTTGTCAAGTTCATCCTGATTTCCTTTTCAAAACAAAAACAAAAACACTGTTTTATAGTTCTGTAGCTGTTGTGTCTTCCCATCCCCCATCCCTCCTTGCCTGTTGAGTGGGTGCAGGGCAGTGGGGGGGGATTGGGCTTCAACGGGGCTGGGGTCCTCCCCTGGGGGGGGTGACATTGCTGTTGCTACTGACAAGCCAGTGGGGAGCACTGTTGGGAAAAAATGAAGATATTGCCTAAAATAAACTTTTTGTTTAGGATGTTACCAGTAAAGATTACAGTAAAGATTACAGAAAAAGAAATTAAAGATTGGCAATCAATTATTAATGAATATTGTAATGGAAGGAAAAGATCAAGGATTAATAAATATAGTTGGTATAAAGCGCAAAAAATAGGTGGTTTAGGTCTTCCTAATATAAAGTGGTATTATTTAGCCAACCAAGTAAGACATATTTTGGACATTATAGTAGGGAAAGACAAAATGTGGTTGGAATTAGAATCACGAGAATTAGGAAACATGATGGTGAATATATTATTTAAGAAAAATATAAATAATATTATAAAAGGACTAGAAAATCCCTTTTTGAGGAGTATGTTAGAGAGTTGGAATAGTACGAGGAAAATTTTTATACCAGAGGTATCCCCGTTAACTCCGGTAGTGGCCATGGAGGACTTTCCAGAAAATGTAAGACATCTAGAAGCTATATTAAGGAGAAATAGGGTGATTAAATTAATGGATTGGGTGGAAAAATTGAAGACTAGAGAACATATAATAGAAATAGTAGGAAGAGAGAGAATATCATGGTTAAATTCAATGTAATTGGAACTGTGGTTAAAGAAGTGGAGGACAAGAATGGACAGCGAAAGAGAACTAACCAATTTTGAAAAGATAGTTTTGACTAGAGAAGCTATAGAAGGTAATGTTTCAACAAGAGGCACAACAAAGGCTTATATACGATGTTACAAAATGAAGAAGAGCATAAAGATTCTCTTAAAGTGTTATGGGATAATGAATTTGATGAGGAAATATCGAAACAAAGTTGGAAAAATATTTGGGATAGACGTATTGTAAGAGTTATGTCAACTAGGATAAAAGAGAACTTTTATAAAGTGGTATGGAGATGGTATTTAACTCCAGTAAGATTAAATCGGATAGATAAAAATTGCTCCGCATTGTGTTGGAGAGGATGTAATGTAAAAGGTACGTATGCCCACATGTGGTGGAGCTGTAAAAATGTTCTGGAATTTTGGCAGAAAGTATTTGCAGAAATATCAGAAATAATTGGAATGGAATTAGAAGTCTGCCCAAAATTAGCATTGTTAACAATTACAGAAAAGTTAGTTTGTTTAAAAAATACAAAAGAATTGATTGTGAATTTGTTAACAGCAGCAAAATTAATGATAGCTAGGAATTGGAAGGTTCAACATGTGTTTTCAATTAATGAATGGTATACAGAGGTATGGGATATCGCGTTAAATGATAAATTAACTTGTAATATTAAGTGTCAAAAAGGACAATTGGAGAAAGACATCTTTGTGAACATTTGGGGCAAATTTTTGGATTATGTGTTGGTAAAGGGGAGGGGGAACAAACCTTGTCAAGATTTGTTATATTTTTGGAATATAGAATAATATCTTGTATATATACACACACACAAAAACAAAAAAAAAATTGGGGTGAGAAATATAACTTGGTCCCAAGAGGTGGGGGGGGGTGCACAATGTTTATGTTGTATTTTTTTGTTGTTGTATTCATTAGTAGTTGTAAGATGTGAAAAATTAAAAAATTAATTAAATAAAAAAAAAAAGAATTTCCTCCTTTTAAAATCTCCTTTTTGGAAATTTTTATCCTGGAAGACAATCTTACTCGGTCACGATTGGTCCCCTGACTGACTGTAGCGGTGCGGCCGCACCCGTTCACCGGCCTTGGGCTGTTCCCTCCGTGGCTTGCCTGGCTTTCTTAGCGAGGTGCGGTTGGCTGAATAGCACCCAAAATAATAAATGATTTATTTTTTTTAAAAAGGCGTTTCTATTCGTTTCAGTGTGCATTTCTATACTGTGAGGGTCCAGCCGAATCGATTCGGGGGGGGGGGGCAAGGTACAAATTACACTCCTAGTCAATATGCACTGAGAGTGAAGAGTTTAAAAATGAGGTGAACGGTGACACCAGTTTAAAAGCCTTAAGAGAGCAGGCATTTGACAGACGGAAGCCATTTTCTGAGGAAATGAAAGACCCATACATTTGGGGAAATGAGCTGTTATACAGGGTGTGGTCGCCTAAAGGGAGAGATAAAAATTCTGAGTGTGTCAAACAACTGATTGTGCCTCGGAAATTCAGAGACCAACTGTTATCTGTAGCTCATGACATCCCATGTGCTGGTCACTTGGGCATGAAAAAGTAGGGATGTGGACTTACCTGCTTGTCTGATCGCCAGACGCCCAGCGATCTCCCCCACCACGATTGCTCCGGTGCTGCTCTGCGACCGCCAGCTGATGCAGTTGCCGAGCCGCTCGCGACACTTCCTGGTCCCCAGCGCTACTCTTCCGGGTCCCTGGCACTACGTATTTTACGTAGAAAACAGGGAGAAACACCTTAAAGCGCCACTTATGGAAATCACAGCCACTTTCCGGTTTCCCCCCCCCTATTTTCTACGTAAAATACATAGCACCGGAGACCCGGAAGAGTAGCGCCGGGGACCAGGAAGAGTAGCGCCGGGGACCAGGAACTTCCTTTCCCTGGCTCGTCTTGTGAGGACGTGAGCCAAGCCGGGGAAAGGTACATTACGTGGGTCTTCGGGGGGGGGGTTTGAACAGGGTGAGTTCACCCCCGTTTCCACCACCACTCATCGATTTTCACGACATCCCTATTAAAAAGACCAGGAAACAATTGACAGCACATTATTACTAGCCTGGAATTTCACAGCAGGTGACTAAATACTGTTTGTCTTGCCCTATATGTCAGAAAATAGGCAAAAGTGGGACAAGGACTAAGGCACCTCTGAAACCATTACTTATAATAGGCCAAGCATTTTACCATGTAGGAATGGATTTCATCAGACCATTCTCAAAACCCGCCAAGCATGGGCGTAGGTTTGTCTTGGTGGTGGTTGAGCCATCCTTATGACCCGAAATTGAGTTCCTTACATATTTTAGGCCTCATTTATCACTAGACTGGGGCCCCCATTCAGGGTGAGTTCTCTGGCTTCTTTTAATTTCTGTCCTTTGTATTTTACTTAATGTAATTTGGGAAAGAAACATTCTCTAATTCTTACAAGTATGCCACAAGGCATCCTGATGCAGAACCTCTAAGAGCAGTGGATGCGCAATCTGTAGCAGAAGCCATGCTTAAGATTTTGATGAGAGTAGGTTTTACATATGAAACTTTCACAGATCAAAGTAATGTGTTTATGGGGGAAGTGATGCAGTGCTTGTGGAAGTGTTGTGGACTTAAACATCTGAAAAGCACCACTTACCACCCTGCCACTAGTGGTCAATGGAGTTCTGAAAGGGATGATCAAAACTTACATTCAGGATCACCTTAATGACTGGGATGACTGGCTGAGTTGCTTTCAGTTTGCATACAGAGAAGTACCCCAGGAATCCACAGGATTTTCTCCATTTGAACTGATGTTTGGAAGAGCGGTACTAGGACCTTTAGAATTGATGAAAAACTCTTGGGAGGGAGAGTTACAGGAGCAGAAAACCTCAGTAGTAGACTATGAGGCAAATGACACGGGACGGCCTTCTCCTTGTCCCATCAGCCAAAGCAGCCAGGTTGGTGGGGACTAGGAAGAGGGCCTTTTCTGTGGCGGCCCCCAAGTTATGGAACTCCCTCCCCAGTGACCTTCGCCATGCCCCCTCCTTAATGAGCTTCCACCGTGCTTTAAAAACATGGTTCTTCGGGCGGGAATATGGGGTGGGTTAGGATATTTTTTTTTTAAAAAAAAAAACACATTTTATATTGTTTTAATTGTGGTTGCTTTAATGGTGTTTTAATGGCGTTTTATTGTATTTTATTCTGTTGTACATCGCCCAGGGTGGCCGGGTGACTGGCCAGATGGGTGATTTAAAAATATAATAAAAAAATTAAAAAATGGTACAAACCAACCTTGGTTTGGCCCAGCAACAGCAAAGTTTATGGTATAATAGGAAGGCATGTGAGGTACACTACCATGTGGGTGACCTAGTCTTGCCCTATATACCTAAGACTGAGACAAAATAAACTGCAAGCTAGCTGGGAAAGATGGTTTGTAATACGTGATAAGCTAGACACCCGGACATATGCAATCTCTATAGGGTCACAGGAAAAGCAGAAGATAGTGTAAGCAGATAGTACATGTGAACATGTTGAAACCTTATAGAACCCGAGAGCACAGGATTTTACATCTGGCTTTATTTCGGGAGAATAGTGAGCTTAATGTACCTGACTTGGTGCAAGAGAGCAGGCAAGAAAAAGGGCTTGAGCAGATTGAATGGAATGGAAGAGTGATTGAGACAGTAAAAAAGAAAGTCCAGATAAAATTGTGCGGACTAGTGAATGTCAGAATTAGCTTTCAACAAGTTGAAACAAGCTCTGTGCCAGAGTCCAGTTTTGTGGGCTCCAGATTATAAATAGCCATAGATGCTTCTGATTTGGGAATTGGGGCAGTGCTTTTGCAATAACAGGATGGAGAACAGCACCCCATTGCATTTTTGAGTCATAAGCTGACTGCCCGTGAGAAAAACTACCGTGCAGAAGGAGTGTTTGGCCATTGTGTGGTCATTAAAGAAATTATGTCATTAGGTCTTGGGATGAAAGTTTACCCTGCAGACTGATAATAATCAAGCCTTGGTGTGGCTGGAGACGATGAGGAACAGCAACACCATGTTGCAGCGTTGGTCCTGGGTCCTGCAACAGTTCCTGCTCGAGTACCAACATGCCAGCAGAAAGGACAATGTCATTGCAGATGGACTCTCCAGATGTGGAGCAGAGACGAGTGAACCGGATTTGAATGGGTGAGCTGTAGGATGACGGCTGGAAGGTGAGACAACCATGGACTGTAAAGAAACAACTGTTTGCAAGGACTATGTAGCAAAGTGCCAACTGGACCTTTGTTTGAATGTTCTCCCCTGTGTGGTATAAACAAACGTTGGACACTACGAATTACACTTGGGACTTAAGTATAATTTTCTGTGTCTTTTTGGGGGGGGGTATGTGTTGTTATGTTATTTGGGGGTAAATTTAAAGTGTATATATGGTAAGTATGATAATGTTTTCTTGTATTGAGTATATGATTAGAAGTATGTATTCCTATTGCATCGATGTCTGTTCTGTCAGGTGAGAAATGATGAGCAAGAAGAATGGTGTATTTGCATATGTGACATGATTGGCTGAGAGAGTGAGAAGGGGGGTAGAGTCTGTGCTATATAAACTGTGGGTGGTGCTGTTTAGGCAGGAGTGTGTGGAGAGTGAAGGAGGGTGTGGGGAAGAGAGGGGAGGGTGTGAGAAGTGCTGGAGTGCTGTTTGGGGGTCGATGAAGCTGACTGGAAGAGAGCTGAGAGATGATATTAGGATATTAGATGATATTAGGATATGATATTGTTAGGATATTGATATTGTTGATATGATATTAGGATATGATATAATATTAGGATATTAGATGATATTAGGATATGATATTGTTAGGAGATATTATGATATTGTTAGGAGATCAGCTAGTGAGTGCAGGGACTGATATTTTGGGAACAGATGTTGAGGGCGGATTGGTAATAGAATAAGATAGTAAATTACTTAATATAGACTGAAACTTATTTCCAGAAACTGTTGTATTTTAGAATAAACTTTACTTTGTTTATTAAAGAAGCCAGTGTGGGAAGCTGTGTTTTATAGTTGGTCAAAGAAGTATAAGGTAGGCATAATAGACATCCCAAAGTCAGTGTGAGAGGTGTAAGGGTAAAGGTTAGAGAAAGAGAACCCCCCAACCTTACGTAAGTGCACCCATAGCTCCAAAAAGGGAGGGCAAGCTTGAGGCCCTATGAGGGGAGGGGTGTGACGTGACAGAAGCCTCTGTAGGTCCCCCTCACCTGATTAGTTTAAGACTCTGATGGAGTCCTGCCCTACCTTGGAGACCATCCTTTTTCCATGGACTGTTTCAATTTCTTTTCAGGAGTTTCTCTCCTGTCCCTTTAGTTTCTATCTGATTAGATAAACTCATACCAACTTCTACTTGCCAACCCCCACCCCACCCCCTTGACATTGCTGGAAACAGTTTTTTTCTGTCTAGCCTCTTATTCGGCTAAAACAGCATCTACTGCCTCACAGATATTCTTTAAGTATCTACACAGTGTGGAAATATACTCCTTCTGGCAGAGTCCTTCAACTGGGCAAACAATTTTCAGCAAAGTGCAGCATACGCCGTGTCCAAAAACCCATCAAGCTCAACAGGCACTGAGCTTCAGTCTGGGAGGTTGGGGTCCGCAAGATTCAGCACCAATTACTCTCTTATTTCGCTTTTAAAATCTCCTTTTTATGCTTTTACACAAACCAACCTTCTCTTACCTTCTCCACCACCTCTCTGCTTTTGCCTGCGTGCTTTCTCTCCCCCATCCCTGCCTGCCTTCCCTCTCAGGTCGGCTGCAAATCACGTTTCTCTGTTATGCTCTGCCTTCTACTCCTCTCTTTCATGTTCTGTTTAACCCCTGATGCACCTTCAGCCAGCTTGACCGTAGCCCCAGTTCTTCCACTGCTCTGCTCTGTGCCCAAAGGGCCACACATGTGGGGTGGGTTCCCCTCCAACTATGCGCCCATGCCTGCCGGAGGGGCTTCTTCTCATTGGAACCCTGAAATCCAGGCACACCTACTCCAGCTTCCATAACCTTCCCTGCAAGCTGCTTCCCAGCTTCTTGAACCACTCAAACAAAAAGAAAACTTCACCATTCACTTCCATCAAATGCTAATTAAGCACCTCGGAGGGCTTCTCTACATAAAGGGTTTAAACTGCCACTTTACTGAAGCTGCTTCTTCTGTTTTCTTCGAGGGGGGAAGAGCCCACACTTTACATACGTGGGTTTTCGTTCCAGGGTTTGTCTTCCTCAGCCTTTCTATATATTTCATTATCCAAGCACAAGGGGGTGCTGTGGTATAGCTGCAGCACAGAGGAATTCTGACTACACAGGAGGCTTTCATTCCAGCTTGTTCTGATTTGAAATTTAGCACCTGACTTTCCTTGCTCCAAAGAAAAAAAAAGCCTTGAAAATGGCTGGAAAACATGGGAGAGGCCCTGGAGGATGACAACATTGTGAAAAGGCCCACAATCTCAGCCAATTTTTGCTGGCTGCCATTCCTATGGGTGTTTGCAATCTTCCCCCTCCTCAAACAAAGGAAAAAAGCTGCAGTGAGCCAGAAACAGCTTGTGGTGAGGTTGGGGAATGACTCGTTCCTCGCATGGAGTTCCCTGGGATACCAGAAGAGGGAACAATGGGGGAAGAAGGGGCCGACAACCCACTGTGAGCCTGACTGTCTGTCAGGCCCACCATGGGGTGTTCACACAACCAACCCACTGTGGCTTATTGCCAGGGTGGTGTAGCATGAACTGCAAATGCATCCTTGGTCTGTAGTAGGGTTTGTTTCACCCATGGTGGTTTGGCATGTTGTCCAAACTCAGACAACTCTCCCCACTGTAGGTTGTGGGCAACGGTGGCGAATGAGGTCAGCAAGAGTGGCACATACCCTCGTGCCACTATTGCTGAGCCTGCCTCAGCCACAGCCAGTGGCAGCTGCCCCACCGATCCTCAAGCGGCATCATGAGGCAGCCGTCACTGGCTTGCTGCTCCCCCCACCATGACTGGGAGGCGTTTTGGCTTGCTGTGCCTCCCCCCCACACAAACACTTTTTACCTTTCATACATGCATATGTCCCTGTGAAAAAAACATGGGAGTCCGGTCAAAAAAAAACTTTTAAAAGGAACCGGAGTTTTGACAGCTAGCTGTCAAATCTCTGTGCTCCAGTAAAAGGGGGTAAGCTGCACCTTTCCACCTTCCTGAGCAACTGGAGTCTCAGGAATGGGTGGAAAAGTTGGGGGCACTGGGACCTATCAGAGGAACACAAAAAACCCTGTGGATCCCAGTTCCTAGGGTGGATAAATCCCTCCACCACCTTTTCATGAGAAAGATCACGCACGTCTTTGCCTTGAACTGACAGCTTGCCTTTTGACAGCTGTCAATACATAGCAAAGTTTAAAAAAATAACCAAAAAACCCTATTGGGACCCTCTCTAGGTCAATGTCCATGGTTGGTACCTGCTGCATTTTGACAGCAGGCACCCTCCAGGACATTACCTAGGTGATGCTTCCCATTTTTGCACCCACAGAAATATGTACAACTGCACCTCCAGAATTAAGCAATTCCAGCTAAAATAATAATATATTTTTTAAAATTAACCAAACTATTTGCACACATTTGGGCCCAATTTTGTTTTCCAAAAAAGGGGTGGCAAACCACTGACAGGCCCTCCAATTTGCTGTTCGGGCACTTCACAGAGGCTGTCAGTGGCTGTCAAAATGGAGATTGCAAAAAGAGATTGCTGGGGGGGGAAGGGGGGGAAATGGGGGGGAAGCCACGGTGAGCCTATAGGGCCCCAGTTGTGGTGAGGAGAGTGACTTGAGCCGTGAAGTCCCCTGGGATGCTGGCTGGTGGACTGTGGGGGAAGGAGGGGGTGACAACCCATGATGAGCCTGATTGTCTGTCGAGTGGACCATGGATTGTTTTCGCAACAACAAACCAACCATGGCTTATTGTCAGGATGGGTTGGCGTGATGTGCAAACCTGCCCGATGTACCTGAGTAGGCCTGAGGCCTTGTTTTATTTCTGTCAAAGGCCTGTGTAGTCGTTGCTCAGCAACGGGGGGGGGGGGGGGGGAACAATCACTTTGAATATTGTTAGATGGGTCCTGGATCAGATAAATTAAATTTTGATTGACTGGGGATTCTAGGTGGGAAAGAGTGGTTGGGAAAAAGACAGTTAAGGTTTGATATTTGACAGTTAGGAGTTTAGTCAGGGGAAGTCTGTGGTAGAGAGTGGGAGAACGTCTGCTGGTTGGTGTGGGGTGTTTGAGAAGGACTAAGAAAAAGCTGAGGAGAAAGGGAATAGCTATACTTTCTGTGTGGGATAAGCTTAGGTGGCTGGCGAAGATCAGGAGTAGGGAGCAGGTGGCTGTGTTGTGCCAAGAGGCTTCCCTAGGATCTTGCCAGGGATGTTGAAGAGTCCTTGGTGTCGAGTCACGAGTCGAGCCACGAGTCTTTGGACCCGAGTCTCGAGTCCGAGTCCTTGGTCCAAAATGGTGACTCACGAGTCATGAGTCCCTCCCAAAGCTGACTCCACGAGTCCCTATTAAAATCAATGGGGTTTTTTCCCAACAAAATAAGGCTATTTCAGATGTGTAGCTTAAATAAATTCTAGGCACAACACAAGTGTGCCTTTTTATTTCAAAACTCTGCAACTGATTTTGGCAAGAACAGACCAGGCAGACAAACCCAAAATAACCAGGCAGGCAGAGGAGGCAGGGGACCCCAAAGCAGGCAGGCAGAGGCCTTTGTCTTGGACAATTCAAACTGTGGAACTGGTTAAGAGACCAGGCAGGCAGAGGTGGCTGGGAACCCCAAACAGGCAGGCAGAGGCAGCCAAACCCAAAATGTCTGAAAGGTTACATTTTAGGATAATGATTTTAAAAAATAAACTTGCTGTACTTCCTAAAATCTATCCATGTTGCATTTGAGGAACATGATATTGGAACACAAGTCTCGAGTCGAGTCCTTGGTCTCGAGTCCCATTAAAAATATTGGGACTCGAGTCTGACTCGAGTCAGAGGGGGGATTCAGTCCGACTCACGAGTCCTGGAGTCCGAGTCCCCATCCCTGGATCTTGCCAGAGCAAAGTTATACAAGCAGCCAGTAGAAACCCAGTAAACCACCCAAGCAGTCAGTAATACAACAAGAGGAGTGTGGGTGTCACAGGAAGTCTGTACCCAGGAGCTGGTTGTAGGAGTATTTGGCTGGGATGGAGGTTTAGGGAATTTGGTCTGAGGTAAAAAGAAGCCCTTACAGGAAACAGCAACAGTGTTCCTTGAGTCCTAAAGAACTCTCACTAAGCAGCCTTTGAAAACCCCAAAGAAAATTTTGGTAATCCCTTATGTATAAAATATCCCTTTAATAAATTACAGTCATGCCTTGGATTGACAGCATAATTCGTTCCGGAAACGTGCTTGTAATCCAAAACATTCTTATATCAAAACAAAATCCCCCCAAGAAATTTGTACAGAGATTTTTAATTTAAGCTGTACTACAGTACTTGTATTGCAAGACGTCGCTTGTATATCAAGTAAAACAAAATTAAATAAATATTTAAAAATTTGCTTGTCTTGCAAAACGCTCTCAAACCAAGTTACTTGTAATCCAAGCTATTACTGTACTCATTTAATAGTTCAACTTGTAGCTTGTTGGTGCCCAGCTCACACCTAAGCCTCTTATACCAGCTACTAGAAGGTTTTAAAGTACTCCAACAGAACTGGTGCTGGCAGCAGGAAAGGGTCAGTTTGTGGAACTCTGTATTAGAGTGGCAGAGAGTTCCTTAGGCCCAGAAATATAAGCACTTGGTCTTAATGAGAAACCCCATAGCTCTGGGACTGCCCAGTGAAGGAGGCAGTGACATGGGGAAATGTAGTTATGAGATCCTTGAAGCCAAATTTAGGTTGCTAGGTTGGAGGTTGAAACTCACGTTAATGTCTGTTCCAGGTAAATTGGTTGAAAGCACTATTGAAGATAAAATTATCATATAGAAGGACAAGTCCTGCTGAGAAAGAATGCACATGGCATTAGAAAAGGTAAGTGTTCTCCCACTAACATTTTACAGATCTTTGAGAGTAACCTCCAAAGTAACCCTCTTGATGCCCGCTTTTAAACTCCTTTTTACCAGTTCTCTCATTTTAGAGGATTTTGCCAAAGAGTTTGCACAGAGCCATTTTAGTCCACCATGGCTGCTCTAGTGATTCCTTGCATCTGGCAGGAATGCAGCAACTTGCATCATAGGCTTGGTGGTTCATATGTTACATTAATCCCAGTGACTTCAGTGGGAATCCTGCATAATCAGAGTTCTAGCGAATGCAAGCCTTGTGTCTTCGTTGAAGCATTTGCCACCAGAGATCAAATGCTTGGGCAAATGATATGACTCTTGCCAGGATTACATTTCAGGACTGAGATGGAATATTTGCCTTTGCGTTTTGTAATAGCTCCATGATATTGCACTGAATTGTGACTTTAGGGAAGAGAAGGCAGTGGACTTGATCGGGTAACCTCCCTTGTGGACTGTGGGAATGCTGTGGACATTATATATCTGGACTTCAGCAAAGCTTTCGACAAAGTGCCTCATGATATCCTGATTAGTAAGCTAGCTAAGAGTGGGCTAGATGGAACAACTATCAGGTGGATCCACAATTGGCTAAAGAATCGGACTCAAAGAGTGCTTATCAATGGTTCCTTCTCAAACTGGGGAGAGGTAACGAGCGGGGTACCACAGGGCTCGGTCCTGGGCCCGGTGCTCTTCAACATTTTTATTAATGACTTGGATGAGGAGGTACAGGGAATGCTTATCAAATTTGCAGATGACACAAAGTTGGGTGGAACAGCTAATACTCTGGAAGACAGAAACAAAATTCAAAGTGACCTCGATAGGCTGGAGCGCTGGGCCGAAAACAACAGAATGAAATTTAATAGGGATAAATGCCAAGTGCTGCACCTAGGGAGAGGAAACCAAATGCAGAGTTACAGAATGGGGGACACTTGGCTCAACAATACTACAAGTGAGAAGGATCTTGGAATTGTGGTAGATCACAAACTGAATATGAGCCAGCAATGCGATGTGGCTGCAAAGAAGGCAAATGCAATTTTGGGCTGTATTAATAGAAGTATAGCTTCCAAATCGCGGGAAGTGATAATTCCCCTTTACTCGGCACTGGTTAGGCCTCATCTTGAGTACTGCGTCCAGTTCTGGGCACCTCACTTTAAGAAGGACATAGACAAACTGGAGAGGGTTCAGAGGAGGGCAACAAGGATGATAAAGGGACTGGAAACAAGGCCCTATGAGGAGAGACTGAAAGAACTGGGCATGTTTAGCCTTCAGAAGAGGAGACTGAGGGGAGATATGATCGCACTCTTCCAGTATTTGAAGGGATGTCACACAGAGGAGGGCAAAGATCTCTTCTCGTTCATCCCAGTTTGCAGGACACGGAATAATGGGCTCAAGTTACAAGAACCTAGATTCCACCTAAACATCAGGAAAAATTTCCTGACTGTCAGAGCAATAAGACAATGGAATCAACTACCTAGGGAGGTGGTGGGCTCTCCCAGTCTGGAGGCATTCAAGGTGCAGCTGGACAGACATCTGTCAGAGATGCTTTGACCTGGATTCCTGCATTGAGCAGGGGGTTGGACTCGATGGCCTTGTAGGCCCCTTCCAACTCTACTTTTCTATGATTCTATGATTCTATGACTTAGCCCTTTCATGTATAGATCAATATTTGTTGTTCTCT
This sequence comes from Shinisaurus crocodilurus, assembly GCA_021292165.1. Taxonomy (NCBI): domain Eukaryota; kingdom Metazoa; phylum Chordata; class Lepidosauria; order Squamata; family Shinisauridae; genus Shinisaurus; species Shinisaurus crocodilurus. Next base: position 287,542,368 of record CM037876.1, on the reverse strand, counting down.
TGGACCAGTTAGCTCTGTTTAATGCTTACTGGAGAAACTACGTTCCTCAGCAAAGCCCCACCATATAAATGAAAGCCCTATGCCAGTGATGGCGAACCTATGGCACGGGTGCCACAGCTGGCACGCAGGGACCTCTCTGTGGGCCCTCGAGCCATGGTCACCAGATCGCGAAAAGACTGTCCCCTTCTGCAAAACACTAATGATCTTGTTCTTTCTCACAGTGTGGAACATAATGATTTTATTCTAGAATTCCTGTTACAGAATTCTTTTCTACATTGTTATCACATTTAAAAGATTTTGAAGAATGATGCACAGAGCATGGCTTGGATGTAAAGCCCTAACAGTTGACCTGAGTGCTGCATGTGTTGCTCTCAAACTAACGGAGTATGAGCCAAGGTTTGACAAATGATCAGCATGCATGCAATAGCAAAAATCACATTAATTGTGCAAAAGCATGCCCAATGCAAACTTTTACCTAATGCAGTGTTTGCAGTCCAAGACATAAAGTGTTTAAAATGTGTTAAGCACGTTTAGTTTTCTTGTTTATCTTGCTCATCCTAGTACAGGTTGACTTTTACTTTTACTAATCCGACACCTGTAGAAGCAGGGAAAGGACCTGGGGTAAAGCTTGCCCCATACAATTTCAGTCTGGCATATAATCATATTACAAGTTGAGAATCCCTTATTCAAAAATCAGGGATGTTGAAGAGTCCTTGGTCTCGAGTCACGAGTCGAGTCACGAGTCTTTGGACCCGAGTCTCGAGTCCGAGTCCGAGTCCTTGGTCCAAAATGGTGACTCACGAGTCACGAGTCCTGAGTCACTCCCAAAACTGACTCCACGAGTCCCTATTAAAATCAATGGGGTTTCCCCCCAACAAAATAAGGCTACTTCAGATGTGTGGCTTAAATAAATTCTAGGCACAAGTGTGCCTTTTTATTTCAAAACTCTGCAACTGATTTGGGCAAGAACAGACCAGGCAGACAAACCCAAAATAACCAGGCAGGCAGAGGAGGCAGGGAGCCCCAAACAGGCGGGCAGAGGCCTTTGTCTTGGACAATTCAACTGTTGAACTGGTCAAGAAGAGACCAGGCAGGCAGAGGAGGCAGGGAACCCCAAACAGGCAGGCAGAGGCAGCCAAACCCAAAATGTCTGACCCTAACCCAACCCCCCCACAACAACACATCAATCAAAATAAATCAACACATCGTTGGGGCTGCGCTCCTGGTAGCTGTCCATAGTGGCCGAGCAGCGGCGCGCCTCGCTTCCATGCGCTCTTCACCGGTGATCGCGCTCCTTCTGGCACAGCCAGAAGACTCGTCAACAGCCCAGGGATGTTGACGAGTCCTTGGTCTCGAGTCCCAAGTCGAGTCTCGAGTCCCATTAAAAATATTGGGACTCGAGTCCGAGTCGAGTCAGAGGGGGGACTCAGTCCGACTCACGAGTCGAGTCCTCGAGTCCGAGTCCCCATCCCTGCCAAAAATACATGTGCCTAATTATTTAAAAAGTTTGTATAAATTCCCTTCAGGCTATGTGTACAATGTAGTACTATAATAATTTTTTGAGTTGATTTTTTTTTCAACAAAAAACTGTTTGTATCATTGAAAGCTCTGTTATTGTGTTTTTCTTGTAAGACAAAAGATGTTAATTAGTTCGGACAACTGTATGAGTTGTTTTTCTAAAACTAAAACCTCAGTATTCAGGTTTAATTGCAGTGTTGGCACTTTGAAATAAATAAGTTAGTTTTGTGTTGCAGTTTGGGCACTCGGGCTCAAAAAGGTTCGCCATCAGTCACTGCCCTATGCAAAGCCCTTTCGCTGCTTCTACAGACAAACATCTTTAAATGTAAGGTAAGTGAATACGATGATGAGGTGATGTAAATATAAAAGCAGTTGCCAGTTAAAATGATCTGTAGTGGGTTTTGTTGGGTAAACTCATCAATACGTGATTTCTGATTGTGGCCCCCTTGTTCTATTGTGCTGCCTTGTCTCCAGAAATTATTATTAGAAAAGGGTGTTATAAAGTGTACAACAGGTCCCAGCACCTGTTTTTCATCTCTTGGGCGAACCACACCTCATTTCTATATTCCCGGCTTCATCCATCACACCTTCCCTTGCCTTTGTATTTTTCTTCCCCTGTTCCTTTATCTTAGGCTTGTGTGCATTTCTGTTCTTCTGTCCTATCTCAGTAAAGCTCTTCCTTATATCCCTGACCTGAATCACTTATTTTTGTTGCCAAACCTCTGAAGCATTTAATCCTGCTTCCCAAAGTCCTGGACTGTCATGCAGTTGTATGCACAGGCACAGTTGTTGTGCTCATTATTGCCTGTTTCTGGATGTCAACACTCAGTCTTTCACATTCCTTTCCAAGCCAGTTAATAAATAGCAACCTCTTCTCCTCACTAGGTTCCAAATCACTCTGGATTGTCATGAACGCCTCCTGATAATCACAGGTAAAATCATTGTCCCAGGAAATGCATGCTTTCTTCCCCACATCCTACTCACACACTAAAGTACATCTCATTTTTGATAGCCACACATACTCTCTTTAACATACACATTCAGCTCTAGCTGTATATGAGAAGCTCAGAGTGTCAGACTTACCTCATATCATTACCTCATTTGACATTTTTGTCAAAGTGCCTGCTAAGCAAGTTGCCACTAAAGAATAACCTCCTTAAGAGGTTATTTCTTATTAAGTTCAGGTGGGCACTGAACTGATGTCAAAGCCCATATTCTCTCCCTTCTCCAGAGATGAGCAAGTTGCTTAATCTGATTGTGCAATGGTAGTGTATACACTTCTTTCCTCTCCTCCCGTCTTGCATTAGTGCTGGCAGTGACTGGGCAGGGCTCGCCTCGCTGGAGCTTATGATGAGCACGCCTGCCAGCTCTCTGGCTCCTTCTCCCTCACTCCTTCCCTCCTTCCTCCACCCCCAATGGAATTTCTCTAAGGCAGCTGCAGGCAGGTAGAGCGTGCACTAGGACTCATTGTTGGATTTCCATATGTGGTCCTTATAACCCATAGTATAGTTTTTAATCAAAAATATTTGGGAGGCTCCCCAGCTGTCCCAGTTGCTCTCAATCCCACTTGCTGATCTGCTGTTCTCCTCAGCTGCCCATCCCCCTTGTTTTTCACTCCCCTGTCCCCTTGGCTTTCACTCCTTCTCCTGCAGCTGTCCCACACCTCTCCACTCCTATCTCCACTTCTTCCTTTGTTGCCTCTTTGTTTCTTCGACCTCCTCATTGCTTTCCTCTAGTCTGCTCCTAGCAAACCTCAAACTGGCAGTTGAGAGCCAGTGCCTTTCTACCTTGTTCTGTGGCCCTGTGAGGTCTTTGTCCCAGAATCCTCACTGCCTGACTAATGGGTCAAACCACAGCTGCCTGTCCAGCCCCATTTACATGTGAAGAGGTCTCCTGGAGCCACCACCCATCTCTTCATTACAGTGAGGATGCAGAGAAAACTGAGAAGTACCAGTGGGCCTGTTACAAGGTCAAAGAAAACCTGTAAACCTGCATTTGTAAACACACTCCAACCCTTTGCTTGGAACTCATGACCTTGAAGTTAACTTGCATGCCTCACTTTGCCCTTTATGTGTAATAGGTTCCTGCTGTGGAGCAGACACCTTGGCTCCCCCTATAGTCACACTTTGGCTTTATCTACACTTAACTGCCCTCTTCTCTGCCCCAAAGTTCCAATGAGCACTAGCCACCATTGTCCTCCTCTTTCCCCCCCAATTGCAAAGTCAAGTATTTCCTTGTCAGCCCACATAACCTCTGTTTCCTAGCAATGCCACACCATATAAAGGAAGGCCCAATGCACAGACCTTTTACTGCAGCTGTGCATTTTTTCCAATATAATGACAGTAAACTGCATAACCCGTACTCAGATCAGATCTCCCTTCTCTCCCTGTATGCTTGCTGGAAAGAATGAAGTATTTTTGTTGCCGCTGCTGAAGGCATTCTTTCTGACTGATACAAACCCACTTCCTCCAAAAGCACATTGATTGATTGATTGATTGATTGCATTTCTAGATCGCCCATCTAGCGGTACCCGGCCATTCTGGGCGATGTACAACATACAATGAAACAAAACAGAATAAAATACAATTAAAACAGTATAAAATTTTAAAATCCTAACCCACCCCATATTCCCGCCTGAACAGCCATGTTTATAATGAACAGCGGAAGCTCATCAAGGAGGGGGCATGGTGGAGGTCACTGGGGAGAGGGTTCCACAGTTTGGGGGCCGCCACAGAAACGGCCCTTTTCCCACCAGCCTGGCTGCTCCAGCTGATGGGACAAGGAGAAGGCTGTCCATGGCGGATCTTGTTGAGCAGCCTACAGTTGCTTGAGATGCTCCTTGAGAAAAACTGGACCGGAGCCGTGTAGGGTTTTAAAGGTCAAAACCAACACCTTGAATTCGGCTCGGCAAACAACTGGTAGCCAGTGCAGCTCCTTGAGCACCAGCAACATGTACATGTACTGCACTAGCACAGCCGTATCGTAGGGATGTGCACCGAGCCCAGCACCTGACTCGTGGTGCACTCGGTGAGAGCTTCCTCCACGTGATCCGCCCCAAGCACCCTGTAAGCGCCAACTGAGGCGCTCGCCAAGGCCCTCGCCGGACTCCAGGTCCCCGGCGCTACGTTTTTTACGTAAAAAACAGGGTAAACTTCCTTAAAACGGCCACGATTTGCATAACCAGTGCTTTGTTTTTATGTTAAAAACAGCATAAAATACGTTAGAATCTAATGGTTATTTGGCCCCCTGATGTGAAATAGGGCATATCCCAACAACAACCACAACAACCATAAAAACCCTAGGTGCCTTCCCTGTTGGGTTGGTGAGGCCTCCTTCTCTTGCACTGGAGCAGGTAATTTAAATATTAATAAGGAGACTTTTCTTAAGGCCTTGCATCTGCCTTAATTGTTAAAGTTATATTGCAGACCCTCATTGGTTCTGGTGGTAAATTTGCTTCGCTTTGGCCTTGTTCTACAACTAAGGGTTGGTTGGTTTACTTCCCTCCTCTTTGTTTTATACCTTACGGCAGTGGTTCCCAACCTTGGGTCCCCAGATGTTGCTGGCCTACAGCTCCCAGCAAACCCAGCCAGCATGGCTAGTGGCAAGGGATTCTGGGAGCTGTAGTCCAGCAACATCTGGGGACCCAAGGTTGGGAACCACTGCCTTACGGGGTTGTTGATAGGATAGCAATTTGGGAGAGCTAAGTGAGCTGCCCTGGGGTCCCTTGCAGGAAAACAGGCAGGATACAAATACAATACATACATTAGGCCTTCATTCTGACATATGTGGTTTAACACGCTGGTCTACCTAACAGGGCTGTTGTGTCATAATGTAGGTGAAGCGCTTTGCTTACTCAAAGTACTGATACAAGCCAGTCCCTGACTCTCGGCCTACCCTGCCTTACAGGATTGTTGTGAGGATGACATGTAAGGGGAATTGGTGGGCTGCCTCGGGTTCTTTGCAGGCGGGATATCAGTACAATAATACATTATACCTTCCTTCTATAATGGGTTTGTTTGTTGGTCTACCTCACAGGGTCAGTGTGCAATAATGTATGTGAAACACTTTGAGTGCTTAAGTACTGAAACAAGTGAATTATATTTATCTGGTCTCAAGATACTTGCCATTGCTCAGTGGGCGAGCACCTGCTTTGCAGGCGTAGGGTCCCTTGTTCAATCCTCGGCATCTCCAGGAGGATTGGGAGAGAGTCCTGCCTGAAATCATGGAGAGCCATTGCCAGTCAGTAATACTAAGCCGAGTGGGCTGATGTTCTGGTTATCATAATTTTCTTTAACCTTTCTCGTTTCCCTATTTAGGAATTGAGTTGCCTACTAAAAAAGGGGGCATGATGGCAGGAAAAAAGAAAGGGGTGTGCCCCCAAGCAGTTGGCTGTGGCTTTATGGTTAAACACTGGCTTGCATGCTGGGTGACTGCACTGAAGAAGGGGTATCCCCCCTCCCATGTGTCTAGGCTGCCTGCCTGCCTGCTGTTCTGGAGTCCCCGCTGGGGGCAAGGGTGACTGTTTCTATCTTTTAAAATGAAGAAGTGAAGGACATTTCCTCCCCAATGCAAGTCTAGGGAAAAAACTAGATGTGAGTTTGGCCATCTCTGCCAGCTCCAGCATCTTGACCAACCATTCTTCTGTCATAGGCACCGCTGGACCTTTCCACTTCTGTGCATATAGTAGTCTCGCTACCATTGCCATGTATAAAAATAAAGTTCCATACCTTCCTTCTAACTGACTGTCCATTATTCCCAATAGAAAAACCTCTGGTTTCAATTGAAAAGTAATCTTTAAAATCTTTTGCATTAATTTCTACCCAATTTTTTTTTAGCTTTCTTACATGTCCACCACATATGATAAAAGGTTCCTTCCTGTTGTTCACATTTCCAACATATATCTGATGCACCATTATAGATTCTAGCCAATTTCCCCGGAGACAAATATCTACGATACTTCATCTTATAAAAATTCTCTTTAAGACTAGAACATAATTGGACTTCTGGGTGAACATGGCATCTTGAACATCGCACAGAAATCTGTGTGGCAGCTGATACAGCGTTTCCTGGCCAGATAACTTCTGGCTGGGGAATCTACTTCTGATGAAAGAAGCTAAGATTTGATGTTACCCCCAGATTATCTCATAGGGTCATAAATTGCTTTCTGTCTGACGGATAGATTTGCAGCTTGCGACTTGAGGTGGGGGGAAACGACGCTGTATTCGGAGACCGGTTTTACCGATCATTAGAAGCGTTCATGCTCGCTTCCAAATGAAGGATTACATCTGGACTGGCTAATTTGGAATCTTTCTGCAGCATAGTAGGATTTATAATTAACTGTAAGTAGACTATCGGTTTATCTGGGAAGCAAAAAAGATAACGAAGAGAAAACTTGAAAGGAGGTCTATAAATCTTTTATGTTTGGAATTGTCTTGCAAAATATACAAAAGGAGACATGTTTTCAGCATTTTTAAACCTGTGGGAGAGTAAAATTCTAAACAGATTGGAGGCAAGAATTCAGAACTGGAACGTAAATCTTAAAGTGGATCTATCACATCAGAACAAGGGAAATCGGATATTTCTTCAGGACCGGCAAAGGAGAAGAAAGAAGAAGTAAATAAGGATTTTGGAAGCTTACCAGAAATTCACAGAGGCTTTGAAGTTTTAATTGGACTGAACTGGTTTGAGAAGAAGGTTCAGTGAAAGGTTGTGACGCACTTTTTAAAATCTAAGATGGCGGAGACTGGTATGCAGGAATCCACAAAACAACAGAACAGGCTGATTCTATTCTTCGTTCAAAATCTGGAACTCAATGATTATCCGTTTGACAGAGGAAAGTGATAAGAAAGAGACTATCTACATGGTTTTTTACTGGGAAAAGATAAAGGGTTGTTGAATACTGAATTACTGGTCTAGTTGGAGATATTAAAAAAATAATTCTTGACTTTAAATATTAATGGTAAAGGTAAAGGAATTGCTTATATGACTTATTTGGATTTTAAATATTAATGGTGATGTACGAGAAATTATTATAATCAAGATATAATTGTATTTGGTCTGTTTGGAAATATTTACTTAATTTTTTTAATGTTTTGTGGTGGCTTTGAAGTATTAAAGGGGAGGGTTTTTTGTTTTTTAAGTAAATAGATGGCTTATGTGCTTCTGCTGTTTTGTTAGCTGTCACTTACCGTATTTTTCGGACCATAAGACGCACTTTTTCCCCCCAAAAAAGGAGGGGGAAATGTCTGTGCGTCCTATGGAGTGAATACAGTAAAAAAAAAAAAAAAAAAAAAAAAATTTTTTTTTTTTTTTTAAACTTTCCTCTGCTGGTCCGGAAGAGCGGAGGACTCCTGGGTGGGGCGGGGGAAGCCCCCGCCTCTCAGCTGATTTTTTTTTTTTAATTTTTTTTTGTACCATACAGTAAGTGCGTCTTATGGTCCGGTGCGTCTTATGGAGCGAAAAATACGGTATTTCTTAATTTCTAATTATTATTATTTTTAATCTTTAAAATTAAAAGTGAAGGAGTTTCTGGATAGATAGAAAGAAATAATGAGTGATTGTAATAAGACAGATGTGTTGGCTAGATGGTTAGGTACTAGAGAGTGTGGGGGGGAAGTACTAAAAACTTGTCATGTGGTTATTTACTAAATAGTTTACAGTTACTTTTTATTTTTTTATTTTTGGGATTCTTAATATACTGTATTTTGGAATTGAAAACATTACTTAATGAAACTATAGGTTTTCTGTTTTGGCTTATGCATAAATGTTGAATTTAAACTAGATTAAATAGTTGATCTATATTTGGGGAGGGTGGAGACCTCTTGTGTTTGTCCTTTTTGGGGTTCTTTTTTTTGCCATAGCTGGAAGTGATTTTTTTGCTAACAGAAAATGTTTTAAGAATAACTGTGGTTGCTTAAGCTGTGGAGAAGATTGGAAGTCCTTTTTAACTGTGTTTATTGTTTGTTTTATATGTGTTTTAGTGTTTGTTTTTTTCATGAATAAAATTCTAAAAAAAAAAAAGACTAGAACATAATGTAAATTTCAAACCTTTTAACCACATATTTTCCCATTGTGTCATTAATATATTATATCCAAAATTTTGAGCCCATTTTATCATACATTCCTTCACTTGCTCTTCCTCAGTTTCAAATTTCAACAAAAGCTTATGCATTCTTGAAATAAGATGTTCATCATTTAGACATAATTCCTTTTCAAAGTCAGATACACTTTGTTCAAAATCATACAACCTTTTATCAACTTTAAACCTTTCTACAATCTGCAAATAGGAAAACCATTGACATGTATGACATGAAGAACTTTTATCAGTTCTTCTCTTGATTTTATTTTACATTCATCCTGGGAGAATTCTAACAAATCACAATACAGTCATGCCTTGGATTGAGAGCATAATTCGTTCTGGAAACGTGCTTGTAATCCAAAACACTTGTATATCAAAACGAAATTCCCCCCAAAAAAATTTGTATAGAGATTTTTAATTTAATAAACTGTACTACAGTACTTGTATTGCAAGACGTCGCTTGTATATCAAGTAAAAAAAAATATTAATAAATATTTAAAAATTTGCTTGTCTTGCAAAACACTCTCAAACCAAGTTACTTGCAATCCAAGGTATTACTGTATGTCAACCAATTGTATTTACTTAACATTTCTCTTCTGTGATGGGCTTCTTCTTTTTTTTTTTAATTTTATCTATATTTTTAAATGAACACACATACAGAAAAAAAAACATATACCTACAAATCGTAAACTCCAAGTGCACCCGTCACCCCGGGGCCAAAACAAGTTCTATCCACATAATCCATTATTAATCTATATTCCAAAAATACATCATATCATGACATGGCTTACTCCCTTTTCCCTTTACTAAAACATAATCTAAGAATGGTCCCCATATATCCTTAAAATTATTTTTCTTTAGTTGTCCCTTTTTACATTTAATACTACATGTTAGTTTATCATTTAAAGCGATATCCCAGACCTCTTTATACCAATCTATAATTAAACACTGGTGTTGAACTTTCCAATTCCTTGCTATCAGTAATCTCCCTGCCGTTAATAAACTTACAATTAATTCCTTTTTCTCTTGTGAGCACAGAAGTTTCTCCGTTATTGATAACAATGCTAATTTTGGACAGACCTCCAAATTAATGCCAAAAATTTCTGAAATTTCTACAAAAAATTTATTCCAAAAATCCAATACGCTTTTACAACTCCACCACATATGAGCATAAGTACCAAGTTCCTGACATCCTCTCCAACACAATGAAGCACAATTACTGTCTATTTTGTTTAATCTTACTGGAGTCAGATACCATCTCCAAATAGTTTTTTAAAAATTCTCTTTTATCCTTACTGACATATTTCTTAATATACGTCTGCCCCAAATATTTCTCCACCCCGCATTCGATATCTCCTCCTCAAATTTCATTTCCCATATCCAAATTCTTATTTTCCCTAAATAAACCTTCCCAATGCAGTCCATTTTCTGGAAAGTCCTCCACTGCTACCACTGGAGTTAACTGGGATATCCCTGGTATAAAAATCTGTCTATTACTGTTCCAAATCCCTAACATATTTTTCAAAAAGGGATTTTCTATTCTTTTTACCCTACTGTTAGTTTTTTTTTTTAAATAAAATTTTTTCCATCCCAATTTCTATTTCCTGCGTTTCTAATTCTAACCACATAATATTCTTCTTAACTAAAATATCCATTATAAACCTTAACTGGTTAGCTATATAATACCACTTGATATTAGGAAGGCCAAGCCCACTTTCTTTTTGGGATTTATACCATTTACTCTTGGTAATCCTCGCCTTCCCCCCCCCCATTACAAAAATTATTAATTATTGCTTGCCATTCCTTAATTTCCTTCTCTGATAAGCACATTGGTATCATTCTAAATAAGAAAATTATCTTTGGTAAAATCTTCATTTTTATCAAAGCTATTCTACCAAACCATGAAAGTCCAATGTTTTAATATTCCTCTATCTTTTTTTTAACCTCATTCTTTAACTTTCTAAAATTTTGTTCTCTTATTTTTTCTAGTTCTTTTAAAATATCTATACCTAAATATTTAATTAATTTTTTAACCTTAATATTTGGTCTTTTAAAAATCCTTTCTAACTCCTCTATTTTACTATAATTAAACAACATAATCTCAGATTTATCCCAATTTACTTGCAACCCCGTAACATCCCTAAACTCCTTTAGATGATTCTCTAACCTATCCATCATTTCCATGGGATTTTCAATTGTTAACAGAGTATCATCTGCAAAAAGATTAATTTTTATCTCATCCTTTATCCCAATCCCTTTTAAATTACTATCCTCGCTAATTACATTTGCCAAAATCTCCATAACTAACACAAATAAAATTGGGGAAGGGGGACAGCCCTGTCTGGTACCTCGGCCTAGAAAAAATTGATCTGTTATACCATCAGTTTACTACAACTGATGTCATATTTTGAGCGTATAATTGATCAATAACTCCTCTAAACTTTTCACCAAACCCCATAGTTTTTATTATCCTCTTTAATGCTGGCCATTCAACACAATCAAAGGCCTGGAAAATATCTAATGCTAAAACCCCTGCTTTCAAATTATTTTTCTTAATTAAATATATTATATTTAGCACTCTTCTAGTCAAGTCTGCCATTTGTCTACCTTGTACAAAGCCACATTGGTCTAACCCAATGTACTTACTAACAAACCTATTCATTCTTCTAGCTAATATTGCAGACATTAATTTTGCATCTTGATTAATTAATGAAATTGGTCTATAAGATCCTGGGTCCGACGGATCCTTATTTGGTTTCAGGATTAAAATGGTCAAAGATTGTTTCCAAGAAGGGGCAGTCTCTCCCTCCTGTAAAATATCATTAAACAAGTTTTTTAACTTGGGAATTACCATTTTCTTAAAAACCTTATAATATTCAGCCCCTAGGCCATCTATTCTGGGAGTTTTACCATCTTTTAATTTATTTATAGCAAACTCTATTTCTAACTCCGTGAAAGGTTGTTCCATATACTCTCTATCCTCTTCTAGTATTTTTATTTTCAGATTTTTTTCAATATATTCTTTAATCCTTACTTCTGAACATGACCCGGCCTTATACAATTCAGAATAAAATTCATAAAATATTTTTAATTTATCCTTCATTAAATTATATTCCTTACCCTTCTTATCTTTAATCACCCCCACTAAAAAATATTCCCTTTTTTGTGTGCGGATCTAGCTAACTTTAGAATTTTTACTACTATTCTCAAAAAAACTCTCTTTTCATATATATCAAATTCCTTTGCACTTTATCTATATCTTTATTCTCAAATTCTTTCCTCTTAGCTTGTAATTCAGCAAACACCTTCTTATCCCTATTCTTTAAAAAAGATTCTTCTAACTCCCTAATCTCTTCTTCTATCTGTTTATTAAAAGCCTCCTGTTGTTTTCTTAAATTATCTCCCTCTCATAACGCTTTTCATAGTATCCCATATTATAGCTTGACTACAATCCTCTGTTTGATTAAATTCCCAAATTTCCCTCATCTCTTTCTCTATCTTTTCTGTTATATGTTTTGCTTTAAAAATATTATGGTTCAACCTCCATCTTCTAGCCTCTCTATAATCCTTACCAATCTTTATATCCATATTAACCAGCGCATGATCCGAAACTTTTATAGTACTGTACCTATCTCAGTACTCATGACCCTAGAAACCAAGCTCCTAGACACAAATATATAATCTATCCTAGAAAAATTCTTAAAGGCTAATGAATAATACGTATATCTTCTTTCTTGTCCTTTAACCCCTCTCCAAACATCCACCAACCCTTCCTTTGTGATCACCTTATTCAAAAACGTGACGTTGTTCCTCATCTCCCCAACTGTGGGGTTTGATTTATCTATCCTTTTATCCATCACCATATTAAAGTCACCCGCCATGATAACCCTCTGATTCTGTATAACACCCATTTCCTTAAACACCATTTGATAAAATCCACCTTGATTCTGGGTGATGGGCTTCTTGCACTGATAACCACAAGGTGATGGGCTTCTTGCACTGATAACCACAGTGGTACTCTCTGACAAAACCTAGGTTTATATTTATTCCAAATTTTCAAAATGGCATGTCTAACACAGTGATTATTAAATTCTACATTCACTTTAACTTTATCATACCACATGTACCCATGCCATCCAAATCTCAAATCATATCCCTCTAAATCTAATAATCGACTATTTTTCAACAAAACCCATTATTTGATCCATACTAAACAACAAGCAGCAAAATATAACTTCAGGTCAGGTAAACCCAACCCCCCTCTTTCTTTTGCATCCTGTAAAATCTTAAACTTAACCCGTGGCTTTTTCCCTTGCCATACAAATCTAGATATATCCTTCTGCCATTGTTTAAATGATATTTGCGATGTCACAATAGGAATAGTCTGAAACAAAAACAGCATTCTAGGTAATACATTCATCTTGATTGTGGCTATTCTCCCCAAAAGTGACAATTGAGCTTTATCCCATCTTTCTAAATCTTTTTTCATTTCATTCCAAGACTTTACATAATTATTTTGAAACAACATACAATTCTTATTTGTTAATGTGATACCTAAATACTTTACTTTCTTTTCAACCTTAAAACCTGATTTATTTGACAATTTTATTTGATCTTGAATTTTCATATTTTTTGTTAATATCTTTGTCTTTAATTTATTAACCTTGATGATTATTGGGGGGGGGGGGACACACCACAAACTGAATTTGCAAAATCTTTTAACTTAGTGGTTGTATTTCTGTCTCCATCACTGGAATCAAGAGTCCTCTGAAGACTTTAATTACCCCAGTGTTACAGTGGTGACTAGAAGGGAGGGTAGACGTATAAGGGAGGTGCTAACCCCAATTTGATGCAGGACTGCTCATGGTGAACTGCCCACCTCAAACAGGGGGGCACTGTAACCTTTTCACCCTTTCTTATCACTCCATCATTCAAATCAATGCTTTAAATTGGTCTTTTGGCCTTTTCTCCTTTGGAGATAAATTTCCTGAATTTAAATCAAGCCACCTTTCACAGTCCCTTGGAATACCAAACCACAGCTCCCATTTCTCCATAGGAATCTCTTTTTTCATCGTTGAAAGGTATGCAACCTTTGCCCATTTCTGAGCCACAACACTTCTTAAGAGTGAGGTGAGGGTGAATTTTTGAATTATTAGCATGAAATGCTGGATTCTTGCTCATCAATCAGAGGTATAGAAGTGAATAGAAGATAGGTTGGCTGGTTGATTGACTGCAAGGAACCCACGGTGGCTTACATAATCCTCCTCCTCCTCTCCATCTTATTCTCACAACAACCCTGTGAGGTAGGCTAGGTTGAGAGTCAGTGACTGGCCCAAAGACACCCAGTGAGTTTCATGGCTGAGTGGACTTCTGAGCCCTAGTCCAACACTCTAACCATTATACTACATTGGCTCTCCAGGTTGAGTGATTACTCATATCATAGAGACACTCAAGCCTCCACACTAAGACAGACCTGCTGTGTTGTTGTTGTTTCCCCCATTACAATCTGACTCATCCATGAGGTGATTCATCCTGCAGCAAGGTCACTTTGCTCCTATACTTCTGCTTAAGAGAAAAGTAAGCATTAAAAAAAACAACACTTTGAAAAGAGGACAAAGTTTGAAAAAGTTCCAACTGTAAGCTATGAACCTCCAGTGAACTGACCCCCATAAATGAACCCACATAACCAAGGCTGGAGAGAGTGGTGCCTACACAGCAAATACCTCAAAGAGCTCAAGCAAATAATAAAGATTGTACCTCATATTAACATGGGGGGGGGAATCTTTCATCAAGACACTGAATTTTGTAATGGGTGTGTTGTTGTTTCTTTACAGATTACTTCCAGAGGAACACAATGTCTAATTGAAGTCTGAGTTTGCTTTTTGCTGGGCTCTTTGCTGTTGCCGTCACCCCCAAACACCCTGGCAAATATCGCAGCAATTTGCCCTTGTTAATGGTAGCCCCTGGCAATGTTGACTTTGCCTTTAAGTTCTAACACCAGGTTGCTTCAGATACTGCTGAGAACGTTTTCTTTTCTCCTCTGAGCATTTCCACTGCCTTTGCCATGCTTTCGCTGGAGGCTAAATCCACCACTCTGAGACAGCTTTTGTCAGGACTTGGCTTTAACCAGACAGAGATCAGTGAGCAGGAAATACAGGCTGGTTTCCACCATCTCCTCCATGTGCTAAAATGCCAGGAGGCTGAAATCGAGTTGAGCATTGGGAATGGCATTTTCACAGATTACCAAGAGAAGGTCCTGAAGAAGTTCTTGAATGATACTAAACATTTTTATCAGGGGGATGTTTTTCCTACTAACTTCAAGAATCCTGCAGAAGCTGAGAAGCAGATTAATAGCTACATAGAGAAGAAAACCCATAGAAAATTAGTTGATGATGTCAAGGACATCGATCCAGATGTTGTAATGGTGCTTGTAAACTATATTTTCTTGAAAGGTAAGTCAAATGGTCTTCTTCTTCTTCTTCCAGTGCTTTATATGTCCAACTTTTAAGCAGTGTGTTACCGAATGTGTTGCCCATCTAAGACACAAGTACAAAATTGCACACCTTCTCACAAGACACACTTTCTCAAAGGGACTTTTTGACAATGGCAGTGGAGTATCTATGGCAAAGAAGGCAACCTCACCCAAAAGATCCCCACTCTCAGAAGATTTGGGGGTAACACCACTTGGCCCATCATTTTTATGAGTACAACATGAATGTGAAATGCATTAGCTGATTTTGGGGACATTAACTTGGTAAAGCATTTGCAGTAAAAACAAATTTAAACATAACACCAGTACTGAGCACTCCAGCCTTCACCAAGAACTGTGCTAAAATGGGGAAATTAGCTGCATTTTCGGTGAAGCTGGGCTACAGGCCTAAAAGTGAGGCCGCAGACATGTGTGTGCTGTTTCGTTTGCAAGGGGAGGAGTATGCTAGGGGTGGTAGGGCAAGGAGGGGGGGAGTTAGGGCTCCCTAACACACATGGGAGTAGAAAGAGAAGAGGAACAATGGAGTTGGGGTGAGCATTTAGAGCTCGATGAAAGGAACAATTTGGAGGGGGAATTGTTCTGCAGCTAGACAGTGATGCAATTGGACAGGTTCCTGAGACACAGTTACTGTAGCAAGAAAGCAGGAGAGAGGGCGTCTGTCTAGAGTACACAGCTTTTAAACTTGTATTTCAGGAGGCTTCCTCTTGTTTCCTCTTTTAGAAATTTATTGTGGAGACTGGGTGAAAGACCCACTGTGCTGTCAAGACAACCTCTCCTGGAGAGTTTGTTTTGGCAGTGATGGCTTGAGGAGGAAACACTGGGGACCAGTCTGGGGGAAACAAAGGCTCTCAGTGGTGTGCTCTAAGTGGCGTGAGCTCTGGCCAAATAAAGGTTTAAAGAAAAGATCCAATTAACAGCATACACGAGTGATGGCGAACCTTTTTGAGCCCGAGTGCCCAAACTGCAACACAAAACCAACTTATTTATTTCAAAGTGCCTTAAGTTTGGCAGGAAGGAGGAGGGGGCACTAGCTAATCGCGCCCCGCTCTGTCTCAGGGCATGGCTCTTCATCGGGCGCGCAAAGACTCGGGCGCGCGGGCGCTGTGCTTCTGAGCTGTCTGTCCAGTTAGAAAGAGGGCTGGGTGCCTGCGCAGCCCGCTTCTGGGGGTGGAGATGTTGGAGTGTGCCTGCCTGTGGAGGCCAGCGAGGGCCCACAGAGAGGTCCCTGCGTGCCAGCTATGGCACGCGTGCCATAGGTTCGCCATCACTGGCATACACACTCGCTCTGAAAGAGGAGCTACTAGATGGGCACTACTACATGCATAGTTGCAACTCCTTGCCTTGGCTGGCTGCAGAGAAACCATTACCACCACCCCCTTTTCTAAATTAGGCTTGTGTTTATGGGTTGCAAGACATAGACACATTCCCTCCTTTTTTAAAACCTTGCCCCCTGAAGAGGGGTAGAGTTTGGGCCCCAAACTGGGAGGGGGGAGCTTAAATCTCCCTTCCTGAATTGCCACGCTCCCAATCCAAATCGAGACTGATTGTGTTTACACTGATGTAAAGAAGCCAATTAGCAGAATGTTTATTTTGTCTCTCGGGCAACCTGCCCAAGGAAGCTCCAATGGCAGAGACCCCACTGCCCCTCGACCAGACCCTCATCCTGGCCCTAACTTCATCTCTCCCAGGGCTTCAGGAGTGGGCAGTGCTCAAGGGCCCAGGCCAAAACTCTGGACTGGTGATACGGGGCTCACTTATAACCCCTATGCTTTCCATCTACCTGGAGGAGGAGGACTCGAGGCCCATGCATGCTCTAGATCCTGGCCCTGTGCTGTTCCAGGAAGAGGTGGAGCCATAAATAGGGTGTCCAGGTGACATACTTTACAGAAGACAGTCCTCTGTTTTGGAGAGCCTTTTGGCAGAGGGCAGTCCTCTGTTTGAAGGTGCCCTATGTTTGAAGGGCTGGCCACTCCAAGTCTGATTTAAAGTTAAAGAACCATAAGGAGGGAGAGCAGGGGACTTGAAGTTGCCCATCAACAGGTAGCACCTGGAGAGCAGACTGAGCAGGCACAGGGGTTACATGGTCTGTCTTCTCCACTATGGTATGATGCATTGTATTTCTATTTAAGTTGAAGTTATTGTTTCTAACTTTGTACCTATACATATGAATTTGCATAGGCAGATGTCATGCAAATTGGTGTCCTCTTTTTTGGTGAGGCAATTTCTCCTTTTTGGCAATGCACACATGGCCACCCTAGCCATAAGGTCCTACATATGAACCATCCATCCCTGGCCGCTCCATGCTGGTGCAATAGCTCTTTGAAGTACGTAGCTCCTCTCTTAGCCTCCTGGCACCAGCTCCAGCTCCTTTCCCTTCACCTAGCAAGCTTCCGGATACTTTCCCTACCTGGAAGGCAGGAACAGAATGCACAGCTGTATCCATTTAGATTTCATGGGTGCAAGATTGCACCCATGAAATCTTGAAAGATTGCCCCCAACCCTGTAGCTCCTCTCTCTCCCCTTAACAAGCCTATCTTCATAAATACACTAAACATAAAATGTACTGTTAAAAGAGAAAACTAGGGGCGGTAAATTGGGGAAGCATTACACTTGGGGGTTTAGAAACAAAAGGCATAAATGTATTGGTTTCAACCTGTATTGGTTTCTTCCTGATCGATAAATCGATCAGGAAGACTTAAGGTTTAAGTTCTTTAACATGTTCCTCAGCAGGAGGATCAATAGCAGATCCTTCATGTCACATGCTCTATTTGGACCCTGAATTGTGATCCGTACAGGCCTTGGATTGCAATCAAAGTAGTAATCAGTGTATAAGTTCCATATGTTTAAAGCATGTGTTTATTTTTTAAGAGTAAATTGGATCTACCCTTGCCACAGATGAGGTGGGAGAGGAAGGGGGCAACTCCCCCAGTGAATATGCAGCAAGAATATGACATGTGCAGAAGCCATCGGATTGGTGGGAGAGGGAGATTAATAGATCAGGGGAAGTGAAGAAATAACAAATGGCCAATATATCTGTTGGATAATTAAAATTGCAGTCAAAACCTATGGCTCATGTTTCACCAGGTAGTTGGGTGAAATAGTTAAGATCACTGGTATCTTCTAGTGTGGATTCACTGGAAGATACTCATTGAATAATTAACAGCCTGAACAGGAAGTGGGCGTAGCTCTCAGCTTCTTCCTCTTTCTGTTCAGACTCTAGTGAATGTAGCACCTTCTGTTGTTGTCTCCACATGGTCCTTGTAGCAGCATGTAGCCAGAGTTGCTGGTCTGAACTCCACAAGTTCAGACCCCAAGTAACTACAAATGTACTTGTACCAACTGTAAGAAACGGCTTTTAAGCCTGCCTGAATGAAACTGCATAATCTGAGTGAGTAAATGTTACGTTTTAACTTTTACAAGACTGCGTCTCTGATTATTGTTCTGAGGGAGAGAAAAGGGGGCAAAACCAGGGAAATCCAGTCTGCCTTAAAGCATCCTGGATTACCAAATGCTAACTGGCTAACACTAGCCAAATCTAAGCTTCTTTTAAGCTGGAAAGGGACTCTACTCTGCTGATCTCACTAACGTGAGATAGGAAGGATATTACTCCACAATATATCCTCTCCTAGTATCTTTTTCAAGTCCCAACAATATCTAAGGACACAATGCTATGGCCCCTAGACATTGTCTGAGGGTCCATAGGATAGTTTGGATACCCAACTCCGAGGTTGGAGACAGTGCTCTGACCTTGGGGATGGAAACTGGAGCTCCGAACCCCTTCCCCAACCCCTCGCAGCTGGAATGGAAACAACCGTGTCGCCTGCTCTCCAAAGTCAGGAAAGCAACCCCAGAGAGAATTTAAGGGGGCGGGGAGGAGACTGGAGCGGCCAGGATATGAGGTATCCTGAAGCTGCTCCAGCCTCCTTCCCTCCCTCTCCAATACACTCCAGCTAGACAGGCAAAAAAGCCCCTCTAGCAAAAGCAGAGTGGGAGGACAGGGAGGTGAAGATCGCCTCCACCACTCCTCCCACTCTGCACTGGATATACCCATAAGCTTCCGAGTTTCGGGGCTTATGGGCATCCCAATAGGATTGCACCTTAAGAGGCTTAACACATTCCTTTGCTTAGAAGGAACGGCACAAGCACATCTAATGACATCTTGCCCTTTGTTCTGAACTAATTCTTGTTTGCTTTCCAGGCTATCCACAAAGCTTCTTTGAATGTCCAGGAGAATGGCACAGAAGTGGCGGCTACCACTGTCATTGAAACTGTTCCCAAATCCCTTGCTATTACAATTAAGTTGAACAAGGCCTTCATCCTGCTAATCAGAGATGCCAACACCGAGTCCATCTTTTTCATGGGAAAACTTGTAAACCCTGTGGAGAACTAATGTACAGCCAGCAGACTTCACTTACACCCAGGTTGTGGCCTAATGTACAGTGTGCCGGAAATTAGTTTTAGCTGCCAATTATCATTGTCAGAATGCCATTGGCCCACATTATTGAACAGTTTAAAGATTGATCATGTTTCTTTCACCAGTACACATTTTGGCCATTCATTGGCATCATTGGGGAGGTGGTGGTGATGGTGGCATCCTTCCTTTCAGAATTTAGTAGATAAAACAAAACTAATTTCTCACTTCAAAGTGCTCATTGGATTCGGGAGATTGATTCTCTATCACAGTATATGGCTGATGTGCGCTCACCTGGCACTGTCATTGACATTGCCTGTCCAAGGTGTGGCCATGAAAGTGCCGTAACTGGAGTTAGCCAATTGTTTTCGAGGGGCGGGGGAAATGTGGCATCTCCCAAAGCTGTATCGGGGCTTCTGCAAAGCAGAGATTGCTTTCCCGCATCTCTCCCTCCCCATCCCCCCCCCGACTTCTCACTCTCTTGCAAAGTGAACTGGAGGGAAAGTGCTTGCCCCCTCCGCTTTGAAAAAATAAAGTTATGAATGCCGCTTTCAACCCCCTGCCCAAAGAACAACAAGCTGTAAATGAGCCAAAAGGCATGTCTACTCAGAAGTAAATCACATTCTCTTCGATGGCCTCACATTGATGTCAATGGAGCTTGTGCTTGGGAAGCTTAGCATGGGAGGAAGAGTGCTTTGGGAAATTGGTTTTGGGAGGAGAGGAAAGACATTTGCGGGAAAGACTGACAAACAGGCCCAGGATTGGTATGATCCTGCGCTCCAACCATATATGAGGGGTACCAGGAGAAAATGATTTTATGAGAGCTACAGTGTGTAGAGCAGAGGAAATGCAGAGGACAAAAATTATTTTCAGACACCAAACATAAATCTCAGTTCCCATAATATTCCAAGTACTTGCTCAGCCGGTGTATTTGCTGCAGTTGCAGGTTGAAGCACATACAACCTAAGCTATAGGATGGGGATGCACCGAGTAGTTGTGCCCATGATGTTGCATGTGCCATTTTGCCCCTTCCTCTGACATCCATGTGGGCAGCATAGACATCTGCCGGGAGCAGGCCCTTATGAGTACAGCTGTCTGTGTGCGCGTGGAGAAGTCCACGTGAGCAGGCAGGAACCATGTGAGTCTTTGTTAACTGGCTGAACAGATCATGTGCCAGTATCTATACTGGCGCTCAGGGCCAACGTCAAGGATAGGCATGGTCAGGCACCTGCCAAGAGCCTGCACTCCAGCATGGGCCCACTACAAGACACACACACACCCGAGTTGCCCCTCTTCTTCACCATTACGCTTATTCACCTGCCTCTCACTCTGGCCCAGGCAACAGTGATAGCGAGGAGGTAGATGCTTCTGCCTACTTGCTCACTGGCTTAAATTCTGCCTATGAAGCAAGTGGTGGCAATGATGAGAAAGGATGCAGAGCAATAGCAGCTGGTGACAATGCTGGTGAGAAAGTAGACTCACCGAGGGCCCTCAAAACCTGCAGCCAGCACTGCTGGGACTGCCACTGGCTTACATTCCCAAACTGATCTGAAATTTGCTTGATGACTCAAACCCTATGAAACAATCGATTGTTCCTTTCTCCAGGACAAAAAGATCTGTCAGTAGTCCGTATTAATTCCTGCTTCCTTTTGTCACAGCTGCTTCACAAAGCTTATTTGAATGCCCATGAGAATGCCCATGCCCATGATTTCAATTGGGGGAAATAGCCCGTGTGGAAAGTGTCACCCTGCCCCCTCCCCACAAGAGTGCTTTTACTTTGTTAAAAATTGAGTGGCAGATCCTTCATGTCACATGCTCTATTTTGACCCTGAACTGTGATCCGTATAGGCCTTGAATCGCAATCAAAGTAATCAGCGGATAAGTTCCATAGCATATGTTTATTTTTTAGGAGTCAAATAATAAAGTGATTTATATTGGATCTACCCTTGTCACAGATTAGGTGGGGGAGGGAGGGGGCAACTCCCTCCGAGTATGGGTGGTATATGAACCTGGGGGGGGTCACGGCTCTGCGCGGCGGCGGCCCCCTGTGCTTGATCTTCTGAGTGGTGCGGAGTGTTCTCCGCAAAGCTCAAGCTGCCAGTGCCGGCCAGTCGGTCCCCCATTGCGTCACTTCCAGCGCGCTGGACCCCCGCGCTATGTTTTTGGCAGGGGGAACCAGAGTTTCCCCCGCCAAAAACATAGCACGGGGGTCCAGCGCGCCAAAGCAGGGTCCTGTCACGTCACCTCCGCCGCACCAGAACTGACGGGACTGGACCAGCGCAGACGGCTCGCTGCGGAGAGCTGAGCTGAGGAGCTGCCGGCTGGCCTCAGGTAGGCCCGTGCAAACCTCGTGCAGGTGTGAGCGGGGCCAAGTTTGGTCCCACTCAGCCCGCGCGAGGCAAAAGGTAACATCCCTACCCCCGAGCAGCCCTCTGGGCTGAATTGTCCGTTCACAAACACCCCACCCAAAATATTGATTTCTGAATTTTGGGTTAGAAAAGTGGGGGTTGTCTTATACATGGGGGTGTCTTATACACAGAAAAATACGGTGTGTCATTTTTAAATCTGGTTTTTAAATTTTGTATAATGTTTTTATTGTATATTGTATTGTGTGTTTTTATGGATTGTTGTGAACTGCCCAGAGAGCTTCGGCTGTTGGGCAGTATATAAATAAAATTAATAATATTAATATTATTATTATTATTATTATTATTAATAATAATAATAATAATAATAATAATAATAATAATAATACTATTACAGCTACGAGGGAAGTATGCCATAGGCAGGGTTCAGACAACATGACAGATTAAAATGTTGCAACAACAGTTATCTATGGTAACAACAAGAGAAATGGAAATAAAATTGAACTATATGAAACAGAGGAACTTTGAATTTGCAAACAAACCTTGGAGATGGTTGGCTTATAGATTGCGAAAAGAAAGAGAAAAGAAAATGATAATAAAAGTACAAGAGGGCGATAAAGTATTAACAGACAATAAGGAGATACAAAAATCATTTTACTATTATTATTCGAATTTATATAAAGGACATAATGTTTCATCAGAAAAAATAGATGAATATATTGAAAAACAAAAGTTACCTAAGATTACAGAGGAACAGAGACATATTATGAATGGTCCTATAACAATAAGTGAATTGGTGGGTGCTATAAAAAAGATTAAACCAGGAAAGGCGCCAGGACTGGATGGACTTTCTGGTAAATACTATCAGAGATTTGAAGATGAACTCATACAACCTTTACAAAAAATGATGAATTCTATTTTGCAAGGAGGCCGGAGACATGGAAAGAGGCAAATATAACATTAATACCTAAAGAGGGACAAGACTTAACCTTAACAAGAAATTATAGACCAATATCATTACTGAATAATGACTACAAGCTGTTTACAATGATATTGGCGGAAAGATTAAAAATAATTCTTCAAGAATTTATTCATGAAGATCAATGTGGTTTTTTACCTAAAAGACAGCTGAGGGATAATGTTAGAACAGTCTTAGATATTTTGGAATACTTGGAAAAGCATAATGAAAAACATGCTGCATTGATTTTCTTAGATGCAGAGAAAGCGTTTGACAATTTAAATTGGGGGTTTCTATTTAAAGTACTGAAGGAAATGGATTTTGGAGAGAACTTTATAAAATGGATAAAGTCGATTTATACTTCACAAACAGCACAAATAATTGTCAATGGCGATATGACGAAACCGTGTGGAATACATAGAGGAACAAGACAAGGTTGCCCATTATCACCTTTGTTGTTTATTCTTGTGCTTGAAATATTGAACAGAGATATAAGACAAGATGATAGAATTGGAGGCATAAAAATTTAAAAAGAGTCTTATAAGCTGAGAGCTTTCGCAGATGATTTGGTGTTAACTTTGGAAGATCCTCTGAAAGGAATAGAAACGTTAATGGTTAAATTGAAGGAGTTTGGTGCTGTAGCTGGTTTTAAGGTTAATAAACTAAAGACAAAGATATTAACAAAAAATATGAAAATTCAAGATCAAATAAAATTGTCAAATAAATCAGGTTTTAAGGTTGAAAAGAAAGTAAAGTATTTAGGTATCACATTAACAAATAAGAATTGTATGTTGTTTCAAAATAATTATGTAAAGTCTTGGAATGAAATGAAAAAAGATTTAGAAAGAAGGGATAAAGCTCAATTGTCACTTTCGGGGAGAATAGCCACAATCAAGATGAATGTATTACCTAGAATGCTGTTTTTGTTTCAGACTATTCCTATTGTGACATCGCAAATATCATTTAAACAATGGCAGAAGGATATATCTAGATTTGTATGGCAAGGGAAAAAGCCACGGGTTAAGTTTAAGATTTTACAGGATGCAAAAGAAAGAGGGGGGTTGGGTTTACCTGACCTGAAGTTATATTTTGCTGCTTGTTGTTTAGTATGGATCAAAGAATGGGTTTTGTTGAAAAATAGTCGATTATTAGATTTAGAGGGATATGATTTGAGATTTGGATGGCATGGGTACATGTGGTATGATAAAGTTAAAGTGAATGTAGAATTTAATAATCCCTGTGTTAGAAGTGCCATTTTGAAAATTTGGAATATAAACCTAGGTTTTGTCAGAGAGTACCATTGTGGCTATCAGCACAAGAAGCCCATCATAGAAGAGAAATGTTAAGTAAATACAGTTGGTTGACATATCGTGATTTGCTGAATTTTTCACAAGATGAATGTAAAATAAAATCAAGAGAAGAACTGATAAAAGAAGGTCATACATGTCAATGGTTCTCCTATTTACAGATGGTAGAAAGGTTTAAAGTTGATACAAGGTTGTATGATTTTGAACAGAGGGTATCTGACTTTGAAAGGGAATTATGTCTAAATGATGAACATCTTATTTCAAGAATGTATAAGCTTTTGTTGAAATTTGAAACTGAGGAAGAGCAAGTGAAGGAATGTATGATAAAATGGGCTCAAAATTTTGGCTATAATATATTAATGACACAATGGGAAAATATGTGGTTAAAAGGTTTGAAATTTACTTTATGCTCTAGTCTTAAAGAGAATTTTTATAAGATGATGTATCGTTGGTACTTGTCACCGGAGAAATTGGCTAGAATGTATAGCGGTGCATCAGATATATGTTGGAAATGTGAACAACAGGAAGGAACCTTTTATCATATGTGGTGGACATGTAAGAAAGCTAAAAGATTTTGGGTTGAAATTCATTTATTAATGCAAAAGATTTTAAGGATTACTTTTCAATTGAAACCAGAGGCTTTTCTATTGGGAATAATGGACAGTCAGCTAGAAGAAAGATATGGAACTTTATTTTTATACATGACAACGGCAGCGAGACTACTATATGCACAGAAGTTGAAAGGTCCAGCAGTGCCTACGATAGAAGAATGGTTGGTCAAGATGCTGGAGCTGGCAGAGATGGCCAAACTTACATCACTAATTAGAGAAAGGACAACATCTGCGTTTATTATTGAGTGGAAACCTCTAATTGACTTTTTGCAGAGACTGGAAAATAATGATTTGTTTGTTTGTGGATTTATGGAATAATAAGTGAATCTGGGACAATGGGAAGAAAGAGATTTCTCATTTGGATTATCGAGTAAGAAAAAATATTGTTACCTGTATTTGCTGTAGAAGAAAATCGGAGGTCTATTTTGTTTTGTTAATTGTTATATGTTTGATATTATGTGTTTGTTTTATATAGAAATAAAAAATTGGACAACAGACAACATGACAGTCCCAACAAGGATGTGGAGGCTATTAATTAATTAATTATATTCATACCCCACCTTTTTTCCTGAAAGGAACCCAAGGCGGCTTACATAATCCTCCTCCTCCTCTCCATTTTATCCTCACAACAACCCTGTGGGGTAGGTGAGGCTGAGAGTCAGTGACTGGCCCAAAGTCACCCAATGAGTTCCTCCATGGCCGAGCGGGGACTAGAACCCAGATCTCCCAAGTCCCAGTCCAACACTCTAACCACTACGCCACACTGGCTCTCCATTTTATTGCACTGGGTGTCACATGTATGACTATCAGCCTACCAAACAGAATAAGTCATGGGTGTCTGCTTGGTGGAATGAGCTCCTGACCCTGAGGGAGCAAGTTCATTTCCTTAAAGTGAGGTTGCTCACCTGGAGAAGCGGTGAGAGGCAGGGAGATTTGTGGGTGAAATCTTCTGGCCTATGATAGCAGCATCCCAATCCCAAAGTAACAGTTCATCTGCATTCATGAAGAATGAGGGCTTCAAAGAAGGAGGGTATCACTCTGAGAAAGTAATTCCTTAGAAGGGAACCTCTCACTCTGAGAATCTGCCTCTGAAGGGGGGGCGGGGGACACATGGTAGTGCAAGGTTCAAGCATCAGAGAGAGTAACATGACGAAATGTCATTATGAGATCCCTGGAAGCCAAATTTAGGTTGTAAGCCACCTTAATGTCTGTTTCTGGAAAATTGGCTAAAGGCACTATTGAAGATGAAATTAACATACTGTATAGAACTGCGGTCCCCAACCTTTTTGGCACTAGGGACCGGTTTTGTGGAAGGCAATTTTTCCATGGACCGGGGGGGGGGGGGGTGGATGGTCTCGGGGTGATTCAAGCACATTACATTTATTGTGCACTTTTTTCCTATTATTATTACATTGTAATATATAATGAAATAATTATGCAACTCACCATAATGCATAATCAGTGGGAGCCCTGCACTAAAAATCATGCTAAATCTAGCATGATTTTGTCCTACCCAATGTCCTACCCAAGAGTACATTGCCAACATGTAAATTTCATAAAATGTTAAAATAGTTATGTAATTGTAACCTAATTTATAAAAATCATACACCTTACAACTTAAAAATCATTCCACTAAAACTTTAAAATTGCATACAGGTAAGCAAGTGATCTTAAAATGCTTTTATCCTATTTACTGGATTACAGATCACCAAGAATTATACAATTCATTATACAATTCATTCAAAGCCATCAACATGTAAATTTCATAAAATGTTAAAATTAACATTTAATAATAATCTAATTAATAATAATCATGCACCTTACAACTTCAAAATCATTTCTCTATAAACTTTAAAATTGCATATAGGTAAGCAAGTGATCCTATCTCCTTTGTAATGAACATTAGAATGCTGTTATCCTATTTGCTGGATTACTAAATTTAACAGACAGATCCCCAAAAATAATTATACATAGTTACAATTCATTCAAAGCCATTTATATTGCTTATCTACACCAAAGACATTTTTGCCAGAAGGTAACTAATCAGCATCAAGAGTCCCTTCAAAAAGGAAAGCAGTTTCCCTTCAAAGAGTATGTATCTGAAACCCAATTTAGTAATCTTAAAATTTTCTGAAACAAAGCCCCCAACTGTTATAACAACGGAAAAGTCCTAACTCATTATTTTCTAATGTTTTATAAACATATTCCTGACTGATAAGAAAAACCCACAACTCACCGCTTATTTTCTAATATTGTTCAAGACAGCTTCATCAATTTCCTGAATGTGTAGATTGTGAGTTAATCACCAATACTCAAATGCTTACAAAGAAAATCCATTCACCTAAATACTATGTTAAATACCTTTGCCATTTGCCATTGTATTTATGTAAAAAGATCAGCTCCGTAGAACCAGGAAATGACAGGATGGAAATGCTGGCTCAGAGGCAAGCAGAGGGATGAGCTGCAGATTTTGTGTGTGTGTGTGCTCCTGGAGCTCACAGCTGTGCGGCCCGGTTCCTAACAGGCCACGGACCGGTCCCGGTCCGCGGACCGGGGGTTGGGGACCCCTGGTATAGAAGGACAATTTCTACTGCCTTTAGAAAATGTAGGTCACCACTCATTAACATTTTAGAGAACTTTGAGAGTAACCTCCAAGCATCTTGGAGAGAGGTAACCCTCATTTACCCTGCTGGTAAAATTTCCTCAGCAAATTTCCCTCAGACTTGCCACAGAGCCATTTCAGTCCACCATGGCTGCTCCAGTTATTCCTTGCATCTGGCAGGGCTGCATCAACTGACATCATAGTCACAGTGGTTTGTATATTACAATAATCTTAGTGATATCAGTGGGAATCCTCCATAATCAGAGTCCTTGGGAGTGCAAGCCTTGCGTCTTCCTTGAAGCCTATGCCATCAGATAGCAAATGCTTGGGCATATGATATGACTCTTGCCCTGGATTATATTTCAGGACTGAGATGGAACATCTGCCATTGCATTTCCTAATAGCGCCATGATATTGTATTGAATTTTCAATCTTGAGGAGAGAAGGCAGTCAACTTTGGACCTTGGTGTTGAGCATTACAACGAGTCTTGATCAATATTTGTTGATCTTGGACCAGTACGTCCATGATCTGCATGCTGGACAGAACTTCTGGGTTTGTGCTCGGATGACTGAGCCCCTGGCACAGATGGAGCAAATTCATTTGTTGTAGCCAATGTTGTTGACATGGACAAAATATGACAGGCAGTGATATTTGCAGATGAAATCTAGAGGGTTGTGGTAGCAGCACAACCAATCCCAAAGCAAGAGTTCTTCTGCGGTCATGAAGAACAGGGGCCTTCGGGAAGGAGGCTGTCACTCTGATTAATATTTGTTTTTCTTGGATCTGTCTGTACCATTTAATGTTTACGGGAGAATATCCATTCCTCAGCAAAGCCCCACCTTATAAAATGAAAGCCCCAAGCAAAGACCTGTCACTGCTTCTGCAGAAGAACACTTCTGAACGTAAGGTAAGGTGATCATTTTTTTCTGATGTGAATATGAAAGTGTGGAGAAACGAGCCTTTGGGGGAACACACACACACACACACACACACACACACACACACACACACACGCCTCCTCATGAGTAAACCAGGTGGGGGCTGGGAGGAAGCAAAAGGTGCATGGAACATGAGATGGGGCCTGGCGTCTAGAGGTCTGGAGGAGCCAGGCTGAGGGCATTCATATGCAGATAGTTCAGGCCATGACTCACAGTTCCCTTTCCCCCTGCATGGCCAGGTGAAATTCAAATTGATTGGCTGAAGAAAGAAGGCTACAGGAAAGGGGAGGGGGATGAGCTTTTTCCCCACGTGGAAGCCTTTGTTCCTGGTCAGTCCTTTTTGGTAGCGTGCCAGCATGGCAGCGCGCCAGCGAGGGGCCCGAGCCTTTAGGGGGGGGCCCCTCAAGAATCGACCCCAGACAGCCTCTGGTAAAATTGGCTGGTTTGAGGGCACTAGGGAAAGCAAGCCTTGTAGGGGTTTACCCATCTTGGACCTTCGGGTAGGTGTGGTAATTCTCCATCGGGCAGCAAGGCTGTGCTGGATCTAACCCTTTGAAGAAGATACCCTCAGGTAACAGGTGTGTGCTTGAGAGATCTTAAGGAATCAAGTTTTGTTATTTTGCAGCTTTATTGTGTACTAAAGTGTCTTTCTATTTTGTGTGCTTCTCTTATTGCCTAATCTTGTTGTAAGATGCTACCAGAAATAAACCTTGTCTTGAGTTCACTCTACATGGGTTTTGTAGTACTCTGTTGGTTCAGTATCTAAATCCAGGTTACAGAAATTAAAGGCGAGTCCCTGAACAGAGATTCAAGTAGGGTTGCAGATAGCTGAGGCTGGCAATCTGGTACCTTGAGATCTCTGGGTTTGCCTGTTACAATGATCTGAGTAAACTCATCAATACGTGATTTGTGAGGGTAGCCCCTATTTTATTGTGCTGCGTTATCTAAGGAAATTATGAATAGAAAAGTTCATTTTACAGTGCCTCAATCTGTGTGACGAAGTGCCGAGTCCTGCTGAGAATGAATCAATATGGCTTAAGTGCGCTCTCACTAACTGCACCTGATGGTGCTAGGAGGATCCTCTTCTCTTCTCTTCTCTTCTCTTTCTCTTCTCTTGGCCCTTCCACAACTCATTTCTAGATGGCCTGCTTCATCCATCACACCTTCTTCCTCCATCACCTCCTTCCTTCCTTGCCTCCCTCCCTATGGAATTTCTCTAAGGCAGCAGAAGGCAGGTACAGTGACCACCTTGACCCCTTTGTTGGATTTCCATATTTGGTACTGATAACGCTTAGCTCTCTTTTTTAATCAAAACCTATTTGGGAGGCTCTCCAGCTGACTTAGTTTCTCTCAACCCCACTTGCTGACCTGCTGTTCCCCTCAGTCGTCCACCCTCCTTGTGTTTTGCTCTCATGTCATCTTAGCTTACACCCCTTTTCCTGTCCTCTGCACTCCCATCTCCACTTCTTCCCTTGTTGCCTCTTTGTTTCTTCTACCCCCTCTGCTCTGCTCCTACTACCACCCCTCAAACTGCTGTGGCTGGCATTTAAGAGCCAGGGCCTTTCTAGCGAGCTCTGTGCCCCTGTCAGGTCTTTGTCCATGAATCCTCACTGGCTCGAACGGAAGCAGCCTGTCCAGCCCCATTTACACGTGAGGAGGCCTCATGGAGCCAGCACCCTTTCAGTGTGATACGTTCCTGCTGTGGAGCAGAGCCTTTGGTTCTACCGCTGGTGACACTTTGGTTTCACCTACAGTTACCTGCCCTCTTCTCTGCTCCAACAGCTCAAAGAGCACTAGCTGCCATTGTCCTCCTCCCTTACCACCCCCTCTCAGTTTCCTAGGTCAAGTATTTCCTTGTCAGCCCACACAATTCTTGTTTCTCAGCCATGCAACACCATATGAATGAAACCTCAATGCACAGACCTTTTACTGCTGCTGTGTCTCCCCCGCCCCCCGTGTAATGCTGCTTGCAGCCTATCTACCACATAATGAAGCATTTTTGTCTCTCTTCCCGCCTCCTCCCGCCGGCTTTGCTGGGGTGGTTTGATTGCTGCTTCCACCCTTCCGATAGACTCCCATCTGGTCCGCGAGCAGCGCAGCTTGCCGGAGGGTGGTGGGCCGCTGATCGTTCACCAATGCTGCCCTTCCTTCGGGAAGAATAGCATAAAACTGCTCTAAGGCCACCAGTTCTCGTAAATCTCTAAAGGAGGCAGCTTGAGCCGTCTCCAGCCATAAATCCAAGGACCTCCGCAGCCTAGTTGCTGTGGAGACGAAGCCCTCACCGGGCTCAGCCTTGATTTCTCTGAAGCGTTGCTGGCACCTCTCAGCCGAAAGGCAAAAAGTTTGTTTGACTAGTTCTTTAAATTGTCCATAATTATGCGAATCTTCTCGTGGGACGCTATACAACAGCTGGGCCAGACATCCAGAAGCTCGTGAGTGAAGGGCAGACATCCAGCTGCCACGGTGGATGCGCTCATCTTTGCAGGCAATTTCAAACAAGCACAGATATTCCAACTGATCCTGCCCCTCATGAAAGCGAGGCAGATTTTTAAAGTTTGATTTCTCAGGATAAGCACCTCCAGTGTGTTTCGACAGCTGGTTTTGCAAAAGGTCAACTTGCTTTTGTAATTCCCTTTCTCTGGATGTAGGCCTGAGGCGAGGCAGGTCTTTTTGTCTCTCTCTCTCCTTGGAAGTAGATCTGGGACGAGACAGGTTAGTAATCCTCCGGGTCCGCCGAAGGGGAACTGCTGTTGCTCCCTCTTCTTCTCCTTGGTCGCTCCCACTGCCCATACTTCACCTCCGGAACCTGGAGATCTCCCCTCGGCCCCTAGGTTCCACCATCCAATCCGCCAAACGGGATGGGATCGACACCCTTCTCTCTTCGCCCTCCTCACCTTCCCAGTCAACAGTCACTTCAATAGGAGGGGCGACTCGAGGAATCATGGCTGGTAAAATTTCCTCCCGTTCCAGCATGGGTGGATCGTATGCCGCCTCTGCTCCCAGCAGGGGTCGGCCCTGATCCAACAGAGCTGACTCCATTTCTGCCATGAACACTTTTCCCTATCTGGAAAATAACAAACCCTTGCCTGGTTTGACCAACAAATGTTCCACAGGTTGGCTGCAAAAATCCCACCGCTAAGCCACCAGGTGAAGGAGAACTGATCTTACACCAGCCCTCCAGGGTAGGCCACAGCCCCAATGTTCCCTGGACTGGCACCCACCCTCCAAGGGTCCCGTACACCAAACCGGTGTAGCAGCCCAACCTTTAGACAAAGAACACACGCCAAATTTAAGATGGAGACTTTATTAAAAAGTAAAATAAAAAGTTAGTCAGTGTAGGGTCTCCAATTGTCCAATACAAGTAAAATAATCCCTTATAAGAAAGGGCTAAAAGAAGGTAAGGGAAAAGGGTTGAGGTAGTTGTTGTGAGGAAAGGGGAATGGGAGTAAAAAGGGACTCTAAAAGAAGGTAAAAACAAACCCCAAAAGTCTACAATAACAAAGTACAGTAATACCTTGGATTGCAAGTAACTTGGTTTGAGGGCATTTTGCAAGACAAGCAAATTTTTAAATATTTATTTTTAAAAAATTGACTTGATATACAAGCAACGTCTTGCGATGCAAGTACTGTAATATGGCTTAAATTTAAAATCTCTGTACAAATTTTTTTGGGGGAATTTCGTTTTGATATACAAGTGTTTTGGATTACAAGCACGTTTCCGGAACGAATTATGCTCTCAATCCAAGGCATGACTGTAAGTCAAACCAGGCCTAGCTTTTCCTAGCTCACCTGCCAGAGTGGCATACCTGCCCAGATGGAACTTCCACAGCATCCAAGCCCCAGAGGAAGAACCCTGAAGCTTTTCCCCCTAGCTCCTTTATTGCAACCAGGAACCATTTTCCCGCCCAGCCTTCACCAATCCTGTCTTCTTGCCTGTTGAAGGAGCCCCCCCCGCCCTTTCTCAGCTGCAGACACCTTCTCATGACTTCATCCCAGTTAACGCCTGACCTTGCTTCTCAGCTCTGCAGACCATCGTTATCTCCCAGGTGCTCCCAACCACCCTCCCAACACATTCCAAAAGAGGCTAAAGTAAAAATCTGTTAGCTAAACAGCAATGGGGGTGGGGGAGGGAAATCTAACATGGCTTTCACTACAAGTCCCAGCTACTGCAAGTCCCATCTTCACAGGCTGCAGTACTTTCTCCCACTGTGCTGACAACTATCAACAAAGGCGTGGGGGGGGGGAGTCGCAGGTTCCTTGCAAGCGTTTGCAGCAAACCGCTATGTTGGCTGAGAATGGAGAACTTTAGCTTGAAAACCAGCTAAATTTCTACATTCTAGGCACCCGTAGCATACGTTTTCTTTATACGTAGAACTGTGGGGAAAGCAACACTAAAATTGGGTAGCAGCAAAATACAATGGGAGGAGAGAATGTATGTAGCCAGCAGGACATCAGTCAGTCTGCAGATATCCCTCTGAACATTTGTGGGTTTCTCTCCTAGAGACACCTCATCTTATCTCACATATCTGTTAACTATGGGAAAACCGAAGTTATGGTCTTTGGACACAGATCTCCAATACATGTGGAGAGTAAACACTCATGCCATTGAGCAGGTATCCTCATAAAGTTACCCTGGGTATTCTTTTTTCATCTTCAGGTGGCTGGGGCGCTCACTTTAAGTCTTCAAAACTGAAGACAAACCAGCAATTAAATGGTTTGCTGAAGTTCTGGCATACAAGCAGAGGTTATCAAATTCACCCAATCAATCCTAACCTTGTTGAAAATAAAACGTATTCCTCAAGTAGTGTACGGAGGAGTGTTATGGGGTTTGAAAATTTCATTTGATAAAGAACTGTTGCAAAATGAACTGCTAAGGTCAAGTCTTGGTGTATTAAGGAGCACTCCTGCTTCATTTTTACATTCGGAAACTGGCGCAATAGCAGTCAAATCTATTATTGTTATTAGGGCCTTTAATTATTGGCTCTAGATCTTCTTCTTTTTTTGCCATCATCCAGAGTACCCAAACTCTGCCTCTTAGAACAAATGAGAGTTAATATATCCCAAACTCCATCTTGGTTTCAGAAATTAACTTCTCAAATCCATTATTATGGTTTTTCTATTCTGCATTTCGCTACTTTAAATCCAGCCCACAGTAAGCAGGTTTTCAAGGAGAGGATTTACAGATTCTCCATCTGTGGAGAAAAAGCGTCAGAGTTTCCTGCACCACACACACACACACACACACACACATCCACATGTGTAAACGAGTATAATCCCAGCTGGGGGCTGGGAAAAGCAAAATATACATAGTTTCTCTGATGGCTCCTGATGCCACAGAGTCTGTCTTTGATGGCCGGTGCCGTGCCACAGCTATTTGCATGCAAATGTGGCAAAGAGCCACCCCTCCCCTGCCTGGCCCAGATGAAGTTCATCTTGATTGGCTAAAGACACCTGGGCTACTGAAAGGAGGGGTGGGGGGAAGAATCTATACTGCTGCTGTGGCTTCTGGGTTTATTTATTTATTTTATTTATTTATTATATTTATTAATCGCCCATCTGGCCAGACATCCGGCCACTCTGAGCTGGGAGTAGGGCCTTTGGCTGAGGCAGGCTCTCAAGAGGACCAACCCCCAGACAAAGGCTGGGAGTGCCTGGGTAATTATATAGTAAATGACTAGTTTTGTTGTTTTATAGCTCTACTTGTATGTACCAAAGTGTCTCCCTACCTTTCTCCCTCTTCCCTCATTCCCCACCTTTTATTGTAATCTGTTTACTTTAAAAAACTTTCCTGGTTTTACCCCACACAGGGTGTGTGGTTCCTCTGTGGTTCAGTGCTAAATCCAGTGTATAGACAAGGGCAAGGCCCTTTAGAGAATCAAGTCAAGACGGCAGAGCTAAGGCTGGCAGTTTTGCACCTTTGATCTCTGGTCTTGAGAAAAGGACCGGTTGGCAGTCCTTCACAGTATCCAATTGGATCTCTGTGCAGTCTCAAGCAGGGCCGGTGCTACCATTAGGCGAACTAGGTGGCTGCCTAGGGCGCAAGGCTAAATGGGGTGCAGAAACCACACCAAATCAGAAGCCTCCCTGGTTTCCCCCCTTCACTTCGCTTCTTTCTCTCTCCGTGTGCCGGTCTCTTCTTCTGTTTTTGTTATCCCCAGGCTTGCTTTCTCTTTCTGTCTGTCTGTCTTTCTTTCTTTCCCCCTTCTCTCTCTCTCTCTCTCCCCCTCCTCCTTTTCTTTCCCCGCTGCGGCTACTTCGGCTCTCTCCTTTTTTTCGCCGTCGTCCTGCTGCTGCTGCTACCGCCGCTTGCCCGTGCCTTATGCCGCTCCTGTTTCTTTCACAAGTGGGTCTCTTTAGCAAATCTGCTTTCTCATACAGCACATGGGGCGATAAGGGGAGGAGAAGGGGGGCAGTTAGGGAGGGAGGTGGTGGTCGCGACGGCGGCGCTGGAGGAGGTGGGGGGGAGGGAGGGAAGCAGAAAGAGAGAGGGGGGTAACCAGAGTGAACTCTCCCCAAGCTGAGGAGCCCCCACCCCTAGCCAGGGAGAATGATAAAAGGAGTGGGGGTGGGGGAGGAGGAGGAAGGGGGGCTGGGGGAGCAAATAATAATAATAATAATAAATTTTTATTTAATAATAAATATCAGAAGCAAAAAATAAACCAGAATTTTGCATGCACGCGAAAGTAGAAATTGGAGAGGGTGGGGGGAAGAGGAGCTTGCAGGAGAGGAGATGGGGGGACGAGGAGAGTTAAATTTTGCACATACACACGAAAAAGAAGGTAAAGGGGGAGGGGAACAAAAAGAAGAGAGAGAGAGAGAACGAAAGAGAGAGAGAACGAAGAGAGAGAGAGAGAGAGAGAAGGGGTAAGAAAAGAAAAGGAGTGGGGGGGAGAAAGAGAGGGAAGACACATCATAGAATCCCAGTGATCAAATATGCTAAGGAGGAGGATAATAATTTATTATGACAATAAATTTTTTAGGTTTTGCCAATTGACTTTTATTTCATAATGGGCATAGGGCTGGAAGGAGGGAGGGCTCAAGTGGGAAGGGGGCGCGCTAAATATCTGATCTTCCCTAGGGCACCAAACTGCCTTGCACCGGCCCTGGTCTCAAGTAATAATATAGCACCTTGGTTTCCAAAGATCAAGCTGAAATTTGAATGTGAAAGCTATCTGAACTTAATCTCTCATCCTCGCCTCAGATTAGCTTTGGTACATTTAAGGATGCAGCAGAAGCAAACGACAGTCCTGGAAGGGCATTTTAATAAACCTCCTTATGCCTCCAGATTCTGCCCATACTACAGCAGAAAAATGGAGGATTTGCCTCACTACCTGTTTTATTGTCCCATCTACTCTCAAATTCGTTCTAAGCGTCTAGACCCTGTCTTTGAGAAAAAGTCCACCTTGCCCAACCTGGAAAGAATACAATTTCTCTTCATATGCTACAACAAAACAACTCTCCTGGCATTGGCTAATTTTGCTTTTGTAGCCCTAAAGCTTAGAGTAAATTTTCTGACATTGCGGAATGTCAAAAATCTGTAATGTTCGTTTTATGTGGTTTTATTTATTTATTTATTTACTGTGAAAAGGACTGCCAACGGGTCTTTTACTCAAGACCAGAGATCAAGGGTGCAAAACTGCCAGCCTTCGCTCTGCCATCTTGACTTGATTCTCTCAGGGCCTTGCCCTTGTCTGTACACTGGATTTAGCACTGAACCACAGAGGACCCACACACTCCATGTGGGGTAAAACCAGGAAAGTTATTTAAGGTAAACAGATTACAACAAAAGGTGGGAAATGAGGGAAGGAGACAAGGTGGGGAGACACTTTGGTATACACAGTAGAGCTATAAAACAACAAAGCTAGTTCTTTTACTGTATCACTACTTAGGCCTTACTCTCTTTACCTGGAGGTTGTTTGGTCCTCTTCAGGGCTTGCCTCAGCAAAACCCTCCTCCTGCAAAAGCGTGCAGACAACAACGAAACCCAAATGCCACGGCAGGCAGTATAGATTCTCCCCCCCTCCTTGCAGTAGCCCAGGTGTCTTTAGCCAATCAGGATGAACTTCATCTGGCCAGGCAGCGGGGATGGCTCATGACTAGGGGGCTTGGGCCACATTTGCATGCGAATAGCTGTGGCACCGCCATCAGAGACTCTGTGGCGCCATCAGAGTACTATGTACATTTGCATGACTTTCCCAGCCCCCAGCTGGGATTATACTTGTTTACACGTGAGGAGGTGTGTATGTGGTGCAGGAAACTCTGACGCTTTTTCTCCACATTTATTTATTTATTTGTCACATTTATGGATCACCCATCTGGCCGGCTAACCGGCCACTCTTGGTGATGTACAATTTATATATGTACATTTATATATGTCTTTGTATGCTTGTTGTAACCATTGGTTGAAACAATAAAAGATTTATTCAGTCATTCATAGAGACACCTCATGGAGGGAGGTAAGCAAATAACTTCCCCCTACAAATATGGACACATCCACCCACAAGAAATGCTGCACCTATCCTTCAGAAATTTCCCAGGTTCCTAAATTAGGCCCATCTCTATGTTGCATGTATGAGGAAAAGGAAATCCTTTTGGGGGGAAATCCACAAACATTAAAGGCTGCCCTAATGCAAATCTCCTTGAATCTGTTCATTTGAAACATGGCAGGCACAATGCCCTCATAAGGGGCTGCAATCCCTACAAATGTCATCCAGTCCTGCCAAAAACTTAAAATATATTGACTCCCCCCCCCCCATTAGACTGAACCATTAAGGCATGTAACGCAAACACTCTTGCACCCATTTCCCTGAAATACGGAGGCTGCAATTCCCTCTTGTGACTCACCTGTTACAACAGCTTCACTGGCTACCTGTCTGTTTCTGGGCACAATTGAAAGTGCTGGTTATGTTGTATAAAGCCATATACAGCTTGGGACCAGGATGCCTGAAAGACCGCCTTCCCTAGTAGGCACCCGCCTGGGTTATAAGAGCGAATGAGGTGAGGGTGAAACTATAAAAGTTCGCTATTAATGAAATACGAAGCAGTTCCTGGACAAGCCAAGGTACAGATTTTGAATGACACAAAGAGAAATGAATGAAGAAGTGGTCTACTAGCTATAGTAGTACCTTGGATTACGAGCATAATTCGTTCCAGAACCATGCTCGTAATCCAAAAAACTCGCATATCAAAGCGAGTTTCCCCATTAGAAATAATGGGAACTCAGATGATTCGTTCCACAACCATTTAATCTCTGCTTTGCCGGCTCTCTGGCAGGGAGCCCCATGGAGGGAGCCGGCAAAGCAGTGATCAAATGCTTGTGGAATGAATTCCCAGGAGCCAGCACAGCAGTGCGAGGCGCCTGCAGAGCAAGCGACCGCGCTGCGCCGCACCTCCACTCGCTCTGCGGGCGCCTCCCGCGCTGCCGTGCCGGCTCCCAGGGAATCGGGTGGGACCGGCGATGGCAGCGCGGGCGGCTCGCAGAGGGGAGGCGAGCCGCCGCTGGAAAAGAAAAGGGAGCCACATGGAAGAGAAAAGGGAGCCGCTTCAGGATGTGATGGGACCGGGTATGGCAGCGCGGGCGGCTCGCTGAGGGGAGGCGAGCCGCCGCTGGAAAAGAAAAGGTGGGGAGCGGCAGGAGCGCCTCCACGCATGGAGCCGGCAGTGCTTTACCAGCTCCCTGGCAGGGAGCCGCGGAGGCCAGGCGTGGGCGCTCACTCTGCGCCGGCTCCCGGGCAGCTCCACGTAGTGTGGAGTCGCCCAGAGCCGGCAGCGAATAATCCGGTCTGCTCGTTTTGCAAGACCTCACTCATTTAGCGAGTCAAAAAAATTGCAAAATTTTTGCTCGTCTTTCAAAATGCTCGCACACCGGGTTACTCGTAATCCAAGGTATTACTGTTTTCATATCACAGAGGGAACCCAAACCTGAACACTTTTCCGGTGGCATGGAGGGAGAGAGGGAGAAAGTATCATTGCATTAGCCAATGTCCGCTGCTGTGACATTGGATGCAACCCTTAGCTAGCTAATTCTGTGTTTCATTTTATTTCAAAACAGCTGACTATTTCTGAAGTTCCTCCCTGTTTGTTTCTTGCATAAATATACTCAGTCGGTAACTGGAGTTGACTTTAGCTCTTTTGCCTAGTCTGAGGTTGGTCTTACTCAAATGCTGGCCTGTTTGGCATACATGCTAAGCTGCTTTTATAGAGATCAAAGGAAGCTCTGGAAAGGGTGTCCTTTGCTGCTCCATAAACACTAACCAGAAGCCTCATTTCCCACATTTCCAGGCTAAGACTTACTAACTGCATGGGTGGTGGCAGCAAAATTCCCTACATAGACAACACAGTGCGTAGCCTGTCCTGCTTCATGGAGTTGGAGGTGCAGACTCCTTTGTATCACACTCATCAATCAAGAGAGCCAGTGTGGCATAGTGGTGAGAGTGTTGGAATGGGACTCGGGAGATCCGGGTTCTAGTCCCCGCTCAGCCATGAAACTCACTGGGTGACTTGGGCCAGTCACTGACTCTCAGCTTAACCTACCTCACAGGGTTGTTGTGAGGATGAAATGGAGAGGAGGAGGAGGATTGTGTAAACTGCCTTGGGTCCCTTGCAGGAAAAAAGGTGGGGTATAAATATAATAAATAAAATAAAATAAAATAAAAATTCACCCTGCAGCAAGATCACTTTGTCCCTGCTATTCAGGCAAAAGGAAAAGTAGGAGATTTTGTTTAAATTATAGGTTAGAAAGGCAGATAGAGAGACTGAACAACTCCCAAATGCAAGCTAGGGCCTTTCACTGAACATATCCTCAGAAATCAATTCACACAATCAAGACTACAGAGAAAGGTACCTGCAGATGACAAGAGAGCTCCAAGGAGAAATACAGTTTCTCTGCCATGTTAATATGAAGTAGAATTCAAATATCTTCAATGATCTCAGTATAATCAGAAATTGAGAATGTGATTCTTTCTTTACAGATTATTCCCAGAGGAACACAATGTCTGATTTCTACCTATGTTTGCTCCTTGCTGGCTTCTGTGCTTTTGCCCACTGTCACCATGTCCCCGGCCACCATGAGGGCCACGGACACCATCCTCCCACTGAAGGGCCCAGTAATTTGACCTCTCTGAAGATCGCCTCAGCCAATGCTGACTTTGCTTTCCGATTCTACCATGAGGTTGCTTCAGAGGCCCCGGGGAAGAATATATTTTTTTCTCCTTTGAGTATTTCCAGTGCCCTTGCCACGATATTACTGGGGGCTAGGTACACCACACAGAGTCAGCTTTTGGCAGGACTTGGCTTCAACAAGAGAGAGATCGGTGTGCAGGAAATACCTGATGGTTTTCTTAATCTCCTCCATATGCCAAACCATTCCGATGCTGAAATGGAGCTGAGCATTGGGAATGCCCTTTTCACAGATGACAAACTGAAACCACTAAAGAAGTTCTTGGATGATGCCAGACATTTTTATCAGGCAGAGATTTGTCCTACTGACTTCAGCAATTCTACAGAAGCTGTGGAGAAGATCAATAGCTATATAGACAAGAAAACCCATGGAAAATTACTGGATGTTATCAAAGATGTTGATCGAGAGGCTGCAATGGTTCTTGTAAACTATATGTTCTTGGAAGGTGGGTCAGATGGACTTTGCTTTTCTAAATAGGATGGCCTTCTAGGCCCCTTCCAACTCTATACTATGAATGAATCTATGTTGCTTATATTCTTCAGTATTGTAGCAACTCTTTGCCTTCTATTAGATGCCCACAGTTTAATCAGTGGTACCCGATTCTCTCCTCTCTGGCAGAGATATTCTGGAGTCATCATCTGCCATTTCTGAGGGTGTGAAGGATGTGAAACTACAGCTGAGCTGAATTTTCTGAGAAAACATTTCACGTTTGTTTGTTTGTTTGTTTGTTGATTCACGTGTTTCAGATTTTTATTTTTCTCAGAGCCCTGGAAGAAGTGGCCATTTGGTCAGTTTTTCTCTTCTTATTCATCACATTTTGGGGAGCCGGGCGGGGAGGCAGCCTCCATTAGTTGTGGATTTCGTACCTGAAGGGTCCCCACCCGAATCTTCTCGGCTCTCTGCGCCACCGCCCCGATCCTCAAT
Organism: Shinisaurus crocodilurus; assembly: GCA_021292165.1. Classification (NCBI taxonomy): domain Eukaryota; kingdom Metazoa; phylum Chordata; class Lepidosauria; order Squamata; family Shinisauridae; genus Shinisaurus; species Shinisaurus crocodilurus. Next base: position 287,501,985 of record CM037876.1, on the reverse strand, counting down.
TTCTCTGCGGCATGGAGGGCCTCTCCGGCCGCTGTCCGCGCCACTCTGGCAGCCGTGCCGCTCGCACAGGCTCCCGTCGCGTCACTTCCGGCTGGACGGAAGAGACGCAACGGGCCCTGCGCCGACATGGCTGAACCCTGTTGCTGCAGTTTTGGCGTAGAAATCAGGGCAATAGGGCTTAAAATGACCGTGTTGGCCATTTTAAGCCCTGTTGCCCTGATTTCTACGCCAAAACCGCAGCAACAGGGTTCAGCCGCGTCGGCGCAGGGCCCGTCATGTCACTTCCGGAAATGACATGACCGGAGCCCGCGCAGGTGGCGTGACTCGATGGACCGGGCAGCGGACCGAGCAGGCGTCCAGGTAGGCCCGCGAGTCACCCCGAATATCGGCCCACTCAAGCCCACCCGATAGACATCCCTAGCATACACATGCCCCCAACCCCCAACCCCCCAGTGCAACTCAAGTTCTGGGGCATTGTGAATAATGAAATTGATGAGCAGGCTCCCAACGCAATTGCTGCTATAGTCAGTAGGGATGGACAACTCTTTTCCTGAATCCTGGCAAGAATTCGTTCCTTTCTCAGACTGAACATTTCAAATTTGGATAAGCAGTGCTCTGCACCTGGAATATATTTAAGTAGATTATGCTAGGGGAATATCTTTACAGTCTTCAGGGATGCACAATTGTCCTGCAAGAACACATCACTGGTGAATAATTTAAACGCCTTTTTAGGTAGGACACAATCTCTCTGGAGGGAATTACTCTTTGAATAACAAAATGTCTGATTTCCCCCTGATGAACTCAAGCCCAGGCAGCATAATTTTGCTAACGAATGCTCTGGCATTCCTTTATTTTAACCAAAAAGTAAAAGTCATCTGGCATATAGTCGTGGTTCATGCCTGAGGCACCATTTCTGATCATAGTTACTGCACTGGGGTGCTTCTGGGGTCCACTTCACCTATCCCTAGCTTTCACTACACTGGTAGCAAAATGAACAAACAAACAAAAACAACAATGAAACTAGAAGAAAAGAAAGAAGCTATGCTACTGCCATTGCTAATCATAAGCCCTGCTCTCCATGGGCTCACAAAAAATCAGGATTGTGCCCAGTGTACCATGATTATGCTCTGCTGTGTCTAGGAGGAGGATGGCATATGGTGGTGGGCCAATTCAATGACTGGAAAGTCAATCATTGAATTCTTGTGTAGAGCTTGGAAACTACCCAGTGCCTTTGAAGTCAACAGAAAAAAGAGATTGCCATGAAATGATGGAATACTGACTTCATTGACCAACTCACCTGTGTAAAAGGAATCCAAATCTGAATATTACTAGTGCAGGAAATATATTGAGGACTCTGGGATGTATCCAATCATGCCTTTCCTCCAGTGGAATGGACACCACTGGAAGAGCAATTATTTTCCTTACCCATGCAACCCCCTGCCCCCCAAATGTGCTTCAGGAGTTTCAGGGACCCTGCAGAGCAGATCTAGGGGATGTACAGGGGTGCTGCATGAGAGAGTAAGTGAAGGAAGCTCCAATTGCGTGACCAGAAGTGACCACAGGGTATAATTACATAGTATTTTGTTGGTAGTCTTTGCTAGATTATGCTAGATTAGATTATGAGGTCATCTAATGCTTGAATTTGATGTTTGTATTCATTTTTCCATCTCTTTGTTGTTGCAATTTCAATTATAATTGGAAGGGGGGGAAAGGAAGCTGGGCAGTCATGTATACCAGTTCCTGTCCACTTGAATTCACAGTGGTGAATCCTGAACAGCCCTTCCTCCTTGTCTTTATCCTGCATCTCAAGCTCTCTAAAGAGCCAAGAGAAGACATCAACTTACTTACTCACCAGATCTCCTCATTGGTTCCCAGCTATAGCTGCCATTGTATTTAAGGCTTTTAGAAATATACAGGTGTAAAATACCGCTTATGGCAAGTTTACAACTAATGCTCTTGCACCAAAATCCATCCAGAAAACTTAAGATTGAAGTATACTTTTGTCATTCAAAACTCAATTTCAAAGTGGATAATTTATAGTAATTACAACTGTAAAATGTCACATTCAGATCTTGACATTTGAATTGGTGTGAAATGCCTTTTCGTTCCTAGCATGAACTATGTATTCTCTTGTTTTTTCACCTGCATTCTCTATGTATTCTCCTGTGTTCACTTGTTGTACTTTTCACAAGCTTCCTGGGAAAATCCATTCAATCCTGAGTACACTAAAGAAGACAACTTCTTTGTGGATGAGGAAACTACAGTGAAAGTTCCGATGATGAACCAAGGTGGCATGTTTATGAGTTACTATGATGAGAACCTGTCCTGCGAGGTGGTGCAACTCCCATACAAGGGCAATGCTTCAGCGTTGTTCATTCTGCCCAACCAAGGGGAACTGAAGCAGGTGGAAGATGCTCTGGGGAGAGATGTTCTATTAAAATGGATGAATTTACTGAGACCAAGGTAAGCCAGTGTGCTGCGGTGATGGAACATTAGATCTGGACTGGGAAGTCTTTGATTCCAATCTCTGCTTACTGGGTGACATTGAAATAAGTGACAGGTAGGGGGAGCAGGTGAATAAGCAGGTTGCTATGGTAAAGAGGAGGAACAACTCCAGGGGGCTCTTGTCAGTGGAGCTCTGCAAGCTCCGAGTCCTGACCATGCCTACCATTGATGCAAGCCCTCACAATTCTGCAGGGAAACCAGTCATGCTCCCCACACACCATATTTCCCAGTAGAATCATTGGGGATTCAGCCACGCAGCCACTTCTCATGCTTTGGCCACATCCTGTGATGGTGGTGCTGGTGGTGGTGGTGGATGAGTGTGGCTTGGGGGGGGCAATTCAGCCCCCCAACCTATTAAAGTTTTCCACCCCTGCTATACAGTGTGTCTTACATATACTATGCATTTTTGCAGACACTCATAATCTTTTGGTTCTTCTTTCAACAGGAGAATTGATCTCTATCTTCCAAGGTTTTCCATTTCTGGTAGCTACAATCTCAAAGGGAAACTAGGAAGAATGGGTATTACAGATGTATTCACAGACCTTGCAAACCTAACTGGAATTAATGGGGCACCTAAACTGAAAGTTTCCGAGGTATGTCTCAAAATTTATCATACTACAAGCATTGCACCAAATACTTTGCATTGTCTTTCATGTGAATGTTAGGCTACAGGTACCCTTCTGTCTCAAGATATACAGAAATATAATGTAGGAAGCAGAGTACTTGCCTTGGCCTCTGAGTTCACACATGAAGATATTCCCCATGTAATTAAAAAAAAAAAGTGCACAGTACCTCCCCAATGGACATAACTGCATAACTTTCAAATGGAAATAATATACACTTACACACTCTGACATGTGTGAAAAGTTCCACATGTTTTCTTCTATCCAGAGGTTGTATGTAAAATGTCATGTGTGAGGCAACCATTAGAGAAGATCATAAGAACTTAAGAAGTGCTTGTATGGGATTTTCCAGTCTTTGTCAGAACAAAGAGACACAGCAAAGAGCTCCAAAAAGATCTCTTAAAAAACCCTGTGGAAATGGACATTAAAATGGCAAATGTGCTTCAATGTAAGCAAGTGTAAAGTGATGTACGTTGGGGCAACAAATCCTAACTACACTATAAACTGATGGGATCTCACCTCTCCATGAGTGATCAGGAAAGGGATCTTGGGGCTGTGGTACATAACCCAGCCGCACACTGTTGACCCAGTGTGCGGCTGCTGTGAAAAAGGTGAATTCCATGTTATGGATCATTAAGAAAGGAATTGAAATGAAATCTGCCAAAATCATAATGCCTTTATACAAATCTATGGTGTGGACACACTTGAAATACTGTGTACCACTCTGACCACTGCATCTCAAAAGGATATTGTAGAGCTGGAAATAGACAATCAAAATCATCATAGTGCTGGAACATAGTGCTGGCACTTTTTAGCTTCAGTTAGAGAAAAGGACATGATGGAAATGTATATAAATTATGCACCCTGTGGGAAAACAGTACAGTGAGATGTTTTTCTTCCCTCTCTCAGGATACTAGTGTCAGCAGGTAGCAATTCAACAGAAGCAGAGAGGAGCAGTATAGATTATATATGCAGTTTATTTACAGAGTTACAGAGTACTGCAATCTCCGTGTGCAAAGGGAGTTTACCAGTCAAGCAGCAGTGCCCCCACTTCCAGATCACCATCCACCTGTCCAGTCGAAAAAACCAGGTCTAGGGCGTGTCCCCTTACATGTGTTGGGCCAACAACGTGTTGAGACAGCCCCATGGTTGTCATGGCAGCCATGAAGTCCTGAGCCGCCCCGGCATGGATGTTGAAGTCCCCCAGAGCCATCATCCTGGGGGTCCGCAACACCAAGTCCGAGACCACCTCCGTCAGCTCAGGCAAGGAGTCTGATGGGCAGCGGGGTGGGCCATACACCAACAGAATCCCTAATCTGTCTCGAGTGCCCAGCACAAGGTGCAAACACTCAAGGCCCGCCTTCGATTGAACAGGAAGCCTACAGAGGGGGAAATTGTACTCCTATAGACCACGGCCACTCCCCCTCCCCAACCCCCAAGGCGATGTTGGTGCTGCACCGAGTACCTGGGAGGGCATAATTGCGAGAGGACCACCCCTCCCGTTGCATCCACTATTAAATCATGGATGAGGGAGATTTTATTCTTGGCCGACCTGGCATTCAGCAGCAGCAGCACCAGGCCTTAGGGTAAGCTGATATGGCTGCCAGGAATTGTCCGGTTGGGGGAATAACCAGAAGAGGGGGCAACAGTCAAATATCTGACCTCTCTTCTCCTTTGCCAGCTCGTTAATCCCCCAACGCCATACCTCCCCCTACCCGTAACCACAGAGATAGAGGCACCCCATTGCTCCCCAAGGTCCCCCAATAACATAGTTAAAATATATGTAATGATAAAATGTTAACACCATAAAATGTGTTATATTTTATGGTTTTAACATACACGTGAATTATATTTATCTGGTCTCAAGATACTTGCCATTGCTCAGTGGGTGAGCACCTGCTCTGCAGGCATAGGATCCCTTGTTTAATCCTCGAGGAGGATTGGGAGAGAGTCCTGCCTGAAATCATGGAGAGCCATTGCCAGTCAGTAATACTCAGCGGAGTGGGCTAATGTTCTGGTTATCATAATATTCTTTAACCTTTCTCGTTTTATTATTTAGGAATTGAGTTGCCTACTAAAAACGGGGCATGATGGCAGGAAAAAAGAAAGGGGCGTGCCCCCAAGCAGTTGGCTGTGGCTCTATGGTTAAACACTGGCTTGCATGGCCCCTAGACATTGTTCCTTTGCTTAGATGGAATGGCACAACCACATCTAATGATATCTTGACCTTTGTTCTGAACTAATTCTTGTTTGCTTTCCAGGCTATCCACAAAGCTTCTTTGAATGTCCAGGAGAATGGCACGGAAGTGGCGGCTACCACTGTCGTTGAAATTGTTCCCAGATCCCTTGCAATTACAATTAAGGTTAACAGGTCCTTCTTCTTCCTGATAATGAGAGAGGCCAACATCTTTGGCATCGGAAACCTTTTAAACCCTGTGGAGAACTAATGTACAGCCAGCAGACTTCTTGCAACACTTACACCCAGGTTGTGGCCTAATGTACAATGTGCAGGAAATTAGTTTTAGCTGCCAATTATAATCGTCAGAGTGCCATTGGCCCACATTATTAAACAATTATTACAGATTGATCATGTTTCTTTCACCAGTACACATTCTGGCCACTCATTGGCATCATTGGGGAGGTGGTGGTGGCGGCATCCTTCCTTTCAGAATTTAGTAGATAAAACAAAACAAAACGAATTTCTCACTTCAAAGTGCTCATTGGATTCGGGAAATTGATTTTAAAGTGTCAGAGAGAGACAAGAAAGAAGAAAATGGCCATTCTTTCTCCTTCCAGGTTTTAAGAGGGGGGGGGGAGGAGGAGGAGGAGGAGGAAGATCTTACTGATTGTCCTAAACCAAAGGCTTCACTGAAGTGACAAAAGGTAATTAGGTAGACTTCAACTATCTTGCATAACAGACTTTCCTCTGTCTCTCATTTTTGAGGCAGACGTTCCCCTCCGCCCCCCATCCAGTTCTGGCACAACATTGGAGTTTGTAAGCTTTAAATGGTGCAAAGAAAAGTTAAAAGGTTTGTGATGACCCATTAAAGATAATGCCTCTCAAGAGTTAGTTTAGTCCCTCTAAACTCTTTGAGAAAGCTCAATTTATGCAGCTTGGCCTTGAACAAATGATAGCTGGCTGGTCATAGAGGCAGACACTTTTCTCGTATGTAGTCCCACCATCTTTCGAAAGTAAAACTTGCCCGTTGGTTCTATGGCTTCACACACAGGGCTGCTTGTCTTTCCCTCCATCCACCACCCTTTTCATTCAGTTTATACATTTCTCTTTCTGGCTTGGGCTCATTAGCTGCACATGTCAGCACGCTCCCATCTCCTTTGGGAATGAACATAAGAAGAGCTATGCTGGATCAGACCAAGAGCTATGCTGGATCAGACCATCTAATCCAGCATTCTGTTCACACAGTGGCCACCAGCTGCCCACGGGAAACCCACAAGCAGGACATGAGTGTAACAGCACCCTCCTGCCCATGTTCCCCAGCAACCGGTGCACATAGGCATAACTGCCTCTGATACTGGAGGTTGCATAGAGCCACCAGGACTAGTAGCCATTGATAGCCTTCTCCTCCATGAATTTCTCCAATCCCCTTTTAAAGCCCTCCAAATTTGTGGCCATCACTACATCTTGTGGAAGTGAATTCCATAATTTAACTGTGCACTGTGTGAAGAAGTACTTCCTTTTATCTGTCCTAATTCTCCCACCAATCAGCTTCATGGGATAACCCCAGGCTCTAGTATTATGAGGGGGGGGGATGTCTCCCTACCCACTTTCTCCACACCATACATCATGTTGTACACCTCTGTTTAAGCCCTGGTGCCCTGGTTTCCCCACCAAAAACATAGTGCGGCGGTCCAGCGCGCCAGAGCAGGGGCCCGGCGCGTCACTTCCGGCGCAACGGAAGTGACACGACGGGACCAGCACAGGTGGCGCAGGCAGCTTGCCGCGGAGAGGCGAGCCGCCGCTGGGTCAAGGTAGGCCCGCGCAAGCCCTGCGCGGATGTGAGTGGGGCCGATTTCGGCCTGCTACGCCCACGCAACACAAATCTGTACACCCCTACCGTGTGGAGAACAATTTGTCCTTTCTGAAGATAACAAAAAGCAATATTGATTTTACCTTGAATTCTATCAGCAGCTTGCTTCAGGGGCTGTGAGCAGAAACGTTGTCTTTTCTCCTATAAGCATTTCTACTTTCTGGGCTAAGTCCTGGAACCAAGCTTGTATGGGAGGTTATACTTTACCAGGGCCTGGAGATCCAGGGTGAAGTAGCAAGCAAGCAATACTTTATTGTTCAAAGCCATAGGCCACCACAATTCAAACAATCCAAAAATAAAATAAAATACATAATGAATTAAAATACAAATATGAACCATTTTTTAAAAAAACAATACACTAAAATGTTATAAAGATAAAAGCCAATTTAAAAATGTTATAAAGATAAAAGCCAATTTAAAATTTTAAAAGGGAATATACAAGCATTAAAAAAGAAATATCAGTAATGTGATACAAATAATATACAGTCAAATATGGTCATCTCCTTTGCAATCGATAGCTATCTCTGCAATATATTTCTTTCTGATCTTCTTAGCAGCAATTGCAAAGAGAGCTACATGCCAGGTCACATATTTATCCATATCTGCTAGGAGATAGAAAGCCATATCCAAGGGACTCTGGTTAGGGAAACTTACAATTAAGGGTACCAGAAACCGTTCCCTTGGGTCATTGTATAATGGGCAGCACAAAATATAATGGGTAAGATCCTCTAATTCAGAACAACCGCCAATGCAAGTACGTTCATTAACTGGGATACCCCTATGCCTCCCATCTCTATAAGCAGTATCCATCATATTTAGCCGTAATTCTGTGAAGGCTTTCCGTAGTTGTACAAATGTTAGCTCATTAAGGTAATCCACATGTTCACGAGCCTCTTTAAGTTTGAAATATAATGGTGCACATGTGGATGTATACACAGATGTTTAAATCGTTTTTTGTGGCAACCTCCTTTATAGTTCGCTTAAAGATATTTTTCAGTATGTCTAATGGGAAGTCTTTAAGCTCAGCCAGTGAGAGACCATATTTAACCATAAGTTGAGCAGCATGATGTAACCAATTTTTAAGAGGAAATCCATTGGCCATTTCTATCACACATTTTTTAGGTAATCTGGTGTTATCCATGTGTTGTACCTTAAACCAATAACATAAAATTATTTTATCTATTTGGCTTTCTATAGTCAGCATGCAAGTCTCTAGCCTAACCATGGCAGATTGTACATCTTTAGGCAAGCCCAACAGAGCTCTTAAAAAGTAGTTCTGTGGGGGTTCTAAAGCTAAGACCTTTGAGGTGCCCCAAACCTCTGCCCCATATAAAATTTGAGCCACTGTTTTGGCTTTATAAACAGATAGGTCTGGGTTTACCAGGTTCCCTCCTTTAGAAACAGCAAATTTCATAATAGCTTTAGCTGATTTAAAGGCTTGCAGCTTGATGTTTGATAAATGTATGTTCCAGGAAGCTGTTTCTGAATAGACCAATCCCAAGTATTTGAATGATTTCACTTGATTTATAATGTGCTCATCCAAATGCCAAACATGCTTTTTGGGACGCTTCCCAAACACTACAGCCTGTGTCTTATTATAGTTTATGGACAGAGCATTTGTCTTACAATATGAACCAAACTTCGCAAGCAGCTGTCTCAGTCCCACCTGTGTTCTAGATACAAGAACTAAATCGTCAGCATACATTAATACTGATAATTTTTGGTCAAGAATTGTAACAGGGGCAAACTGTAACCCATCCAATTCCTTAACCACATCATTAATGTAAAAGTTAAACAAAAAGGGTGCCAAGATGCATCCCTGTTTGACTCCGACAAAGGTTTTTATTCTAGAAGTAAGATGACCAGCCAAATCGACTTTAACTTGTACTGATGTATCAGTATACAGTGTTTTTACAAGGAATAGTAAATGGCGATCTAAGTTTGTCTTTTCCAATTTCTGCCATAATAAGTGTCTAGGAATTGTGTCAAATGCTGATTTCAAATCAATAAAGGAAACATACAGCTTTCACTTCATGTTATGAACATATTTACATAACAGGAAATTCATTACAAAACCCAGGTCAACTGTGGACTTCCCTCTTTGAAAACCGGCCTGTACTTCAGATATTACTTTTTGTGTATCTGCCCATTCTTCTAATTTTTCAAGGAGGAGTGTGGCATATAATTTGGAAGCAACATCTAAAAGGCTAATAGGCCTATAATTGGCTGGGTCTCTCTTATCTCCCTTTTTATATATTGGAGCACGTTTCCGGAACGAATTATGCTTTATAAGATAAGGCCAGAGTACTGGATACCTATTTTCCTATGTAAACCGTACTGGCTGTATACCGGAGGGGTGGAAGTTGAGGAAGTTGAGGCTGGTCCAACAGGTAGGGTGGGGAAGATGTCTCACTGCTCACTTGCTTGCTTGCTTGCTTGCGTGCCCCCGGGTGAAGTAGCAACCCGTTCCCATGAGGAAAAAGAATGATGCTAAATTGTATATCATGCTTGAAGATACTTGTGGATGGAGATGGAAATAAAGAGGCAATCCACCATGAATCACTGGGTTGAACTAGGGCCACTTTTTCTGGGAACTACCTTACAAAGGGTCAGGAGGTGTATCTGTCAGAGCATCTAAAGTGTATAATTACGACTGATCAACCTGTAGTTTTCATGGATGAGCACATCCTGGCCTTTGAGAGGGATGTGATCTCATCACCTCTCGCCAGAGCCACACCTTTCCATGTTAGGGGGAGGCCTTTCCATGTCACCCTCTCCCAAACCCAATGGCTTTGGAAGAGGGGAGATAATGGGGGGATATGCTGTGCAGCTCTGGGCTGTGGTTCAGTGGTAGAACACGGACTTGGAAAGCTGGAGGTCCCAAGTTCAATCCCCAGCACCTCCAAGTAGGGCTGGGAAAAAATCCTGCCTTAAACCTTGGAAAGCTGCTGCCAGTCAGTGTTGACAGTACTTGGGGGGTGGGGGGTGGAATGGTCTGACTAGGGGATGTATGACATTGGGAATTCTGTTCCATTTAAGCCCTTTGGGATTTCCTAGTGTTTCTGTTCTGATAAACTGTGGCAGACTGTAGCAGATAACACACACACACACCCGTTGTGGAACTGTACATATTTTTTGTGTGCATGTTACATAAATAGACACATGGGGGGGGTCCCATGATTTGTGCAAATGGGATCATGCTTTTTTATGGAGAGATGGTTTTTGAATGTTCACAAATGGACTCGTAATTTAAAAAAATATTTATTTTTTTTATCAGAGGTCTTTCACAAGTCTGCCTGTCTGCTATACAGTAATACCTTGGATTGCAAGTAACTTGGTTTGAGAGCGTTTTGCAAGACAAGAAAATTTTTAAATATTTATTTAATATTTTTTTTTTAACTTGATATACAAGCGACCTCTTGCAATACAAGTACTGTAGTACGGCTTAAATTAAAAATCTCTGTACTAATTTTTTGGGGGGGGGATTTCGTTTTGATATAAGAGTGTTTCGGATTACAAGCACGTTTCCGGAACGAATTATGCTCTCAATCCAAGGCATGACTGTATTCCCGTTGTAAATATCCTTGTCAGTTTCCATCCTCTCTCCATGCCACTTTGTTTAGCCCCGCAGAGCTATATTCAGTATTTGTCGAAGGACTTGTCAAATTCATCCTGATTTCCTTTTCAAAACAAAAACAAAAACACTGTTTTATAGTTCTGTAGCTGTTGTGTCTTCCCATCCCCCATCCCTCCTTGCCTGTTGAGTGGGTGCAGGGCAGTGGGGAAGGGATTGGGCTTCAACGGGGCCGGGGTCCTCCCCTGGAGGGGGTGACGTTGCTGTTGCTACTGACAAGCCAGTGGGGAGCACGCTTTTCAGATCCCCCCCCATGGCCTTTGGGCTTTTCCCTCCCCCCCACCCCCACCCCCACATCGTCCTCACTTGGGCCTTTCATGGGTCGAGAATCCTGCTGGCCTTGCGTCTCCGTGGGCGTCGAGCGCGGTCTTGGGCCCTCGTGTTTCCCTGCTGCTGTCTTCTGCTCGCTTCTCGCTTTGTATACTGCAGCGCTTTGTATACTCCTGCGGATTACTTGGGAAGATAGGCGAACAAATGTTCGTGTACTGGAAGAAGCAAAGACTACTAGCGTTGAAAAAAGGATCCTTCAACGCCAACTTCAGTGGACCAGTCATGTTGTTCGAATGCCTGACTGCCGTCTCCCAAAGCAGTTACTTTATTCCCAACTCAAGGATGGGAAGCGGAATATCGGTGGTCAGTATAAAAGGTTTAAAGATGTTCTTAAGGCTAATCTAAGAAAATGTAACATAAACATCAAAAACTGGGAAGCTCTGGCCCATGAACGATCTAACTGGAGGTTGGCCCTTCACAAAGGTTCCATGGACTTTGAAGAAGCCCGAGTGCAAGGTGAAAGGGAGAAACGTGCTAAGCGAAAAGCACGTCAAACGAATCCTTTACAGGACCATCTTCCATCTGGTAACCTGTGTCCTCACTGTGGGAAGCTGCGTGGATCTAGAATTGGCCTCCACAGTCACTTAAGGACCCATCGCTAGAGTCTACACAATCTTCTTTAGAATATTCCTCCTTTTAAAATCTCCTTTTTGTAAATTTTTATCCTGGAAGACAATCTTACTCGGTCACGAGTGATCGCCTGATGATGACTGCAGCGGGGGCCGCACCAGTTTACCGGCCTTGGGCTGTTCCCTCCGTGGCTTGCCTGGCTTTCTTAGCGAGGTGCGCCATCTGGTGGCGGTTGGCTGAATAGCACCCCAAATAATAAATCATTTATTTTTTAAAAAAAGGCGTTTCTATTCGTTTCAGTGTGCATTTCTATACTGTGAGGGTCCAGCTGAATCGATTCGGGGGGGCCCAAGGTACAAATTACACTCCTAGTCAATATGCACTGAGAGTGAAGAGTTTAAAAATGAGGTGAAAGGTGACACCAGTTTAAAAGCCTTAAGAGAGCAGGCTTTTGACAGACAGAAGCCATTTTCTGAGGAAATGAAAGACCCATACATTTGGGGAAATGAGCTGTTATACAGGGTGTGGTCACCTAAAGGAAGAGATAAAAATTCTGAGTGTGTCAAACAACTGATTGTGCCTCGGAAATTCTGAGACCAACTGTTATCTGTAGCTCATGACATCCCGTGTGCTGGTCACTTGGGCATGAAAAAGTAGGGATGTGGACTTACCTGCTTGTCTGGTCGCCGGACGCCCGGCGATCTCTCCCCCACCACGATTCCCCCACTACGATTGCTCCGGTGCTGCTCTGCGACCGCCAGCTGATGCAGTTGCCGAGCCGCTCGTGACACTTCCTGGTCCCCAGCGCTACTCTTCCGGGTCCCTGGCACTACGTATCTTACGTAGAAAACAGGGAGAAACACCTTAAAGCGCCACTTATGGAAATCGCAGCCGCTTTCAGGTTCCCCCCCCCCCATTTTCTACGTAAAATACATAGCACTGGAGACCCGGAAGAGTAGCGCTGGGGACCCGGAAGTGTAGTGCAGGGGACCAGGAACTTCCTTTCCCTGGCTCGTCTCGTGAGGACGTGAGCCGAGCCGGGGAAAGGTACATTACGTGCGGCTTCGGGGGGGGGTTGAACAGGGTGAGTTCACCCCCGTTTCCACCACCACTCATCGATTTTCGCGACGTCCCTATTAAAAAGACCAGGAAACAATTGACAGTACATTATTACTAGCCTGGAATTTCACAGGAGGTGACTAAATACTGTTTGTCTTGCCCTATATGTCAGAAAATAGGCAAAAGTGGGACAAGGACTAAGGCACCTCTGAAACCATTACTTATAATAGGCCAAGCATTTTACCATGTAGGAATGGATTTCATCAGACCATTCTCAAAACCCTCCAAGCATGGGCGTAGGTTTGTCTTGGTGGTGGTTGAGTATGCCACAAGGTATCCTGATGCAGAACCTCTAAGAGCAGTGGATGCTCAATCTGTAGCAGAAGCCATGCTTAAGATTTTGATGAGAGTAGGTTTTACATAGGAAACTTTCACAGATCAAAGTAGTGTGTTTATGGGGGAAGTGATGCAGTGCTTGTGGAAGTGTTGTGGACTTAAACATCTGAAAAGCACCACTTACCACCCTGCCACTAGTGGTCAATGGAGTTCTGAAAGGGATGATCAAAACTTACATTCAGGATCACCTTAATGACTGGGATGACTGGCTGAGTTGCTTTCTGTTTGCATACAGAGAAGTACCCCAGGAATCCACAGGATTTTCTCCATTTGAACTGATGTTTGGAAGAGCGGTACTAGGACCTTTAGAATTGATGAAAAACTCTTGGGAGGGAGAGTTACAGGAGCAGAAAACCTCAGTAGTAGACTATGAGGCAAATGTCACGGGACGGCCTTCTCCTTGTCCCATCAGCCAAAGCAGCCAGGTTGGTGGGGACTAGGAAGAGGGCCTTTTCTGTGGCGGCCCCCAAGTTATGGAACTCCCTCCCCAGTGACCTTCGCCATGCCCCCTCCTTAATGAGCTTCCACCTCCACCGTGCTTAAAAAACATGGTTCTTCGGGCGGGAATATGGGGTGGTTAGGATTTTTTTTTTTAAAAAAAAACATTTTATATTGTTTTAATTGTGGTTGCTTTAATGGTGTTTTAATGGTGTTTTATTGTATTTTATTCTGTTGTACATCGCCCAGGGTGGCCGGGTGACTGGCCAGATGGGTGATTTAAAAATATAATTAAAAAATTAAAAAATGGTACAAACCAATCTTGGTTTGGCCCAGCAACAGCAAAGTTTATGGTATAATAGGAAGGCATGTGAGGTACACTACCATGTGGGTGACCTAGTCTTGCCCTATATACCTAAGAGACAAAATAAACTGCAAGCTAGCTGGGAAAGATGGTTTGTAATACGTGATAAGCTAGACACCCGGACATATGCAATCTCTATAGGGTCACAGGAAAAGCAGAAGATAGTATAAGCAGATAGTACATGTGAACATGTTGAAACCTCATAGAACCCGAGGGCACAGAATTTTACATCTGGCTTTATTTCGGGAGAATAGTGAGCTTAATGTACCTGACTTGGTGCAAGAGAGCAGGCAAGAAAAAGGGCTTGAGCAGATTGAATGGAATGAAAGAGTGATTGAGACAGTAAAAAAGAAAGCTTTCAACAAGTTGAAACTAGCTCTGTGCCAGAGTCCAGTTTTGTGGGCTCCAGATTATAAACAGCCATAGATGCTTCTGATTTGGGAATTGGGGCAGTGCTTTTGCAATATCAGGATGGAGAACAGCACCCCATTGCATTTTTGAGTCATAAGCTCAAACGTGAGAAAAACTACCGTGCAGAAGGAGTGTTTGGCCATTGTGTGGTCATTAAAGAAATTATGTCATTAGGTCTTGGGATGAAAGTTTACCCTGCAGACTGATAATAATCAAGCCTTGGTGTGGCTGGAGACGATGAGGAACAGCAACACCATGTTGCAGCGTTGGTCCTGGGTCCTGCAACAGTTCCTGCTCGAGTACCAACATGCCAGCAGAAAGGACAATGTCATTGCAGATGGACTCTCCAGATGTGGAGCAGAGACGAGTGAACCGGATTTGAATGGGTGAGCTGTAGGATGACGGCTGGAAGGTGAGACAACCATGGACTGTAAAGAGACAACTGTTTGCAAAGACTATGTAGCAAAGTGCCAACTAGACCTTTGTTTGAATGTTCTCCCCTGTGTGGTATAAACAAACGTTGGACACTACGAATTACACTTGGGACTTAAGTATAATTTTCTGTGTCTTTTTTTTGGGGGGGTATGTGTTGTTATATTATTTGGGGGTAAATTTAAAGTGTATATATGGTAAGTATGATAATGTTTTCTTGTATTGAGTATATGATTAGAAGTATGTATTCCTGTTGCATCGATGTCTGTTCTGTCAGGTGAGAAATGATGAGCAAGAAGAATGGTGTATTTGCATATGTGACATGATTGGCTGAGAGAGTGAGAAGGGGGGTAGAGTCTGTGCTATATAAACTGTGGGTGGTGCTGTTTAGGCAGGAGTGTGTGGAGAGTGAAGGAGGGTGTGGGGAAGAGAGGGGGTGTGTGAGAAGTGCTGGAGTGCTGTTTGGGGGTCGATGAAGCTGACTGGAGAGAGCTGAGAGATGATATTAGGATATTAGATGATATTAGGATATGATATTGTTAGGATATTGATATTGTTGATATGATATTAGGATATGATATAATATTAGGATATTAGATGATATTAGGATATGATATTGTTAGGAGATATTATGATATTGTTAGGAGATCAGCTAGTGAGTGCAGGGACTGATATTTTGGGAACAGATGTTGAGGGTGGATTGGTAATAGAATAAGATAGTAAATTACTTAATATAGACTGAAACTTATTTCCAGAAACTGTTGTATTTTAGAATAAACTTTACTTTGTTTATTAAAGAAGCCAGTGTGGGAAGCTGTGTTTTATAGATGGTCAAAGAAGTATAAGGTAGGCATAATAGACATCCCAAAGTCAGTGTGAGAGGTGTAAGGGTAAAGGTTAGAGAAAGAGAACCCCCCAACCTTAAGTAAGTGCACCCATAGCTCCAAAAAGGGAGGGCAAGCTTGAGGCCCTATGAGGGGAGGGGTGTGACGTGACAGAAGCCTCTGTAGGTCCCCCTCACCTGATTAGTTTAAGACTCTGATGGAGTCCTGTCCTACCTTGGAGACCATCCTTTTTCCATGGACTGTTTCAATTTCTTTTCAGGAGTTTCTCTCCTGTCCCTTTAGTTTCTATCTGATTAGATAAACTCATACCAACTTCTACTTGCCAACCCCCAACCCACCCCCTTGACATTGCTGGAAACAGTTCTTTTCTGTCTAGCCTCTTATTCGGCTAAAACAGCATCTACTGCCTCACAGATATTCTTTAAGTATCTACACAGTGTGGAAATATACTCCTTCTGGCAGAGTCCTTCAACTGGGCAAACAATTTTCAGCAAAGTGCAGTATACGCCGTGTCCAAAAACCCATCAAGCTCAACAGGCACTGAGCTTCAGTCTGGGAGGTTGGGGTCCGCGAGATTCAGCACCAATTACTCTCTTATTTCGCTTTTAAAATCTCCTTTTTATGCTTTTACACAAACCAACCTTCTCTTACCTTATCCACCACCTCTCTGCTTTTGCCTGCGTGCTTTCTCTCCCCCATCCCTCCCTGCCTTCCCTCTCAGGTCAGCTGCAAATCACTTTTCTCTGTTATGCTCTGCCTTCTACTCCTCTCTTTCATGTTCTGTTTAACCCCTGATGCACCTTCAGCCAGCTTGACCGTAGCCCCAGTTCTCCCACTGCTCTGCTCTGTGCCCAAAGGGCCACACATGTGGGGTGGGTTCCCCTCCAACTATGCGCCCATGCCTGCCGGAGGGGCTTCTTCTCATTGGAACCCTGAAATCCAGGCACACCTACTCCAGCTTCCATAACCTTCCCTCCAAGCTGCTTCCCAGCTTCTTGAACCACTCAAACAAAAAGAAAACTTCACCATTCACTTCCATCAAATGCTAATTAAGCACCTCAGAGGGCTTCTCTACATAAAGGGTTTAAACTGCCACTTTACTGAGGCTGCTTCTTCTGTTTTCTTCGAGGGGGGAAGAGCCCACACTTTACATACATGGGTTTTCGTTCCAGGGTTTGTCTTCCTCAGCCTTTCTATATATTTCATTATCCAAGCACAAGGGGGTGCTGTGGTATAGCTGCAGCATAGAGGAATTCTGACTACACAGGAGGCTTTCATTCCAGCTTGTTCTGATTTGAAATTTAGCACCTGACTTTCCTCGCTCAAAAAAAAAAAAAAAAGCCTTGAAAATGGCTGGAAAACATGGGAGAGGCCCTGGAGGATGACAACATTGTGAAAAGGCCCACAATCTCAGCCAGTTTTTGCTGGCTGCAATTCCTATGGGTGTTTGCAATCTTCCCCCTCCTCAAACAAAGGAAAAAAGCTGCAGTGAGCCAGAAACAGCTTGTGGTGAGGTTGGGGAATGACTCGTTCCTCGCATGGAGTTCCCTGGGATACCAGAAGGGGGAACAATGGGGGAAGAAGGGGCCGACAACCCACTGTGAGCCTGACTGTCTGTCAGGCCCACCATGGGGTGTTCACACAACCAACCCACTGTGGCTTATTGCCAGGGTGGTGTAGCATGAACTGCAAATGCATCCTTGGTCTGTAGTAGGGTTTGTTTCACCCATGGTGGCTTGGCATGTTGTCCAAACTCAGACAACTCTCCCCACTGTAGGTTGTGGGCAACGGTGGCGAATGAGGTCAGCAAGAGTGGCACATACCCTCGTGCCACTATTGCTGAGCCTGCCTCAGCCACAGCCAGTGGCAGCTGCCCCACCGATCCTCAAGCGGCATCATGAGGCAGCCGTCACTGGCTTGCTGCTCCCCCCACCATGACTGGGAGGCGTTTTGGCTTGCTGTGCCTCCCACACACACAAACACTTTTTACCTTTCATACATGCATATGTCCCTGTGAAAAAAACATGGGAGTCCGGTCAAAAAAAAACTTTTAAAAGGAACCGGAGTTTTGACAGCTAGCTGTCAAATCTCTGTGCTCCAGTAAAAGGGGGTAAGCTGCACCTTTCCACCTTCCTGAGCAACTAGAGTCTCAGGAATGGGTGGAAAAGTTGGGGGCACTGGGACCTATCAGAGGAACACAAAAAACCCTGAGGATCCCAGTTCCTAGGGTGGATAAATCCCTCCACCACCTTTTCATAAGAAAGATCACGCAAGATTTGCCTTGAACTGACAGCTTGCCTTTTGACAGCTGTCAATACATAGCAAAGTTTAAAAAACAACCAAAAAACACTATTGGGACCCTCTCTAGGTCAATGTCCATGGTTGGTACCTGCTGCATTTTGACAGCAGGCACCCTCCAGGACATGTGAGGCTTCCCATTTTTGCACCCACAGAAATATGTACAACTGCACCTCCAGAATTAAGCAATTCCAGCTAAAATAATAATATATTTTTTAAAATTAACCAAACTATTTGCTCACATTTGGGCTCAATTTTGTTTTCCAAAAAAGGGGTGGCAAACCACTGACAGACCCTCCAATTTGCTGTTCGGGCACTTCACAGAGGCTGTCAGTGGCTGTCAAAATGGAGATTGCAAAAAGAGATTGCTGGGGGGGGAAGGGGGGGAAATGGGGGGGAAGCCACGGTGAGCCTATATGGCCCCAGTTGTGGTGAGGAGAGTGACTTGAGCCGTGAAGTCCCCTGGGATGCTGGCTGGTGGACTGTGGGGGAAGGAGGGGGTGACAACCCATGATGAGCCTGATTGTCTGTCGAGTGGACCATGGATTGTTTTCGCAACAACAAACCAACCATGGCTTATTGTCAGGATGGGTTGGCGTGATGTGCAAACCTGCCCGATGTACCTGAGTAGGCCTGAGGCCTTGTTTTATTTCTGTCAAAGGCCTGTGTAGTCGTTGCTCAGCAACGGGGGGGGGGGGGGGGACAATCACTTTGAATATTGTTAGATGGGTCCTGGATCAGATAAATTAAATTTTGATTGACTGGGGATTCTAGGTGGGAAAGAGTGGTTGGGAAAAAGACAGTTAAGGTTTGATATTTGACAGTTAGGAGTTTAGTCAGGGGAAGTCTGTGGTAGAGAGTGGGAGAACGTCTGCTGGTTGGTGTGGGGTGTTTGAGAAGGACTAAGAAAAAGCTGAGGAGAAAGGGAATAGCTATACTTTCTGTGTGGGATAAGCTTAGGTGGCTGGCGAAGATCAGGAGTAGGGAGCAGGTGGCTGTGTTGTGCCAAGAGGCTTCCCTAGGATCTTGCCAGGGATGTTGAAGAGTCCTTGGTGTCGAGTCACGAGTCGAGCCACGAGTCTTTGGACCCGAGTCTCGAGTCCGAGTCCTTGGTCCAAAATGGTGACTCATGAGTCACGAGTCCCTCCCAAAGCTGACTCCACGAGTCCCTATTAAAATCAATGGGGTTTTTTCCCAACAAAATAAGGCTATTTCAGATGTGTAGCTTAAATAAATTCTAGGCACAACACAAGTGTGCCTTTTTATTTCAAAACTCTGCAACTGATTTTGGCAAGAACAGACCAGGCAGACAAACCCAAAATAACCAGGCAGGCAGAGGAGGCAGGGAACCCCAAAGCAGGCAGGCAGAGGCCTTTGTCTTGGACAATTCAAACTGTGGAACTGGTTAAGAGACCAGGCAGGCAGAGGTGGCTGGGAACCCCAAACAGGCAGGCAGAGGCAGCCAAACCCAAAATGTCTGAAAGGTTACATTTTAGGATAATGATTTTAAAAAATAAACTTGCTGTACTTCCTAAAATCTATCCATGTTGCATTTGAGGAACATGATATTGGAACACAAGTCTCGAGTCGAGTCCTTGGTCTCGAGTCCCATTAAAAATATTGGGACTCGAGTCTGACTCGAGTCAGAGGGGGGATTCAGTCCGACTCACGAGTCCTGGAGTCCGAGTCCCCATCCCTGGATCTTGCCAGAGCAAAGTTATACAAGCAGCCAGTAGAAACCCAGGTAAACCACCCAAGCAGTCAGTAATACAACAAGAGGAGTGTGGGTGTCACAGGAAGTCTGTACCCAGGAGCTGGTTGTAGGAGTATTTGGCTGGGATGGAGGTTTAGGGAATTTGGTCTGAGGTAAAAAGAAGCCCTTACAGGAAACAGCAACAGTGTTCCTTGAGTCCTAAAGAACTCTCACTAAGCAGCCTTTGAAAACCCCAAAGAAAATTTTGGTAATCCCTTATGTATAAAATATCCCTTTAATAAATTACAGTCATGCCTTGGATTGACAGCATAATTCGTTCCGGAAACGTGCTTGTAATCCAAAACACTCTTATATCAAAACAAAATCCCCCCAAGAAATTTGTACAGAGATTTTTAATTTAAGCTGTACTACAGTACTTGTATTGCAAGACGTCGCTTGTATATCAAGTAAAACAAAATTAAATAAATATTTAAAAATTTGCTTGTCTCGCAAAACGCTCTCAAACCAAGTTACTTGTAATCCAAGGTATTACTGTACTCATTTAATAGTTCAACTTGTAGCTTGTTGGTGCCCAGCTCACACCTAAGCCTCTTATACCAGCTACTAGAAGGTTTTAAAGTACTCCAACAGAACTGGTGCTGGCAGCAGGAAAGGGTCAGTTTGTGGAACTCTGTATTAGAGTGGCAGAGAGTTCCTTAGGCCCAGAAATATAAGCACTTGGTCTTAATGAGAAACCCCATAGCTCTGGGACTGCCCAGTGAAGGAGGCAGTGACATGGGGAAATGTAGTTATGAGATCCTTGAAGCCAAATTTAGGTTGCTAGGTTGGAGGTTGAAACTCACGTTAATGTCTGTTCCAGGTAAATTGGTTGAAAGCACTATTGAAGATAAAATTATCATATAGAAGGACAAGTCCTGCTGAGAAAGAATGCACATGGCATTAGAAAAGTTAAGTGTTCTCCCACTAACATTTTACAGATCTTTGAGAGTAACCTCCAAAGTAACCCTCTTGATGCCCGCTTTTAACCTCCTTTTTACCAGTTCTCTCATTTTAGAGGATTTTGCCAAAGAGTTTGCACAGAGCCATTTTAGTCCACCATGGCTGCTCTAGTGATTCCTTGCATCTGGCAGGAATGCAGCAACTTGCATCATAGGCTTGGTGGTTCATATGTTACATTAATCCCAGTGACTTCAGTGGGAATCCTGCATAATCAGAGTTCTAGCGAATGCAAGCCTTGTGTCTTCGTTGAAGCATTTGCCACCAGAGATCAAATGCTTGGGCAAATGATATGACTCTTGCCAGGATTACATTTCAGGACTGAGATGGAATATTTGCCTTTGCGTTCTGTAATAGCTCCATGATATTGCACTGAATTGTCACTTTAGGGAAGAGAAGGCAGTGGACTTAGCCCTTTCATGTATAGATCAATATTTGTTGTTCTCTTGGACCAGTTAGCTCTGTTTAATGCTTACTGGAGAAACTACGTTCCTCAGCAAAGCCCCACCATATAAATGAAAGCCCTATGCCAGTGATGGCGAACCTATGGCACGGGTGCCACAGCTGGCACGCAGGGACCTCTCTGTGGGCCCTCGAGCCATGGTCACCAGATCGCGAAAAGACTGTCCCCTTCTGCAAAACACTAATGATCTTGTTCTTTCTCACAGTGTGGAACATAATGATTTTATTCTAGAATTCCTGTTACAGAATTCTTTTCTACATTGTTATCACATTTAAAAGATTTTGAAGAATGATGCACAGAGCATGGCTTGGATGTAAAGCCCTAACAGTTGACCTGAGTGCTGCATGTGTTGCTCTCAAACTAACGGAGTATGAGCCAAGGTTTGACAAATGATCAGCATGCATGCAATAGCAAAAATCACATTAATTGTGCAAAAGCATGCCCAATGCAAACTTTTACCTAATGCAGTGTTTGCAGTCCAAGACATAAAGTGTTTAAAATGTGTTAAGCACGTTTAGTTTTCTTGTTTATCTTGCTCATCCTAGTACAGGTTGACTTTTACTTTTACTAATCCGACACCTGTAGAAGCAGGGAAAGGACCCGGGGTAAAGCTTGCCCCATACAATTTCAGTCTGGCATATAATCATATTACAAGTTGAGAATCCCTTATCCAAAAATACATGTGCCTAATTATTTAAAAAGTTTGTATAAATTCCCTTCAGGCTATGTGTACAATGTAGTACTATAATAATTTTTTGAGTTGATTTTTTTTTCAACAAAAAACTGTTTGTATCATTGAAAGCTCTGTTATTGTGTTTTTCTTGTAAGACAAAAGATGTTAATTAGTTCGGACAACTGTATGAGTTGTTTTTCTAAAACTAAAACCTCAGTATTCAGGTTTAATTGCAGTGTTGGCACTTTGAAATAAATAAGTTAGTTTTGTGTTGCAGTTTGGGCACTCGGGCTCAAAAAGGTTCGCCATCAGTCACTGCCCTATGCAAAGCCCTTTCGCTGCTTCTACAGACAAACATCTTTAAATGTAAGGTAAGTGAATACGATGATGAGGTGATGTAAATATAAAAGCAGTTGCCAGTTAAAATGATCTGTAGTGGGTTTTGTTGGGTAAACTCATCAATACGTGATTTCTGATTGTGGCCCCCTTGTTCTATTGTGCTGCCTTGTCTCCAGAAATTATTATTAGAAAAGGGTGTTATAAAGTGTACAACAGGTCCCAGCACCTGTTTTTCATCTCTTGGGCGAACCACACCTCATTTCTAGATTCCCGGCTTCATCCATCACACCTTCCCTTGCCTTTGTATTTTTCTTCCCCTGTTCCTTTATCTTAGGCTTGTGTGCATTTCTGTTCTTCTGTCCTATCTCAGTAAAGCTCTTCCTTATATCCCTGACCTGAATCACTTATTTTTGTTGCCAAACCTCTGAAGCATTTAATCCTGCTTCCCAAAGTCCTGGACTGTCATGCAGTTGTATGCACAGGCACAGTAGTTGTGCTCATTATTGCCTGTTTCTGGATGTCAACACTCAGTCTTTCACATTCCTTTCCAAGCCAGTTAATAAATAGCAACCTCTTCTCCTCACTAGGTTCCAAATCACTCTGGATTGTCATGAATGCCTCCTGATAATCACAGGTAAAATCATTGTCCCAGGAAATGCATGCTTTCTTCCCCACATCCTACTCACACACTAAAGTACATCTCATTTTTGATAGCCACAAATACTCTCTTTAACATACACATTCAGCTCTAGCTGTATATGAGAAGTTCAGAGTGTCAGACTTACCTCATATCATTACCTCATTTGACATTTTTGTCAAAGTGCCTGCTAAGCAAGTTGCCACTAAAGAATAACCTCCTTAAGAGGTTATTTCTTATTAAGTTCAGGTGGGCACTGAACTGATGTCAAAGCCCATATTCTCTCCCTTCTCCAGAGATGAGCAAGTTGCTTAATCTGATTGTGCAATGGTAGTGTATACACTTCTTTCCTCTCCTCCCATCTTGCATTAGTGCTGGCAGTGACTGGGCAGGGCTCGTCTCGCTGGAGCTTATGATGAGCACGCCTGCCAGCTCTCTGGCTCCTTCTCCCTCACTCCTTCCCTCCTTCCTTCACCCCCAATGGAATTTCTCTAAGGCAGCTGCAGGCAGGTAGAGCGTGCACTAGGACTCATTGTTGGATTTCCATATGTGGTCCTTATAACCCATAGTATAGTTTTTAATCAAAAATATTTGGGAGGCTCCCCAGCTGTCCCAGTTGCTCTCAATCCCACTTGCTGATCTGCTGTTCTCCTCAGCTGCCCATCCCCCTTGTTTTTCACTCCCCTGTCCCCTTGGCTTTCACTCCTTCTCCTGCAGCTGTCCCACACCTCGCCACTCCTATCTCCACTTCTTCCTTTGTTGCCTCTTTGTTTCTTCGACCTCCTCATTGCTTTCCTCTAGTCTGCTCCTAGCAAACCTCAAACTGGCAGTTGAGAGCCAGTGCCTTTCTACCTTGTTCTGTGGCCCTGTGAGGTCTTTGTCCCAGAATCCTCACTGCCTGACTAATGGGTCAAACCACAGCTGCCTGTCCAGCCCCATTTACATGTGAAGAGGTCTCCTGGAGCCACCACCCATCTCTTCATTACAGTGAGGATGCAGAGAAAACTGAGAAGTACCAGTGGGCCTGTTACAAGGTCAAAGAAAACCTGCATTTGTAAACACACTCCAACCCTTTGCTTGGAACTCATGACCTTGAAGTTAACTTGCATGCCTCACTTTGCCCTTTATGTGTAATATTATTATTATTAATTTTATTTATATACCGCCCAACAGCCGAAGCTCCCTGGGCGGTTTACAACAATCCATAAAAACACACAATACAATATACAATAAAACCATTATACAAAATTGTAAAACCCGAATTTAAAAACAAACAAACATATACATAAAACAGGAAATGCAGTGAGACCAAATTTTAAAAAAGCAACCACCCCGCCATACACTAGGTAGAGTTAAAGGCCTCAATATAGAGGGCAGTCTTAACCTGGTGCCGAAAAAATGGTAAAGTTGGCGCCAGGTGGGCCTCAGGAGGGAGCTTGTTCCAGAGTTGGGGGGCTACCACAGAGAAGGCCCTCCTCTTTGTTGCCGCCCGACGAGCCTCCCTTGTAGGCGGCAACCGGAGGAAGGCCCCAGATGTTGAGCGTAGTGACCGGGTAGATTGTGGTTGGGAGAGGCGTTCCGTCAAGTATTGTGGTCCCAAGACGTGTAGGGCTTTAAAGGTTAAAACCAGCACCTTGAATTGGGCTCGGAAGCATACAGACAGCCAGTGCAAGCGGGCCAAGACTGGTGTTATGTGTTCTGACCTTCTGGTCCCACTAATAAGTCTGGCTGCAGCATTTTGCACCAGCTGCAGCTTCCAAACAGTCTTCAAGGGCAGCCCCACGTAAAGTGCATTGCAGTAGTCCAGCTTTGAGATTACCAGAGCGTAGATTACTGAAATCAGGCTATCCCTGGCCAGACAGGGGTGTAGCTGGGCCACCAGCCGAAGCTGGTAGAAGGCACTCCGAGCCACTGAGGCCACCTGAGCCTCAAGTGACAACGATGGCTCAAGGAGAACCCCCAAGCTACGAACCTGCTCCTTTAAGGGGAGTGCATCCCCATCCAGAACAGGTTGAACACCCTCCTTTGCTTGGAACTCATGACCTTGAAGTTAACTTGCATGCCTCACTTTGCCCTTTATGTGTAATAGGTTCCTGCTGTGGAGCAGACACCTTGGCTCCCCCTATAGTCACACTTTGGCTTTATCTACACTTAACTGCCCTCTTCTCTGCCCCAAAGTTCCAATGAGCACTAGCCACCATTGTGCCACTCTTTTCCCCCCAATTGCAAAGTCAAGTATTCCCTTGTCAGCCCACATAACCTCTGTTTCCTAGCAATGCCACACCATATAAAGGAAGGCCCAATGCACAGACCTTTTACTGCAGCTGTGCATTTTTTCCAATATAATGACAGTAAACTGCATAACCCGTACTCAGATCAGATCTCCCTTCTCTCCCTGTATGCTTGCTGGAAAGAATGAAGTATTTTTGTTGCCGCTGCTGAAGGCATTCTTTCTGACTGATACAAACCCACTTCCTCCAAAAGCACATTGATTGATTGATTGATTGATTGCATTTCTAGATCGCCCATCTAGCGGTACCCGGCCATTCTGGGCGATGTACAACATACAATGAAACAAAACAGAATAAAATACACTTAAAACAGTATAAAATTTTAAAATCCTAACCCACCCCATATTCCCGCCTGAACAGCCATGTTTATAATGAACAGCGGAAGCTCATCAAGGAGGGGGCATGGTGGAGGTCACTGGGGAGAGGGTTCCACAGTTTGGGGGCCGCCACAGAAACGGCCCTTTTCCCACCAGCCTGGCTGCTCTGGCTGATGGGACAAGGAGAAGGCTGTCCATGGCGGATCTTGTTGAGCAGCCTACAGTTGCTTGAGATGCTCCTTGAGAAAAACTGGACCGGAGCCGTGTAGGGTTTTAAAGGTCAAAACCAACACCTTGAATTCGGCTCGGCAATCAACTGGTAGCCAGTGCAGCTCCTTGAGCACCAGCAACATGTACATGTACTGCACTAGCACAGCCGTATCGTAGGGATGTGCACCGAGCCCAGCACCTGACTCGTGGTGCACTCGGTGAGAGCTTCCTCCACGTGATCCGCCCCGAGCACCCTGTAAGCGCCAACTGAGGCGCTCGCCAAGGCCCTCGCTGGACTCCAGGTCCCCGGCGCTACGTTTTTTACGTAAAAAACAGGGTAAACTTCCTTAAAACGGCCACGATTTGCATAACCAGTGCTTTGTTTTTATGTTAAAAACAGCATAAAATACGTTAGAATCTAATGGTTATTTGGCCCCCTGTTGTGAAATAGGGCATATCCCAACAACAACAACAACAACCATAAAAACCCTAGGTGCCTTCCCTGTTGGGTTGGTGAGGCCTCCTTCTCTTGCACTGGAGCAGGTAATTTAAATATTAATAAGGAGACTTTTCTTAAGGCCTTGCATCTGCCTTAATTGTTAAAGTTATATTGCAGACCCTCATTGGTTCTGGTGGTAAATTTGCTTCGCTTTGGCCTTGTTCTACAAGTAAGGGTTGGTTGGTTTACTTCCCTCCTCTTTGTTTTATACCTTACGGCAGTGGTTCCCAACCTTGGGTCCCCAGATGTTGCTGGCCTACAGCTCCCAGCAAACCCAGCCAGCATGGCTAATGGCAAGGGATTCTGGGAGCTGTAGTCCAGCAACATCTGGGGACCCAAGGTTGGGAACCACTGCCTTACGGGGTTGTTGATAGGATAGCAATTTGGGAGAGCTAAGTGAGCTGCCCTGGGGTCCCTTGCAGGAAAACAGGCAGGATACAAATACAATACATACATTAGGCCTTCATTCTGACATATGTGGTTTAACACGCTGGTCTACCTAACAGGGCTGTTGTGTTCATAATGTAGGTGAAGCGCTTTGCTTACTCAAAGTACTGATACAAGCCAGTCCCTGACTCTCGGCCTATCCTGCCTTACAGGATTGTTGTGAGGATGACATGTAAGGGGAATTGGTGGGCTGCCTCGGGTTCTTTGCAGGCGGGATATCAGTACAATAATACATTATACCTTCCTTCTATAATGGGTTTGTTTGTTGGTCTACCTCACAGGGTCAGTGTGCAATAATGTATGTGAAACACTTTGAGTGCTTAAGTACTGAAACAAGTGAATTATATTTATCTGGTCTCAAGATACTTGCCATTGCTCAGTGGGCGAGCACCTGCTTTGCAGGCGTAGGATCCCTTGTTCAATCCTTGCATCTCCAGGAGGATTGGGAGAGAGTCCTGCCTGAAATCATGGAGAGCCATTGCCAGTCAGTAATACTAAGCCGAGTGGGCTGATGTTCTGGTTATCATAATTTTCTTTAACCTTCTTCGTTTCCCTATTTAGGAATTGAGTTTGCCTACTAAAAAAAGGGGGCATGATGGCAGGAAAAAAGAAAGGGGTGTGCCCCCAAGCAGTTGGCTGTGTCTTTATGGTTAAACACTGGCTTGCATGCTGGGTGACTGCACTGAAGAAGGGGTATCCCCCCTCCCATGTGTCAGGCTGCTGCCTGCCTGCTGTTCTGGAGTCCCCGCTGGTGGGCAAGGGTGACTGTTTCTATCTTTTAAATGAAGAAGTGAAGGACATTTCCTCCCCAATGCAAGTCTATGGAAAAAACTAGATGTGA